>OY998176.1:35231336-35892943 GCA_963921935.1 Galeruca laticollis | reverse complement strand
GCCACCCAATGTGTTCCGTCATTTTTAGACGAGTCCAAGTTAACCACTGCACACTCTTGCTGTCGAGGAGCGGATTTAGGCAGAGAGTCTCGCATGAAAACACCTCGAAAATGTTTAATTTTATATAATTTTGCATAACGTGCAATATCAATGTCGTACAGTGGACGATTGGGTAGCTTTATCGAGAGTTTTTTGACTTTTTTAAATACAATCCAAATCCTTTGCCTCCACCATACTTTTTCAGATATAAACCATTTCCGACATGTTCCATAGCCTTATTATGACGTATATCTTCTTCCAATTTCTTTCGAGCATTATTGGCATCAATGACGGTCTTTGCCACCCCTGCAGCTCCACCCGATAACGCTCCAAGTGCTGAGAGCCCAGCAAACAGAGGTATAAGTGGTAGAAAACCTCCAGATTTCACTACAGGTATCACGCGAGGAACATCAATTTTCTTTGATCCTCCAAACTGTCGAATAAGTGATTTGGCTGCTCGTAAAGCAAACAAGGCGCTTTCTTTCAAAGATGCTCCTCTCTTCATGGATTTTCCTATCTTTAGCACAACATCTCGATGGAAGGAACGACGTTTTCCCATTCCCAACTTTCGTTTAACCTTCATACCGCCCGTAACAAGTAATGCAGCACTCTTTTCACCAAAAGATGCGTCTTTTGATTTGACTCGATCCCAAGCTTTATCTTCCAACTCCTTATCTGCTTTGTGGCGTTCTTCAAGAGTTTTATTTTGTGAATAAGCGATATCGTGTTGTTTACAGGCGTCGTCTAAGGGGTTAATACCAACGTCACCACGCACAAGTCGTTTTTGTAACTTTGTTCCTGCTGTAAAAGGAGAGAGAGAGAGAGAGTATAAGTCTTCAACTGTTAAGAAATTATTTTCATCATAATCATCACTTACGTCCACAATAATTGTAGGTGGGTAAATGAAGTTCGAATGGTAGTTTATTGATTAGAGAATTCAAAAGACCTTCTCCCTCAAACACCAACATTAAGACTGATTTGCGACGATGTAATGACATATATATATATATATATATATATATATATATATATATATATAAATAGATAGATATAGATATTGAAAATACTTTAATAGCACCCATCACAAGATGAAGATCGTTCAACAAGAACAGACGCTACCCATTGAAAATCTGGACTTTACATCTAAACCAACTGTTGGTAAACATGGAAAACTACTACCAAACTCATTTAGAGCTATGATATGTGGACCAAGTGGGTGTGGAAAGACGAATGTAATGTTGGCACTCCTGTTCAATCCAAATGGTGCAAGATTCAAAAATATTTATGTTTATTCAAAGTCACTATTCCAACCAAAATATCAACTGCTGCAAGATGTTATAGCTCAAGTCAAAGACGTTGGGTATTTTCCATTCAAAGACAATGAGGACATTATTAGCCCGGAAGAAGCTCGACCAAACTCCGTGTTTATATTCGATGATGTAGCATGTGATGGACAACAGAAAATTCGACAATATTACTCCATGTGTAGACATAAGGATATAGATGCTGCTTATCTTTGCCAGACATATTCGAAAATCCCCAAACAGCTAATACGAGATAATTGTAATTTGATTGTACTATTCAAGCAAGACGAAATTAATCTCAAACATATATTCGACGAACATGTTTCTCCAGACATGACTTTCGAAAAATTCAAAAAAATGTGTTCTCAATGTTGGTTGTCAGACAACTATGGAACTTTAGCAATAGTAAAAGATTTTGCTCTGAATAATGGTAGATATCGCCAAGGATTTGATAAATACATAAAGATTTAAGCTAAGTCTTCAGTTCACATTAATATGTCAGACGATAAAGTAGCTGCTGCCTTGCGTAAGAAAAAGGTGGCTGAACTAGCCAGATCAATTCGCAAAAAATATTTAGCTTTGAAATTGGGTAAATCAGAGCACGATGAGTCTCTTAATAAACTCTTCAAACCAATATCTATGCCATTGAAGGAAATTGTAGAGTCTTCAAAGACATTGCAGAAAACCATTTCAAATTTGAATCCAATTAAAAATGAGGAGGAGGAAGTAAAGAAAGAAGAAAAACTAGATGATGATGTGTTTGTACCACCATCTTTTCTCGAATCGGAATCTGTAGCTGAAACAGATGAGGCAGGGGATATTATACGCCCCGAATCTCCAGAGGAGATGCGTCCTAACGTTTCACATGAAGCTTTTCAAGAATATATGGATCAATACCCTCCGATCAGTTTAAAATACATTGAGGATTATTTTCAAAAAGATGATAAAATTGACAAAAATTACGGCCCCATCTACGATGATATGTTTGGATGGATGCTGGGTAAACGCCGAATTGCCTTTGATAAAACAAGCGGTAATATAAACGTGCTACAGGATGGTAACAAAGAGGCGGGATACTTACCTGGAACTAAAGGATTGTATGAGCTTCTATTTTACAACGATCCCCATTATAAAGAGGAAGATCTAAAACATTACAAAATTCTGTTAAACAATACACAAGTCCATCTTGATACCCTTAATCGTCTTAAAGGTTCAAGTACTGACAAATACAGATATATAATTAAACCATTATTTAAAATACCGCGATCAGACTCAACACCGAGTAGTTCACAAAATACGTCTTCAATTCAACGATCTGGCTCCATGTCAACAAGAACTTGCCAGAATTCAATTCCAACTAATAGAGGAAAAGGACTTGGCTTAACGTACAACGAAAAACCTATGGAATATATTTATTGGGATGATCCAAATGAATTGGTTGAACGTTTGAAATTATTGATTGCTTCAAAAGAGGCAGGTAATACGTCTAACGACAACGAAATAGTTGCCATCATAAATGAACTGAAGGAAGCAAATATAATAGAATAACCAAAAATAAAGTCTATTCATTTCAATCATGCCTCTCGATAAGTTCGGACACCACCGTCGTCATGCTAATGAACGGATTACACCGTATATGTCGAAAGTATCATATCCACACACTCCGGACGGCAATATTGATGCTGAAAATGTGAGAATCTGTAATGTTAAGACGCCGACTACAAATAACGATGCTGCTAATAAACTTTATGTCGATGAGCAAATGCAAGTGTATCATAATGATGTACAAGAACTTCATAAGAAACTAATTCCTACATTACAAAAGAAGGTAGAAAATAACCGAGATGGAATCATCTACATTAATTCATTTATTTCGAGAAATCCGCCCGTCGCAGCTCGAGATATGGCAACTAAAAAGTACGTCGATGATGTGATTGTTGTGACCAAAGATAATATGAGACGAGAATTCAAATCTTTTGTTCAAGATTTTATGGACGTATTTTTAAAAGATATAAAACAACAATTCCAGAGTAAAATTAGTGAGCATGAAGTATCCATAAATGAATTACGAACAAATTACTTGAAGAAAGGTATCAAATAGTATCGAAAAGATATCATTAGTTGAGAACGTGTATGCGCTTACGAAGCATGTCATCCAAAATTCAGCTTGTAAACGAACTCCACAAACCGATACGTAAAAATTATCCGCGCAGACGTACAATTGTCAAAGGCATAGATGATTTATGGCAAATGGATTTGGCTGAAATGCGACCTTACGCTCATCAAAATAAAAACCATAAAATGATACTAGTCGTTATCGATTGCTTCTCAAAGTTTTTGTGGACACGTCCGCTAAAGACAAAGACCGGTGAAGAGCTAACTCGTGCATTCTCAGACATTCTCGCTCACACAAGACGAACTCCCAAAAATCTTCAATCAGACCAAGGAACGGAATTTCACAACAACAAGTTTCAACAATTAATGAAAAAACATGCAATTAATCACTATAGTGTATTTAGTACGAAAAAGGCTTCTATGGCCGAACGAGTAATACGAACATTGAAATCAAAACTATATAAGCATTTCAGTTTAAATGGTACTTTTAAATGGATAGACATTCTACCCGAAATAACTAAGAAATACAATTATACAAAGCATTCAACTATCAAGTATAAACCTTCCCAAGTCAATAAATCCAACGAAAAAACTATTTTAAACAAAACCTATAAACATCTAAAGATTGCAGGACCGCGAAAATTCAAAGTTGGTGATATTGTTCGCATAAGCAAGTCGAAACATGTCTTTGAAAAAGGGTACACACCCAATTGGACAACTGAACTATTCAAAATCGTTAAAATCAAAATTACCAATCCCATCACGTATTTGCTTGAAGACATGTATGGTATACCAATCAGTGGAGGGTTTTACGAGGAAGAGCTGCAGAAAACGTAAAATCCAGACATTTACTTGGTGGAAAAGGTGCTTAGAAGAAAAGGCAACAAGATGTATGTTAAATGGTTGGGTTTAGACAAAAAACATAACAGTTGGATAGAAAACACAAATGTTGTTGGGTAAATACTTTCACTTTGATTGTCGCATGTGAATACAAGGTTTTGTAGCGGGGACATTATTATCCTCAAAGATATAGGAGTGGATATAAATTGGAGAGAGCTGCAAGCTAGATTGTTAGTCGTCATTATGAATTCTCAAGATAGTGGTTATAGTAGTATTAGTAGTAATAGTGCTTCAGAAAGTTATACTTATGATGCTGAACTAGATCATATTTTAGAAAAGTATGAAATTGCTTCCAAAATGGAAAAGCACTACTTACTTTATAGCGAGTATTCTACAGATACGAATTTTCGAATTGGATGTGGTCTAAGCCCAGCACGGACGTTTACTAGTGTAATCACTCTCGCATACGCTGATACAAAAATCTCCTTCAGCACTTACGAATGGGACACGTTTATCAATATTTTAAATAATAATTCATTTATAAGTGTACCACTTCCAGCATTATACGAAGAATATAAACCAGAGACGATACGTTGTGGAGACTATTGCACTATTCGGCAACTAATATTTGATGATGTTAAATGGTTGGAAGTGACTAAACACGGCATAAGCTTCCTTCTACGAATACAAGATGTTCTTCAAATTATACAAGTTGATAATTGTCTCATTTCCCATCGTCTTGCTCATTTAGAATCTCTAGATTTTTGTGAATTCTATAGAAATGTGATTGAAATTATCAGGAATTTCGCTCAAAATAATGGACATTTGAATAAATTTGAACTACTGTATACCATTTGTGATTGTAGTAATAGTATAATGTCAGTGGCCCTTAGAGAATTTATATATTTCTATAAACCTAAAGTTGTGAACGATTTAGATAATGTAATAAATTGATTGATTGAAATTATTTTGTTTTATTTCCACTTCTGATGTCACTTGAGCTGAAATGGAAACGTATCAAACAAATACATGTTTGATGTAAATAAAATAAGTTTAATATACTATGTTTTTATTTCACAAAATTACAATGTTACACAATTTCTTGACTACTCTCAGTTATAATTTATAAATAATTATGATATATTTGTAACAAAGTAGGTAGTACATTTCGAATACAAATAATCAAAAAAAAATCAATCATTCAGTGGTATTTAATGTATAGTGACCCCAGGGAAGCGTATCAAAGGACTCCGGAATTAGTGATCGCTTATCATCTTCAGGAGACAGTCCAATTTTCTTTTGCTCAATGCTGAATACTTTATGTGCATAAGACCGTATTGTATTTTGAGAAATTATCATTGATTTACAATTTTTTAAACAGTTCACGTAATCTTTGAAAGTAATTATATTTTTTACTACATTTCTCTTTACCCCTTTAGATTTTTTAACAATTTTACCTCCCTGAACTTTAAAAGCATACATTTTTGAGCGTAACCCTATAAAATGAGTCATAATAGAACCATTACACTCATCCTTATACAACCCCAATACTTTTTTATTCACCAATGGTATGTTATAACAGTTACCTTCAACATAATCACTAGTATCAAACATATGAATATCGGACTTTATCACTTCTTCGTAAACATCATTACACTGAAGTTCATACGTAAAACTATCTGTATCTGTATACAATAATTTACATTTTTCTTTCCCCAATTTGGGAAGCAAATATGAATAATGAAAATTGTACATGCATATTTTTGAAATGTCTAAAATTACCATCCCAACGTACAGGGGCTTATTGAAGATGAGATTAGTCTTTTTCAATTCTATAGCAACCATATTTTCGTCCAAAATGGTTCTAGAATGAAACTGGGGACTGGCAATCAAATTTTTAGCGCCATAACGTCCTAAATATGATCTTGACAACTTCACAACCCGATGATTTCTTATATTTTCCATGGTTTTACCGAATACCGCATTATTCATTAATTTGTATAAATTTTTTGAAAAAGCTGTAGTGGCGTCCGTTCTTAGTTGAGTATTTAACATTATGTGAGGTTTTAACCATGCAGCTTGCTTAAATTTCAAAATGCGATGTACTTTTTTTAGAATTAATCCATGTGTCAAAGCCTGTTTCAAATTTCTATAATGTATGATATAATTTTGTTTATTGTACAAGGTAGTCATTAATTTTTCTAATTTTGCCCCCGGCGGCTTGCGGTGCTCCGGACAAAATGGGAAATCACTATGGAGATCGTGAAGCTCCTGAGGATACTCTACATCCACCTCCAGTATATATCCTTCTGGAGAGTCGTCAGCAATTTGAGTAATGTCAATGTTAGTGTAATCATCTACCCATTGAAAAGTTTCATAAGGAAGGAATTCTGACATTGCCCATCCATAGAGGTTATTTACATCAAGATACAAGAGATACTTTGAAGGTTTTCGAGGGTCAAACTTCTCATTCATGTATTTATTGTTAGCTTCAGCATACCGATTTGAGCAAACAGTTATTCCTCCACGAATACCCCTTTCAACAAACAAAAGCATATCAATGTCTCTAAGTAGTTCTAACTTTATTTTAGTGTACTTTAACATCGCGTCCCACGTATATCCGGGTAGGGTATAGTACCACGCAGGATCTAGCTGATACGTTTGGAGACAATTACTTCGTAGTTGCTCAAAAACGTCCGCTAAAAGCAGTATGTCTGTTTTCATATACAACCGACTGTATTCACCTAGATTAGCAATATCAAAGTACTCCCAAACATTTTTTGCGTGCTCGTATTGTTCCATGGAAATATTCGAATCATTAAGCTTATTGTAAAAACTACCAATGGGTGGTTATTTTACTTCGTCAAGCTTTTCCATACAATCCATGTAATCATATGGAAAAACTCCTTTTTTCATTAGAAGTTTTAGCTTGAGATCACTTAATTCATGAAATTCGTGTTTTAGATTTTTAAAATCGTTCTCCTTCAGTGTGGATACTAGTTCGTCTAAGCTTGCACCCATAAATCTGAGGGAGTCTATAAATCTAAACTTGATGCTAGTCTCAGAATCATATAGAGTAAAACTTATATAGTTTTCCTTATTAATAGGCAACACGGTAACCTTACCATGTTTAGCAATTTCTCTAATAACAAAATGTGAATCATAAGAACTTAGATTATGAAATATGATTGGAACAATAAAAACTTTCTTAAAATTTAAATTACATGCTTGATGAGCGAATCCTCGAAATTCTCCAGTAAAATGATCATGATCTCTAACGATTTTATCGTCATTAGTAAATTTATGTTCACAAATGTGACAATTCTGTGCGCCTACGATATTAGGCTTCACATTCATGGGAATTATATTTAAAAGTTTAGATTGTACAAATTTTGCTACATCAATCAACTGATTAGTAAACCAATCTATGCAGTCTTTACCTTGATTGTCTTTGTAATATGAAAGCATCTCATCATGAGCACACTTAAAATAAAAGCCAGCCGAAAAAGCAATATGTTCTTGATATTTTTGAGTTTTACTCGTTTTTTGATGATCAGTATAAGGTTTAAGTATGGATTCAAAATCACTATAAATAACAAAGGGACATTTCTGCTTATAAATAAAATTTTTAAATTCAACATGAGTATAATTAGGAAAAGAAATCTTTGAAACATTCATATTTTTACAATTTATTTCATGTTTGTCTAAATTTTGTTGAGTGTGAAAATAGTTTAAACATCTATCACAAATATATTTTTTTTGCTCATGTTTATTGAGTTGAGATGAAACTAATCTAGATAAATTTTTTATCCAGCAATAGTGGTACTTGATGTCTTCGATTGCATCATCGACGGGAAGCGCATCATAATCATTCAACTGAGGATAATACTTAGATTGAACTAGCAGTAGATTCACATGTTGTTCAAGCTTATTTTTGGTTAATCTGGCGGGGACTACTGTGTAAAATGATGACTTTAATGTCTTATTTAATTCTAAAGTATATACGTTGACAGATAAATTATTTAATTTTTCAAATTTTGTAATTTGAGATAGAGGCATCTTAATGTCTAAACCTTCAATATTTAAAACTTCAGAGTAATGCGGATACGATGAGGTACGATTGAGATTATCATTTTTACGAAAAGGGTTAAAAAAACTGGTTACTGCCCAGAAGAAACAAGCTTGATCCAAGTTACGAACATTGATAATAGCATGCTTTTGAAAAATTGGTTTTGGTAATGGAACATAAGATGAACCCACCCCCATTTCATATTTGTTCATTGCAACTTCCAAAAAAACTATTCTTGATAATGCCCACCCACTATCTTTTTCAGCAAAATCTGATATATTGTTTAAAATTGGAGCAGTAACATGTATATTGAACCACTGATATAAATCATCATCAATATTCAAAACAACATTGGGGGTACTAAAATATTTACGATCTACTAATTCCGTGTCTTTTGATTATTTAACAAAATCCCCACAAAATGTGGTGTTTAACTTTAAGATTTGTGCTTTCTTAAAAACAGCTGACATTTTCTTTTTAAAAATTTTAGACGCGTCTGCAAAAAATAAATTAATATCTTTATGACTCAAATTTATAATTACCCCCGTTTTCAATCGACTTTCAAAAGCAGCATTCACGTTTTCCCACTTAACTCTATTACTACTAGACTTTTTAAGCCCTTCGCCAACAAATCCAGCACTATTATTATTACCCTCCCCCTTCTCATGATTGATATAACCGACCTTTATTAAACACCTCATGCGTTTCAAGTGTGCTATCTTTGTATGAATTTTATGTTTTTGTCCAACCGAAAATTTGAAAAATTTTAAAGCTTGATTACACTTTCTGAGATGTTTGTTAATTAATAAAATCCATTTATTTTTATTTGAAAACGTTTTAATTTTATTTAATGAATTTATAATTTCATCAATTTCTTGTAAAGTACCACTGAAGTTAGACATTTTTTAAATTATTAGTATGAAATATACTCACTCTGATGATTGTGGTGGAAACGGATGTTGTTGTTCTTCTTCTTCTAATGGTTTGCTGAAATGTAAAAAATATTTTTAATATGTGTAAATATATAAGATTCACAAAAATGTTACCTTTAATGGTTTTCTTCAATTTTAAAAAGAGTTATGGGGTTGTAGTTATTGGAAGTTTCGGTAATGCCAATAAAAATTAGAGAGTATTTTCCCTTATTCAATTCTTCAACGTGTTCTCTAAATGTTTCTGTAACTCTTTGAGGTAGAAACGTTACCTGTTCATCTAATTCTACTAATACAGAGTCACCAAATTTTGATTTTGTTATTCGTACTCCACGTATTTTATGTGGAATATTAAGTGGTAGATCTTTTAATTTTATTATAGATTTCTTTGCAGCTGTAGAAGTAGAAATATTATTTAGTTTATCTAAAAAACTCATCTGTAATAAAAACAAGAGATTGTTGTTTTACAAATATATTTACGTTCTATTATGAACAGTATATTACAAAACTTACTTTGTTTTTGGTTATAGAGATCTCTCACCAGAAGCAGCTCTTATATGAATATTTACTGTTGATGGTATTGTTGTCAACTAACTGTTGGAATGTTATTACCAAGACTCCCTAAAGTTCAATGTATTATATATGTTTTACTCCCTTCCTCATAAACTATAAAATTTGTCTAGGTGTGTCATAAGAATGTTATAGGATAACTTGTTTTCCACTTTCACTAACAACAAATCTATCACCTTGAATAGTAACTGCATATGAAATCCAATTTTTAACAAAACAAGGTTTTTAAACTAGGTAATTGCAGTATGAAACATTTGCTATCGTATATCAGATATTACTTAATCACAATTGATATTAAATATGCTGCAAAACAAGTTTTTCAAACTAGGTAATTGTATATGTTTATTTTTCAATAAATTCCAATTAATACAATGAATATTTCTACTGATATTATACGTGTGGTTTAACTTTCATCGCGAGTTTGATGAGTTCATTGAACTCTTGGATCGAATTGTTGTAGGGGTTTTCTTTTTAATAATCTTTTTAACTTCTTTTTTATGTCTCTTCTCTATACAATTGAATATTTATTTTGTGTAACGCTCTTATGAGACTTTTTTGTTAGAATCGTAAATTTATGATTGAATTCATTTATATTACAATTATTACAATGGTCTCCATGGTGTAACATATAAGGTACATGACTATGATGTAGTAGGTAGACGGATCGATTCCCCGTCGTGAGAATTTTTTTTTCTATTGTGTAGGGGTTTTCTTTTTAATAATCTTTTTAACTTCTTTTTTGTGTCTCTTCTATACAATTGAATATTTATTGTGTGTAACGCTCTTATGAGACTTTTTTGTTAGAATCGTAAATTTTTGATCAAATTCATTTATATTACAATTATTAGAATGGTCTCCGTGGTGTAACATATAAGGTACATGACCATGATGTAGTAGGTAGACGGATCGATTCCCCGTCGTGGTAGAACTTTTTTTTCTAATTTAGTTAATCGTATGAATTTACTGCTTACGTCACACACACACAGAACATAGACGACACACAATACATAGCGATATACGTCACAGAACACAAGATGGACGACTAAGATAGATGAAATACAATACACGCTGTTACGTCACGGCCGACCAGAGCGCCAACTAGCGGATGTTTTTCGAAGTTGTGATGTTGAACCGCCACTAGATATCTACTCTACTGATCTGTAAATTTTCTATTTCCGTGATCCTTCCAATCACTTCTCCTCTTATTTCTTGTTTAGTGGATTCTATTTTGTTTTCCATGTATGTATTTGATTCCTCCAATTTCTTCTCAACATGTCCCAATTTTTCTTCCATCAATTTTATTATTAGGTCCTTAGTTTGTTTTATTTCTTCCTTACTCTGGTCCATCTTTATATTCATTTCTTGTTTCAATTCTTCCTTATTTTTATTCATATCTCCCTTAATATCATCCTTCATACTATTCATATTTTGATTTTGTTTATCCATTTTTCCATTTATATCTGTCCTCATATCGTCATAGTTTTGATCCATTCTTTTCATCATCATTTGGAGCATACTCATCACGTCCATATCCTCTTTCTCTTTTGATTTTTGTTTGACCTCTTGTCCTGTTTCTTCTGACAATGGTGCATCTTCTTCTTCCTGACCTTGTTCTGCAATGTCTTCTTCCGAATGTTCTCTCCCCTTTTCCAAGTATTGTACCTGAAAATCTCCTCTACCATTACTCCTTTCTTCTCTTTCTTCGTCAGACCTACTTTCAACTCCTACCTGCTTTCCGTCTCTTAATGTCATTCTTCGTTCCATTTTATGTATTTTAATTCTTTTAATATAGTCGAAAATTATTATTTTAAAGTTATTTATAATTATTTGCAAATTTTCATGTTCGAGCCCTACGTTGGATGCGTCATTTTATTGTGAATATATTATTCTTATTCTATTTCATATTCACAATAAATTATTCTTATTCTATTTCATATTTGCCCAGTATATTTATGTTCAACAATGCCACACAGTGCACTTACCTCACTGTCTCCTTTGATTATTAAAATTTTTTAAATGAGCACTCAGCCTCTCAGGATGTTGGGTTCATAAGTTAAATATTTATATAATTCTTTTAACAATAAGCGCCAAATTTTAATATTTAATTTTGATAAAAAAAATCTTGTGAACTAAAATATCTGAATTCAATAAATTTTTACGAAACGGTCCTGTAAACTCTGTTTCCAAATCCCCTCTCAAGTTACAATAGGCTCTATCAATACTGCCAACCAACTGATAAATTGAACACTAGGAAATATGGTCTACAGCCAATATAATTTATTCTTCCAAATGGGAAGACTTGTTAATTTATATATAAAAAATACATTATCCTTTTTAAACATCAATTAAAAGAAAATGAACTTTCACACAATACACATTTACACAAATGAAATTTATGCTATATACATGCAAATATTCAACTTATTAACTATACGTTATATACATAAAAAAGAAGACAACCTTGAGCTTATTATTCACAGAAGATTCTCGTTACAAAATGCATGGAGACTCCATAATGGATGAACGTCAAAAAACACACGTTTTCAGTATATTTTCAATATCTAATGTTCAAACACACACGGTAAGTTTTATTTAAAATAAGCAGTTTTTAAATACCTTCTATCCTCCGCTGATTATCAATAATTTGGTCAATTCATTGTATTGTCTCTCTTCTTTTTAGGAAGCTACGAAAATGTCGGGAATTTGATTCAAGAATCCATTCGAATCAATTTAATTTCAAATGCTTTCCAGGCATAGATTCTCTTCAAAGGTCTCGGAAATCACTGTTCTCTTGATACGGGATATATGACTCTTCAGGAATGCTTTTTTTTAAGGTTTGTATCACTATTTTTAATATTATTTTAACTTTAGTTTTAACAATTCTAATATTATTTCTAAAGAATAATGTATTTCTTTTTTTTTCCATCCTACTCGTCAACAACTTTCTTCATCCCCCTAAGCAACCACTTTTTTCTAAACAAGGAACCTCATTTTTCATTAGCCCTCTGTTTATTGAAATCATAAAAATATTTGTAACCAATCAAAATAACTCATAGTAGTTCAGTCAAACAATTTCATTTTATTATTTAAAATATTAACTTTTTTAATTATAAAACATACTTTTTAACAATTCTAAACTAACAATTCATCCATTTATCTTTTACATTTTATTAATTCTTAAAATTTTTTTAGCTGTCATGGATTTTTCTCTACCCAGCTGACACATACTTCCAGAAGTCAAAGATTTTATAACCCTAATGTTTTTATATGGAATTTCAACTTTGGGTATATTACAAGAAACATTTCTAGGGCTTCTAAATAGTTTAATGGTATCTAATGGGAATTTAAGACATGCACAAACATTTGACGATTTCACCCGAGGAGTGGACTCATTCATTTCATAACAGGTGATGTTATTTCTATAAACTTTTCTCTTAAATAGTTTGAATTCTTATATCGGTGTCATGTACATATGTACAAGGTACATTATGAAGTTTAAAGACATTTTATTTGTTTAATTTAGTTTAAATTTGACTCGAATAGTTTTTCCTTCAATAATTGTATACTCGATAATATCTTAAGCTGTAATTGATTCGTGTTAGATATATACAGTGTGTAGCAATATTTTTTCACAATAATATATATATATATATATATATATATATATATATATATATATATATATATATTATATATGTGTGTAATTTTGTATAATGATGTTATTATATTAGTAATAATAATTATTCTTATTGGGTTTGCTAAATTACACATATATTTTAATAAAGATTCCTTTCATTTAGGATACTATTTAGAAACATGTAGTTTATTTTACTGTTATATTTTTCTTACCTCGGCTGCTCTTATTTGTTTAGTACTCTTAACTCAGTAGGGTTCTGGGCTGGTGTTATAATAAAATCAACCTTACTTATCAAAGGCTTATATTTATGTACCTTATTAAAAAAAACAGAAAAAAACTTTCAAAACATGAAAAACATGATTCAGATATAAACTATTATTCACGTTTTTTACAGTTGGACTCCTATATTTTATTATTATGAGTAAAATAAATGATTAACCTTTATATTTTCTTAAATTCTTATGTTATAAATAAATAACGATTTATGTTATATATATCTAAATTTCCACATCACATACGACCTTTTGTATATTATTAAAAGAAATTATTCATTCCTTTTTTATGACGACTTCGCTGGCTCATTTGTATAACTTGAGAGAAATAGTCTCGTGAGCGTTAGACTTCTTGGAAAAATTATGTAGCCACCAGCATTTTGTTGAGTCGTTTCCACTTCAAAACCTTTTTTGTTGTTTTTTTCTAACCAGGATGATTATGAAATGATTTGAAATACTAATTTTTAGTTTTATCTGAAATTTTCATCTATTCAAAATTTACGTTTTTAAATGTTACTTTAGTGTATGGTAATAATTGTTTATTGACATAAAACTGAAATTCTTTTTGGTCTGTTGTTAGTGGAAAGTTTTATATATACGATTTGCGAAATTCAACATGACAGAGATTATACATTTATCTACAATTTTACAATGGTGAGTTTATTATTACCTTTTCTTTCTGGTATGTTATATTCATTTAACGAACATAGAAAAAAACTTTACTGCCAGGTGTATATAATCTTAAATTTCACTATATCATTTGGAAATTATTCTTTGTAAATTGTTATTTGGAAGTTATTATTTGGTACCAAATATTTAATTAACACACCACCGACCTTTTGTTTCTTTTGCTGGAATGATGCCTTACAGGGGGACGCTTCCATTGGTTTTTCCCGCCTTTGATGGATGGATATCTTGCTCGTAATTATCTGGTGATAATTGCTCCTCTGCTTTCCATAGTTTCACAGAACTTTGTTACACTTGGTTTTAATTCTAATTAAATTCATATAGATTGATTTATATACACTTATACTGATTAATTATACTTTTGTTACAAAGAAAAGAACTGGATGACTTAATATTCGTCTCACTTATACAATCACTGATGGTTGACTACCAAAATCCCGCTTTTTACATCGAATAAAACCCTTTTATGGTTTGTCACCGGAAGCTGATTTTGTTCTAGAAAATTCGATTAAAAGTTCATCTGTCACTTTGTTTATTCTTGTTTTTTATTGTTTTTCTAATTTAAACTTATTGTAAACTATTGTTTTTCATTCATAATACACCTATTGTCATTGACTAATTCACTCACATCTTATTATTATTGTCTTTTTCATATTACTGTTTATTTGCGATATTTTGATTGGTCAATGCAATTTCATCAATGTTACATTTTCTACAACCTACATATTTACATATTATACATAGATACAATTTGTTTCTTGTTAGGTTTGATGTTGTTACATCTATACACATAAACTATGTCGGTAATCATTTATTTTATTCTTGTATTTGATATTCAAATCTCTTTTTATGTTGGTATAATTGTCTCAACTGTTGTATTTTGTACAAATTGACATTTCCTATAATTACAGATTCCTATTTATTATTATATTTCCTATATCTACTTTTATGATTAATTATTAACTAAATATCTTATTATATATATTTTACTACTCCTAAATGTCTTTTTATTGTTTATTCATTATAGTTCTTGTTGATTTTATTATGATATTCTATTTAGTTTTTAAATACAAACAGATGCTCTGGGTGTCTAAAATTCCGTGCAGCGTTATGTTATTTATTGATCTGCGTCTACTTGTGAGGTTCTGTCTAAGGTTGTAAAATAAAGAATTAATTTGAAACTGTTTTTCTGATCGTTGTTTATGATTTCTTTTTATATTTATTTTTTTTTATTTTGATTATACCCATTGATCGTACTTGGTTATATTGTTATACAGGTATTTTATTACTTTTAATACATTATTTTATTAGAAATTATTTTTATTGACAAATTTTAATTTTATATCCTTTATCGGGATTCTATATAGGTTATGTAGATGTTCTATTTACAACAATATAAATATATATATATATATATATATATATATATATATATATATATATATATATATATTAAAGTGAAATATTAATAACAGGAGGATGAACAAATAAAATTTTGTATATAAACGCCCATTTGCAACCAAAAAGGATTATAATGCTCATAGTTACATGATATTTAAATTCATGATAAAAAGAATATTGATAAACGAAACTATTAACATATAGTTGTGTGTTGCACACACGTGAGTCAATTATAAAAAGATACTATTCACTCGTAACATAAATTTTAAAAAAAAAACCAACTTCTATAATTGTATTTTCCCGATTGCTATAACTTTTGACAAACCCTGTATACGATAAAGTATTTTTTTTGACGACGATTAAAAAAGCAAATAGACATGAATAGTATTATATATAAAGTGACAGCTTTATCAATATTTAGATTAAGTGTAAATAAAGTGACATTAGTGCAATCGCGGAGGTATTTTCGAACGGAGTGAATAATTGAAAAAGAACAAGACGCGGATAAATAGATTTTTTTTTAAAAACAATAACTGTTTACAAGTTAACAAAAGAGGATCGGAAAAAACAGAAGGAGGTTGTTGATTGTTGAGCGTCGAGAGAGGGTTGTTAGGTTGAAAAGGTGGTATGGAATGATGTGAGAACGAGAATAAAATAATACAATTAAGTTAAAAAATCATAATAAAAGGACAAAATTTTGATTTTTTTACTGTGACAACGTCATTGGCAATAAATGGAATGATCCAGTTTCCAGTAATTGAATATCAAATAAAAAAAACTTTTCATTAATCGTCTTCTAGAATTTGGTGAGATAATTTAATTTTTTTATCTTATTTGTTCCTGGCTATTTGGTTACGTTTTCCTCGTAGCAGCAATTACTTATATTGAAAGTAATCCGAATATAATAAACTTTAACTCCTTGTCCAATAGAGAAGCTATTACACTTTAATCATCACAAGTTTCATTGAACTGAAATGAGTGGAAACACAAGACATTTGTTATCTTCAAGCTCTTGAATTTCTGTATATATTCACAAACATTTGGTTTCTGGAATCATTATTTAGGTTAGGTATAATATTATGAACATATCTTTTTGAATTTACCTAGTTATTTAAGAATAATCAATTTCCACTATCCTACTAATTCAATTTAATCCCAAACAACGACGAAATCACTCACTGATTTTATTATTAAGGACTAAATTTATTAATAAACTTTGAAAACTATTACTTCCAAACATCCATTTACGATTCACAAGCCATATCTCTGGTCACATGACGACGATTCACAGCGCCAATATCATTCTTCTGGTTTAAAATGCTAGAGGTGGGAATTGATTGCGGGTTAACGATGATATCATGGTTACACGGTATTTATTAGTTATTTTTTGTTATTTTATCATAATAATTCCACTTAAAATATTTAACTATGAGAATTATATATAGATGTTTGTAAATAATTATGTAATTTGTTCTGACTTTATCGTCAGTAAGTTTTTAGGGAGAAATGTTAAGAAATACATAGAATTTTTGATTAATTAAACAAAACTACAGTCAAACCTCCTTGTTTTCCTTCAAGTGTTCTCAAAACCTATCAGTTTCCTGTTACTGTTCAACGCTAGTGCCGGACACACCCCTGAGATCTTAAAAAAAAAGGAATAAAGCTTTTGGTATTAATATTTGAACTTGCATTAGGTACGAAATCGCTCTGTTTATAATAAGCAGACCATGCGAGTTCTGGCGCCCATAATAAAAAAGGAAATACAATGATTAACAAATTTAATATTCATAACAAATAATAGAAAATTCCACAACAATATTGCAACTTGATAATAACATAATAATTAAAATAATCATCATTGCAATTTTTTTTAAATATAACCTGTAACTCAAATTAAAATACAGTACAATATTTGGCCCAACCAACGTAAGGCGTTCGAATTAGCGACAGGAACAGGTCATGTTTGAGACATCGGAGAAATTTTGGTAAAATTTTACAATGGCAGACAAAAAAATGGACATTGACAATTTAACTGTAGAAGAACTAAAAGAACAACTAAAATCAAGAGACATGGATACAAGGGGGAGCAAACAAACATTGAAGGAGAGATTAACAGCGGCTATGCAAGAAAAAAAAGCAACAGAAGAAGAAAAAGGAGATAGTTTAATAGAAGAAGTACACCATGATACTAAACAAAACCCTAACGAAAATGAAGAATTGATGAACATGATGAGGACAATAATGTCTGATATAAAAAGCACAAAAGAAGATATGAAAAGTACAAAAGAGGAGATAAAAAGTGCAAAGGAAGAAATCAATAGAAAATTGGATAAACAAGAAGAAAAATTTACAGAACACATAATGGAAATGAGAAGACAATTTGAAGAACACAAGAAAGAACAAGAAGAAAAAACGAATAAATTGCAAGAAAGTCTAATTCAAGAAAGCATAAATAGAAAACAAGAGATAGAAGATATGGGAAACAAGATACGAGGAGAAGGAAGAGAACAGATGGAGAAGGTACAATGGAACGTTAGGAAAACCAATGAAAGAATAGAAGATGTAGAACAAGGTATACAATTAAATTTATCTATAGTAGAAAAAATGAATCTGAAAACGCAGAGGGAATTACTGAGGGAAATGGATACAAAGTTACAAAAAATTAAAGAAAATGGGAACACACATGACTTTGAAACTCTAGAGAAGGAAATAAAGGAAGATTTCAAAAAGAAAATGATGGAGTTTGAAAGGGAAATGGAATACGTGAAAAATAAAACACAACAAAATAATAATATACAAGGGGTAAATTATATATACAATCATGGTGAAAGTAATCTAAAATTCGATGGGGACATACGTAAGATACACCCAAAGATTTTCCTGAGGTGTCTCAAACATAAGCTGAAAGGTATGATAAATGTTGAGGACTTGAAGGAGACAATAAGGTCTCATTTAAATAATCAAGCATTGCTTTGGTTTACTTGCAACGACACAAATATTAACAACTTTAATGATTTCGAGATAACTTTTCTAAAACAGTATTGGGGGGAAACAGAACAAGGTTATGTAAGGGAAAAACTGTATTTTGGTAAATTTGATATTAGGAGAAGTAACAATATGAGTAACTACGCACTCTCAATATTCTCCCAAGCACAATACTTAGAACCAATGATTCCAGAACAAGAAATCATTATATTCTTGTCTCGACACTTTAATATTAACATTACTCAAGGTATAGTCATACAAATTATTAACAATTTCCAATCATTGTTGGATTATCTAAACAGAGTACAAAGAACAATTAATAATAACGAAGGACATGACAATACGGACTACCAAAGAAATGACACCAATAGAAGGACTAACTATAATAGAAACAATGATAATTATTACAGACAAAGACCGTACAATACATGGAATAACAATCATAATAGAAATAACAATAATGACAGAAATTACAATAATGATAGAAACGATAATAACAACAGACGATACGATAGAAACAATGAAAGAAACAATAATAACAGATATACGAACTACCCTGAAAGAAGACAACAACCTAACGATAATCACCAACGAAGAGAGAGAAGGAATTCAGACGGTGACATAAGACAAACAAATAGTATTAGACGAGACACTAGAGTTAACAGAACTAACAGTTTGGAGAGAAATAGTACAACTAACAGAGATAACAATTATAATAGAGTTAACAATGATAATAATAATAATGATGTGGTCAACACGTCATCTTCTGGTGCGGAACAACCGTTTTTCCACTAGAGGGTGAATATGGTAGGTTAAGTTGGTGCAGCTATATTCACCCACGCGAATTTCTCAAGGTACAGGATCAACTAGAACAAAATAATGAGACATTAATTTACATATATGGCACAGTAGAAGACAAAATGATAAAAATATTGATCGATACTGGATCGGAGATATCTTTAATTAGTAAAAATTTTGTAAATAAACTCTCAACATCTAAGAAAAATTTTATTAAGGTTCCAAAAATAAATTTGATAGGCATAAATCAGAAGAAACTAACTTACTCAGATATTACGATAACTGTAGCATTAAAGTTAAAGGAGAATAGTACAATTGTACAACAGCTGGTGGTGGAAGACATAGAATGTGAACTGTTAGGATCTGATATTTTGTATGAAATGAAAGCTACTATCAATTACGAAGAAAAATATATAATTTTTAATAAAGAAAGAATCGATTTCAATTATGAAGAAAAGAATGATGATTCGAGAAATGATGAAGAATTTGTATACGAAGAAAGTAAAAATGTTGATTTCAATAAGGAATTTGAAGATAATGTGGAGGAGATGTATTATTATGAACAGGAAGGAAAAATGAGTGGAAATATGATGTTGGATGGCAATGAGGAAATAAATTTAAATAATAATAATCAGCCGGAATGGAATTTGGATATAGACGGGAAAATAGAATGGAGAAATAAAGTAATAGGAATATTGAGAGAACATAGAAGTTTAATAAATGAAGAATCTCGAATTGCGAAAAATTATGTACACAAAATCGAACTGAAACAAGATCAACAATTTCAGCAAAGGAGTTATCCGATACCTTATAAATATCAGGAAGATGTGAAGAGGACGATAAATAAATTGATAGAAGATAGGATAATAATACACAGCACTACTTCATACATTAATCCAGTTGTGATAGTAAAAAAAAAGATGGAGATATAAGAATATGCCTTGATGCAAGAAATTTAAACAAATGCACAATGCCCGAATACGAATCACCTTTAACTATTGAGTCAATTCTGGGGAAAATCAGTAAGGTTAAAGTTTTTTCTAAATTGGACTTGAAGCACAGTTTCTGGCTAATACCTCTACATCCAGATAGCAGAAAGTATGTGGGATTTAAAATTAATGGGGAAGTATACCAGTTTCGAGTAACACCATTTGGAATACAAAGTGCTACATCTGCGTTATTGAAAGCATTAAATAAGATTTTAAATACATACGATCAATTTACAATACATTATGTGGATGATATATTAATTTATTCGAATAACGTAGAAGAACACTTAGAACATCTTAAAATAATTCTGGCGGAACTTGATAAAAATGGTTTGAAACTCAATATACAAAAATGTCAATTCTTGAAGAAGGAAGTGATATATCTGGGTTATAAAATTACGGAAACTGGAATCGAGATGGATCCAGCAAGAGTGAAAATAATAAGGGAATATAAGAGACCGAAAAATCTAAAAACTCTACGAGGTTTTCTTGGAATGCTAAATTATTTTAAAAGAATGTTGGGAAATTTAACAGACTTAGAAATATCACTGATGGAATTATTAAGGAAATGAGTAAGATGGAATTGGACTAGTAAGCAGGAAGATGCTTTCAACAAAATTAAGAATGAATTTATTAAAAACATGAAGTTAAATCATCCAAATTATAAAAAAGAATTTATTTTAAAGACAGATGCATCAAAGAGCAGGTTAGCTGGAGTTTTAATGCAGGAATATAATAACATGTATGTGCCCATTTCATTTGTATCAAGAATCACAAAAAGGGCAGAGAAAAATTATGGAGTAAGCGAATTGGAACTCGCTAGTATTATATTCTGCGTGAATAAACTTAGATATTTTCTATTGGGAGGAAAGTTTTTAATTGAAACAGATAATCAAGCTCTAGTGACAATATTAACCAATAAAATGAATATTGCTAGAATTCATCGATGGGCATTACTCCTACAGGAATATGATTTCGAGATCAAATACATCCCAGGCATACAAAATGTAGTACCAGATGCAATTAGTAGAATGGATGGAGAAAAAAGAAAGGATACGAGAGAGGTCAGAGTAGGAATTAACATCATGAAGCGTGATAGTGGTATGTTCTCGTTACAACAAATAAAACAGGACCAACAACTTTTAGATGATAAAAGTAAACGTCGATGTCTAGAAAAAGATGGAATATTATATAAAACGGTGAACGATAAGGAGTTATATGTAATTTCGGTAGAATTGACAAAATTAGTCATACAAAAATTACACCAAAAATACAATCATACAGGCATTAGAAAAACACACATGATTTTTCGAGAAAACTACATATCAAGGAATGACATTACTATAATAAAAGATATCATAAAACACTGTGAATTATGCCAACTGGCAAAGGAGAAGAATTTACACCATGAAAACATACCAAAATCCATTATAGCGGAAAACCCATTGGATATTATAGCGATCGATTTCTTATCAAACCTTGTGCCGAGTTATAATGGTAAGAAACATATTTTGTTGATTATAGATGTTTTTTCAAAATTCATTAGCACTTATCCATGTGATAAAACTAATAAAAATACCATCAAGGAATCTTTAGGAAACTACTTTGAAATTTATGGAAAACCGAAACAATGTATTATGGACAACGCTACATACTTTAGAAATAAAAATATTGTGAAATGGTTGAAAGACTTGGGAGTTAAACAAGTTTTCACAAGTATTAGACATCCGAGTAGTAATCCTGCAGAACGAGGAATTAAAGAAGTAATTAAACACTTGAGAATACTTACTCACTATGAAAACCGTATGTGGGAAGAACGATTAAAAGAGACTACGAACTTCATTAATAATATTCCAAACATTATAACAGAGATACCACCCATTACACTATTTAGAGGAATAGAACCTGACAGGCCATGGTCAAGTGAAATGGACTATAAAAAATTAATTGAAATAGCCAGGGAAAAACAACTGAAACATGCTAACAAATATATCAAGAAAAAACTCGAAAACCTTAGAAATAAGAAAACTTTTAAAAAAGGGGATCTAGTAGTCATAAAGGCATTAAGGGTACCTAATCGTAGAAAAGGATTATGTTCAAAACTACAATTACCTTATGAGGGTCCTTACTTAGTAGCCAACGACCATGGTATAAATAGCTATAAATTGATCCATCCTGATACCAAGAGAGAGCGCGGAGTCTTTAATATTAACCAACTGCACCAATTTAACATCAACCATTCTTAGCTAAAATAAAATATTGACGAACATTAGTAACTAATTTAAAATAGATATCAAGAATAGTTATAAATTTTATAAATTATGGTAAATTTCAATAAAACATTCTCGTCGAGTCAAGAATAGTTTTATGGAACTTTAGGGAATGTTAAAGTGAAATAATAATAACAGGAGGATGAACAAATAAAATTTTGTATATAAATGCCCATTTGCAACCAAAAAGAATTATAATGCTCATAGTTACATGATATTTAAATTCATGATAAAAAAAATATTGATAAACGAAACTATTAACATATAGTTGTGTGTTGCACACACGTGAGTCAATTATAAAAAGATACTATTCATTCGGAACATAAATTTAAAAAAAAAACCAACTTCTATAATTGTATTTTCCCGATTGCTATAACTTTTGACAAACCCTGTATACGATAAAGTATTTTTTTTGACGACGATTAAAAAAGCAAATAGACATGAATAGTATTATATATAAAGTGACAGCTTTATCAATATTTAGATTAAGTGTAAATAAAGTGACATTAGTGCAATCGCGGAGGTATTTTCGAACGGAGTGAATAATTGAAAAAGAACAAGACGCGGATAAATAGATTTTTTTTTAAAAACAATAACTGTTTACAAGTTAACAAAAGAGGATCGGAAAAAACAGAAGGAGGTTGTTGATTGTTGAGCGTCGAGAGAGGGTTGTTAGGTTGAAAAGGTGGTATGGAATGATGTGAGAACGAGAATAAAATAATACAATTAAGTTAAAAAATCATGATAAAAGGACAAAATTTTGATTTTTTTACTGTGACAACGTCATTGGCAATAAATGGAATGATCCAGTTTCCAGTAATTGAATATCAAATAAAAAAAACTTTTCATTAATCGTCTTCTAGAATTTGGTGAGATAATTTAATTTTTTTACCTTATTTGTTCCTGGCTATTTGGTTACGTTTTCCTCGTAGCAGCAATTACTTATATTGAAAGTAATCCGAATATAATAAACTTTAACTCCTTGTCCAATAGAGAAGCTATTACACTTTAATCATCACAAGTTTCATTGAACTGAAATGAGTGGAAACACAAGACATTTGTTATCTTCAAGCTCTTGAATTTCTGTATATATTCACAAACATTTGGTTTCTGGAATTATTATTTAGGTTAGGTATAATATTATGAACATATCTTTTTGAATTTACCTAGTTATTTAAGAATAATCAATTTCCACTATCCTACTAATTCAATTTAATCCCAAACAACGACGAAATCACTCACTGATTTCATTATTAAGGACTAAATATATTAATAAACTTTGAAAACTATTACTTCCAAACATCCATTTACGATTCACAAGCCATATCTCTGGTCACATGACGACGATTCACAGCGCCAATATCATTCTTCTGGTTTAAAATGCTAGAGGTGGGAATTGATTGCGGGTTAACGATGATATCATGGTTACACGGTATTTATTAGTTATTTTTTGTTATTTTATCATAATAATTTCACTTAAAACATTTAACTATGAGAATTATATATAGATGTTTGTAAATAATTATGTAATTTGTTCTGACTTTATCGTCAGTAAGTTTTTAGGGAGAAATGTTAAGAAATACATAGAATTTTTGATTAATTAAACAAAACTACATTCAAACCTCCTTGTTTTCCTTCAAGTGTTCTCAAAACCTATCAGTTTCCTGTTACTGTTCAACGCTAGTGCCGGACACACCCCTGAGATCTTAAAAAAAAAAAGGAATAAAGCTTTTGGTATTAATATTTGAACTTGCATTAGGTACGAAATCGCTCTGTTTATAATAAGCAGACCATGCGAGTTCTGGCGCCCATAATAAAAAAGGAAATACAATGATTAACATATTCAATATTCATAACAAATAATAGAAAATTCCACAACAATATTGCAACTTGATAATAACATAATAATTAAAATAATCATCATCGCAATTTTTTTAAAATACAACCTGTAACTCAAATTAAAATACAGTACAATATATTATTATATATATGAGAACCTCATGTAGTGACCGTAGAAAAAAAAACTAAACAACTTAATAGGGATGCGGTCAGAATCAGAAGACTCCTTTTTGACTAGTTAAGCTTTCGAAAATGTTCATTTTCATCATCAGAACATCTAAAATGAGTGATAACTATTATTAATGGCTCATAAAATATTATAACTAACGATTTGACTTACCAAAGTGAGTTGAAAAAGAAAGACATCGTAAAAAACTTTTAAATTTCCAATTAACATATATATGTATTTAATCTTTACATTGATTAGGAGAGCAAAACACAAAAACTCCAACAAAAGGCCGATAATAACACAGCCCTGAGGTAAAATGCCTCACATTTTACCAACAAGGTTAGATAAAAATTAACATTACTCAACAATTATAACTCTCACTAATAACTATTGCTCTACTGATAAAACTGAATAGGAAAGCGAAGCGTTTTAAATTGTTTTGTATAGTTCAGATTCTTGCTAAAGTAAAAAGTGGATATGTTATTAGCACGCATTAGACCAACAAACAAACAATTTTCATTATTCGAAGATTTAGAACAAATAATGGATCTCTAACACACAAAGAGAATCAAAGATTTGAACTAGAAAATAATTCTCCATCCAAATTCCAATTATGAAAAACAAAATGCTGGATTAAAAATTATTTAAAAGGATTCATGAATACAGGGTGGAAACCAAAAGTTCATTACATTGAGTCTAGGTGTGAGAATGTCTCATTTTCAGTAATAGATAAAAGATAGGTGTAAATCTTACTCACGCCATCCAAATCGGATTTCTTGTTCAAACAATTGTCCCAATTGTTTTTGTAAATATGGCATATTTCAAGAAAAAGCCTGCTAAAATGCTTAATAAGATTCTTTTCAGCACGCCTGATTTTATTAACGATGATTCAACTCAACATCTTGACAATGTGGATGTGTTTTTTGGGTTCTAATTTGTTAGGTTAGGTAGTGAGGTCTTAAGGGGTGTGAGCAACGTCAGAGTAGCAACTCATAATATTTCAACTATTAACCCTGGAGTAGTCGCGTTAGATCTGACAGACTCCGCGTTCCGGAATTGTTCGACTATTCACGCATTTTGCAGCCGAGAGCTTGGTGCGTCCACATAGCATCTTGAATTACGGCGTAGTTGAATAAATGAGGTGTTTGTGGGCGATTGTGCAAGTCGTTTTCTGTCAAATGTGATCTGGAGTCTCTTAGACTCCGCGCGACCAGTTGTATTGTATTTTCTTTTTCTGTGGTAATTAAATAATTCTGATATTTATTGCGACCAGACTTTGGAATCAGTTATTTATAGGCAAAAATTGAAAAAGAGCAGCAAATATTGTTGCGGCTATCGGAGGAAGTTGACTCTGACGGGACGCCAATTGATGATGAATCAGATGTAGAAGATGATGTCGTGGAATATAGATCTGATAACAGCGATACCGTCCAAGAGGATAGCTCTTCTTCCGATGACTATGATCACACTACACCACCAGCAAAAATGCCAAGAGTAGCTTTTTATCTCGGCAAAGCCCATAAAACAAAATGGGAAAAACATATTTCGAATCAGGTAGTGAAAACTCGATCCTGGAACATATTAAGCCAACTTCCTGGTACAAAAGGTGAAGCAAAAAAAGCAAATCGATCGAATGCTGGAACCTTTTTGTGAATGACAAAATTATCGATATTATTGTAGAACATACAAATATCTACATAGCAATGAAAATGCAGAACTACAAAATAGATCGAGACTGCAAAGAAACAGATAAAACTGAAATCAAAGACCTGATTGGTTTGCTTTATTTGTCAGGGTTGCTAAAGAGTTCCAAGTTGTGTTGATGGGCAAGAAAGGATCCGGATTGGAGCTATTCTGGCTCACAATGAGTAAACAACGGTTTCTTTTTCTTTTGACGTGTTTTGACGACCCGGCTCCGAGGGAAGAGAGGAAGAAAATACATAAACTGGCGTCAGAGAAGTTTTCGATATGTTTGTGAGTAACTGTCAAAAGCATTATTCCATCTCACAAAATGCAACTATAGATAAAATGCTACTAGGTTTACGTGGCAGATACGGCTTTCGACAGTACATACCTTCAAAACCAAACAAATATGGTCTGAAACTTTTTTCGTTGGTCGATTCGAAGATGTTTTACACGTTGAAGTATATGTTGGACAACAGCCTGAAGGTCCGCTTGAAATAAACAATGACGCTATGAGTATTGTTGAACGTCTTGTATCGCCTATTTCCAAAACATCAAGAAATCTCACCACAGATAATTGGTTTACCTCGATGCCCTTGGTCGAAAAATTGCTAAGCGATCATATACTTACACTGTTTGGAACGATTCGGGAGAATAAGAAGCAAATACCTAAGGAATTTACTGTAGTGAAACATCGTCCAATAAACTCAAGCATGTTCGGATTTGGAGAGCATATGACAATTTTGTCTTACGTTCCGAAAAAAGGAAAGAGTGTTCTTATGATTTCCAGTTTCCACAGCAGTGACTCAATTGACCCTGATACTGGTCCCGACCCGAAATGATAACGTTTTACAATGGCACACAAGAGGGTGTGGATTCTGTAGATCAGTTTTGTTCACTATATTATGTAGCACGAATCAGCAGGGGCTGGCCCATGGTGATTTTCTTCTCTTTATTGAATCTCGCTGGAGTGAACTGTCAAGTTATTCATGTCTCCAATCACCCCGATCCAAGGGACGATTTGAAATGGAGATTGTACCTGAAACAAATAGCATTGTCGTTGATTAAACCACATTTGCAGAGACGTCCTTATCAGAAGAATATACCAGAAACCCTCCGACAAAGAAGACAAGATATAGCGGGAACTTTTTCTGCATCTGGATCTAATGTAGAACAAATACCAGAAGGCACCAGCAAGGCAAAAACAAAAAGAAGTCTCGGTTCCATTGCCAGAAATGTCTAACACATGCGAAGATGTGCTTTTCTTGTGCAATAGCGTGAGTCTTGGAACAGATTTTCCTCTTGAAGTAATTTGAGTTTCGTTTGATTTCAGTTAGTTGATTAAGTTATTGTTACGTCGTAGACTCATTCGCTATTAGGTATTTTTATATATACAAAAAGTTTTGTTTTAATTTTGTTCATTATACTTGAATAAAGTTTTGTTTACGTGTCCTGGTGTTTTTTTTCAATTAATTATATAAAAAAATTAGAATAATAATTTAAAAGAGGACCTTCTCGGATACGGCGTCTTACAGACTCCGCGCGACTAGTGTTCTTAGGTTATCAGGCGCAACTACTCCAAGAATAATAGTTCATATACTTAAACTAAATTGAGTAGGGATGGAAATTCAAATTTCATTTACAGCATTCCTTGTCATTCCTGTGAAAAAATATACATAGGTCAGACCTCCAGATGTCTATCTGAAATGTTGACTTCTCATAAGAGCGCTTGTCGATATTTGAAGTTGTCTTGCTCTTTGGCGGAACATGTAATCAATGACAATCACATAATGTAAACATAATGCTAAAGTACCAGATAAAGGAAGAAACTACGGAAAAATGCATTTTCTTGAAATATGCCATATTTACAAAGAAAAGGGACAATTGTTTGAATAATAAATCCGATTTGGATGGCTTGAGTAAGATTTCCACCTATCTTTTATCTATTACTGGAAGTGAGACATTTTCACACCTTGACTCAATGTAATAAACTATTGGTTTCTACTATGTATTCATGAATCCTTTTAAATACTTTTTATGCCAGCAATTTGTTTTTCATCATTTGAATTTGGATGCAGAACTATTTTCTAGTTTAATTTTTTGACTCTCTTTGTGTGTTAGAGATCCATTATTTGTTCTAAATTTTCGAATAATAGTAATTGTTTGTTTGTTGGTCTAATGCGTGCTAATAACATATCCACTTTTTACTTTAACAAGAACCTAAATAATTTAAAACGTTTCGATTTCCGATTCAGTGTTGTCAGTATAGCAATGGTTATTAGTGAGAGTTGTAATTATTGAGTAATGTTAATTTTTATGTAACCTTGTTGGTAAAATGTGAGAGATTTTACCTCAGGGCTGTTTTATTATCGGCCTATTGTTGGAGTTTTTGTGTTTTGCTCTCCTAATCAATGTAATCATTAGATACATGTATATGTTAATTGGAAATCTCAAAGTTTTTTACGATGTCTTTCTTCCTCAACTCACTTTGGTAAGTCAAATCGTTTGTTATAATGTTTTATGAGTCATTAATAATAGTTATCACTCATATATATATATATATGTATATATATATATTATTATAATACTGTATTATTCTTATCAATATATGAAGATAATAATTAAAATTTTATTTGCCAACGCGTTTGGGTGACATATGTTTTAATGTATGATTTTCTTAGTATAATAGTTATAATGTATATTATTTTTGTATAATTGATAATGTAGTTGATTTGATGATTATTCTTTATAAGTATTTATGGGCGCCAACATTATAACTTGAATATAAATAATTGAATTCTTTCATTTGAATGAAATTTAGTTTAATATTTTTTTTATCCCTTGAATGACTAGCTCAAAAAATCTTTATAATTACCTTTATAGCCGGGGCATGAAAATACTCTTAATTCCCTTTGAGTTCTGGTAGTAGTTATTAGCTCTTAGAAATTTGTCAATTTATGCTTCAAAGATGTTGTAATTTTGATATGATTGCCACTGCGATACGCCTATGGAAGGTTAAATCGTTCGCTCTGTGAGGAGCGACTGATGCAGCTCGTCATTCACATTAAAACTCATAAAACATGATGGAGGTTGTTGGAATTCATACAACGATTTTGTTATGTATTATTTAATAAACGATAAACCTTTTATGATGAACTGTGTGTGTGTGGATAACGATTGTATGAAATGTGTAGATAATTATAAAATGAAATGGATAACTATATTTATAAACAGGTGAGTATCTTATAAACTATGCATTACTTAGTTGAAATATTTTAATTCTGTCTAACCTATAGATTGTGTTAAATATGTTTTATTTTCCTTTTAGATTCATTGTTCGACTCAACTGGTTTATATATATATATATATATATATATATATATATATATATATAATTGATCAATTATTTTATTATCACTGACCTTTTTACCGATGCCGCACACAAAATTCTGTATTTTAGTTGATGAATAAGTTGAATCAGCTGATGAGGTTCCCGGTGAAATTGTATGAATCGTTTGCAAAAGCTTCTTGGCTGGTGGAATCTCAGCTAATTACTAGGTGAGTACAAATTTAATATACTTGTTACCTTTTATGGATAATACATGTGTTGCTTCTTAGGTTATTTCATTTACATATAGCGTGATGAATGTTTTAATATTTACTTGTATTGTTTATCATGTTCATTTTATTGTTTGAGGACTTTTTCTAGGACTTTAATATACTTTTTGATGAATTTTCAACGACGCGTCCCTTCCGTTTCTTTCTTCAAGCAACGCTTCCCTCCGACCTTTTTTTTTCAAAATCAACAAACTTTTTAGCATCTGTTGCTAAACAATCTCATGTATGACTTGATCTCCTGTGTTACTTTGACATTCCAAAGTATTCCACTATATTTAATAGTTTTGAACAAAATCACTTGTTGAAATATAATTTGAGTCTTTGTATTTCACTTTTTTGATTGTTTCTTATTGTCTTAGCCTTAAACTGTTTATATATGTTGAAATCTTGAGTAAAGTGTTCATATTTGAAATAATTTGAATTTCTAATCTACAATCTAAATTTACATCAAAATGTGCGTGAGACCTTTCTAAATATTCACTCAATCTAAATTTACAATTGGTTTCAATAAACTATTCCTCGCAAAATTAATATTATCTACAGATGAATCATCTCATATGTTTTACGAGTTTTACTGTTCTGTTTTTTCTGTCGCTAGCGTTTGTCGCTGAAGCATATTGACATTTGTAGCATCAAAAATTCTAACCAAATATATTTTGTAAATATTGAATTATAACATTGAATAATATCTTTTATGTTGTTGAATATTTATTGTTTAATATTTCTTTCAGATTGTATGGGAATAAACGAACGATTATTCCTTAAACACACATAAAGCTTCAATAGCTCTTATTTCACTTGGAAGGATTGGATATCATTCAAATTATCTTGAATCGTTGATAAAAATCAAATATATTTTATAAAGTAGAAATTTTTATTTTTTACATTGACAATTTTTTTTAACTGACAGAAAAACTTCCAAGGTTGAATTGAAAATAAATATTTAAGCTATCATGTTAGCAGTTAGACAAGTTAGAAATTAAACATAACTCCCGCCTTGGACGTTTTCCGGGAGAAAACTCCAACTTAAACAAAACACTTCACTTCAGATAACTTCCGCACACAACACAGTACATAAAACATAAAAAATAGCTAACCTAATGACAAAGTTTAAGATTTAACAATAGACAAATCTAGGTATCATCAGGAAGGGGACATACCTTCGCTATAGACCTAAGAAACGTTCCATCTGATGTTTTGACTCTAATTAAACGAACTTTGCCGTCTGAACCCTGAATAATTTCAATGATTCGCGCGAGAGCCCACCTGAAAGGAGGCAAGTTATCCTCCTTTAAAAGGACTAATTGATTAATTTCCAAATTTCGGGTTTGATTGGTCCATTTTGGCCTTTGCTTAAGCCTATTAAGATATTCAATGGACCATCGCTTCCAAAATATTTGTTTGAATTTAATACACTTCTGATACATTGACAATCGATTTTCTGGAATATTACTCAAGTCTTTGTCTGGGAATGCTGAAAGATTGTCGCCTATTAAAAAATGTCCCGGTGTTAAAGAGTTTAAATCAGTCGGATCATTTGATAAAATGCTAAGAGGCCGCGAGTTCATGATGCTCTCAATGCAAACCAAGACTGTCGAAAATTCCTCAAAATTTAGAACTGTTTTACCAATAGCTTTAATCAGATGATGCTTAGCACCCTTAATTGCGGCCTCCCAAAGACCGCCCCAATGTGGTGAACGAGGTGGGATAAATTTCCACTGAGTCTCATTTTTCGATAAAAAATTTTCAATAGACTCAATATTACTTTTGGATTTAAAAAATTCGTATAAGGTTTTCAAATGGTTACTGGAGCCAAAAAAATTAGTGGCATTGTCAGAGTATATTACCGAAGGATTACCCCGTCGGCCTATGAAACGTTGTAATGTGAGCTAAAATTGTTCTGTCGACAAGCCCGACACCAATTCTATATGGACGCACTTAGTAGTCATACATACAAATATAGCAATATATGCTTTAACTTTAGAGGCTTTGCGTAAATTCGAGGTTTTAATTAAAAATGGACCCCCAAAGTCCACACCGACCTTTAAAAATGGACGACAAACTGAAATTCGATCTTTAGGCAGATCTGCCATCATTTGCTCAGCACACCTAGCTTTAAATTTAAAACAAGGGATGCACTTGTGGATTATGCGTTTAACAGCTCTAAGGCCATCTAAAGGCCAATAACGTAGTCTAAAGTTACTTAACACGGTTTGAGCACCGGCATGATATAATTTAAGGTGCTCTCTCCGTAGCATCAAATCAACAATGTGGCATCTAGCGGGCAATAATATTGGATGCTTTTGTGCAAATGGCAGATCAGCATTTGACAATCTCCCGCCAACGCGGATTAAGCCTTCCAAGTCAATAAAGGGATTCAAAGAATTAAACTGTTTATTTCGAAGGACCTTTTTGTTTTTTAATAAATCTTTTTCTTGAGAAAAATAATGTTGTTGCAAAACTTGCAATGTTGCCTTTAAAGCATGTTGTAATTCATCTACTTTTAAAGGACCAAACCTTTTATCATCTTTATGTTGTAAATTATGTCTAAACCGAAGACAGAATGCAACTATACGTTGTATTTTCAGAAAATCTGAAAACCTATTGAAAATACTTATCATATAATTTTCAGTAGAGGTTGTACTCATAACAACTTTTCGTTCTTCCGGAATTTTCTGAATATTAACACTTGACTGAAATGAATTTAAATTAAAATCAACATTTTTCAAATGTGAGGGCCCTTGCCACCACATATTATTAGAAATAAGTTCTTGCGCCATCATACCTCTAGATACATAATCAGCTGGATTTTGTTTGGTAGGAATGTACCTCCAGGTGTACAAGGATGTTAGTTCTTGAATTAAAGAAACTCTATTAGAGACAAATATATTCCATCTACTTGGATGTGATTGTAGCCATGCTAACGAAATTTGCGAATCAGTCCAAAGATTAACACTGGCTATTTGGAAGTTATTTTTGAATGTTTCTAAAATACGATGGGTGACCTTTGCTGACAACACGCATGCGCATAATTCCAATTTTGGAAGAGAAATTGTTCGCAAAGGACAAACTCTAGATTTGGCACAAATTAGATGACAAGAAACACTGTTATTTTCATAAACAGTTCTTAAATATATACAACACCCATATGCCTTTAAGCTTGCGTCTGAATAAGAATGAATCTCAATTCGCTTGATATTGCGATTATTAATTAAACATCGCGGAATTTTTAACTCTGATAATTCAAGAATGGTTGTAGAAAATTGAATCCATTCGTTACTTAACTCTAAATTTAAACAGTCGTCCCAATTTAAATTCAATAACCAAAGCTTCTGCATGAAGATTTTGGCTGTTATGACAATTGGAGCAACAAGCCCCAACGGATCATAGATTTGAGCTATAATAGCTAAGACGTTTCTTTTCGTAATTGGATTTACATTTATGTTCTTGGGCAGAGAAATAGAAAAGTGATCTGATTTCGGCTCCCAAAAAACACCCAGCACTTTATTGGAATTACTCTCAGAATTTATAGAGTAGTTTTTGGATTCAGTTTCTGAGGTAAAATTGTTCATAAATTCAATGGAATTTGAACACCATTTATGAAGTGTAAATTGGCCTAAATTAAGTAATTTTATTAATTGGGTTTTTAGTTCACAGAGCTCCTCGAAAGAGTCAGCTCCAGCCAACACATCGTCAACGTATGTTTGAGTTTGGATTGCCATAGCTGCCAACGGAAATTCTTTTTTATACATGTCTGCCAATTCAACGAGACAAAGAGTGGCTACATAAGGTGCAAAATTTGTTCCGTAGCTAACAGTTAACAATTCAATGCATTTAATATCATCTGTTATATTTTCTCGCCATAAGATGTTTTGTAGGTAAATGTGATCAGAATTAATCAAGATTTGCCGGTACATCTTTTCGATGTCTGCAACAACAGCCAACATATAAGCTCTAAAGCGACACAAAATGTCAAATAGCTCTGGCTGAACAACAAGCCCTTTTAGACATATGTCGTTTAATGAATATCCCGAGGTGGTTTTTAGGGACGCGTCGAAGACCACTCTGAGACGCGTTGTAACTTTATCATTGCGAATCACACAATGGTGAGGTATAAAATATTTGTGGTTATTGTGAATATTTTTAAGATCAAGAGGAATGTACCGTGCATGACCTAAGTTGATGTATTCTTTAATAAACTCTGAATATTGGTCAAACAATGACTTATTTTGATGCAATCTTTTCTCTAATGAAAGAAAACGTTTTTTGGCATATGAAAAAGATTCGCCTAGTTTAGAACTCTCAACGGGCGATTTAAATGGCATATCCACTTGAAATCTACCATTATCCAAAATTTTTGTGGTATCCTTAAATATTTGTTCAGAAAGTTCATCTTCACTTGATAAAATACGTCCTTGTGGCACATCTTCAACTGCCCAGAATTTTTGCAGCAAATTGTCGATTTGATTGAAATTAATGAATAAAGAATGTGAGGGAACTTGATCACATGTTATAAAATTTGACAAGATTGTTGGGGATAGGACACCTCCTACCACCCAACCAAGATGAGTATTTTGTAATATGGGTAGGTTGTCCCCAAGGTTAATCAGACCAGGTAAAAGTAATGAATAATAAACATCTGCTCCTAATAACAAATCTACGTGATCTGGAACATCATAATTTGAGTCGGCCAATACAATGCTACAAGGGATTTCTAATCGATCTGTTTGTAGAGGGAATTGAGGCAGCTTAGAAGAAATGAAATTTGTTACTGAACAATTTACTTCAAATGTTTTTGTTGGGTCAACCTTTGAGAACAATTTAATATCTATTCCTTCACTTACTTGCATGTGACCTGATACACCACAAATTGACAAGTTTTTATTATAGGTAGGGTATTGTAGTCTTTTCGCTAATTTATGTGTGATTAGTGATACTTGAGACCCACTATCAAGCACGGCTCTGGCAGATATTAAATGGCCATTGTTATTTGAAACATGTACGGATGCAGTTGCCAATAAAATATGAGATTTTTGGTTTATAAAAAGGCTTGACATAGTGTTGGATTGTGCCCCAAGCTTGTCACTAGTGGAAGCTTGAGTAACCTCCGAATTTTGTATTTGTTCTATGTTAGAAGCTTGATCTGAGTTACTACTCGATTTGTTCATGGAATAACCTTTTTGTTTGTGATTGGTAGGCCCACGATTGGAATCAAAACTCGAATTTTGTTGAGCATTTATTGTATTATTGTGAGAATTATTAGATTTTGACGAATAATCGACAGAATTTCCCGCATGCAATAGGGAATTATGAGCTTCGCCGCAAATAGGGCAATTCTTCCACTCACATTTACTTACATGATGTGGAGCAAAACATTTTAAACATAACCGATTTGAAAATATAAACTGTTTTCTTTTATTCAATGGCAATTCTTTGAATTTAAAGCATTTAAACATGTTATGATTTGACATTTTGCAAAACAAACAACTTAACTTTTTATCTACATTAGCAAAATTAGAGTTTTTACGAGGCAACTCTGGCGAAACCAAATTTTCAGCAGCCTGACATCTTTTCTCAACGAACTTGAGGAACCCGTCTAAAGTAGGTAAAAGAGTAGGACCTCTTTCCAATTCATACCCACGTCTAGTGTTAATGTCTAGTTTTTGGGACAAAATATACACCAAAATCAAATCCCACTCTGCTATAGGAACATTCAAATTTTTTAAGCACTCAGTGTGCTGTTTAACTGTGACAACAAAGTTACGCAAATTCATTGAATTACTTTTATTTATTGATGGAACGTCTAATAGGCCCTTGATGTGAACGTAAATATTCGCTAACTTATTTTCATATCTTTCCTTAAGTATGTCAATTGCTACTGACAAATTAGAGGCGACCAATGGTAAATTTGAAATTAATTTTTGAGGTTCACCCAGTAAATTTGATTTTAAATAAATAAGTTTTTGTATTTCTGCCAAATCATCATTGTCTAAAACAAGGGCTTTAAAAATATCATAGAAACCATTCCAACTTTGGTGCCCACCTGCAAATTTGTCAATTACTATTTCAGGCATCTTAGATTTTACCTCTGTTTTAACATTAACATTTTGTATGGAATTTGCGTGATGACCTTGTTGGTTTGTACCTTGAACGGTAGCATTATCTTTAGGAGAAGAATGATCAATCAAAATTTTTAATTGAGTTTTTAAAGTACAATATTTTTCTTCATAGTCACTAGGGTCACCAATCTTATCAAGATCTGTCTCGGAGCCCTCAATGACGTCCTGAGATTCACAAAATTTTTTGAAAGAAGTTTCAAGTAGCTCTAACCTGGTATCATATTCAAGTTTATGCAATAAATTACCTGCATTTGCATTGATAAAATTCTCTATTCTAGTGATACTACCTTTAGCAGTTCTTCGAGCGGCGTGCGCTTTTAATAACAACGCATCCGGATCCATGTTTGATTACAGGTTTATATACGTAAAAAAAGTTTGCAAACTGTGTGCGAAAACTCGCACGTCAAATGTTGAACAGTTCAAAAAATAAAGAATATATTGGAAACGTCTGACCTGAATGAGTCCTTGACAAAGTCCAATTCACAATCGGTCCAGTCCAATTACCAGATACCAGACACACATTCCATTTTCCAGTTTTAATAATTAGGATTTATCGCTGGTTTTATGCTCTGTCCGACTCGAGGGATCAAATTTATGTATGGGAATAAACGAACGATTATTCCTTAAACACACATAAAGCTTCAATAGCTCTTATTTCACTTGGAAGGATTGGATATCATTCAAATTATCTTGAATCGTTGATAAAAATCAAATATATTTTATGAAGTAGAAATTTTTATTTTTTACATTGACAATTTTTTTTAACTGACAGAAAAACTTCCAAGGTTGAATTGAAAATAAATATTTAAGCTATCATGTTAGCAGTTAGACAAGTTAGAAATTAAACACAGATTATGTATTCATGGTATTTCTTTATAAGAGATTTTATAATAATGGATGATGTTTATTTGATGGTTTAGGATTTTATGATTAAAGGTAATGTTCCTTTTTGTTTACTTCATAACACGTTATAAGGTCTTTTAAATTATACAGAAGCTATATTAGTAGATTGAAATGAAAGTATTTACAATTATCTAGAAAACATAAATAATTTGAATATCTCATTCTTAACTTTTTTATAAAATATGATCTAGTGCGTTACTATTTAGTATTTCATAATAACTCTGTTTCATAATAATCTTTATATCTTATTTATCCGTTATAATATATATATATATATATATATATATATATATATATATATATATATATATATATATATTTATTGTTATATTATTTTATATGCGTAGGTATTTAAGTTTCATTTATTTTTTATTTGTAAATTGTTAATGTTCATTTATTTTGTATCAATTATTCATTATTATCAATTTATTTATTATTATTTATTATTCAACTCACATTCGGTTGCTAACAATTATGATATTTATGCAATCACCCATTCCATGTCTCCTCTCTTCTCTTCCTTCATCTGATCCACTTTCTGTTCCTATTTCTCTGAGTGTGGAGAGCGAAACCATAAATTTCTTGAGGAGACTTCGAACGAATACTTGACAGATATTCTTGAAGGCTGCGCTTTCAATATGACGCGAGTTAGTGGCACCGATTATAAGGAGGGGTTTTGAAAACGATTTGGAATATTTTCACGAAGCTTCTGCAGAAAAAGTATATTCAAGATTTTAGTAGGATAATATACCCATTTAAGGGCAAGGTTTCTGTGGAAGCTAGAATCGCACGTAGAGCCAAAAGAAGAAAGCAATAAGCGCTTCCAGAGAAACTATAATCCAGCTCTGCAGCTCTGACAATGGAAGTGAGTGATCAGCAAGATTGAGGAGAACTATGATGAAAACTTACCGGATGGCTAACAAAGAAATGTTCACCAAATATTTGCCGCCGAACCCGCATGGAGGCGCAACCAACCAACCTTATGCCTAGTAGAATTTTTCAAGAACGAAATTGACATTCATGGTAAACTTATAGAATACAACACCATGTTCCCTAAAACTGCACAGGGTGGATAAAACCCGATCGCTGCATATAAATGGTTAACATCGAACAAATAATGTTAAGACAAGAGTTCAGTGCGTCTACTATAGGAGATGTTAGGCAAAAGAACACTGGATATCAAAACGAATGGATTGTTTTTAACTCCAAATCCGGATTGGAAAAAGACATGATTTTGGTAGAAAAATTGTACAATAGGTATTAACCAACTCAGTAAATGGACCCGTCTAGGCGTGCAGAGTATTAAGACTGATATCAAGAAGGTAAACATATCTAATCTTCTCAATCGCTCCTCCACTGTAAGCAATTTGACAAAATTAGGGAGCAATTCACAAAAAGTTATTCAAATTACTGGTCATTCTTCAACTGAGTCTCTCAAGCGATACCTAAAGCTTAGCAATGAACATTACCTTAACATCGTTGAAAAATGATAGAAAAAACGCTGCCGTGTACTACCAAGCTCATCGGCAGTTAATAATGTTTCACAATATAGGTACTTAAAATAATTGTACTTTATATAATCGTAACGAATACCACTCGAGCAATCGAAGTCAATCGATTATCATTTTAGGAGTTACTCGACGTAAAATAGTCTATTATTTTCGAAGCTCTTATGGTATTGTAGTATTAGGTTAATAAACGTTTCGACGACTTATTTCAAATTTCTAATTGTTTTTAATAATTATTTTGCCGGTGTCCAATAACTGGAAATATTGTGTCAAGTAATTGAGTTTTTTGGAACCTTTTCAGATTTTTCAAATTTTCTAAAAGAACTGTAATATCAGGAACGTTCAAAACACGCTAATTTGAAATAGGACATATGTCTACTAAGATCTGTCATAGGCCGAATTATGTTAGTTGAAAAATACCACAGAGACTTGAAATTAAAAGAACCCAACTGTTCAATAGTTGATAAATTTATCATAATTCTCGACCAATCAACTTTGAAAATCGAAATTGTACACTTGATATCTTATATATTCCCAATAATTGAGTTGTTATCACAGCAGTGTTACCTACTGTCAAGAAACTTGTGCTTATTTTATCGTCAAGTGTTTAGTTTGCTGGCTAATTGGGAACTTCTAATGACTTAGCGAAGTTCGTATAAGCTTCATTAAAAGCAGGAAAATCAATATTACGTATGGTGAAATTGTTACGTTGTTAGTGAAAAGCATTATGAAGCATTTTTAACTTATAGGATGAATTATTGGGTTTTTAACGGAGCTTTCAAGTTGACCGCTATGTTGACAGTATTGTATTGGCGTGGTTTGAAAAAAGCTCTTGATAAATTTGGAGAAAATATTGAGAAATAAATTGTTATTCCATTCTATGATGCTTCAATTGATTTGATAGATGTTAATTAGTAAAAATCATAACATATTATAAAGTAAAGTCTCTCAGTCTGTTCGCGATAAATTCGAAAACTGTCCATTGTATTTTCATACGATTTTCACCAATAAATGAAGTGATACATGAGAAAGGTTCGTGTATGTAATTTGTCAAGGTGTTGTGTGAATTGGCAGGCTATATAGGCAACCCATCACCTCAAACCATGTCCTACTACTGGTCAACACGTCTCAACACAATACAATACCACCACCGTCAACTACTTCCACATATCGCGATTTTGAAAAAGCCGATTGCGATTCCCTCGCAAAACAACGTCTCCTCTAATTTAACACAACCCGTCATTCATCAGACGACTGATGACATAGATAATAACGCAGAGGAATTACAATCCCCCTTAATCGATGCACAAGATATCGCCGTACCTCTCACCACCACAAACACTAACTAGCATACCCTTCCGCAACGAATTCTTCTTAAAATCCGTCAGAAAAGACAGTTATACAGGTTATACGTGCGCACTCGAGATCCTGCTGGCAAGACACATTGGAACCGTCTATACGCCTGGGTTCGGTACAAAATCAAAGCTGAGGAGCAGAGAAAATGGATGACCGGTACAGCCGGACTAGACTTAAGACCAAAGGCGCGTGTTTTGGCAAAATATCTACCGCCTTGTCGGCCTCAAGAGGAAGGCAGAATCATATCTCGAAGTGCAAGGACAGAAGATCTACACCCCTGCAGACAAAGCCAGCGCCTTCAAAAATAACCTACAAATTGTCTTTACACCACCTGACAATCCAATATTTCTCAGGGGCCTTGCCATCGAAAAAGGCCTCCTCACCCGCAACATAACTCGAAGCCTACACGTCCATATTCCGCTAAATGAGAACTCTCCACTTCTTACACGCTTCATAATCGAAGGAGTTCGGCAAGCGTGCCGAGCGAGGAGGAACACTGCTCCAGGGCACGACGGAATCTCGAGACAGGCACTCAAAAACCTGCTTTGGCCCTGCTGAAAGCCTGTTTACCATTCTCTTACTTTCCCCGTTGTTGGAAATCAGGCAACGTTGTTCTCATCCCCAAACCCGGCAAAGATCCCACAAAGCCTGAATCATGTCACTCCATTTCAATAATCAGCATCCTAGGTAAAATCTTGGAACGATCGGCATTTCAATTCAGATTCAGGCCAGGTCACTCTTGTCAGAATGCCACCACCAATCTTGGCACGCCGGCTTGTGAGAAAGCTACTGAGCATCCGATTGCCAAATGAGAGTGTAAAGTTATTATATTCCTATCTCACCGATCGATCAATACGCGTCAAAGTTGGTTATAGCTAATCCGACTCATTTACACCCGAAATTGGCGTTCCGTAAGGCTCGATACTCACTCTACTATTATACATAATTTATACGTATGATACACCAGTACCACGACACCGCATTAATCATTTCCGCCACTTACATTCATTCTCTCAACATTCGATCCCAATATCTACTGACACCATTTTCAAATTGATGCAGAAGATGGCGGGTGACTCTCAATACTCAGAAAACCCAAGCCATCGTGTAACACCCTTCCACCATGAGCTAACGACTTCTACCAACAAACTTTCGCCTCGTGTTCTGGGGAGAACAACTCGAAATCAGTAGGGAAGCCGTTTATTTGGGAGTGAGATTTACACACACTCTCAACTTAATGGCCGACCTAACTGACACATTGAATAAAGTCTGACGAAGACTTAAGGTCGATTCTCACATAGCCGTGACGTGACAGTGCCGTTAGCGGCACGTGGTTTTACCGACCGTAAACTCACAGTGATTTCTATTCAAATTGGTCAGTATTTCATCAGTACGGTGGCAGTGCAGTTTATAGCCAAATGGAAATATTTTCAGACGAAGAACTGTTGTAGATACCTTGATATTTATTAAAAATTTTCAAAAGATAATAATTATTTTATTAGCAAAATCCAAATAAAAATACTTAAATCTCAAACTCATTTTTGCCCGAATATTTCTAAGGTAGGGTTTGGAAATACTCCCTCAATATTAAGTGGGCTGCTTCATTCTCCTCACTTTGACTAGTAGATGATTGTTGGCCATCCCATGAAGAGGTTGATTGTTGGCCATCCCAAGGAGAAGGTTGTCCAGTCGAACACGTTTTATTAGGACCTGTGCAAGGAAATTGTTGTTGTCTGTTCAACATATTAAATTGGAATTTTTGCATAGTAGCAAATATTTCAGCTTTCGCGAAATGACACTCTTGTGCGAATAATTTTTTCAAAGTTGGAGCTACCCCTTCTAAGAAAGCTTCAACAGGGTGTTGCATTGGTAGTGGGCAGTAAATACTTTTATTTCGGTCAACAATATAGTCCATAACTGTAGCATCAGCCGTTTTTGGGGGAGCAGTAGGCTTTGTTGGTATTGACAGCTTTCTAGTTTTTCGTGGAATGGTACCTGTTGCTGTTTATATCATTCAATTTTGATTTTCTGATTGTGTAGTCATGGTATCCTTAACTTCTGAAACTGTACAGACTTGATCTTGAGTATTTTGTTCATTTTCGGATATTTAGTTTCTGTTTCACCCGTGAAATCTTCGGTATTTACTTCGGCCTCAATATTCATCGTGGACTCCCTCTGCTCAAAGAATTTCTTCAAAAAGCTCAACTGCGCTGCATATTTGTAAGGTTCACTTTTGTAGCTTTTTGACCATTTTTAGTTTTTCGTTCATTCAAATATTTTCTGAAGTTGTCCCAAAGTTTTTCATACAGACCCTAAAAAAAGAAGAATTATAGGCTTTTTCTTGTCATAAACAAAACCTAACAAAATAATCGAGTACATTTTTACATCTCTACTGTATTTTTTTTTCAGATATTCGGCCACTGCATATGCACTGAATACAATTTCGTTCAGGTATCGTATAGGACATAATACAGTTCACAAAACGGTACGAGAAACTTGCGAGACGATCACTACCCATCTGATGAACGAACTGAGTCCTTACTCCGACACAGGAAATGTGGATGAAAATCGCTACTGATTCTTATGAAATATGGAATTTACCTAACTGCATAGGAGCTATGGATGGCAAGCACATTGTTATTCAGGCTTCTTCTAACTCCGGATCAATGTTTTTTAATTACCAAAAAACATTTTCCATTGTTTTGTTTGCCCTTGTAGATGTTCACTGTAATTTCATTGCTGTCGATGTAGGAGCATATGGTGAAAATGGTGATGGAGGAGTTTTTGCCAAATCAACGTTAGGAAAAGCACTTCAGCAAAGAACTTTAAATATACTGCCAATATCTACCATACCTAATAAAGACATCCAGGTCCTATGCGTAATAGTAGGTGACGAAGCATTTCCTTTAAAAACGTACCTAATGCGACCATATCCAGGGGATAATCTTGATGAACGGAAGCGTACCTTCAACTATCGTTTATGTCGTGCCAAGCGGACATCCGAAAACTTTTTTGGCATTCTACTTCAAAAATTACGACTTTACAATAGAAGAATTCAGGCCTTTCCAAAATATGTAGATAATAGCAGCTGCTTGCTGCAAAATTTTATTAAAAAATACGACTGTCAAACCTACAATTACGTTACTTCGCAAATGGTTCTGAGAAGCGAGAATCGCACATTACAAAATTTTTATTTGCAAGGAGGAAATGCAACGACAGGTGCATTTCGCGTACGAGAAACATTCAATGACTTTTTCAATTCTGATGCTGAATCTCTCCTATGGTTACCAAATAGCCAACAAACAAAAAAAATTATATAAGGAAAATGTAAGTGTAGTTATCATCATTATTGAATCATATTGTTATTGGTAATAAAAGTTAACTAAAATACAGATTATCTGGTCAAAGAATGAACATGTGACCTCAAAAAAATGCAGGCAAAATGGATATCTTAAATTGCATAGTGACGACTCGTGTTCATTCTGTGCCCAGACCAATAGTTTTACTTACGTTCTGTTTTCATTTCTGCTCCTATTTTACTCCAGATAGCATTCTTGAAATCAGAGTCCATGTATTTTGCGTTGCACAGGTCATACAAAACGGGATAACCGCGGACCAATTCAATAAGTTTCTCATCATTCATGGTTGAATACACAAAATACACAATTTGTACGGCCATGAAAATCTAAAAATATCGTCAGGAACTATATTATTGATCACGTGACGGTGCCGGCGACAGCACTGTTTGCACTGTCACGGTCGCGCGTCGTGCAGATGAGAATGGGTACCTTCAAATTCCTAAAAGAATAATTTTGACTTTGCCAGTGAAATCACGTGCTGGTCACGGCACTGTCACGTCACGGCTATGTGATAATCGACCTTTAATCTTCTTAAAGTGCTCGGTGGAAGCTTCAAACGAACTCACCCAACCACTCTACTTCATAGGGCAAAGTAAGCGGAACACTTACTTTCAATCACCCCAGAATCTACTCATATTATTGTTTCAAATGAAACTTACTGTTTCTAGATAACTCCACAATATATTCAAAAAATATTAAAAACTCGAAGAAATTGACAATTTTTCGATATTATATATCATCGTCAGAATGACAGAACTCACATTTCATTTGATGTCTACCTGATGTTCAATACTTATTTTAAGCTAGACCAAGAAGACCTTGTGATAACCTTAATATATATTAATAGAAAAAAGGTGAAGATTTGGTATAACAAATATTAAGGATTAGATATTATTGGCACTATGGGCATATCCTGGATATCTTTTTTGTATTTAAAATCAGTATAACTGTTCACTATTCAATTAATGGCCCCGAGTCTCCGGCGTTCCTTGAATGGAACAAGGGTGCGAAGAATCCCCGGGAGGAAAATTAATATACAGCGCTTAGCAACTTGGAATATAAGAACGCTTCACGAAGCAGGAAAGTCTGATATGGTCATGATGGAAATTCATTGGCTTAATATTCCAATTTTGGGCCTTGCCGAAGTTCGATGGTCAGGATCGGGATGTTGTACAAAAAATGATATGAGTCTATACTACTCAGGAACAGACAATAATAATCACAGTAAGGGTGTCGGCGTAATCATTAAAAAGGAATTTCAGCAGAGCGTTATCACCTTTATCCCATATAATGAGCGTATGATGCTACTACAACTAAAAGCACATCCCATTAACATAAACCTTATTCAGGTGTATGCCCCTACATCAGACAGTAACGACCATGTTATAGAACAGTTTTATACAGACTTAGAACAATTAATGAATAATATCAAAAAGCAAGAAGTGATTATAATTATGGGAGACTTTAACGCAAAGATTGGAAGAGGAAAAGTCGAAAAATTCGTTGGCAAATTTGGACTGGGAACGAGAAATGAGAGGGGAGACAGAATGCTACAATTCTGCCAAGAAAATGAGATGATAATTACAAACACCTTTTATGATCTTCCTCCAAGAAGACTATATACCTGGACTTCGCCTCGACACAATGACAGCCGAATAATCAGAAATCAAATAGATTTTATAACCGTTAATAATTGATTTAAAAATGGGATTAAGAGCGTTAAGACGTATCCAAGTGCCGACGGTGGAACAGACCATAACTTATTAGTTGCAAATGTAAACATAAAACTGAGAACCCTAAAACGACATAACAAATCACCTGAAATGAATCTGAATGAAATTAAAAATCGCAAAGAACAACTAAATGGAGAGATAAGGGACAAGCTGAACATCGTATCTCAAAGCGAAGACGTGTACGAGAACTGGAGTACGTTAAAAAATGCCTTGCTGGAATCTGGTAGTAGGGTACATGGCACGGAAACAAAAGCTAGTGAAAACGAATGGATGACACCTGAAATAATTCAGCTTGTTGACGAAAAAAGAAAATTCAAAAATAAAAACAGGCAAAAATATAAAGAACTGAAGAACAAAATAAAATACGAAATCGACAGAGCCAAAGAGAGCTGGATGAAAGAAAACTGTAAAGAATTGGAACAGCTAAATAATAAACACGATACAGCAAACCTTCATAAAAAACTAAAAGATATAACGGGCAACACTAAACACAGAACACCCTGCGTCACTAGAAATAACCAGGGTCCATTAGAAACGGAGGATGGACAGATAAAGAAGGTATGGGAACAATACATTCAAGCTCTTTTCAGCGATACAAGGGAATATGGACAAGAGACGCTAGACGAGGACCAGTACCTTGAAATTTTGGAGTCAGAGGTCGAGCAGGCCATACAAACGGCTAAGAGTAAGAAAACTCCTGGTCCAGACGAAATCCCTACAGAACTACTAAAAGCATTAGATACCGATATAGTGAAAAAGTTTACAGTTATTCTAAATCAGATATAGAGGCAAAGTAAAATACCTACGGAATGGCTCAAGTCCACGTTTATTCCCCTGCCAAAGAAGAACAACCCCAAATCATGCGATGACTATCGGTTAATAAGCCTTATGAGCCACTCACTAAAAATACTTTTAAAAATTATACAAAACCGAATACATAAGAAATGTGAAGAAAAATTAGATAAAACTCAGTTTGGCTTTCGTAGGGGCATGGGAACAAGAGAGGCATTGTTTGCCTTAACAGTCCTTTTACAGAAGTGCAGAGAATACAACAAAACCGTATACGCATGCTTTATAGATTTCCAAAAGGCCTTTGACCGAGTACAACACACAAAACTAATAGAAGAGCTTAAAAACATCAATTTAGACAAAAAAGACATCGAAATAATAAAGAGCCTGTACTGGAATCAGTCAGCTACAGTGAGAATCAATAATACAGAAACTAATGATATTTCGATTGCACGAGGTGTTAGACAGGGATGTATTCTCTCACCAACATTGTTTAACGTGTACTCTCAGGTTATCTTTGAGAAAGCCTTATGGGAAAGAAGCGAAGGGGTTAAAATCGGCGGCGAAGTAATAAGCACGATAAGATACGCTGACGACACGGTGATCTTGGCAGAGAGTCTGGAGGACCTGCAGATACTTGTAAATGCTGTTAATATGGAATGTCAGCAAATGGGAATAGATATTAACACAAAAAAAACAAAACTCATGATAATCTCTAGAACACCCGCACATGATGATCAATTAATAATAAACGATCAAGCAATAGAAAGGGTAGAAAAGTTTAAATACTTGGGTGCTTTCATTAACTCAGACCTAAATCAGGACCAGGAAATCCGTGTAAGGATTGAAATGGCAAGATCGGCATTTCTAAAATTTAAATCCATTTTTTGCAATAAAAATTTGAATTTAATACTCCGATTGAGATTTATGGAGTGCTATGTTTGGTCCCAGCTATTATATGGTGTAGAAACATGGACGTTAAAGGCACAAATAACTAAAAGAATCGAAGCCTTCGAAATGTGGATTTACAGACGTATGCTGAAAGTACCATGGACAGCCCAAATTATTAACGAGGAAATACTACATAGAATTGGTCGTGAACGAAAACTACTAAAAATAATAAAAATACGTAAGACAGCATATCTCGTTCACGTATTACGACATGATAAATACTCTCTGTTACAAGTGATTATGCAGGGCAGAGTTGAAGGAAAGAAGGGAATTGGGAGAAAGAAGAAATCATGGCTGAGGAATATCCGAGAATGGACAGACATGGGCGTTGAGGATCTTTTTCATATTGCTACGGACAGAGATGCTTTTAAGAGAGTGGTCGCCAACCTCCGTTAAATGGGGACGGCATTCGAAGAAGAAGATAACTGTGCAATGATATAGAAAACCAGGAAAACTATATCCGCTGATCTTTACAATTATCATTTAAGAAGACAGTTTAAAAGTGGAGAACTTTCTAGATTAATCTGTTCATTGACAACTTGATATTGAGGGCTTCTTAAGTGGCTTCTACTTTTCAATTGTTCAAGGGAATCCAGTTCATGTCTCTTATCACAAATATGTAGTATTCCTAGTTCTGTGTTAGGTTAGGTTGCGTATTGAGATATATCTGGTTGTTTTGACCAGTATGCTCGTTAGTGTTCACTGTATCTGATTTCAAAATTTCCAAGGGTTTGACCCACATCGACAGCATTACGTTCTGGACATTAGAGTTTATATATACCAGACTTCTTTAATGTGGATATTTTTGTTTTTACAATTAACAATTTTGTACTCGCATCACTTTCTGACTTAAAAGAAATTGCTGTATTTGTTGCTAAACATATTATCTTTAGAATATTATTAGAAATATCACCTCAGAAATTGAAAAATTCAAATCCATCACATATGGATTTAAATTTTTCAATTTCTTTAGTTTGCTCAGGAAATATTAGTTTCAATGCCAGTTTTTCCTTTGTTTTATTGATTCACTTATTTATCATATGTAATGGATAATCGTTGGTGTTGCTATTTGTTTGATTGTATTAATTTCTCTATCAAAATTACGTTTGTCCATAGGAATTGAAAAAGCTCTATGTATCATTGAATATTGAATTATCTGCTGCCAATTTATGAAACCCACAATATCAGTTCAGATAAATGTAGGGAGTTCTCCACTTTTAAATTGTTTTCTCAAGTGATAATTGTAAAGATCAGCAGATATTTTTTTCCTGGTTTTCTATATCATTGTACAGTTATACTGATCTTGAATAGGAAAAATATATCCAAGATTATCCCCATAGAGCTAATAATATCGAAGCTTTAATATTTGTAATATCATATAATCCCCTTTTTTATATTTATATACATTAAGTTAATCACAAAAATAATTATTGAACATCAGGTAGGCATAAAATGAAATGTACCTTCTGTCATTCTGACGATGAAACAATTGTTAATTTCTTAGAATTTTCAAATTTTTCTCAATATATTATAGAATTATCAAGAAACAGTTAGTTCCATTTAAAACAGCAGTAAATGCTTTTTCGAAAGATGCCACGTTCGTTAATTTCCGATCTGTCGTTTAGGAGTTACAGCTGTTTATTTAAAAAAACATTGAACACTATCACCACTTTATTTTAATATATACGGCGATAAACGGTTTTAAAGATTAGAACTAACTTTTCTTTATTGATGCCTCATATTACCTATTTAAAACACGCCTCAGCGTGTTTAAATCGAACTTTCATCAAACACGCGCGTTTTTTAAAGTCCCTATGGTAACAACAACAACTCGAGGACCGTAAGTATCAATGACAAATTTTTTATTAGTTTTTAAATTGTATATTTTCATTGTGAACCAATGTCTTATTTGATTTTATCTGCCAAATTCATTCATAAATTCATATATACACTGTATACTTTCAAATATAAATAAAGAAACTTTTTGATTATTGATCTGACAGCAGTACCTCGTAAGGTCAAATGAAAATAAATACTATTTAGCATGGCCTTTCACGAAACTTGGCTGGGCATCGATGACGAACTTCCATTTTTTTGTAGTAATAATATAATAATAATATATTATGATTTCAAAGTGCACGTCGGCGCAGCCGGAGTGCTCGAAAAGTCGCGCGTGTTTGAAAGACCTCTTTATCCACTTATACTTTAATATAGTATTTCCGTATCTGTGGCCCTGAAAAATATTCTATCATAAAATTGTTACTTGTATACATTTCGGGGCATGTATCGTGCTAACAAACCGAAATTTCTCCAAAAATAACCAAAAATTTAGTATATCTGGATTTATCGGACCCGCTGTACTCGATATAGTCAACTGAAAATCAATAGGTTACATCTGTGAGATACCTTGAACAATATTCTATCATGAAATTTATCAATCGTATACTCTCTGGATGTTATATCGTGCTAACAAACTGAAAATTCTCCAAAAATGACAAAAATATCTTACTTAAAGTACTGTAGCACCTGTTTAGTTGGATTTGGTAAGCTGAAAATCAATAAGATTCATCAGTGAGATGTCCTGAATAATATTAAATTATAAAATTGGTGACTTGTCGAACTCTGGACGCTGTATCGTGCTAATAAACTGAAATTTCTCAAAAAATTACAAAATGTCGTACTTCAAGTACCATAGCACCCGTTGTACTGGCTCTTGTGAGCTGAAAATCAATAGGGTTCATCTGTGACATGTCGTTAACAATATTCCATCATAAAATCGGTGACTTATTGCACTTTGGAGGCTGTATCGTGCTAACGAGACATGTAAGGAAAACTGGCCGACGACAGCCACGACGACGACATACACACAGGATTTTTTTCCAACAACCGTTTTTTCGTGTTGTTGTTGATGGAAAACGTGAAAGTAACTCGAAAAAAATGTTTTTCATTCCAACTTTTTTTGGGGTAAACCAATACTTCTCTCGCATATTAGATAGGTTGGGCGGAAAAGTAAAATGTGTACCCTATTGATTTTCAGTTGACTAGGGCGAGTACAGCATGTCCTATAAATCCAGATATACTAAATTTTTGTAAATTTTTTGAGAAATGTCGGTTTGTTAGCACGATTCATCTCCCGAACTGTATACAAATATCATTGATACATTTACTAGGTGGATTTCAGTGAAAAATTATTTAAAAGTTTAATATGGCAGTTACGCCCCCTGGTAACCATCTTGGAAATGTGAAATAATTATTGCATTCTTATCTGACCTCCCGGTACAGTTTTTGCATTATGAATAACATTTTTTAGGGCATTTGTTGTTACTGGCTGATTCTTACTGAGATCATTAAATTTTATCACTGATAAATTTCCATAATCGATCAAAATAATGAAAAATATGAAAATAATCAAATCTATCGCCACCCTTGTTTTTTTTATGAAAACTGAATTATGTTGGCGTCGTTGCATGCCCCCGTTCACGTCCGCCGTCGAGGAACTTATGTCATGTCGTAGCTGTTCATTTCAGGAAATGAGAGTCGTGAGTGTTTGTTTTGTTATGTTTGTTGCTTCGATCAACTTTCTTGTATTTCTCCCGTTTTGTTGACGATGCTAAACTCCGAGTACACTTTTTAAGGCCAATTTGATTAGAGAGAAAGATTTGGATTTATTCTCTTCGAGTTTTAGAATTTTCTTTCGATGTTTTGTTACAGAAATTCGATGCTAGCTGGCAACAATATTTTATTGTTTCTGCCATACTTGCGACTTCTCAATATCTATAATGGTATCGAAAACTTTGCTTATAATTTTGGACTTTAATGTAAAATGTATTGTACGCCACTTTTCCATTATCCTAATAGTACATACAGACGTCTCATCTTTTAACTCAACCAATATTGAACAACCGGAGGTTTAAATAAAATATTTGTGACTTATTTTTGAAGTTTTAAGGGAAACTTAACGATGTTAAAAATAGCTTATTTTTCGCAATTTTTAGACCTCTGAAGATGTAAGTATGCTTAATATTAGAGCCACCAGGAATGCAAAACTCATCAAAACTGACGAAACGCCCAATTGAAGCTAACTTGGATTCTTAGATTATACCATAATATGCAGTGTTATTGTGTACTGATATATTTTAGAACTTGGAGGAGGATATGATTCAGATGAGTATCCGGAGTTTGTTGTAACCGAAGGAGATTGTAGTGACTCTTTATTAGAGCGAGAATATACAGACCATCTAGAGAACAACGAGAGTAATAATATCAACAGCTACGAAGCTGTAAAATCTTTAAGACCATAAAGAGTAAGAAGAAGATATCTCTAAATATGACATGAGCAGAGAACAAAAAAGCTTAGAATGAAAACAAAACTCATTATGATTATAAAAGAAAGACAGTAGAGGAAAATAAATTGGATGATGCCTTCCAGTGTTCGTTATCTAAAAAAGGCATTAAGTTTGACACAACGGGAGCTGAGTAGCTACAACGCCCAAACAGCATAAATAGGCGCCTTGGTGAAATGACAAGAAAATGAATTATGGATTAGGACAAAAGCTAAAAAAATATCAGAATTAGTCCATTATATGAGGTCATATTATGTCACGAAAGTTTCATTAAAACTTTGACAGTTTCTACAAAAAGGGATAATTAAGTATTAACGACACTAAGGTCCGACAGTTTAACAATAAGCGAGGAGAAGCACAAGGAGGAAAAAATAAGGTAGATGACTTTGATGTACCGGGTGGCCAACTAAGAACGGCCGTCGGCCGTATCTCAGGAGTCGATTATAGCACAGGTTCGGGAAAAAAATTTTGTAACAAAAGTGGCATCGAGAAACGCCTGAAAATTATTTTCAGAATTGTACCCAATTGACCATTTTACAGAGCAACTACGTTCCAGATACATCACAGGTGTTACTTGTTCTATCACACAGACATCACGAGGAAAGCGCGTACACATAACATGGATATCTCTGTGATGCTCCTATGTCCTACCTAAAAAGGGAGCCTAACTCTTTTCTCAAGCGCCAAATAATATCCCTTATCTGTCGCAGTTATGTCTCAGAGATGATTTAATATGTGTCAACTACGTCTTAGAAATGTTTCAGTTTTGTGTCAACTACCTTTCAGAGATGTTCCAGTTTTGTGGCAACTGCGTCTCTATAGGACAAAAGTTTTATGATCACGCTACACTGAAAAACATATAAACAATAAAACTACTTCTTAAACTTCAAATTACTGTATTTATTAATATATTTTCGTTTAAAAATAATAAAAAACTATTTTTCCTTTGTTCGTGGGTTTCCTCCTATTGCTCTCGAAGCTTCCCTTGACGGATCCAATCTGCGGAAATTTTGTCGAATTCCTTCTCCGAATATGTGAGACCATTGTTCAGCGCATTTGAAAGAATATATTGATTAATAATTAAGTATGATTGAGGTTTTTTTACAAAAAAAACCCTCATAATTTTAAAATTTTTCGTATTAATTTAGAAACACCCTCTATGTACAGACATGTCATAGCAGTCTATTGCCTGCAATTGGGAGATAGTGAATGTGATAACTAAAGTAGTTTAATCAATAGTAATTTTCGTCCAAAAGCTACATGAGTACAATGTACTTAAAAGCTACAGAAGTGATTTTGAAATTGTACATTTTTCGACAAAACTGAAAGGTGGCCACTATTTTTTCTTTTACGGTTAAGCTCTAGAATATAGGACCTAAAATGAAGCAATAAATAATAACTTACAGTAATCAAAATTGTTGAGATAATGCAGTCAAATTTACACTTTTTACAACAAGCCCATGCATTAATCATAACTACTATTGTAAAGCAGCACTGTATGCTCAACCAACTAAAATTGAGATATTCTGAACAAGTTTTAAATATAAGCATAAATATTTTGTAATTAATTAAAATAATATCTAACAAATTCAATGAAACAATGATAACATTACAGTTTGAAATATTTATATATATTTTTCATGGCTACTCACTACTTTACTTACTTACTATAGGCCTACATGTCCCTATATATCCTACCATGCATCAACCTCCTTTAAGGCACCCATGTTATAAATGGGAAATTTTGACAGTATGTTTTGCAAATCTTCACGTCGAAGATTTAAATTAGTTTTGCCTTTAGCATTGTTAGGATTAGATAATCGCATTTCTAGAATAATTTCTTCCACAATTCTATTTGCCTTGACACATTCTTCTAGAAAACAAAAATGTTTTCAATTTTATTATACCTACTGTATTCACGCTATGATATAAACATATTAATTTGTACATGAATTATTCTAAATACCTATTTCAGTTCCCAAAATGTTTTATTATAAGAAAATTGACGATAAAAGAAATTAAAAATAGTCACTTTCAATAGATCTTGCCATGTTATTCATAATCTAATCAGGAACGAACAGTATAAATTGTGTGTAAAGTGTAAGTTATTTACTGTTTTTCTATTCTGTAGATCAAAATTGTTGCTAACACAGGTGGGTCAAGTAATTCATAAACAAAAAATTACCTGTTGCAATAGGAGCAGATAATTCATTGCACAAGGAATAATCAGTTCCGACATTTTGTAGACGTATCACTATGCCGATGTCTTTTAGATTTAGATAATAACTTGAATATATACTTATCTGTTATCTGATTTGTTTCTTTTTTATTTTCATACTTACACAAAAAATGAGAACTAATGCACTATTTAGCAGTTATCTTTTTACTTTTATAAACACACATAAAACATAAATCTCATCATGGTTTCACGCTAGCATTGCCTTGCTGACATAACCTCGAAATTATTTTACTTTTTCTGGTAAGTAATCAAATTTGGAACTGGTCTCTGTATATGAAACGTAACAACTATAAATCTAAACCACATAATAAGGCTCTTTATTCGCACTCAATAAGAATTATTGCCATAAGGTAAAAAATCTACTTCGATGTTATGTAGAATGAATACGTAACTGCTGCAAAGTATTTACATAGTATCTATACATTTGCAATAAATAAGGAACATATTTTGTCTTAGAAACGTAGCGGAGTCATAGAAAGCACTATATAGTAATACTCCCTTTTCTATCTTTAAATACTATATCACAGCGACATAGATGGTTACTTGGGTAGAAATATGAATTTTCCTGTGTACCGAAGATAACGCAGAAGTGGAACAGAAGAAAATATCATTGATGTTTTAGCCTATGTCAATGTTAACCCTCATTCAAGCACCAGGGCAATAGCTAGAGACCTAGGTATATGTCAAACCACCGTTCAAAATATTTCAGGACAACACAGGTGACTACTCATTTATTAATGCATGTCTTATTCGGCGTTAGAATAAAAATGTTTTAATATTTTTCGTTTGTCCAATAGGTAACTACTTATATGTTTCTCATTCTTATCATACCGGAAATATCATTAAATCAAAGTTAACTTGTAAAAACATGAAATGTATTTGCCGCTATATTATGTCCGGTTACAATAAAACACCAAATTATTTAATGAAATTGCCTTATGCCGTGTCAATATATTTTTAAGTAACAACATGATAATCAATTGAGGCAAACTAAAGTAAAAATATACCAATAATAAAAATAATGAGAGGCAGGGCGAATGAAATTCGTAATAACATTACAAGAGTTAATGCATTTGAAGTCATTTTTCATTTACTAACAACGAAAGCCTTCAATGTGTCTTATTGATATGATTATACTATTTTAGATTGCACCCATATCACATGGTCCTACACCAAAGTTTGAATGCTCAAGATTTCGATACCAGGTTGGATTTTTGCAACTGGCTCTCACATATTATACACGACGATCCTGAAATACTTTCCGGAATTATCTGGACAGATGAGGCATCGTTTCATAATGATGGTAGTGTAAATCGACATAATATGCACTACTGGTATGATGCGAATCCCCACTGGATGCAGGAGGTCCAACATTATGGTCGTTGGTCTGTAAATGTGTGGTGCGGGATTCTAGGTGGAGAAATAATTGGGCCTTTTTTCAATGAGACTGTTATTGGAGGAGGATATTCAGATTTTTTGAGCAACGAAATGCCACTTCTTTAGAAGACATACTTTTGGCGATTCGTCGTGACATGATCTTGCCATGTTATTGATAATAATCAGGAAACGAAAAGTATACATTGTGTGTAAAGTGTAAATTATTCACTGTTTTCCAGTTCTGTGAATCTAACAAATGAGGCATTTAGAAATGTGAGGACAAAAAGCAGTGGTTGAATGCCAAGAGATCAAAATTTTTGCTAACATAGGTGGGTCAAGTAATTCATGAACAAAAAATTACCTGTTGCAATAGGAGCAGATAACTCATTGCACAAGGAATAATCAGTTACGACATTTTGTAGACGTATCACTACGCCGATGTCTTTTAGATGATAACTTGAATATAAACTTATCTGTTATCTGATTTGTTTCATTTTTATTTTCATTCTTAGACAAAAAATGAGAACTAATACACTATTTAGCAGCTATCTATTTACTTTTATAAACACACAAAAAACAGAAATCTCTTCATTGTTTCACGCTAGCATTGCGTTGCTGACATAACCTCGAAATTATTTTCCTTTTTCTAGTAAGTAATTAAATTTGGAACTGGTCTCTGTATATGAAACGTAACAACTATCAATCTAAACGACATAATAACTCTCTATTCGCACTCAATAAGCATTATCGCTATAAGGTCGCCCTTACTGATGACAATAAAATTTGTAAAGGTGAACATGTAAGCTACAAAATAGATTTCCATTAGAAAACAAGCAAGCTATGATTTTGACGCATTTGTCAAAAATTATTAATCGTGTTGCTGTTGATAGACTTTCTTTACCTTTCTGCAATAGAAGGATTCTAACAAATGAAAAAGCATTTGATATTTTGGCAGTTTATTTTGAATGTATGAGAAATACAACCGTTGCTGCTCGAGTGTATACACTGCAGTTCCCAAACAGACAGCATCACAGGCGAAGAATTTTTCTCCGTCTCCCACATCGTGTGTGTACTACTGGAAATGTGAATCTTCCTGTGTACCGAAGACAACGCAGAGGTAAAACAGAAGAAAATGTCATTGATGTTTTAGCTTATGTCAATGTCAACCCTCATTTAAGCACCATAGCCATAGCTAGAGACCTAGGAATATGTCGAACCACCGTTCAAAATAGTTTAGGAGAACACCGGTGACTACTTATTTATTAATGCATTTGTTATTCGGTGTTAGAATGATAAATTCGTTTGTCGAGTAGGTAACTATTTATTTGTTTCTCATTCTTTTATCATACCGAAAATATCATTAAATCAAAGTTAACTTCTGAAAACATGACTAATGTATTTGCCGCCATTTTATGTCCAGTTTCAATAAAACACTAAATTATTTAATGAAATTATCTTATGCTGTGTGAATATATTTTTAATTAACAGCATGATAATTAAGTGAGGCAAACTAAAGTGATAATGTACCTATAATGAAAATATTGAGAGGCCTGGCGAAACAAATTCGTAATAACATTACGAGAGTTAATGCATTTAAACTGATTTTTCGTTTACTAAAAACGAAGGCCTTCAATGTGTCTTATTCATATGATTACACTATTTTAGATTGCACCCATATCAGATGGTCCTACACCAATGTTTGAATGCTCAAGGTTTCGATACCAGGTTGTATTTTTGCAACTGGCTCTCACATATGATACACGACGATCCTAAAATACTTTCAAGAATTATGTGGACAGATGAGGCTACGTTTCACAATGATGGTAGTGTAAATCGACATCATATGCACTACTGGTCTGATACGAATCCCCACTGGATGCTAGAGTCAGGATCAGGGTCGTTTGTCTGTAAATGTGTGGTGCGGGACTCTAGGTGGAGAAATAATTGGGCCTTTTTTTTAATGAGACTGTTATTGGAGAAAGATATTTAGATTTTTTGAGCAACGAATGGCCACTTCTTTTAGAAGACATACCTTTGGCCATTCGTCGTAACATGATCTTGCAACATGATGGGTGCCCGGCACTTTATTCTAGAGATGTTCGAAATTTCTTAGATCAATCATACTCTGGAAGGTGGATAGGACGTGGAAGTTCATTTATTTGGCCACTGAGGTCTCCAGACCTAACTTGTTTAGATTTTTATTTTTGGGGTCGAGTAAAAGATCTCGTTTATGCCGATAGACCCGCAACAAGAACTGACATGGTTGAAAGGATATGACAGACAATACGAAGTATTTCAAGGGCAGAAATTGATGCCGCTGTTTTCTCTACCCGTCAGCGACTGATTTCATGCATTGAAAATGATAAACGACATTTCAAACATCTAGGGCAGCACTGATTACGTAGTTATTTATTAAAGGTTTCAATTGTTCGATCCATCACATTACTTTAAAATTCGTTCTCATTGTTAGTAGCGACAGCATTACATTTAGGTAATCTAGTGACAACCATAACATTAGTATGATCTGAATTTTTTTTCCCGAACCTCTGCTTTAATCCACTCCTGAGATATGGCCGACGGCCGTTCTTAGTTGGCCCCCTACAGATAGAAACATAAAAGAAGAAACAGAAAATCCAACTTACAAATGTATGTTTTTAACCAAATTTACTTGAAAATTGAGAAAAATGCGGAAGGATACCTGCCATATGTGTGATAGCTATCATAACAAATTCCAGAATGCAGTAAACGCTAATGAAAAAGAAAAATCAAACAAGAACTCGACAACTATATAAACATAATTGGCAGGAAGACAGAAACCAGATGAAAAATTTTGTGAAAAAAAGCTGAATACAATACTAAATATCGTGGGCATAGGGGCAAAACCCGGTATGTCAGCAAAACTTAGTTCTGAGATAATCGCCATTGAAGATTTTTCAGAATTGTAATGGGTTGTTATGTCAATTAATTGTATTAGTATTTTTGTTTGTTTGGAATCTAAAAATTATATGATATATTATGTATATGTAATAACATATGTTCCTGTACAGACAATTCAACATAAGTAGAGACATAGGTTTTTACGCTTTTTTTTCATAGAAGTGCAAGAATATCATGAGCTGAAAACGAGGACCACTTACAAAGACTAGTGCATAGATTCAACAAAACAGCAAAGAAGTTCAGAATGAATATATCAACAAGTGTTAGAATAAATATTACGTAATCCAATTAAACAAAATGGAACTGACCTTGTCAAAGACAAATATTCAGACAAGTTCAAATTTAAACAAATTGAATGAATAATTGAATGAATGCGATATAGAAATGGAAAATACTCCACCTGAAATAAAAAACTATGCTAATAGCATAAACGAAAACCTGCTGCCACAAAAATCGAGAAATTACTATTAAAAGTATCATGCACTGTTAATGGATTGGCAAAACGGAAACAAATAAACGGTTTTAAAGATTGAAACTAACTTTTCCGCATCTGTGAGATGCCCTGAACAATATTCTATCATAAAATTGTCACTTATATACCCTTCGGGGGATGTATCGTGCTAAGAAACCGAAATATCTCCAACAATAACCAAAAATGTAGTATATCTGGGTTTGTAGGACCCGCTTTATTCGGCTGAAAATCAAAAGGGGACATATGTGAGACACCTTTAAAAATATACAATTATAGAATTAGTCATTTGTAGATACTCCGGAGGATGAATCGTGCTAACAACCCGAAATTTTTCCAAAAAGGACCAAAAATGTGGCTCTTCAGGCACCATAGGACTCGCTGTACTAGCTCTCGTGAGATAAAAATCAGTAAGGTTCATCTGTAAGATACCCTGAACAATATTTAATCATAAAATTGGTCACTTTTATACACTCTGGAGGCTGTATCGTGCTAACAAACTGGAAATTCTCCAAAAATTACAAAAATTTGGTACTTCAAGTACCATAGCACTCGTTGTACTGGCTTTAGTGAGCAGAATATGAATAGGATTCCTAACGATGAAAATAAAACAATTTAATTTGTTTAAAACTTCATTTATTTGAACTAATGTTCAATTTAAACTGGTTGACGCGTTCCCTTAACACATTAGTGTTCTCAAAAATAGTGAAGGTTTAATTTGAAAATGTTTTACTACATACAGTGCATAAATACGGAATTCTATTATACTAATGTTAAAAAATTATTGAAAAAAATTACCTGGAAATTCATTCATTACAAACATTCCAAGGCTATCTTCTAGGTAAAAAGGCTTAATAAAGGAGAGTGATTGATATCTATTTGGTCGTTAAGAAGGTTACCTGAATATTTATTTTTGTTTATCTCAAGAGCCTCTTATAATTTTAAATGAAAAGGATTTACCGGCTACATGTAAAATTTCAAAATTTGGGTCGAAAATGTGTTGGTTTTCTAATGAATGATTTGAATAGCTAGAATCTAATTTTTTGCTGTCATAGCTACGTTTGTGTTCCGAAATTATAGTTTCTAAAAGTTCTACCGATATCCATTCTATCATTTTTAAAGCAAATATTCCTGTCTAAAGTTTCTAAAAATGATTTACTTTTTGAGGATTGTGTTCCAAAGTATATTAAGCTTTTAAATTGTTTATTATTATTTTCATCAGAAGGGAATACTTGTTCAAAAGTCTGTTTTTGTATCTTTTTATTTATGATATTGTCAATTAAATTTGGATCGTAATTAATATTTACTGCTATTTGCTTTATAATATTTAATTCTTTGGTATGATTATTAACATTAAATGGGACTGTTAAGCATCTGTGTAGGATACTATTGAAAGCTGCTAGTTTATGACTGAATGGTTGGACCGAACTATTATGAATTGTAATATCTGTATGTAATTATATTGGAAATTGGAAGGTATATAGAGTTTATAGACTTTTTGTTCAAACTCTACGGTAAATTTGATATTATTGTGAATTGAGTTTATGTAAGTAATGAAGCCGTCTAATTGCCTATTTGTACCAGTGAAGCTTATTAAAACGTCGTCCTCATATCGGGGCCAGTACATAATTTTTTTACTAAGGGGTCTCAGGGGGTTGCCCATAATCATACCATATGTCTGCTATGAACCACTCCATTAAAATGAAAATAATTTTAAATAATTTTGATTCAAACACACTTTTAATAAAGTAATGATATCAGATCGAATTATAGGATTAACATTATTATATGTGAGCAAGTTATCGCCAAGAGTTTCTTTAGGAGGTATACTAAGAAATAGATTTGTTATATGGAATGATATGAATCTAGAATTATGGGGTAGTATTATATCTTGAATATTAATAATTAATTCCGTTGAGTTTTCACTGAAAATCGAGGTTTGAATGAACCATATTTAGAAATGACATCTATGAGAATCTTTGAAATTTTGAATGAAGGTGCTGTGAAATAAGAAACAACTGGTCTGATTGGGTACCCCTCTTTATGGAGTTTAATTAACGAATAAAGTTCAGGATGTTGTGGATTGGGTAAAAATAATGTATATTTTTCTTCATCTTGAATTATTGATTAAGCGTTATCTACTGCCAATTTTATTTCATTCTGAAACTTATTAGTTGGGCCTTTTCTAGGGGTCTCAAAATTGCTTGCCTAAATAAAATTATTGGTTTTTAATATATAATATTCTTTAGGTAATGCAATTACCGTATTTCCTTCATCTGCCTTTGTGTGTTTAAAACCTTATTGTAATAATTCAACTTCTTTATCTGAAAAAATTGTATTTGAAAGTTTGACGATTGTATTAAAAAATTTATGATCTGAGAATTTGGTTTGAGGGTTCCTTGATACTTGTTTATTGGTTAATAATGACTTCAAGTTACGTTTTTCACCTTGATATTTTTTGTGAATTATTACTTCAATTTTATCTCTTAATGTCCCTATCTAAAATGTCAAACTCTATGGAGTGTAGTATATGTGATAGTTGTGGATGAAATAGCTTAACATAAATACTAAAAATACATCTCATACTATACTGAATACTCTTTTCTTCATTTAACCATTCTTCTTCGCCATAGATACTTGCTTTGTTAGCTGGAGTGCTCTTGTTGTCTGTCTTTAATTTAATGTTTCTATGGAATACATGATTTCTGGAGCACTGCCTGAAGAACCACAAATTTTGCGTACACACTGCACTTTTTAAAAGTATTTTAAAATACCGGTTTGCCAAATAGCTGATATCAGCATTCTTCAAAAATTGAATAGATGGGGCTTTTACTTGATGAAGATACATACTGAACGATGATAACAAAACACTTTAATTTGTTTAAAATTTCATTTATTTGGACTAATGTTCAATTTAAACTGGTTGACACGTGTCACTAACACAGTAGCTTTCTCAAAACGAATGAGAGTGTAATTTAAAAATGTTTTAATATATACAGTGCATAAATACAGAATTCTACTATACTAATGCTAAAAAAGTTATTGAGAGAAATTACCTGGAAGTTCATTCACTACAAACATTCCTAAGCTAATTTCTAGATAAAAAGGATAAATAAAGGAAAGTGATTGATATCTATTTGGTCGTTTAGAAGGTTACCTGAATATTCATTTTTGTTTATCTCAAGAGCCTCTAATAAAGCTAAACTGAAGGATTCACCGACTACATGTAAAATTTTCAAAATTTGATGATTTTTCTATATTTCATAAACCATCACATACAGATATTGCAATTCATAATAGTTCGGTTCACCCATTCAGTCATAAACACAATTATCAAAAACAAGAAAATCAATGGAACTCTCTTGTGGTAGCACATTGAAAGACCAATTCAATCCGAATCCAATTCTGGTTGTAACTCAGCTAGCAATATCCTGCCTTGTCATCAATAGCTATCAAAATTCTTCTGCTTTTTGAAACGTCATATATGTGTGGAACAGGATTTTCCATGATAGCTATCATGAAAACACAATGTCGAGCACAAATGATAGTGGAAAACGAAATAAGTGACTTTATCTTCATATAAACTACTATTTAACGAATTATTTTTGTGAAGAAACAAGCCTCACATTAAGCTAATTTCAGAAAATAATGAAACTTATACTCGTATAAAAAAGAGATTATAATTGTTACATAAAGAAATTATCATCAAATGATTATTATTTTCATTTTCGTGATTTATGAATTTTCATTTCTTCATAGGAGTGGGGCGGCAAATATAACATTTTTTTAGACGGCGTTAGTACACAAAGTTTGGATACCGCTTTTAAAGAGTGTTTGTTATATTTCAGCCATTACCTTAAATGAAAATATAGAATTTTCTCTCAATTCCTAAAAGCAATGAAATTGTATTTTCTCTTGATAGAGCACTCAGTGTGGGGAAGTAAAAAGTGTGAAAGGCTTTTATTTTTCCACTAATAATCTCAAAAAAATATCCTCAACTTTCTTGATGTAGCAGAGTAGGGAAATATTTTTATGGCGGTTGGAAATATATTGAATAAGGGAATAACGCCAGCTAAACAAAGTAGTCGCATTAAGGAGCTCTATAATTTTTATAGGTTACATGCGTGTTTCCGAAGATAGAAGTAGTCACAGCAACATAATTCCATTTCATGAAGATTTTCGAGTTTTATCTTATGATACACGATATTCTGTGAATTAGAGGATCGATAGAACGTTATAAAAAATGTGAAATATCTAGATATAATTTTTCTGTAACCTTGTTAGATTGTCAGATGTAGGTTGATAAATGGTAAAGGAGAGATACACATTTAGTTGTAAATATTCGCGTGGGATTGATATACAGGGTAATTGAAAATTATAATAAATAAGAAATGGATAAATGTTCATTTCACATAGCAGAAACAGAATAATATAAAAGTATCTCATTACAAAAAATTGGATAATATGCAAAAAAGAACGCCCAGGCAGTATAAACTGTTACGAGTGGGCGTCCTTAGAAAAAGTAAGCCTGGCAGCCACCGGCCCCAACCCAGATAGCACCAGATATCCATGGGATGTTCTGACAGTCTTCGATTTGGAAGATATATATCCAAATATTATAGGGTTATTCTGGGGATATCTAGAATATCTGAGGGTACACCTAAATCGAATATTCAATATAAGTTCAGTTGGAATATCCTCAGATTATGGTTTTTACAATATTCGTATCAAATAGTTGTAAGAATATTCTAGAATTATTAACTTTGGTTCAAACGCTCTTCCTGTTCCATGGGCATGCGTCAGTAGTTGCAGTTGACAGTTGACGGTAACGACCAGTGAAAAATGGCGGTTCAACCATCTTATATGGGTTATTGGTGAAACAGTAGTGTATGATTAATTATTTTTGATAGGTAATTAATTAATCAATTTTTTGCCACTGTGAATTGATTTAAATATGTTTCTAAGGTGTATTCTATGCTACGGGTGGAACTAATACATATGACCTCACGCATCAAAACATGTACGTTTTATTGTATTTTTTAAATGCCTGTTGATTTAACTATACATTTTTTAGAAAATTATCGATTTGCTGCTGAAACTTCCAATAAATGATGAGGCAAACTTGGAAGAAGTTGAGTCAGCTTTGCTGAAGAATCCTATGAATATTTTGTAAGTTGAACATTCAATATTATATCCAAATCAAAATATGAAACTGCCTTGACATATTGGAGTATTTATGTGTTACTTTTATATTTTAGTGCATGAAAATATTAAAATAATTGTTGATTTCATAAAATTTTGCAACAAAATTAATGGATAAATGTTTTCAATTGTAAGTATAGTAGAAATTCACCTCGTTGCTATAGGTACAACGAAATTTTATTTTCTCAGGTAGTTTCACGTAATTATATTACCAAGATGCATACTATGAGTTCCTCAATCAAATAGCCTATAGTTACCTCTATTCCTTTTATTAATTGGGATTGGCTAGAAAGCGCTACACAACTGGTAATCTGATAATTCAATGTTAAATTAGTTCTAACATTTGGTAAATAAAAGTTATTGCTGGTCAATTGTACAAGTGTTTAGTTTCAGGCATATGTATACTGTTCACACAGATGAAAACGGTCTAATATTCTTGTTAGTTTGGTATAACTTTTCTTATAAACTGTAATGGTTCAATTTTTAGAGCTTATGAGATTAACTTCCAAATTAATATAATTTCAGGTTGTACCTCTGGCAAGATTGGAAGGTTCTTATTTGCAACAATATATTAAAAGATTCTTGCAAAAAATCCCGATGGAGTATTTAATGGAGGGATACAGTATGCATGGATACAAATGGAAACATGTTTTGGAAAAACAAAGCTCTTTGAAGCAGTAGTAGGTATAATCATGTTATTTTTTTTTTGGAATGCACATGTAAATTAATTTAATATATCATGTACAAGAAACAAGAACTTCTAATCACTATTTTGTTTGGAATATTTTGCTTTTTACTTGTCACCTACAAGACTTATTGTTTAAATTACATATTTGATGTTCAACTTCATTTTTTAAGTTCCAGTTTTTGGGATTATATTTTGATTGTAATACATACATACACAAAAACCACAGTAGAATAGAAATTGCTTATTAACAAAAAATAGATGCCGTCCAAAAGTTGGACAAGAACATAACAAACAGAGAAGATGAATTGAAAACAAAAATTTTCTTATCCAAATGTAAGGAACGGCAGAAATCTGTTTCAAAAATGTCGTTGAGTATGGAGGAAGTCAGTGAATTTTGTAATCTCGTATTTGAAAATTATGTTAGCTTCAGTTATGTTATGAGGTACATCTTATATTTATGTATAAATAAATTAAATTGAACTCAATGTTTCCCGTGCTTTGATTTTTTCAATTAAAATTATTTTTTTCTATATATACAATTCGAAATTTTGAAATATTCCTTAGATATTTGTAATATATATACCAGGGAACACTGGATCATTGTACTCTCACTTTTCTCCTTTGGTTTCAGAGAATTTTTATTTAAATTTGAGACATAAGTGCGAGAGAGAAGCTTTCCCCTGCAGATACTTCTATTCTCTCTTACACGAATGGAGCGTATGGATAAAATAATTGGCGATATTGAACGAAAGTTGCTATCATTCCTGCTGGAACAAGAAGTTGGATATGAATCGATATGTACAATACTGTCGTTCATTAAGTATACAGGATCTTCAAAATTTCAATCAATTATCTTTGAAACTAAATATAAAAAGGGAGGAGTAATATGATTCAATGTCACCCGCTCAACAGGTATCATCCATATTGGGATATTCTACAAATATTTGGAATTTTGCTATATACGTTCCACATATATCCTTATAATATTCCTAATATTACTTAGATATTTGTAGAATATGCCTATTGGAATGTTCTATGAATATTCTGGATTATCTTGCTATATACATTCAGCAGATTTCCTCAGAATATTCTTGAATATTCCTTGGAAATATTTATCGAATATTCATGGAATATTCAAAAAACTTCCCATTTCATGGTCCATAGAATATTCGAGAAAGGAGATATACATTTAAAGTGGGTCTATAGAATAATATAATATCCGAAAACGAATATTTTTAGTACGTTCATTGAATATCTAGTGCTATCTGGGAAATAGCCTGATTTAGATTTCGATAAATCTAAAAAAGGGACTGAAGGGGCGTGGTGATGTCATGCACACAACAAAAAGAAACAAAACACATAAAAAACAGAGGAAATAGTGAAAAAGTACTACAGCTCCAATTGTATTGGTAGAAACTACAAATATCAAAAATGCCAGGTCTTTAGGAAAGTATTACAAGCATGTACTTAAGCAACCGTGGACTCAGAGAATTGCCTCTTTATACACATAAAATTATCAACTTTTACCCTGATGTCATTAACATCTGATAACATAACCGACAAATTTCAAATTATTTTGTTCTGTTCTTCACTATTAATAGTAAGAGATGCCACTTAATAATTATGACGGTTATTTTATCAGATATTAATGACGTCAGGGTAAAGGTCAATAATTTTAAATGTGGGTTCTTTTAAAATTAGATATTTCAAGATTTAAGTGAATCAGGAACTTCATTGTGTAAGTCATAAATTTTGCATGAAAAAGATCTCTCAAATATAGTTGTGTGATGTGCAGAGGGGGAAATCAATCCACGAGTTCTAATATTAACATTGTATACATCACTTCTAAACGTAATTGTACAGATAAGCAGAAGTTTTGAAAATAATAACTTCACTCTAGTGTTCATTCTGAACCATTTTGCCGACGTTAATTTATGAGATATATGATCAAATTTCCTGATACCACATATAATAATAATAATAATAATAACTTTATTCACAATAAATAAGTATAATGGTTACAATTATAAAGAGCGAATAAAGTAGAAATGAACGATAAGTACATGAGTACTTGTTTCGTGATTACAATATTATGCTCATGAAATATAAATAGATAAATAAACTTAAATACAAGTACAAAATATAGATAGACATATATAAATATGAATACAAAAGCACAAAATATAAATACCTCTAAATAAATGCAAATATAAAAGCGCGAAATATAAATACACATAAACAGATGTAAATACAAAAGTACAAAATATAAATATAAATAAGTAGATTCAAATACAGGGGTAAAATATAAATATATAAATCTTAACCAAAACGTGTGCACACATACCCAGCAAATTAAATGTTAATAATTAAATGTTTACCTACAAGCATGGTTATACACTCACAGATACCAATACACTTTGACTACCATATTACACAATTACACATTCATATGCAGGCATACATAATCAGGATTCAAATCAGGAATGCTGATGATTGCTCGTTGTGATTTACTTGTGTGGTCGAGAAAAAAAGATAATCTTGATTAGGTTAATATATTGCAATTCCGTTACTATATGAACGTTCATTGTATTCTCTTAATTTACTATGTTATCTATAAAGTTTCTTGGTTTATCCAATATAAATGATTTTAACTTTCGTTTATAGATTGGCTTGCTATATATATATATATATATATATATATATATATATATATATATATCCTTCAATGTTGTCGGTATAGTGTTGTACATCTTTATAGATATATACGAATACGTTGAGATTTGGACTTTGTTCGAATTTGGTTTAATTACCAAATTCTCCGGTGATTTTTATTTTCAACTTCTCCTGTATAATACAATTCAAATATTCTGCTCAAAACATATAACTAAATATATCATTTTCCTCAACATTCAATATTTCTTTACATTAACCAAAAATTCATTTTAACATTACTACCACATAAGAAATACAGATAAATATCGTTTTCTGAAATTCCAATGAATATTTCAAAGTACCCGACACCTTATCGCTTCATAAAAAAACTTTGTTATCTGTATCTACAAAACCTTTTCAGGGCACAAAAAAATCACCCTAACTGCAAATTTTCACTCGCTGTATCTGACCTTTACGTTTCAAAATCTTTTATCCCATCGGACAAATCCTAATATTTTTCCCTTCTCCGCAACCACGTTAACCTACATATAAATACGAATGAAACCTCAATTTTAGTCACTTCCCAGTCGCCGTTCGTCATTCATACATTTCCCAGTCAGCGTTCATACAAACTTCCCAGTAGTCACTCGTGAACTTCCCAGTCGTCACTCGTACACTTCCCAGTCGTCATTCATACAAATTTCCCAGCCGGAATTCATACACTTCTCATTTATCCTTCGTTCTCTCTCTTCATCATTCAACCGTCGTATATAATGGTACTCATGTTATAAGTGCACCCGGCGTTGGTCCAGGTAAACCACATGTGTAATTAATCATCAATAATTACTCCAGTAGATTATGTGCTAAATAATCAAAGTGAAACACGCGTATAATCAAGTGAGTTTCTTAATTTCCCACGCCACAAAAAACGTTATAAACTCCTGCAATATAGTAACATGAAAGTGAAATAATTGTTTTATTTTTTCATCCATTATAATCATACATCCTACACCATAAGTGAATACAATATACGGCCCTTCGAGAAAAACATTTAACAATAAAGAATTTCCCATTCCATCTATTGGCCCAGGTGAAAAAAGGGTTAATTAGAACAGACTTTTCAACTATAACCGGATAACTGAGTAAGTTACGATTTCGAGTGGTATATTGATGATAACCAGGTTCTTCTTTATTACTGCTAAAGTGATATTTGACATTGGTACAGTAATAATAGAGCTGCTTCAGGTCGAGAATTTGTGTGTCCTCGTACAGACTATCAGATGAATATCTGTAATGGTTTTGCATTATTAGTCGTGAAAGTCTTTTTTGTAAGACTTGTAATGGAAGTATATGCACTTGCACAACCGAGCCCCAAACTGTAATGGCGTACCTAATATGAGTATCCACAAGCGTGTAGTATAACTTTTTCAATTGCGGTAGTGGTAAGCATTTTTAAGGAGTTTGAATTTATATAATATGAATTGTAGTTTTCTTATAACATATTTTATATGACAGTCCCATTTGAGGTTAGTGTCTAAGTATACTCCCAAGTAGTTAATATTTGTCGTACCCTCTATTTCATTATTTTCAAAAGTTATTTTTTGATATGGAGCGCTGCCAGAAGCGTTACAGGTACGAATGTAGTTTTTTCTAAATTCATTGAAATTATATGATATGAACCGTAAACAGGCCTTTTGAACCTTTTGAATTCTCAATTCAACTATTTTTCCCTAACCCGGCCCGTAAACAACATCACAGTAAGTAAAGTGGCTTAAGACTAACGAATCAGAAAGTAAAATGTTAGTTTTTTGAAGTAAAATATGCCTATGTGGCAATTACATTCTAATATTCATAGAAGCTCTCTTAAAACATCTGTTCAAATGGTTTTAAACCATAAGTCCGTGTCTAGCTTGAGTCCGAGATTTCTGGCTTTTGCAGAACAGATAATATCATTACCCGCTAAACAAAGTGCCATTCTATTCTCCATCTCATGACGGTATTCGCCAAAGAAATGTACTAACGATTTAGAAGAATGTATGGATAAGTTATGTCGTCTAGATTCGGTCGCCAATAGATCTAACTCAGAGTTTATTCTCTTATTGAGCCCGTTTATAAGCAAAATGGTCATAGGAATAAATTAATTGAGTGTCGTCAGCGTATAAGTAACGTTCACAATGCTTCAAACAATTAGTGATATTTGCTGAATACAGTGAAAAAAGAACTGGTCCTATAATAGAGCCTTGTGGAACACCACGAGATATAAAGCTCGTTGATGATATGCCGGAATGTCCCAGGTAGCAGAGTGACGTCAAAACGACGTAATTTCCAGTACAATATACATCATTGACATCAGTTGTCCTGAAACTGACATCCATATGAAATCACATATATGCGTAATTAATGGCATCCAAAGTACGTCATGTGTGTGTATTTTTTCCGTGCCGGTAAATAATTTTTTTACTATAATTTATGTCTCATCTTTTCGCAAGTATACGAAAATAGAGTTAGTCACATGTAAAAGTTAATCATCGAGTGTGACAGAAAACTTGACTGGATATTTTGTTTGAAAACGTAGGATTGGTACTTTCAAAAACGTCGTGTTCACAGAACGTCACGTGCTCAAGATTATCATCCCTATTTTTTACGTACAAAAGTGAAGGATATCGACAATTAAAGCGAATCTTTCGACTGTGATCGCTCTTACCGTGTAGACGTGTCTACCCAGTGATAGTGCTTCAGTAGAATCTTATTGCGATTTCGCAAATCTATTTATGAAAATCAGTGTTTTCTAACACTACCTCATCGATATTCGAATACATCGAAATTCTAAAATCTCAAGAACAAAACCACGTCACATGGGGCCATAGACCTCAAGGTCAATTATTACAGATAAAGATATGCGACTGAAAACAAGCGTATAACAGAATAAATTCGGGAAAAAGCGAAGAGTCACGGTGAAGGGAAAATCAACAAATACAATTTTCCCTGAAGCGCAAGTAGAAAGCTAAAAAGCAGTGCAAACGCCAACGTAGATATTGAACACGACAAAAGAGCATTATTGTTATGTATATTATTAGGGATATTTGCAGAGGAATAAGTATCTATTATAACAGACACTTTATTGTAGAAATTCTTACAAAGGGCTATGATTGACAACTAACTTACAATGACAAATCGTTCGACAGTTGACATTTGACTGTCGTGGCTAAAGACTCGCAGTCGTATGTATATAATAACTCAAAACTACAGCTACGGAACGTAAACATACATCACACGCCCCTTGTTAAAAAATAGAAAGGAATTGAAATTAAACAAAACAAAAATATGAAGTAACACAATACTAATATGCTAATTTAACATTTTCATTATTACAATTTTTAAATATCTAATCTTTGTGGTGGTTTAACTATTCGGCCACTTTTAGTGGTTATAAATGAAGTTTTAGTTGGGGAAGAACTATTCACAGCTAAATCGCCTTGTGGAGTGTTATCGTATATCTCTGCCCCACCTTCAGCAATATTCTCTTTATCATGACTTTAAGGAGAAAGAGAAGATTGATGAAAAGGATCGGACTCATTTGGGACTGACTTAGGGTCTGTGATACAAGGTCTTTAGAATATGTCGGTTGCGACGATAATTAGCATTATTTGAATTAACCATATAGTCATTATGGGATAATGTTCCCACAATAACACCTGGTTTCCATTCGCGTATTTTTTGCTGTAATAAAATTGGCTGTCCAGGAGCTAAATTAGAGAGATTTTTGGCAGATTTATCGTGATAAGTTTTTTGTTGTATTTGACATTCTATTAGTCTTTTATGTGCTTCCTCAACACCAGGAAAAAATGGTTTCAAAATTGTTTTTGGAACCGGGAGTACGGTTTTTAGCCTTCTACCCATTAGTAATACACTGGGGGCAGGTAATTTGGGTTTTGGTGTCGTATTGTAATTTAATATTGCCAAAAATGGGTCATCATCATTTAGTACTTATTTTAAAAATAAACCTTTGACAGTCTGAATTGTACGTTCGACCATGCCATTACTTTTAGGGTACAAAGGACTGGAGGTATTGAGTCAATTTTGTATTTTCTTGCAAATGATGCAAATTCCTGAGAATTAAACGGAGGGCCATTATCGGAAAAAATTTCTTTAGCTATCCCATTTAGTCAGAATATGTTTTTAAGGCAACTTATGACACTTTGTGCTGTTTTGGACACTAACCTATTAACCACAACAAATTTACTAAAGTAATCTACCATCACCACAAAATTTTGATTTTTGATTGCCATGAAGTCGACTCCTATTTTTTGCCACGGGAGCTCGGGTGGTATATGGGGTGTCAATGGCTCCTTTTGATTACTTTTATAATACATTTGACAGATAAGACAAGAAAGAACCATATTTTCAATATCAGACATTACTCCAGGGTAAAAGATAGCTTCTCTGGCTTTTGCTTGACAAGAAACAACATCTTGATGTGTTTGATGTATTATGTGAAGAAACTCGACTCTTAAAGATTCTGGTATTATTAGCCGTTTTTGAAAAAACAACACGTTTTTGTGTAAATGAATGTCATTTTTAAAATTCCAAAATGGCTTAACATTTGAAGGAACACTGCTTTTATGTTTTGGCCACCCTTTAAGTGTGGAGAGTTTCACCTGCTGCAGGACAGGATCTTGATCTATTGCTTTTGTAACCTATATTGATTTTCCTTGGAGGTGGAAATTACTGAAAAGACATATGTTGTTATCTGAATAATTAGTGGATATATTGCGGGACAATGGATCTCAGCTAAGGGCATCTGGAATACTTAATTGTTTACTCGGTTTTTGAAATATTTGGTGCAACTCAACCTACCTAAAGGCCTCGCAAAAATTATTCAGAGGACGGTAATTCTCCAGACATGTCATATCACCAGAAAATTTTTGAACGACGAAGGATAGACCATCGAAACATCCACCGGACTAATGGGACATGATAAACTTCATCCCCATTAACCGTACCGAGCCCTACCAGCTACGGGCTCAGGCCCTAACCTAACACCATCTAATCCAACTTAGAAAACCCTAACCCATTTGGCCCGAGCTCCCACAGAGCCAAACCCCAATGGCGAGCGCGAGGTGTCGGTGAATGTTTTCCGGCTACGGCCGAGAAAGTGACTTGCTTAAGTCATGATAATAATAATAATAATAATTTTATATATATATATATATATATATATATATATATATATATATATATATATATTAAACAGGATAGAACGGGGAGAGAAAGAATGATTTAACGTTATTATTAGTTTAGTTTATATTTAGTTTTGATTGTAAAATTTGAAATTTTATTATTAAGATGATTACACTTTGAACATGAGAAATTCTTTAACCTCGGAGTAGGGTTCTGATATAGAAAAACAAAAAATTCAATTTTTAATGTGAGCGCCTAAATTTGATTAGATATCTCTATCTTCATAAAAATTTTGTCAATCACAAATGTACTTGCTTTATTTAATAATACCAAATAAATTCCAAAGACGGTCCTGTGTTCAAAGTTGAACCTCTTCACGATTCATAGATGTCAGTTTGAACTACCAATGGTTTAAACTAGATGGAGCCATCACCACAAAGAAATGAAATATATCAAAAATCAATTATACAATGTTCTTCAAAATAGAAAAACGTTATTTAATGTTATGAAAAGACAAATACATTGTTCTTTTACAGGACACAATTTAATAAAAAACCTATTATCTATTATGATCACTCATTCGAACAAAATCATGTACTCAGATGAATAATTATCTCTATATACAATTCCAAAATAGGCAACATTTAATACAAATCTTATAATACGAAATCTTTTATATAAACGTCTATGATTTGAAAATGGCGAAAGACAAAAGTTGCAAATGTTTGTTTAATACCAAAGTTCGATTCTTTGCACTAAATCGGTAAGTTTATTTAACTTTCTTTACGTATAATGAAAATAGTTTAAATACCTTATTCTTGTATAGTAATTCACGTCAATTATTAGTTTTCTTTACTTTATTTCAGGTTACCTTCTGGAAATTACCACATCACTGGTCCAGCTTGCACAAAATCAGGAATCAATGCTATATTTCGTCCACATCAATACATTTCAGTTAAATCACATAATCCAAAGCTTTCTAAAAGGTATGGTGGATATATCAATCCCACCATACAAAATATTAATCAAATATCATCTATAAATTATACGGTTAGTATTCAAGCATAATGACCAAATTCTTTCTTAGTTTGTACATCTGCTTGTTTTAATATATAACTTACTAGATCACAAGTACAATGTATTTCCTTCCTTGAATTTTGATACCAAAAACGTTGTTTTCCGAAAAATTTAATTAATTTAAAGTAATTTTGCTTCTTCCAAAAATTTTTACCACCCCAATAAGAAAGTACCTAGTGAATAGCATGTATAATCAACAAACTTTTCTCATTCAATTTTTTATTATTAACAAACTACTTGTCGCTGATAAAAGTATGTTGAAGTCATTCCACCAATCAGATTTGGTTATCAAAACTCTTCTTGATAGATTTCATCTCAAATAGTGAATTGTCCATCCATCATTTGAAAACACGTTGTTTCAAGTTTCTCTAATGATTTTAAATCATATTTTATCTCTTAAATTATATTTCATTCAATTTACAAAATGACATTTCCAACTTTATAAAATATGTATTCATAATGTCAAACCGTTCAATAAACGTCACATTCCATAGAATTATTGTTTTCATGTTACTTTTTATATAGTCTTGTTTCTTTTTAAATATTTATGAAATCTTATTTACACATCCTTCAATCCCTAATATTCATTTTAAAAAGAATCACACTATTTATTTACTTTGACAATAAAAACAAAGGATTATCATTTCCATTTGTATATGTAATAACGTTTTAAAATTCTGTCTTGTAGGTTTATAGAAATTTTGTTATTTCATTTCACATATGTTTTAAATCTTCTTTATAATTATACAATTAGATGCTTTCTCTATTGAATAGTACATGGTACAGATTGTCTCCTTTTTAGATAATCTTTTAATAAAAAAATCAAATTCCAATAATTTTAATTACTTGAAATAGGTAGTCTTTTATTTTTTGTTCAGTATACAGGGTGTTGTTTTACTCTATGTTAACATCCCCTAAATTCTGCTTTTATCAAATTTTTGTGTAAGTAAAAATTTTATGGACGCAAATTTTACTTCTAATAATTTGTTCTAAACATTGTCTTTCAATTTTACTAATAATACATTTCTTTTTATTTCAGGTCGCTGTTACAAAGATGATTCTGGAATCCTGTGTTGCAGTATCCTCTTCAATTAGTTCTTATTTATTTATAATACTATAAATTCTTAGTTTATTTTTAGTTTCAAGTTTCATTTATTAATTTCATCCAAAGGAATTAGTTTAAAAAAAATCATGTTATAAATCCATTTTTGAAAATTCTTTAATGTTCGTTATGCGTCTTATTACTTCTACATTTCTCAGAGTCGCTTATCTCGGTACAAGTTATTGATTTATATTTCTTGTGTTACATCTTTCTATAATACTGTCTTTAAACATATTTTGTATTTCTGAATCAACTTCTTCCCTATATTCATAAGGTATGGGATAAGTTCTTATTCTAAAATTTTCTATTCCTCTAACTTCTATCTTATGTACATAATTATTTGCCATTCTCATCTCCTTTTTAATCAATCCTTCATACTTCATATTCAAATTCTTCACTTTCTCTTCATATTCCTTATTTCCACACACTAATACCAATTCCTCCATAATTCTATTCCTCTCTATATTCCATAACTGCCTATTATCCTCTGCAATTCCCAATTCTCCCATATTTCCACTCCTTTTTATATTCCATAACTCCCTATTATCCTCTTCAATTGCCAATACTTCCATATTTCCACGCCTTTCTATATTCCATAACTGCCTATTATCCTCTCCAATTTCCAATTCTTCCATATTTTTATTTTCAAATTCAATCTTATTACCATTTAATTCTATCTCCATCTTTTCAAAATCAATTCTTGCTTTATACTTCGTTAATTCATCTATTCCTATAACTATGTCTGTTTCTAAATTATCCACTAGCAATAATTGCATCTCAACTTCTTTCCCATCCTTTAATTCAATACTTTGTATTATAGATCTGCTAACTTCACACAATTTCTTTCCATTTGCTCCTATTAATGTAGTTTTCGGTATCTTGACTAGCTTGTTTTCATAATTTTTAATATTTTTTTCTATCAGTTTTGTTTTTATTATGGACGCTTCCGAACCTGTATCTATTAATATTTTAACTTGTTTCCCATTTAATTTTCCTTTAATTTTTATTAATCCCATTATTTCTTTTAATTCCAAATCTTCCCCAAATTTGATGTATTCCCTTGGATGTTCATATGTACAGATGATATTTCTTACATTTGGTATGTGCTCGATCCAGAATTTTCGTCGGGCTCTTGTTCAATAATTATTTCCGGTTCTACCGATATCACTCTTTCTTCTCTTCTTTGGATATTATTTATTCTTCTTTGTGGTCCATTTCCTCTTTCTTCCTCCCTATAATCTTTTCTTTGTTCTCTATTTTCTTCTCTTTGTCGGTTGTCATATTGTCCACCTTCATTATTTTGTTCTCTAAAGTTTTGTTCTCTATAATTGTTATTGTTATTATTATTATATCTAAAATTTCTGTTATAATTGTTTTGATTGTTGAAATTTTTGTTATAATTGTTGTTATTTCCTGAATTATTGTTATAATTATTGTTTCTGTTGTTATATCCATTGTTATAATTTCTATTATTCATGTTATTTGTTCTATTATAATTTTGTTCATAATTATCTCTTCTGTTATTTTGATTATTTGTATTATTATCATAATTATTGTTATTGTTGTTATTATATTGATTGTTTCTATTAAAATTGTTATCATTGTTATTATGTTGATTATTTCTGTTAAAATTGTTACTATTATTGTTTCTATTTCTGTTATAGTTGTTATTGTCTACTCTATTGCTCTCTAATCGTTGTAAATAACTACTAAGTTGTTCTATATTTTTAACATTCTGAATAGTGATTGTTTCCGTTATCTCACATTTAGAATGTCTAGATATAAACATTTGGTACCTCGTTTTACAGAGCTAAATGTTATTTTTTAGTTTTCCCATCGATTAATTTCAAATTGTTTGAATCAAACCAAGATTTAGCTAACTTTAGATTCTCGATGCTGACATTTTCCTCTCCTTTCGTTGAGAATGTAGCATCGTCTGCAAATAAAACCGATCGACACTCAAGACACGCCGGTAGATCGTTTATGTATAGTAAAAATAATAATGGTCCTAACACTGAACCCTGCGGGACTCCATCGTTTAGCGACATCCGACTAGATTCACAGCCATTGTAGCTTACGTATTGCTGACGATTTTCCAAATAAGATTTAAACAATTCCAACTCTCTACCACGGAATCCGTAATGTTCCATCTTTCGCAATAAAATGTCCGAGCTCACACAGTCGAAGGCCTTAGTTAGGTCACACATAATGGCGTACGTGTTTTTACCCGCATCCAGACCCTCAACTATGCTCTCAATCACATTCAAGATTGCCAGAATGGTTGACTTATGTTTCTGAAACCCAAATTGACATTCAGATATTGAGTTCTTATGTTCTAAATAGGAGCTTAGTTTATTTTTTATCAGTATTTCAAATATTTTGGAGATTACAGGTATAATAGCTATAGGCCTATAGTTGTTAACGAGATCGATGTCGCCACTTTTGAATACCGGAATAATTTCTGATATTTTCAGTACGTGGGGCCAGTTCCCCTCATTTATACATTTGTTGTATAAGGTTGTCAATGGTCCAACTAGCGAAGTCAAAGTGACTTTAATCATCTTTGCGTTTAAATTATAAAAATCCAGACTTGGCTTACATTTTAGAGATAATACAGCCTCGTTAACATCAGTCTCCAAAATTGACGACATGAAAAAGGATGATGATGGTCTAGGTAGGGCATTCAAAAAATGTAATGGGTCAGTTTGGGGACTGTCAATACTTTTCAGAATAGTTTCCGATATGCCTGCGAGAAATTTGTTGAATTCACTAGATTCTAATGTGTGCGACACTCTGTTCTGATGTTAAGTGTTTTTTTCCTGATTTACAATACTCCAGATAGCTTTACTCTTGTTATCTGACTCATTAATGTTTTTTTCATATGCATTCTTTTTCGCAATTTTAAGCGATTTACGGTAGTCTTTCCGCAATTGACAGTATTTATACCAATCTAAGAGTGATTTTTCAGACCTAAATTTCTCTCTCGAATGGTAGACTTCATTACGCTTTGCCTTAAGTTCGCTTGTGAACCAGTTTAAAGCTGTCTTTCTATGAGCAATTGATTTTAAAGGAAAACATGTATCAGCACATGTAGACAGTATATCGGTAATGAGATTTGCATACTGATCCGAATTTAGTCGTCCAGAATCAGGCCATTGAATTTCCTGAATTTGGTTTACAAAACTAATTAAATTATTATTTACAATTCTTCTCATACACTTCCTAACGGATGTATTATTACAATGATCAATTCTAAAAAACCAATAATTACCACTATGATCCGACACTAATGGTTCATATACCCCTGTATGGAGTTTATCATCATCTAAGTTTGTGACTATATTATCAGTACATGAGCTAGTTGTGTTAGTTATTCTACTCGGCATATGAACCAAGTGCCTTAGACCATACGCACAAAAAATATTTATCAAAATCTTTGAGTACTCACTATCATCATTCAAGTCTAGATTAAAATCCCCCATGACAATAATAGATTTGTACTTTGTGTATAACTTATTAATAACACTCTGTAGCTGATCCACAAATATTTCTAATTTGCCTTCACTGGATGATCTGTATATGGCTAACAAAACACAATTTCTTTGTTTTATTTCAGCAGCACAGAACTCCGCATGGAAAGGTATACAAAAGTCACTGATATCAATATAACTTAAATTAATATGATGAGATGCAAATATAGCTACACCACCATGTAATTTTCTGGAAGATCTACAGTAACAAGATGCTAATGAGTAACCACATAATTTGATGCTCTCTAAACTATTTATATCAAGCCAGTGCTCACCAATGCAGAGTATAACAAATGGAAATTCATCTAAGAATACAGTCAGGTTATTGACTTTATTTGTAAGACTTTGGACATTTAGATGAAATACTGAGTACTCAAATTTTTCAAAAAGCGTTGTATCAATGAATATATTATCATCTTCACACAAATTATGTACTAACTGGTGAACTGAATTTGACGTCTCCCTGAAAAAAACCTATTTACTGATATATTGTCTGGCCATATATCATTCTTAAGAATACTGTCCACTTCATTAACAGGCACCGATAATATTAATAATAATAATAATAATAATAATAATAACAATAATAATAATAATAATAATAATAATAATAATAATAATAATAATAATAATAATAATAATAGGGGTCTAAAGGGTAGTGATGCGACTCTAACAGCCTCTCCTATCAATTCCTACTCGCACCTCTACGTCGGCAGACTCTGGTAACTATCTCTGGAGATCCAAGATCGGGTAACCAACCCCCGGCGGCGGATCAACAGCAGATAGGCAAACGCGAGAAGGGAGAACTACTTTCGTTCTGGGAACTAACAACCCCGGAATTAAACCACGGGCGGATTCTTGATGACGACCTGGCAACAGCAAGGAAATGATTATCGTCTCGGCGTCTTCGCCCGCGGGGAGTGCTCTATTAGAGCTGATGTGACCTTGCTCTGCCGAAGTGTGGCTATCGCGCTGAGGCAGGAGCCAGCTCCTTCGGGCCCTGATCAGGAAGTGTGGCGTGGATGCAGAAGTCGGATTTCTGCATTGCTCCGGGCGAGTGCTGGTTCGTCCGTGTATTCAGGAACCGGTTAAGCGGTGGCTGGGCCCCGGGGAACTGAGGTAGGATTTCGGATTGCATCCGAGGGTATACCCGCTCCCAGCTATATCGACCCGCCCCCTGCCACACGAAGCGCTGGGAAACAAAGGGATGGATAAAGACAAGACAAAAACAAAAAACGGTGTACCCGCTACCTCAAGTGCGGATAATTTGCCAGGAACTCAACTTCCAGGTAAACAGGGACAGAAAGGTCCACAGACAAGCGAGATGACGGTGGTGAACTTGCCCCGGTTCCTTCTTGTAAAAATGTCAGGAGAGGGTTCTCCTGTTAATTTTGATAAAGTCAGCCCATTCCTGATAGCAAAAACTTTATATAGTCTAAAGGGCGAGACACAATATACAAGAAAAGTTAAAGATGGCATCCTAGTACAAACTAAAGGTAATGCTCAATCCAGACGGCCTCGCAAAAAAATGTGTCAACTGTGGCGGTCCTCACTCATCAGTTTATAAAGGATGTCCAAAATATAAGGAAGAATCTGCCATACAAAAAAAGTTAAAGTTACGGACAAAGTATTATATGTTGAAGCAAAAAGAATTGTTGAAACACCAAAACCAAACCAATCCTATGCTGCTGCGTCAATAATGAATCAACAAAAAACGACAACCCCCTCCACCTCTACCACAATCACTCCAGTATCAAACACTATCGACCTAACTGCCATACTACCTGAAATCATTCAATCAATTCAAGAAACAATCACTAATTTAATCAGTAAACAGACATTCAAAACAACAGAAAGACCCCCTGAATATCCTTACAGAGGCAAATCAGATTCAGTGTCTACAAATATATCTAATCTATCAGAAACTACCTCTGATGAAGATGATCCCCAGATCAAATCCACCCGGCGAAACAAGAAAGGTTGGCCCAAGGGCGTTCCTCGTAAAAAGACAAGTGATTGACACAACTATAAAATTGCCAAATATAATCCATTCTCTATCTGCATTGATTTATTTTCATTTTTACTTATTCTATTTATACTATTTTTAATCATGTCGTTTTATCTATATTATAATATATCCACATTCATATACAAAAATCAAACTTGCAATATACTATATATAAAATTCATACGCATATATATAAAAATATATTAAATGTATAAACTGGATAAACTAATTCAATGGAACTGTAGAGGATGCATAAATAACTATTGCTACATAAAACAGTTATTGCAAGAACATGATCCTATGTGTCTTTCCCTTCAAGAAACGCACCTCAAACCTAATCAACCATACTCTTTTAAAGGGTATTCAACAGTTAGACATGAAGTTACTTATGAAAATAGAGCACATGGAGGAGTTGCCATTTTTGCAAGAAAAGATGTTGTATTCTCGGAGATGAACATTATTACCGAACTACAAGCTGTTGCAATAAAAATTATCAGTCCTGTGAATATAACATTATGTAATATATACTTTCCTGACACTACTTACACAGTCGAACAAATAGATCGTATTATTGAGCAGCTTTCCTCTCCAGTTATAGTAATGGGAGATTTCAATGCCCACAATGCACTTTGGGGCTCAATAAAAACAGATACCAAAGGTCGTATTCTGGAAAAATGGTTAGAAAGAGATGATTTAGCTATTATTAACACAGGTTCCAAAACATATTTCACCACAAAATCAAACAAATTTTCTGCAATAGATTTAACGATAGCATCCAGTGATTTATTGTCAAAACTTACTTGGAGTGTTGATAATGATCTACACAATAGCGACCAATTCCCGATATGCATCCAGCTAGGAAAACAGAGAATCATACATCCAGTACCCATTTAATGGAATAGAGGCAAAGCTAACTGGGAAACATTTAGAAACTCATTAAGACCACCGACACAGCCGAGTGTACAGGAAATTACAAATTGCATTATTACAGCAGCAAACAGTAGTATCCCAAAATCAGGAGGTAAACCGATTCAAAAAGCCGTACCTTGGTGGAATGAAGAAATCAAAAATATCATTTATCCTAAAAAAGCGGCTCTAAACAAATTCAAAAAGTACCCAACCACTGAAAGTTTAATAGCATTTAAAAAGGCTAGAGCGATGGCTAGAAAAATAATACTTAAAAATAAAAGAGATACTTGGAATTAATACACAACAACAATTACACCAGATACCGAAATAAATACAGTATGGAAAAAATTTAAAGCAGTGTCAGGGTTTACCACTAATAATACAATTACCTCCTTACAAATGGGAAGAGGAATAATAACTGAAGATCCGGTGGAAATAGCGAACATAATGGCCTCTCACTTTGAAAGAATCAGCAGCAATGAAAATTATGATGAAAACTTCCTACAAACAAATAACAGCTCGGAAGCAAGTATAGATTTCTCAACAGGCAATGATTTATACTACAATCTACCATTTAGCATGGAAGACTTAAGTGGAGCTCTTCAGCAATCTAAAATCGGTGCTCCAGGTATAGATACAATTTCAAATGATATGCTCCAAAACCAGAAACCAAAGGAACGCTTTTAAAGCTCTACAACAAACTTTGGAATGAAAATACCTACCCGGATTCCTGGAAAGAAGCTGTAATCGATCCCATACCTAAACCTAATAAAAGTAGGTTATCGCCATCAGGATATCGCCCCATTAGTCTCACCTGCTGCTTAGGAAAACTAGTCGAGAGGATGGTAAACAACAGACTTCAAGATTATCTAGAAAAAAATAATTTTCCAGTTTCCTACCAAGCCGGATATACAAAGAAAATATCAACGATTGATCATTAAGTTTTACTGGAACACTTTATTCAAGAAGCTTTTCGAAAAGGTGAACACCTAATAGCTGTTTTCTTTGATATTAAAGGCGCTTTCGACATGATGTGGCGGCATGGAATCCTGGATAAATTGTCAAAATTTGGACTAATAGGAAAACTACCATTATTCAAAAAATCGTTTCTCGAGAATAGCCGTTTCAAAGTTAGAGTTGCAAATGCATTTTCAACAAGTAGGACACTGCAAAATGGCGTACCGCAAGGATCAACACTTAGTTGTACTCTGTTTGCAATCGCTATAAACGAAATTTGTAGAGGCGTCGATCAAAAAATCAATAAATGTCTCTATGTCGATGACGTTGCAATTTTTTCCAGCGGTAAAAAAGTGGGAGACATTACATGTACACTGCAACCAGCAATCAATAAGATTATTGAAAATGGAGAAAAAATTGGTTTTAAATTCTCTGAAGAAAAAACAAAATGCGTACATTTCTGTAGACTCAGAAAACCCCATTACGATCCACTTTTATATTTAAAGGACAACATCATAACCTGCTTAGATACTATCAAATTCCTCGGTTTAGTATTTGATAAAAAATTAAACTGGCATGAACACTTAGAACTTATCAACACGAAATGTAGAAAATCCCTTAATATACTCAAAGTCTTGGCACATACAAAATGGGGAGCTGATCCAAAAAGCCTTCTTATAATATATAAAGCTTCAATATTGTCCAAGATAGATTATGGCAGCATTGTTTATTCCTCTGCGAGAAAGAGTCATTTGAACAGATTGAATAAAATTCAAAATTTAGGAATACGTTACTGTCCGGGAGCATTTCCGACGACCCCTGTTCAAAGTCTTTATTGTGAATCCGGTCTAATGCCACTAGAGCAACGAAGATTAATCTTTCAAACATCATACTTCACAAGTGTTAAATTAAATACTAAAAATCCTAATAACCAATTTTTATTCCCAAATATTATTTAATACGACAATAGAGGCATCATCACTCGCCCCTTGCAATAAGGTGTCTTGAGTACTTGAGAAAAATTATTAACGAATGGTAAGCTATATGGGATGAAACAAATACCTCACTCCGTAAGCTAGAACCGGAGGTGAAGAAGAAGTATAAATCTACAGGGTTGAGTAGGTTACAAACCGTTAAAGCATTTAGACTTCGTACAGGACACACAAGACTCACCCATCAACATCTTCTGAAAGGCGACCCAGCACCAATTTGTGATCAGTGTAATGTGATTATGTCAGTAATTCATGTTATCAATGAATGTCACACATTCAATGCACAAAGACATCAATGTGACATAAAACACCAACTCGAAGAGAACCTGAAAAACGAAACTATAAAGAACACCCTAGAATATATGAAGTGCATCAAACTATTCAACAAAATCTGAAAATATTAAATGTAGTAACATATATAAAATGTAGTAACAAGAGCTAATGGCCCCAGTAGTCGATGCTACTTATGGGTGGGTTTTTAGTGAGGTACAAATCCCACACTGTTTGGCAACCTACAACTTTTACGCCAAATGCCTTTTGAAGGTTTTCCCATCCAAAAATAAACGGTTTTAAGGATTAAAACTAACTTTTCCGCGTCTGTCACCCTGAACAATATTCTATCATAAAATTATCACTTCGGGGGATGTTTCGTGCTAAGAAACCGAAATTTCTCCAAAAATAACCAAAAATTCAGTATATCTGGATTTATAGGACCCGCTGTACTCGCTCTAGTCAACTGAAAATCGATAGGGTACATCTGTGAGACACCTTGAACAATATTCAATCATAAAATGGGTCACTTGTATACACGCTGGAGGCTGTATCGTGCTAACAAACTGAAATTATCCAAAAATGACGAACATTTGGTACTTCAAATACCATAGCACCCGTTGTACTGGCTTTACTGAGTTGAATATCATAAGGGGTTCATATATGATACGCTCTGAATAATATCCAATCATAAAATTGGTCACTTGTATATACTCCGGAGGCTGTATCGTGCTAACAAACTGAAACTTCTCCAAAAATGACAAAAATATCGTACTTAAAGTACTGTAGCACCTGTTGTATTGGTTCCGGTGAGCTGAAAATCAATATGTTTCATCAGTGAGATGCCCTGAACAATACGCAATCATTAAATTGATGACTTGTTGAACTCCGGAGGCTGTATCGTGCTAACAAACTGAAATTTCTCAAAAAATTAAAAAATGTCGTACTTCAAGTACAATAGCACCCGTTGTTCTGGCTCTGGTGAACTGAAAATCAATAGGGATCATCTGTGACATGTCCCTTACAATATTCAATCATAAAATTGTTGACTTATTACAATCCGGAGGCTGCATCGTGCTAACAAGACATGTAAGGAAAAGTCGCCGACGACAACGACGATGACGACGACATACACACAGGATTTTTTTTCTAAAAACCGTTTTTTCGTGTTGTTGTTGATAGAAAACGTGGAAATAACTCAAAAAAAATTTTCAAAATTCCAACTTTTTTTGGGGTAAACCAATACTTTTCTCGCATATAGAAAGGTTGGGCGGAAAAGTTATATAAATATAGGCCTTATCAGTATAAAAACATTTTTCTTGGATGATTTACCAAATAAGAACATTAAGTAAATACTTAAAATATCTAGCTTTTGCTAGTAAGTAAAAGCAAAAGGTTATTCACTTCAATTTAAGCAAATGCTATTAGCAAAAGCTAAATCTACCTAGTAAAAGCTGAAGCTTATACTTTATACTAAAAGCAAAAGCTAAGTTTTTATTCACTCGGGCCATTGCCCTTAAATTTATAAAGCAATGTCGTTTTGGGAACCTTGAATGTCTTTGATGCTGTCTTAACGGGCATGCCACTTCTAACTGCACTAAGACCACTTGTCATAGAGCTTTCTGGATACCCCTTAATTTTTTTGGTGGCCATCTGTGAAAAATAAAAATCTACTTTATATAAATCTAATCAAACTAAATATAAGTGCTTAACTACTTGAGATGTTTTTTCCATGGAATTAAAAATTATATTGAGGGGTCAGGCATTGAATATGTATTCTACGTAAAGGTAACACAGGGGTCACCTATAGGATATTATCTATTTATAGCTATTTAGAGATACACATATTAGGTTAAACCAGTGGTTCCCAACCTTTTCTGGACCACCGCCCCCTATAGAAGAGAACAAGAATTTCACCGCCCCCCCCCCCCCCCCCCCCAGTCGCTGGTTAGTCCAAAGTAGTTAATTTTATTTGAATATCATCTGTACCGTCCCAATTGATCTGTATTTAGCTTTAATTTCAGTTAATGTCTAAATTTTATTTTAGAGGAATGATGAAGTCGAAATTTATTAAACGACTACCAAATGTACAATAAAATATAAACACAGAATCAATAAGAAATACAATCACAATAGAAATAAGAAATGCAATACAATAAGAAATAAACGGTTTTAAAGATTAAAACTAACTTTTCCGCATCTGTGGCCCTGAACAATATTATATCATAAAATTGTTACTTGTATACACTTCGGGGGATGTATCGTGCTAACAAACCGAAATTTCTTCCAAAATAACCACAAATTTAGTATATCTAGTTTTATGGGACCCGCTGTACTCGCTCTAGTCAACTGAAAATCAATAGGGTACATCTGTGAGACACCTTGAACAATACTTATTCATAAAGTTGATCAATCGTATACTCTCTGGAGGCTGTATCGCGCTAACAAACTGAAAATTCTCCAATAATGACAAAAATTTGGTACTTCAAGTACCACAGCACCCGTTGTACTGGCTTTAGTGAGCTCAATATCAATAGGGTTCATCTTTAAGACACTCTGAATAATATCCAATAATAAAATTCATCACTTGTTTATACTCCAGAGGCTGTATCGTGCTAACAAACTGAAACTTCTCCAAAAATGACAAAAATATCGTACTTAAAGTACTGTAGCACCGGTTTTATTGGCTCTGATGAGCTGAAAATCAATAGGGTTCATCTGTGAAATGTCCTTAACAATATTCCATCATAAAATTGGTGACTTATTGCACTCCGGAGGCTGTATCGTGCTAATAAGACTTGCAAGGAAAAGTGGCCGACGACAACGACGACGACGACGACGACGACATACACACAGGATTTTTTTTAAAAACCGTTTTTTCGTGTTGTTGATGGATAACGTAAAAATAACTCAAAAAAAAATTCAAATTTCCAACTTTTTTGTGGGTGAACCAATACTTTTCTCGCATATTAGATAGGTTGGCGGAAAAGTAAAAAAGAAAAAAAAAGAATAATAATAATAAATACATCAGTAAGACAGACTCGTACAAATGGCTCCAAAAAGTGTGACGTCTTTTCCCTTGGCTCCTTACGCGGCTCTTGCCACCTCAACACGTCACTTTGGACACCCTCGATGCAACACGTTCGGAATTAGTGCTCGGGCGCCAGATTTTTATCGTGGTTATCTCCACGGCCCCCTAACTTCACTCGTCAGGAGTTCCAGGTAGCCTCAGATGGAGGTACGGACGGTTCCAGAGGTCTAATTGTATCTCATCCGGCAGGATTGTATCCAGATACTTCCTAACTGATCCTAAAATAAAAGTTATTCTCCTGGCCTAAACTACGGAGAATCTAAATTCGTGCAGCAAAACAAATAGTCTACCATAGGATTATTTTAGTCTACACTAGGTCAGTAAAACGCAGAGGTTCGGTTAGGTTATATTACAACAATGTCTTTATTTAACAATAAATACAGGCTCTGTAGCTACTCAAATCGTTATCTATATGAAAAAAACCTTATCATACATAGAAGTAACCCATACCCTGGTATCCCCAGAAAAGCAGAGGAATGTTAGCGAACTATATACATTTAACATGCGGTCATTAGATACGAAGCGGGCAGGACATAAGCAAGAGAGTTTTCATCAGCACAAGCAATGTTTAATATAAAAGCGTTAAAAGCAAGCTCCTATTTCACGGGTCTTTTCAATATACAGGTTAATACATTAAAATTAATAGAACTGAGTCTACATTGATGCTAGCAAAGTGTCCAATCACTTTCGATGCACCCGGTATATAGAATAAATGTGAGCATTGAGTACACGATGCTTCTAGAGATCGGGAAAAGAAATATGAAAAGGGGTTCGGTTCTTGAATAAAACTGTCGAAAGTTCGGGCCAAGTGGTGGGACCACTTTCGGACATTTTGGGGAATCGTAACTAGATATTAACGGTTGAGATCCAGAAATTAAATTATCAAGGAGCCCTGGCTAGAAACCTGGAAGTCCTCAAGATTTCAATTTGATCGGACTATACGTCTCGTATTGAAATATCAGAAGAGCCCTGGCTAGACAACTGGAAGTCTTCGATATTTCAACCGAAACGCAAATCAGGGAATTGGGACGGGATACTGACGGTTGAAATCCGCGAATTGAAATATCAAGGAGCCCTGGCTAGGCACCTGGAAGTCCTCAAGATATCAATTTGAACGGAATATACGTCTTCTAATTAAAATATCAGAAGAGCCCTGGCTAGACACCTGGAAGTCTTCGATATTTAAACCGAAACGCAAATTAGGGAATCGGGACGGGATACTGACGGTTGGAATCCGGGAATTAAAGTATCAAAAAGCCCTGGATAGACACCTGGAAGTCCTCAAGATTTCAATTCGTATGAAATTTACGCCTTCCAATTAAAATACCAGAAGAGCCCTGGCTAGACACCTGGAAGTCTTCGATATTTCAACCGAAACGCAAATTTCGGAAACGGGTTGACACTCAATAGAATATTTTCGAGATGTTAAATGTACTGTTTCTCGTTATATTTTTGATATATCACAAAACCACTAACGCTTGGAGTAAAAATGAAATGTCTAATATTCAAATAAATTCAAAATAGAAATTCAAATACCTATTGAAAAGACCACTTTTAGGTATTATAATTTTCAAATATACTTACCTTCACAGTTATCGCTTCAACCTTTTTTATTTAAAAAAAAACGGAGAAAAATTACTCAAAACATTCAAAAGAAACGGATAACAGTTCGATTTCTGCTATATCACAAAACCACTAATGCTTATAGTAGAATGAAATATCTAATATTAGAATAAATTCAAATAGAAATTCAAATATCTATTGAAAATACCATTTATGTTATAATTTCCAAATATTCTTACCTTCATAGTTATCGCTTCAACTTTTGTTAAAACTCAAAAAACTACTTAAAAACAACTACAAGAAACGGTTAACAAATTGAATGAATGCTTACAGTCGGAGCGTTGCTCTAATGCTGGCGGTCGGAACTCGGAACTCGATACAAGTTCTCTCGACTATCCACGCTAGCACCTACCAGGTTTCAGACTGCTTTCCACCTCTCTCCGCTAGTTCACCCTGCGCGCTCCTTACTCTGTATTCCGCGGTAGGGGTAAACATAAATTCCTACCATCGTATCGCGGTCAAAATTTGAAATTTTTAAATAAAAATCCGGAATGAATATTTTATATCAAAGTGATTTCTACATATATAACGGGTTATAAATAATATTGAATAAAAGTAAATTCGGAACTTAAAATCATTAATAACAAGAAAGAAACTTCGTTACATTTGGAATGAATATTTCATATCGAAGTAATTTCTACATATATAACGGGTTATAAATAATATTACATAAAAGTGAATTCGGAAACTTAAAATAATTAGTAACGAAAAAAAAAACACTTCGTTACAAAAGGTTAACTCTATCCTGAAACAGAAAGCTTCACATTAGCGATCCAGGATCAGGTTATCGCTAAAGGAAATAGAAGAAGAAGTAGTAGTATTTATTTAAATAGGAATCCTAATTTTATAATACATAATATATACATCAGTTTACAATTACACATCAGTTTTTTTCTTTTTACAATAATTTCAATTTTCATCACAATAGAATATAATCAAATCCAATATAATAAAACTATATATTCTCTATTTACAATATAATGTCAAGGCACGCTTAAATTCAGACAGACTTTTTGATTTTTTTATATTTTCTGGTAGGCCATTGTAATGGATGAATCCTTTAAAAAACAAACTCTTTACATTATAGGAATGGTTTTGCCTCGATACATATAAGCTGTTCTGGCTCCTCGTATTGTAGGTATGAATTTCATTGGTAAATGTAATATACTTACAAAAATACGTTGGCAAAAGATTATTTATCATTTTATAAATATAAGTCATAACTAAATAATATAATCGCCTCTCTACCTTGAGTAATTCCAAAGTTTGAAGCATCATAGAGATAGGAGTCATTCTGTTGCATCGTAGTATAATTCTCATTGCACGATTTTGCAGTTTTTGTAATTGAGACATCTTATTTAAATCAAAGAAGTATAGTAGTGTCGGGCAATACTCAAAATGGGGCTGAATAATGGTCTTATAAACGGTTATTCTGGAATTTAGACTTAAGTGTTGAGACACTCTGGAGAAAAAATAAAGTTTTTTCAAAATTTTCTTTTTTATGTACTCAAAATGGCCACTAAATAATAAATGATTATCCAACATGAATCCTAAATATTTGATTTCTTTGACAATTTCAATTTGTTCATTATTTATTTCTATACTTATTTGATCATTGCTTATTTGATTGTACTTATGAGGTGTTGTAATTATCATAGCCTTGCTTTTATTTACATTTAGCTTTAGTTTATTCATTTTTAAATATTTATTCAAACTTCTTAACACACTATTTATTTTAAACAATACTCTATCTAAATTCTCATCACTTACAGATATTAATGTATCATCTGCAAAGATATGAATGTAGTCACAATCAACAAATTTATCTATATCATTTATGTAAATCAAGAACAAGATAGGGCCTAGAATACTTCCCTGAGGAACTCCATGCTTTACCTCAATAGGAGGTGATATTGTATCGCCAATTTTAGTAACTTGTTTTCTATTAGTTAAGTATCCTTTTATCCAATTTAATACCTTACCCCCTATACCATACCGATTTAGTTTTTTAAGTAATATTTTTCTATTTACGGTCTCAAAAGCTCTTCTTAGATCCAATGATACTGCTATAGTATATAAATTTTTGCTCATATTATTCTTCCACTTAGTGACAGTCAGCTGGATAGCTGATTCACATGAATGTTTGGATCTAAAACCAGACTGATTAATAAACAACAAGTTATTTGACTCGATATGTTCCAATAATTGCTGACCAACTACTGATTCCAATAATTTTTCCACAAAAGGTAAAGAATTAATCGGTCTGAACCCACTACTTTTATTAGTATTAGTAATCTTCTCAACAGGTGTAACGATACTAGTTTTCAGTTCCTCTGGGAATACGCCAGTTTCCAGTGATGTATTAACAAAATGACACCACACATGCCCAATAACATCAAAACTGTTTTTTACTACTTGACTATTAAGTTCGTAAATTGTAGATCCTTTATTTTCCAAATTTTTTATAATTAATCCCAACTCTCTCAAAGAAATTGTTTTAAAATTACTAAAATGATTCTCACACTCTTGGATATTACAAATAAACTTAATATCCTCAATACTAGACACCATTTCACTAATACTATTAACAAAAAATTCATTAGAATGTTCAGAAAGCTCACGATTATTTCTTATAAGAGTACTCTGACCATTGTTTTCAAAATAAACACCATTGGAAAAATTACTATTGTATTGTTTAGGGTTAATTAATTTTTTTAATGTTTTCCACATCAACTTTGGATTTTTTACATTTTTGTCAATTTCATTATAGTAATAAATATTTTTCTTTTCTTTCATTAAGTTAACCACTGCATTACGTTTGTGTTTATAACTTTCCCAGTTAATATTATTCGGAATACTTTTAAATATTCTATATGCATTATCTCTATCTCTACTCAACTTTTTTATATCATCGTCATACCAAGGCAACTCATTTTCGTAATATGATATAGTTTTTTTTGGTGCAATTTCATTAACAACTGAGCCAAAAACATCTTTAATATTATTATAAATATCATTAACATCGGTACTATTTAGTAAAAATTCACTATCAATTAAATTTAAATTTATGTTGTGTAGTTTGTCATTACTTAAATTTCTAACCATTCTAGTACTTTTCCTCGCCATAGCAGATCTTTCAAAATTAAAGCATTTAACTGTTATTACAGAATGATCAGTGAGTTTGGGTTCATCCATAACAAAGGCTTGTAAATTATCAATATTTGTCAGTACATAGTCTATTAAAGTTTTGCTTGTGTTAGTTATTCTAGTATATGTTTCTACTTTTTGACAAATGCCATAAGAATGGAAAAGATCTTTAATTTTTTTAACATAAAATTCGTCGGACAAAAAATCCAAATTGAAATCACCTGCCAACACTACCCGAGAATTCTTACACAATACTTCCTCGCATATATTCTCCATTTGCTCAAGAAACGCAGCATGACTTCCACTAGGTGAATGGTAAAGGCTTCCTATTATCCATTTAATACTGCCATAATTTACAGTTACAAATTTACACCAATAATTTCCTTCTTGAACATAAGTTTTACCATTTGTATAATTTAAATCTTTTCTAACATAGATAACTATCCCTCCTGTGTGTCTTGAGTTGGAGTCACACCTTATAAGTGAATAATCTGCTATTTCAAGTTCAAAATTATCTATCACGTTCGTTGTTCTAGCTTCACTAAGTAACATAATAGCTGGATGGTACCAGACAATGTTGGCTATTAGTTGGTCTTTGTGCGCTAACAAACTTTCTATATTTGAATAAACTATGTCTGACTTAAATTCTATTCTATTTTTACCTGCTACATAATTTAGTTTTTTGGGTCATTTTTCTTAACTATTTTTGGTATTCCATTGACATATTTAATCATTTTTGAAGTATCGCCAGCATTAACCATATCATTTAATTTAGATCTTAATTGTTTATAGTACTCACGTTGTATAACTGTTTGATCTGCGAAGATTCTTATTGAAGGAATCTTCTCATTGATTTTCTTACGATTTTTAAGGATATTTACCACAGCTTCATTCGATTCCAATACAACCTTTACAGGGCGCGTTTTACTTCCATCATATTTTCCCATTCTAATAACTTTAAAATCGTCAATGGTAATACTTGCATGTGCTAGGATTTTCTCACTGTTCTTTTTTCCTCTTCCATTCTGTCATTTCTATTTACGGCACTTGATTCATTTATATTTAAAATCACAATATTGTTTATACAAAATACATAATGTAAGACCCTAACACCACAGACGACAAATGTAGAAAATGCTACCAATTCCCCGAAACAATCGACCGAATTACGGCAGGATGTAAGTTGATGGCTGGATCTGAATATACTAATAGACATAATACAGCGGCAAAGATCATACACCAGCAGCTTGCACTACAACATAAACTCATCACCAAAACACAACCATATTTCACATACACACCACAAACAATATTGGAAAACGAAGAATACAAGTGATATTGGGATATAACTATTCATACAAACAAAACTGTAATGCACAATAGACCGCATATAACATCACAAATCAAGAAAGAGAAGATCACCTACATTATTGATATTACTGTTCCATCTGGCAATAATATGAACAACAAATACAGAGAAAAGAAAGATAAATATCAGCAGTTAGTCATAGAAATAGAACGAATATGGAAACAGAAACCAGTAATTGTAATACCTTCTATTATATCTGTTACAGGAATTACCCCAAAAACATTCATCACACACATCATGCAGTTAAATCTTCCAAATTACACCCACAATACCGTTCTGTCTGCAGGTGATATGTGCTGTAAACCAAAAGATAGAATCATAGCGATATCTGTATTACTGAGAGACACACTTATGTAAGAGCTTCGATCGTGCTCAACGCCATCTTTCAGTTGCCTGTCAGTAAGAGAAGGTGATATTTGATCTGATTAAGATTTGCCTCCATTCAGTAATAGTATTTAGTTAGTTTCTCTTTTGAATTGGTGAGTAGTTTTATGTCTATTTAGTTATTACTCTTATTTATTATACCGTTGAAGGAGAATGAAGTTGAGAAAAACTCTAGAATGACATGTCATGCTTTTTTTAAACTCTGTGTTCATGTTCCGTCATAGTTATATTTGATATTGTCAGTTAGTAGTATTTTTGAGTGAACTTTGCCTATTTACAGTTTTGAATCGTTGTTTGATCATATCATTTCACTCTCCTTGCACAGTGTGTTAGAAATTTAACAGAAGTCAAAAATAAATAGGTGGCTATTACTGAGATATTAAGCAGTATGCAATATTCCAACTATCTACGTATCAGAGGATAATGCTCTGTAAATTTTATTACAATGTTGTCAGTAGTTTCGACGAAATGTGTATAATTCTTTTGCAATACCCTGTATCTGGAAAACTGATGTCGTTGATAAGCAAAACCAACTTATTTTGCAGTGCTCTACGTATACTTGCAACAGGGTCACTATTTTTATAAAACATCCTGTATGTAATATAAATAGATAAACGTCTTCGAGATTTTTACTACTAAAATTTTCTGTATATATCTTCGCATCCAGAACTAATGGCGGTATCGCTATCTCATTTCATTGGTTCCAACCTTTTAACATTATCTTTAACCGAATGGTCTTTAGATGTCGCACATTTCATTCTTATCCGTAGTGGTAAAACTGCTATTAACGGGTTTGTCTTTGCAGGCGTTCGTGAGGAAATGGAATCACCTAATTAACTAAAAATGATGGAATGTTATTAGCTCAAATAATGATTATAAAAGTTAGTTGAAGTGAATACCAATCATTAATTTAATTAATAACGAAACCAGCTAAATAAGCAACAATAATACATTTATCAAAATACTTAGAGAAAAATTCATGTACAATTAATTGCTTCAATAATTCTAACAATATGGAAATCTAATAACGCTGTACCGAGGGTCCCAATAATATAATAATAGGTTTATCTTCAACAAGATACACCCAATGAATGAAAATAATTAATTTATAATAACATAATTATTCAACACATTCTGGTGTTCATCTATCTTCTGCATATTTTTATGACTCCGACCTACTTTGTAAACTGTTATCTAAATCATGATACTGACATATGCTATCATATAACTTACACATCCAGAGTGAGGGAGAACTAATTAAAACATTCGAATGACATGGCGGAGTAGGTATAGAAGAAAAGTTCGTTGCGAGACGATATTCTATTCCAAATTGCAACGGCCACTTCGTCGAAGAGCTACTCAGGTGTGGGTTATATACTAGTAGAGACCCAAGGAGTAGGTCTTACCGGTTCTCGGGTAATCCTACTTATTTTTACGTAACGAGACAGAAAGATAAGTGGGCGCCTACTAGTCTAAAAGTTACCTAACATCGACTTATCCCAGTCAACAAAACAAGAAGTTGGAATGTTATATAAAAAAATATGAACAACGTTATTTAAAATTTACAAGTAGTCTTATTAAGTGAAGTTATACGTTGTATGAAAATTGGAAAAGTTATTGAAGTGAAACTTTTTATATGACACTATAGGATTTTGGCATTTGAGTAAACTCGTAGAGCTAACAAATCTGTTAAACTCCTTGTCCTTTTTTAATTATTATTCACTTAAGCTGTGAAAGGAACGCAATGCTGTTCTCGCCTCCTGTTACTTCACTCGATTCTTCAACTGGCTACGTCACTATGCTAGTTAACAGATCATTGTAGAAAGCACGCTAGACGCTGTCTACACTGCGAATCATAACGTGTCAGCCGTAGTTACAAAAACAAACAAAAATTAAAGTTTGACGCAAAATGGTGGTTTATCCGAACATTTAATATTTTCTTAAAAATAATATTTACTTATGTTTGTCTTTTATTGTAAATATTTTTTATAGTCTATCCAAAAAAGTATTGTTGTTTTTTGAGAAATAATAATATTTTTTAAAGAATTATCGTTATATTTAAGAATTATGTTTAAGAATTTTTTTTTCGCAGCCACAACGGCCACAAAGATTTGAACTACCCGTAATCCGATAGAGTAATTGAATAAATGATTCAGCTTAATTATCACTTATAATATCCCAAGTTCTTGAATAATTCAAGCTAGCGGGAGATTCGGTATGAAACTTTTATACCTACATTGTATTTTGAATAGTTTTATTTTTTTTTATTTCACTTTTGCCCTAGTAGGAATCAGTATTAAATAAATACATTTCCTCACACTATATATAATTTTATACTACTAGAGAGAAAGAAAAATTAATAATGGCCAATGCAAAATCAATTGCAATTTTATGCGGGAACATAAAATCTGGGAAGTTGGTTAGGTTAGGTTAGGTAGAATGACGTTTCACATTATTCGTCATATTAGATTCAAATTATCATAAAAATGTAAAATATTTAACGTCTTTGGTGAACAATTCTGGCTTAAATCCGGTACAAGAAGATCTATTCAAAGATATGAGCAATATTCTTAGTGAAATTATATTATATTTCAACCATAAATCTAGTGTTGAGAAGAATAAAATCATATCGAAGTATTACTTTTATTTTATGAAACACAGATATTTAGTGAAGAAAAACCACAGCTCTTTACTTCATTCGCAATTGACGAAAAAAAAGTGGAAAATGAACTTTAAAATCACTTGCAATTAATAATTGATATTTTCAGTAATAAATAACATATACTTACTTTAAAATTGAAAATAAATATTTGTCAAAAATAAGCTACTCATCTATTATTCTAGAATTTACACGTGATCGCTGACAAGCCTGGGAAACTATCATTTATTAATTTTGCAGCTAGTTCATGTGACAGAAAATTTTCGTGAAATTTAGGTTGTCGTCATGGCGACCCGTCAAAATCAAGGCATCTGATTTGCTTAAACAACGGTTGAAAAATTTTAGTAAATATTTCTTATTAATTGCCGCAGACACATCTTCCGTGTGGCTGCTGGTATGATACTGATACTGAAGTGTTAACACCTGTCTCAGTGTAGTGACGTCGAACTTATGTCCTCTTCAAGCTATTCGAGGAGACATTGTAACGCGAATTTTTGCGTAACATAGTGTAACGAAGTTTTCGTTACTACAAGGTTATTTTGTGTAACTGAGTGTATTTTTATTTTGTATTTTCTGCCGCTGAGTATAATTGTTTTATATTACATATCACCCGTCACGTATTCGTTTCTTTGTTATATTTTCATTTGAGGGTTTATGTCACCGAGTATATATTTGAGTTAAATTATTTGATAGTTTATGTCACCGAGTATATATTCATTGTCATTATGTATCACTCATTGCATATTCGTTTCTTTGTTATATTTTCATTTGATAATTTATGTCACCGAGTATATATTTAATTCAAACTATTTTTTTTAGTTTATGTTGCCGAGTATATATTTATTATATCATCCGTTAGGTGTTATGAACTCTGTACAAAAATCACTTTTTAGTTTATGTCGCCGAGTATATATTTATTATATCATCCGCTAGGTATTATGACCTCTGTATAAAAATCACTTTTTAGTTTATGTCGCCGAGTATATACCTATTATACCACTCGTTATGTATTTTGGCCTCTGTATAAATATCCCTTTATAGTTTATGTCGCCGAGTATATGTTCAAAACATTTCAGCTAGAAGTTTTATAATTATTTTAAGTGTCAAAAGGGCAATATTGTTTACTCTCTAGCTTTTGGGTGAAATAGTTTTGTACATAAGAGATATAGTTATTTTAAGTTCCAATGATATTTTTATTTTACTGTCTAGTTTCCGTGGGAAATTAATTATTACAATTTAAATGTTTATTCCGGCTAAGACGACTAAAATTACAGATATTGATTTTACCCCGCCCTACCATAGGCAGTGAGTAGCGCGCCGGTCGGACTGATCGAGGGAAAGGGAAATATGGGAGAGATTAAAAATTAGTCGAGTCGGGTGTAAGTAGTCAGCTGTGCAGATTCCTAGACGACAGTCCAGTCACCGAAAGTACCGTGCCGCCGAACCATACGTTCTGGGTCTTTCTTTTGCTTGTTTTTAGTTGAAGTTTTTAATAATTTATTTCGAGTTTCTTTTGGTGTATAAGTACCACCAGAATTTGGTTGTTGGCAAAGGTAAGAAGTTTTTAATTATAACAATTCGAAATTAGGTGGTCTTTTCAAGTGCAAATCTAATGTATTGATTTTATTTATTTTCGTGCTTTAAGAATAAGTTGGCTTTCTCTTTAAATTTCCCGTGAATAGGTTTTCGTAATTAGGTGGTCCTTTCAATTGCAAATCTAATGTATGGATTTTTATTTATTTTCGTGCTGTAAGAATGAGTTGGTTTTCTCTCTAAATTTCCCGTGAATAGGTTCAGATTGAACTATTAAATTTTCCCGTGAGACGGTTTAGATTGAAATATCAGATAGCACCAGGCATACATATCCGCTCGGGCTTTCTAATATTTTAAATCGACAACCCCAATAATTTACAACCCCGGTTTTTCTTGATCTTTTCTTTCAATTTTTCCGTGAGAAGGTTTAGATTGAAATATCAGATAGCTCCAGGCATACATATCCGCTCGGGCTTTCTAATATTTTAAATCGACAACCCCAATAATTTAATAATTTACAACCCCGGTTTTTCTTGATCTTTTCTTTCAATTTTTCCGTGAGACGGTTTAGATTGAAATATCAGATAGCGCCAGGCATACATATCCGCTCGGGCTTTCTAATATTTTAAATCGACAACCCCAATAATTTAATAATTTACAACCCCGGTTTTTCTTGATCTTTGTTTCAATTTTTCCGTGAGACGGTTTAGATTGAAATATCAGATAGCGCCAGGCATACATATCCGCTCGGGCTTTCTAATATTTTAAATCGACAACCATCATAATTTAATGATTTACAACCCCGGTTTTTCTTGATCTTTTCTTTCAATTTTTCCGCGAGACGGTTTAGATTGAAATATCAGATAGCGCCAGGCATACATATCCGCTCGGGCTTTCTAATATTTTAAATCGACAACCCCATTAATTTAATAATTTACAACCCCGGTTTTTTTTCTTTATCTTTCTTTCAATTTTTCCGTGAGACGGTTTAGATTGAAATATCAGATAGCGCCAGGCATACATATCCGCTCGGGCTTTCTAATATTTTAAATCGACAACCCCAATAATTTAATGATTTACAACCCCGGTTTTTCTTGATCTTTTCTTTCAATTTTTCCGTGAGACGGTTTAGATTGAAATATCAGATAGCGCCAGGCATACATATCCGCTCGGGCTTTCTAATATTTTGAATCAACAACCCCAACCATTTTTGTAACTCACCCCGTTATTCAAAAGGCTACTACACGTACCGAGTATGCCAAGAATAATTTACGTTTAGGTATGTATCTTAAATTGACATGCAACCCGTGTAATTTATAAAAGCTTTGGTGAAACCTATTGCACGAAAAGGCCACCGAATTCGGAAGATTTTATCGTTGCTTTTACCGTTTCTTTCTTGCATACACTGTTTTATATTTTACGAAACACTCTCGCTTATGTCCTGCCTGCTTCGTCGCTACTAACCGCCTATCAATTGTATATATAATCTGTTGATATATCTGTTTCGTGGAGACTAGAATATGGCCTCCCATTAACTGTAGAAATCTTCATTGTATATAGCGTCTCCGTTGACTGTATAATTAAAATATAACCTTAACGAGCTTTGTGTTTCATTTACCACCCATAGAATCAGTACCTGTCCATAGTAGAGTAGATATTTGGCTGCACGAATTTTTAGCTTCTCGTAGAGTTGATCAGGTACATAACTTTTATTTCAGGACTAGCGAGAACATTTGTTTTATATATTTAGCAACATCCCGAATTTTGACGACAATAGACCCCTGGAATTTACCGTACCTCCATCTGAGGCTACCTGGAACTCTCGACGAGGGAAGTCGAGGGGCCGTGGAGACAACCACGTTAAAAATCTGGCGCCCGAGAAAGTGTAAGGTTTCAAAGGTGTCAGGAGTGACGTTTCCGAGGCGTTCCACGCGCAACGCAGCGCGCAGGCATCGCCTCTTGGGGAGGAAAACGCGTCACAATAGAAAGTTTCACTTCTAACGCTGTTAGTTTTCGACTGAAGCATACATTTTATTTACAAGTAGTTTATTAAATAACAATTATATGTTGGATGAAAAATTGAAAATAAAAATTTTATTAAATTTTACAACTTAATTTATGAATTTAAAATTAGAACTGAAAGTAAATTGACATTCAAAAAAATTAGATTCTGAAGGAAACTAATTGTGGACGTTAGTACTTTCCTTGTTTTCCATTCCAATGATGATTTGGATGTCGTTCAAACGAATCGGGAACCAACCAGCTGGCTGCGTCAAGTTACGTCCAGAAGTCCAGTCGGTTCTGAATAGAGCCGTGGTCCCATCAATGGAAAAGGCTTCGGTCGATACGAAGGCTTAGGCCAGTGAAATTACTTTAGGCTGGTACGGAAAAGTTTTTAGGCCGGTAAGAACTTATATTGAACTTACTTATAATTTTGTGTCTGTCGGTTGGTTAGTGTGTGAGGAGTTCGATGGTGATGCTGTGTTGTTGATGTTAGAGTTGGGCATGATGCGGCTAAGTGTCCTACTTGTTTGTAAGTGAAACATTCGAGGTTGTCGATAGCAATGAAAATTCTGTATGAGGTGTTCTCAAAGTTTACGAATAATGATGTTGGTACTGTTGAGTTTTTTTCGAGAGGAGTGATATAAGTTTGTCGTCGGAAGCTAAGAATGTGGCTGAACTCTGGGCGTCATGCATTTATTTCAAGAAAGTTGATTGGTGACAGTAGGGTGAGGCCTAGCTTTAGGAGTTCTGTTTCCAGGATTGAGTGTGGAATGCTAGGGCAGACGTTGGATAGTACAATTCGTTGGCTTGGAGTTATAAGTCTATGGACGGGTAATATTTCGTTGTTGATTTTGATTGACCCAGTATTTTATAAAAAGGAGTCTATTATTTCTTTGGAGCTTAAGTAAATGCATATTCTGTTTTGTGAAATTCTTGAGGCGAAGGTAATGTCTTCGGGGTTTACGGAGCATCCTAAAGCTATTTATTAAATAGTCCTCGATTTTTGTGTTTTCAACAGAGTTGCATAGGATGGCTTGCTATTTGTCAGGAAATTGGAATGTTGTCGGATTTTTGTTTGCTGCCGCTGCATATGATAGACGGTTTTTTCGGGGTAAATTGTTTGATGTTAACGAGTTCGAAGGTGAATTGGAGACATGATTTCCGTGCTCGTTGTCATCCATTAGTGGGCCGCCACATTTATGATTTTAATTTCTGTTCGCCTGCTGGACTTGTTCTGCTTATCGCTATTATCAGTTTATACGGAATAATGGATGTGTACCGATTTACAATAAATACTGGTTTACGTATGAAAGAGCTTTATCTACTTACAATTTATTTGCACTACGCGATTGAGTAATTAAAATATTTTGTTTACTATAAGTAACACTATAATTGTCGAATTATTCAGAGCTGATATCTCACTGAACTAGTTCGATTTTTGCCAGGGTTGGCACTTCTTGATGGATTCTAATCAAGATGAATCTGGATTTTATCTCGTTTATTTATTAACAACCTCAACATATATATTTTATATGGCCCATGACTTTGACAGTTGTCACTTCACTCCTCGTGTTCGTTGTCAAGTGCTAACTTGGCAGTGTTGACTCAACAGCCAGCATTCTGACAATATCATACCACATTGTTGCATTCTTACTTTGCATTATTCTCACATTTCGAATTCATTTTGTTCGTATCTCGAAGACACATGTTTATTCCATTTCGACTAAATACTCTAGAGTTTTTTACTTTGTATCCAACGCTTTGTTTTTTCTAAAATGTAATGAGTTTCTGAAATTTGGACATCTCAATGTTTTCCTTAATAGCCAACGCCAGTTCTTGAATCTGTTGTATTTTTTTCCGTATAAAATTTGTGATTTCTGGGAAAGTAAATCCAACGTGGCCGTAGTTGCCAATTCCCTCAGCTCCGGAGGAGGAATGTTGCTAATATCCATCGTTATTACTGTCCATTTTTGGTTACTATGAACACTAATATTCACACCGAATTGAAATTCACACGTAAAACGTAGCGGATCTCGTGAATAATTAATTTAGCAACAACAAATAAAAGTTATTGTCATAGACTATCTTTCTATTTATCTATCTATCTCTTTATTTAATCATGGATTCACGAAAATGACTCAATCGCCGGTTTCTCACTGTGCTGTATCATAGTGACCACAGTGTACAAAAACTCTGAGAGGACGAAAAATATTTGCCTTTAAAAATAGTCGATTTTTTGGTCGGAAATTGGTACGTAAAACGTCTTTTCTTCTATACTTCGACGAAAAAATAAGTTATCGCTGTTTCATTATAAAATATCAACACATCAATAACGATCCATATCATTGACCTGCCATTCAGTCACCGAACGCGTGTTAAAGTGTGATTTTTGGCTCAATTTAATAAAAACAACCAAAGAATGAGAATCAAAGTAAAACTAAACTTATGTTTTGAGTTAAACGACGGAAAAAAGATTCCTCCTTATTTTTCTTAACTTCGTCGACTTGTAATTTGCTTTATTTGAACTACTCGTGCATAAATATTTAAACGAGAAATTTCAAGGTGTTAAACCTATATCAAACGAAATTTGCAGCGTTCAACGTACGACATTTTCTTGAATTATTAATAAAGGAGGAATTCTGTTTGGAAGCTTAGAGTTTCTCTCTATCCATTTGTACGTCTATCCCTTGCGGTGGATATTTTCTTCCGGTATTGAGTATTCACTGTTATTTATTTGTTGTTTGAAAATTGTTTTCACGGCTTTTTTCCCCATATATTGTGTTTCGAATGAAACACCAGAGGTTCTGGGAAACGTATACAAATGGACTGTAGATTAAAAGACAGATGTATAGAAAAATAGCAGTACTTACCACTCTCCTGTTCTTCATTCATAAAGGGCGCCCTTCTGCTGTTTGCGTCTAGATGAGTGAATATGCACAGCGCGAAAGCCCCGTAAATGTGTTATCATTAAAACTAATAGGTCGTAGACCGTAACAAAATTTTTGTATCGACGTATACACTATCGATGTCGGTATTATTCTGTTCTACTCCTTCATCGCCGTGGCAGTACTTCTAAATTGACTATACAGCCTGTCCTTGCAAATATATCATATACATTTTCAATTTGGGAAACAGAAATTGAAAATTATTATAGAGTATTGAACATATTGTATAATATAGTTGTAAGAATAAGAATTTTCTGTTCTGTCCTTGAATTGCTGTGGTTGTCCGTAGGCATAGGTTGTTATGGTGATGTTAAACATTTTATTTCGACATTGTTTGTAAAAATAGGTTATTTTTATTTCAATCGAGAATATGTCCCAAGTATTGTCAGTGCTGCAGCTGCAGTGAAATTCCCAAATCAAGAGCACTCTGATACGTTAAAGAACCTTTACCGACATAGTTCTTGCAAATCCCATATTGAATAAGGGATGACGCTATTTTACGCTCAACGTCGTCCAAGAAAAACAAATTATTAATTTTCTTGAAGCGGAACCAAGCACAAATCTTCGATTAGGTACACCTAGACAAACTTATTTTCAAACAGCTACAATTTAAAGATTATTCGAAAGGAATGGTTTAATTTGGGAATCGAAAATATGGTTATTGGATAACTTATAAACAATGGTCCACATTTTATAGAAAACAATATGTTTACTAGAGAGTGTACATTTAAAGTCGAGACAGACATTATATGACCGTGCCAGGACAGGATTACTGCAGTGTGATGGCCGTCGCACAGTTAGCGACTAGCAGTGAGAAATTAAGTGTACCTCATAGAGAAAGTAATATATTAACGCCTGCAGCTCATGCTCGCATTCGCAATTGTTCACGTAACTGCGATAATGTGGCACTGGCAAAGTGAACACTTGCCTGATCCGCATTTGCTCACGTAGTTTCGCTGAAGTCCTGTCCAGGCTAGGGACACTGCAGACCGTGCCATCTTTAGAGCCTGTCGAGTAACTAAAATCGGTAGATAATTCCAAAAAATTACTGAAAACTGTAACGTCGTTAGTAATCAAAATTTATTGATTTTGATAACTGCGTATGCGCGATGTCATATTGCTCATCCCTGCAGGTTATCTGGTATATACTGTTATGGTTTCTTAGTTCAAGTGTTGAGGTTATCATGAGATTTTGGTATTTTAGTGTATTTTTTAATTGCTATAGTGTAATATTTTTCTGTTGTTTCGTTGCTTTATTGTAATTAATTGAAAAGACAACGCAAAGTGTATTCTTAAGTAGTCTAATAAGTGGTGTATTGGGTAAGTTTTATTAAAAAAAATTGAGCGTGTTTTCTTTCTCAATTAACAACCGTTTCCTTTATTTTTATAATATACAGAATTATTACTAATTTAATCGATAACTTTAGAGATCATAGTTGTTTTTTAGATTAGCCAAACTGAAAATTGTTGCATTGCTAAAGTAATTATTTATTTTTACAGTTTTGTGCCTCCAACCCAGCAAGATAAAATTAATATGGCTGAGACCCAGTGGTAATAAATCATTAAATTTGTCGACGAAGAAACGATGGAGGATATGTTCCCTTCATTTTAAAAAACAGTGTTTCTTCAGATTTGAAATAGACGAAGGGAGGTTATTAAGACAGTTTGATTTGACATATAAGAGGAAATTAACAAAAATTGATGGTAAGTTTTATTGTATTCAATACAGCATGCTATAATTTTGGACATTCTAAATTGTAAATTGAATGAATGAAAAGATGAAGTACAATTGTAATTCACATAACGAAACGTCTAATTTGGAATTATCAACTAAATGATATGTGTGTTCACCGTCTTTATAGGGTAAATTTTAACAAATTTCACTTAAATAATGATGTAACATCAAACATTTTATTTCATTGTATGTAGCAGTTACAGGGTTTGAAGTTTTTTAACACCCGTTGTATGTTTTTCTCTTGACGACAGCTTTGAGAATGTACTAATGGCTGGAAAGCACTTAGCTAGAATTTTAATAGAATGACACACTCAATACTCGTATTTCCATTTACTCAATTTATATCTAGAATGTACGCCATACTCAGACAATACTATTTTAAAATGTACCCATGAAAAAAATAGTAATCTGGGTTTTATTTTATGTTATAGCTATTCCCTCCACAAGCTATGGGATGGAAGGTATTGACCCCTTGCCGATTTTTATATATAGCCCATGGTATGACAATTTATGGGAAATGAAAGTGAGTATTAACTTTTGTTGAGGCAGTACGTCTAAGTATTTGGTCTAGCGGTAACCAAAAATCCAAAATATCCAATACTGATAAAAAATAAAAAAACAATGAATCAAAAAATTGTTAAAAACCAAAAAAAATCAAGAATTCCTAATAAAATCGAAAACTCCAAAAAAGAATCCAAAAAAATTTAAACATTCAAACATCTTTTGATATTTTTTGGCTTAGATTAAAACATGCGTGAACTTATTATTTCAATAGTAAGCGCATTTTGTTTTCTTTTGTAGATATAAATTTTCAAACATATCTGTGTGTTTACTTATTTATTGTTGTTATTTTGTGTGTTTATTTGTAGAAGCTTAACCAGACACGAGAAAGAACTTTCACGAGACGGAGGCATTTTTAAGAGCCCGCAAAAATCATTTCAAGAATCATAGACTGACAGAAGCTGCAGAGTAACTTAAACTGCAGCAGAAATATACAAATATGCAATATACTACGTTTAAGCTTGTGATATAAACCTATCTAATACTTTCAGTAATGAAATGAAGATATATATGTTTTGAGTGGAAATGAAATGTTAGATATATTATTTTAAATTTTGTACAGTCACTCTTATTCCTATAAAAATATTTTAATTACTTTTGTTCTAACATTCACGGTAATTATACTCAAATGTTTTCTTCCGCAGAAAGAAAGTAGTCAACTCATTACTAACACTTTTTTTGATTAAGTAAGTAGCAGTTATACTTCAGCAGTTTGTCCACCTCTGTGTGTTTATATGAGTGTAATAATAAATTAATATAAACTTATCATAAATAATTTTCTACTTTTATCTTGATTTAACATCATTTGAAAATCTAATGATACTCCAATCTTGAATGTATGTTACTCAAATTATTTTTCAATTATTGCATTGTTTTTACATTATAGTTTATTTATTGTCATTCTGTTTATTAAGAAAAGTACTTTGTGAAAAAAATTATTTGTTTTGTATTTTTATACCAAAATAAATAAACTGTTTATATGATTACTGTTTTATTTTTTCAATTTAATCAACCATTTATGGTCCATCATTTGATATTTCATTTAATTTAACTCAACATCTAATCATTATTGAGTTAAATTGAATGAAATGTTAAATGATGGACCATGAACGATTATTTTGAAGTAATAGTATATTACGTAACGTGTGTTGTAAGAAGCATTTTACGCACGAACTTGTGTTTATAATCTTATTAAAGTATTTAAAGTACGAGTAAAAACGTACATCCTCGATGCCCAGCCAAGTTTTATAAAAGTCGCTCCTCGATGCCCAGCCTAGCATCTTAGAAGTTCACACTCGATGCCCATCCAAGTTTCGTAAAAGTCCGTCCTAAGTAGGATTTATCTTTATTAAAAATGTATGTAGAACTAGCGGAATTGCATAAAATAGCGTGTACACCACTCGACTAAAGTGACATTGATCCCTTAGGTGGATTACTACCCTCAGGAATCGAACACCACCCGCGTGATTAAATCGGCCACTTAAGTCGCTTGGTGTATAATATACTATTGTTTATGAGATACATTCAGGCAGCTAGAAGATGCGGATTGAATGAAACGAAACCAATTATCATATAATCCCAAACTCTTAGTATTAAATGCAATCTCATATCTAATAAATGTTATCTACCATTTATATATAGAGTAAACTACAACGTCAAATATCTAAGTAATACATTTTGAAGAAAGTGGCTACGTCTATTGACAGTTGCTAAGTGGTTGTTATGGAAGCCGTGCGATTCACTTTACAGCCATGCGTTTTGTTTTACCGTGCGTAATAGACGTCTTACATTGATTGCCGGCTGTGTTTTTGACTACCTACAGGGGTGGTCGTAGGTAAAATAATTAAAATACAGTAAATTTGAATATACCGCCAAAACCTAAAATTACAGAAACTTTTTCAACATCACTCAATTGTTTAGTCGACAGGCTCTTTAGATGGCGCCACAATCAATGTCTCATCTATCTGTGGGTTATCTGTGGTCCTGTCTATCACAGTTTGCCTATTTGCGATGGAGGCGATAGTTGTGAGTTCCGAATCAGATGCTGACAACAAATTTTTACATAGACTTTCACTGGTAAGAAGTGCAAGAAGAAGAAAAACTTGGAAGAGCTCATATTTGAAGAAAAGAAACTCTCACGGAGAGTTTGCGTTGACTTAGGAATTTTCAGAAGAACAATTTGAAAACTATTTACGTCCATCTAGGGATGAATTTAAAGGAGTGCATGAATTCATTGTAAGTAACTTGAAAGACGAGGGTTCTGGTGGTCACGAAAGAATTAGCTCTAAGGTGAATATGGCTGTTTTCTCAAGGTAAGTTATATAATACAGATTTAAAATGATTTTTGTTTATTAATTTTAGAAAAACTAACACTGTTTTAAAAAAATAATGAAACAAAAAAGTTTGTAGAATTTACAATTGTAAGAAATCCTAATCAATATTTGTTGGCGGTTGTTCATAATCAGCTGTATTCGACAAATGATGATATGCAGGAGATGAAATGTATGAAGAATAATATGAAGCCACATCACTTGATCTAGGACGAGAGAGATATTGAATTTGTGGCAAGGTTTTCGCTTCTTCTTGTGATACTATAGCCAATAAACCAGTTTTAATAGTATGTTGAGAGCTTACTGTTAACAATTTTGTACTTTTATACATGCTCATAAAAAATGAAACCATTCACATTACTTATGGTAAAATCGTTTGTAATATTCTTCAAATGTTGTCGTTCTCTTTGCCTATTGGTGACTCTTTCCTGATGTTCTTGAATTGAATTATTTAGCGAGTCACCTAATGTATCCCTTTTACGTCGCGTTCTTTTTGGTGTTTGCTTCCTGTTTGTAAGTGATTGATCACTTTCTTGAGTATGAATTTGAGATTCTGCCTCATCCCCTTCCATTTCTTCAATGTCAATTTCTTCGGTATATCTTTGACTTTGAGATGATTTATCAGTATCCTGTGTCTTGTCATTGCTATATGTCTTTTCATTGCTATCCTCTATATTGGTGGTGCTTGGTCTGTTTGCCATATATGGTATTGAAAAGCTCATATGCTCTTGAAAGCGCCATGGTTTTATATTAACAGCCCCCGATCCACTTCTCGGTTTAGCATATTTCTGCGCATCTCGATGATTGATACGTAATTTTTCTTGGCCTCATTTCCTGCAAATGAAGTTAGTGTTTATATATTTGCTCAATAAATGAATACCTGAGTGATCCATAGTGACCATTCAATTTATAATACATAAATATATCTATTTTGCTACATTTCAGGTTCATCGCAAATGGGAACTCATAGCGAAGCATTGTTTATAGTTACAGTATGGGAGAAAACAGTGTCAAATATCGTTGTGAAGGTGTCCAGAGCAATTTGGAAAATAATGCAACCTATTTATATGCCACAACCTATCTTAGACATGTGGCAACGAAATGCCACAGATTTTGAAAAACTTTGGCAAATGCCTAATACCGTAGGTGCCATTGACGGAAACATGTTACGATGAAAAAGCCAATCAACAGTGGATCATCATTTTTCAACTATAAACAACACCATTCTATTGTATTGATGGCTATAGTCGATGCTAATTGTACACTCATATTTATAGATGTTGGTTCTGAAGGTAGGTTCCCAGACGGAAGTTTATTTGTTAACAGCAGTTTAAAGAGGAGAATGCTGAATGGACAGTTGAATCTACCGGATCACAAGTCTCTTCCTGGCCGAGCTGATATAGTTGTGCCGTAGGTTTTCATTAGTGATACGGCATTCCCTTCGATGAAAAATTTGATGAAAACTCACCCTTATAAAGCCATTATAAATAATTATAGACACAAAGTTTTCAACTACAGACTCTCAAGAGCAAGACAAACTATTGAATGTGCATTCGGCATATTGGCTTTTCGTTATAGAATATACATGCGACCATATGAAATGATATGAAATGAAAGTTGCAACAGTGGACAAACTTGTTATGGCAAGTGGTGTGTTACACAATTAGTTACGGACACATTCAATAGCTCATAATATGGACGACGACGTGGAAATATTAACAAATAGACACCAACTTATGCCTTTGGATAGAACGAGAGGGCGCCCTTCACACTAAGAGATAATTTCACAGATTATATAAACTCCATAGAAGGACGACTACCATGGCAAAAACAGAGCGTACAGAAGGGAAATTATTAAAAAAAGCTGTGAAATGTATAAAAACTTCAACAGTAAAATATACTTAGTGAAGGAATTATTGCGTTGCTTTTATTTCGGGATGAATGTGTGTGATATTATAAAATAATTCTACTTACCATCTTTAAAATTAAGAGCCTCTGCGATCCTTTTCCAGATTAGATCTTTACATTTGATCCACATGTAATCGGTAACGTTGTCAAGTTGTATGGCTTCCTGGCGCATCGTCAACTGCCAAAATTAATTTGACAGCATGTATCTCCTAAATGCCAAGAATGTGGAGGATCCCAAAGTTTTGGCCAAAAAGAAAAATTTGGTATGGCCTTAAAAAATTTAATTGATTCAGTAACTCAAGTTTAAGCTATTCGATTGTGATTTGTTATTACAAAAAGTGCAAAATACATAATAATTTTAAAAAATTTATTCTGCATTTGAATGAAAAATAAACGGTTTTAAAGATTAAAACTAACTTTTCCGCATCTGTAGCCCTGAACAATATTCTATCATGAAATTGTTACTTGTATACACTTCGGGGGATGTATCGTGCTAACAAACTGAAATTTCTCCAAAAATAACCAAAAGTTTAGTATATCTAGTTTTATAGGACCCGCTGTACTCGCTCTAGTCAACTGAAAATCAATAGGGTACATCTGTGAGACAACTTGAACAATACTTATTCATAAAGTTGATCAATCGTATACTCTCTGGAGGCTGTATCGTGCTAACAAACAGAATTTTCTCCAAAAATAACCAAAAATTTAATGAAATTGACTGTCTCGACCCTTACTTCGTGGAATATGCTCATATTAGTGTTTTTAAATGAAACTCAAGGTCTCTAGTTAATTCCACAATATAATACAAGTTATTGAGAATTCTAAAAAAATGACAATTGTTTCGATAAATCAATATCGTCGTCAGAATGACAGAAGTTACATTTCATTTTATGCCTACCTGATGTTTAGTAGTTATATTTTTGGCTAGACCAAGAAGTAACCTAACTTGTGATTGGCTTGATATATGTTTATAGAAAAAGAAGAAGATGTGATATTACAAATATTGACACCAATCATTCATTGACACTTAACACAGAACTAGAAGTGCTGCATATTTGTGAAAAGAAACAAGAACTGGATTTCCTTGAAGAACTGGAAATTAGAAGACATTTAAGAAACCCACAATATGAAGTTGTCAATGAACAGTTAAATCTAGGGAATTCTCCACTAATAAACTGTCTTCTTAAGTGATAATTGTAAAGATCAGCAGATATAGTTTTCCTGGTTTTCTATATCATTGCACAGTTATACTGATCTTAATTGGAAAAATGATATCCAGGATATCACCATAGGGCTAATAATATCTAAGCTTCTATATTTGTAATATCACATCTTCTTCTTTTTCTATAAACATATATTAAGCCAATCACAAGTTAGGTTACTTCTTGGTTTAGCCAAAAATATAACTACTAAACATCAGGTAGGCATAAAATGAAATGTAACTTCTGTAATTCTGACGATGATATTGATTTATCGAAACAATTGTCAATTTTTTAGAATTTTCAATAACTTGTATTATATTGTGGAATTAACTAGAGACCTTGAGTTTCATTTAAAAACACCAAAAATTTAGTATATCTAGTTTCATAGGACCCGCTGTACTCGCTCTAGTCAACTGAAAATCAATAGGGTACATCTGTGAGACACCTAGAACAATACTTATTCATAAAGTGGATCAATCGTATACTCTCTGGAGGCTATATCGTGCTAACAAACTGAAAATTCTCCAGAAAGACAAAAATTTGGTACTTCAAGTAACACAGCACCCGTTGTACTGGCTTTAGTGAGCTCAATATCAATAGGGTTCATCTTTAAGACGCTCTGAATAATATCCAATCATAAAATTTGTCACTTGTATATACTCCGGAGGCTGTATCGTGCTAACAAACTGAAACTTCTCCAAAAATGACAAAAATATTGTACTTAAAGTACTGTAGCACCGCTTGTATTGGCTCGGGTGAGCTGAAAATCATTAGGGTTCATCATTGAGATTCCCTGAATAATATTCAATCATAAAATTGGTGACTTGTTGAACTCCGGAGGCTGTATCGTGCTAACAAACTGAAATTTCTCGAGAAACGACAAAATGTCGTACTTCAAGTACCATAGCACCCGTTGTAGTGGCTCTGGTGAGCTGAAAATCAATAGGGTTCATCTGTGAAATGTCCTTTACAATATTCCATCATAAAATTGGTGACTTATTGCAGTCCGGAAGCTGTATCGTACTAACAAGAGTTGCAAGGAAAAGTGGCCGACGACAACGACGACGACGATGACGACGACGACGACATGAACACAGGATTTTTTTTCTAAAAACCGTTTTTTCGTGTTGTTGATGGATAACGTAAAAATAATTAAAAGAAAATTCAAATTTCCAACTTTTTTGTGGGTAAACCAATACTTTTCTCGCATATTAGATAGGTTGGCGGAAAAGTAATATTTAAAATGGACGCTACTTAATTGGTTATTGCCCATTCAAAACAGTCATAGTTATTTACAAAATGATAAAATGTTTATATTTTTGGAAGCGAAAAACTAGATAATAGAAATATATGAATTTACAAATTACAAAAATATAATAACCAAATCACATACCTGAAAATATTTCTGGCTCTTCACTCACCTTTGAAATAATTTAACTAATTAACTTCTTGACTCACAAAACACTACTATTATACTATTGTATACAATAAAGAGATCGAATCAACTCAATAAATTCCCTCTATAAAAATCCTTATCAGGTTACAGTCAACTGTTTTCAAAAATTAAGTTTTCGCCAACATAGGCCAGTTTTTATAAAGGTTAATTATACAACCCAAGTCAACGAGATAGCCTAAGTGAAAGGTAGGGTACTCGTTACAAAATATACAAAAAACTTCGTTTCGTCGTATACCAAATGAGGAAACAATGTTCAGAACTCACGCAATAACCACCCACTTTCTTTTGATTTTTTTATGTCGTCTATGTTTCACCTCATTTTGTTCTTCTAAAGTGAATGACATCATTCTCAAATTGCTGTTTCGGAACTCAGAAAACATAACTGCTATGAGTACTACACAAAACTTTGAAATTAATTGACATGAAACGTTTTGGTTGTACCCGTGCTTACGGTCTATGCTCTGCAAGTATTCCGGACTAGTGTGGGTACAGAAGGGAGAGAGTACAGTTACACTGCAGTAATTATGTCCTGACACGATCCTGTAATATATGTCTCAACCTTTCTCCGAACATCCCCATTTCTATCTATCTCCATGGCGTTACAACCCTGGGTGGGTCCGACTTGACAACAATATTATTATTTTATTATTGAAGTGAAACTTTTTATGGGACACTACAGAGGTTTTGGTTACGAGGTAATCTCGTAAAGGCTAACAAGTTTTGTGAAGCTCTAATTATCATTTGTACTTAAACTTAGTGAGATAAACGCAGCGCTGTTCTCCCCTTCTGTCATCACTCGACTCGATTTAAAATCAAACGAAAAACGCGGGTTCGATACCCCCATGGGCGGCCAGAACATTTCATAGGTATTAAAAAGGAAGGATACGTAATATGCATTCAAATTTCTTAAAAAGAATATTTACTTTTGTTTGTCTTTTATTGTAAATAGTTTTTTATAGTCTATCCGAAAAATTATTGTTTTTATTTTGGAAGTAATTTTTGTTTTAATTTTTTTAAATTATAGTTTTTTATGTTGTTGATATTTACGAATTCTCTTTGTACACTCATTGGCAGTTATTGCGTCATAAAACATAAAAAGTTTCACTTCTGACGCTGTTAGTTTTCGACTGACGCATAAATCTTGTTACACAGTGATTACGAGCCAAAGCAAAGCTTATACGAATCAATTACAAAATCAAATTACATAGGTACTAATAGGTTAGCAGAACTAATTTTACAAACTTAGCATAAAATAAATTGAGATTTAAAAAGATAGTAGCACTATAGAATTATAAAACAACAATTAAGTACAACGCCAGATGAAGAACACCTGTCCAGCCCATTCTTGAAGCTATTCAGAGAAGGAGCCGATACGATCTCACTACTTAAATTGTTCCATTTATCCAATACTCTATTTACTAGAAAGTTTTGCCTAACACTAGATCTAAAATATTATTTTTTCAACTTACCATTGTGACCTCTTAACCTGTTATCTGCATTTAATGTAAAAAAATTAGAAGTGTCTCAAAAGTCATCTCTTAGAATCCTAAACGTTGTGATTACATCACCACTCTCTCTTTTCTCATATAGTGTTGTCAGCCCGAGCCTGCTTAGTCTTGTTTCATAGTTTTACAACCGTATTTAGAACACTCGATTAAGATATAACGGCATCGTTATATTTTATCGGAGGCGTTAATTTTGACAGTTATCTCTGTTAAATGTTTATAACGGACCCGTTTGACACTAAATGGTATTCAGAAACCAAATTTTTGGTTAACGGTTCCGTTATACTTGACATAATCAAGATAAAATATAATCAGTGATCAACAACTGGTTAAATTGTCATTATTGTCAAACTGTTGAAAGTTGTTACTAATAAATGCTTCATAAAATTGTTTAAAATTGCTGTTAGAAATCATTGAAAGCTAAACAAACATTTTTAATATCCTTCTATACTTTTTTAATAAAATAAGACCTTCAGTTTTCATGAATTTTTATTCAAATTTGACATTCCATTTGAAATTACAAATGTTTTCTAGGACGACATTGAAATAAATTATCAAATAAAATACGATTAATAAAGTAAAACATATATTTCAGCTTAATGAAAGGTATTTGATTCTACGCATCTTTTTCAATAATGGATACAGATCTATCTTCGTTATCGGAGGAAAGTGATAGAGAGGAGCAACCAAGATATCGAAGAATTCGATTCATAATACCTCGAATTAATGTCTTTGAGAAATATGATGATGTTGATTTTAAGGCCAGATTTCGCTTTTGTAAAGACATTGTAGTAAATATTTTAGATAGAATTGGTAATCATCTGGAGCCAAAAGTTCATGGTAACCGTTCTATGGAACCAATGGCCCAATTACTTCTAACATTGCGATTTTATGCAACTGGTGCATTTCAAAATTGTATTGGAGACAATGTCAATATTTCGCAGCCCTCAGTGTCACGAATAATTAAAAGAGTTACGCACTATATTGCACTGTAAGGGCAAGAAGAAATTGAAATGCCATCGACCCAGGAAGAAATTCTTGCAGTGTGTACCCAATTTTACGCCATAAGAAATGTCCCAAGAGTCATTGGTGCTGTGGATTGGACGCATATAAAAATATTGTCTCCTGGAGGAAGAGATGCAGAACTGTATCGCAACCGAAAAGGATACTTTTTTTTAAACGTTCAGGTAGTGCGTGATGCACATTTAAAAATAAGGCACATAATATCACTTTGACCGGGCTCAGTACACGATTCAACTATATTGAATGATATAACCCTTTAGTTGTTAATTTGACTCGTGGAAGATATGGCAGAAACAATTTTCTCCTAGGTGATAGTGGATATCCATGTAAAACGTAGTTATTAACACCGGTGTTAAACCCAAGAACTCCAGCTGAAGAAGAGTACAACAGAGACCAAATTGCCACAAGAAATACTGTGGAGAGGTGTTTTAGAGTTCTTAAACGAAGATTTGCCTGTTTGTCTGTAGGTTTGAGGACAAACGTGCATACCACAGCAGCAGTTATAGTTGCTTGGGCAGTATTACACCATATTGCCATTGATCTTGGGGATTTTTTCGAAGACGTTCCTGATGAATATCTGCAAATTATTGAAAATAATGATGTTGCTTCAATTCGCCAACGCAATGTAAACACAACAGTTAGAAAAGCCTTATTGAAAGTTATTTTACCTGAAAATAAGCACTTCTTTATACTGTGTTTTATTTGAAACTGAATTAGCAAATTAATCTTTTTATATTAGCATTTTTAACTGAAAAACTTCATGCATAAACGAAATAAAACTCTTATTCAATTATCATTTTTTAATAATAACTCATATTTTTTCTTTTTCATTTTTATATCCCACATGAGGCTTTGTCGCTGGAGTTTATACAATGTTTTTTGCGTCATTGCCTCATTCTGGGCATTCTTTAATTTATGTTTGAAATATTATTTTTTCAATGCCTCCGAACTGATATTGTCCTGTTTTTTTATTTTATTCTGCCGGACACGGAATATAGGCTTTTGGGTAGGTGTGGTCGAAGGAGTTGGTTGCTCAGGTGGAATGGGGTTAGTATCAACAGAAGTGACCTCTGTCACTAAAAACGGGTCCGTGTCTAAAAAGTGAAAAAGTGTATAATATACGTAAATACATGAATAAAATCTTGGATGACAAATATTTCTTTCTTCATGCCTATAATAATGTCTAACTACATTACTCTATAACACAGTACAATGATGAGATCTCATTATTTTACTAGTAAAATAATAATGATAAATGTTAGCAACGCGCCTTATTTACCTTTATATGTGTCGTAATTGAGTAGAAAGAAACTATGATTTAATACTTATTTAATTTGATGTTTACCATTTTTGAATATTTTATTGGAAAAAGTCTCATGAATAGCAATGTTCTCCTCCGGAATTAGTCGAAATACCTAATTCCAGTATTAAAACACTTATTCCAAATGTTTTTTTTCTTTTATTCTTTCAAATTTATCAATGAATAGTTAAAGATGTCAATAAATTCAATATTGCTTTCTTTTTGTTCCATATAACTAGAATTGCATTTACGTTCGAAAAAAAATAGTATTGAAAACGGGTTAAAGTATTTGTTAAAACAACTATCCAACAATATTCATTACTACTTTAACCATCAAATAAAATGGTAAGAATATTTGATTATGAAACGTTAAACTGTTTTGCCGTGGAGTTCAGTGCACATCAGCTGAAATCAGTTTGCTTTAGTTGATCCTGCCGGAGGGTATAGGATCCAGTCACATCTCTATTCACTGTACGCTTCGTGCGCCATCTACGCGCGGGGCTCCGAAATATTCTCCACGTAATGCTGATTGCTAGCTAGCCTATATTTACGACCGCTACAGTATATATTACTCGGAGTAGAAGACTTCATTATGTGTTTCACTCAGATCACAATATCTCGGCAGTAAATGTCTGACTCAACACATATCAAGCGCCTTCTACTCCTAATAATATATCATACTATATTTTTTTATACATATTGGTGAGTATTGAAAATATTTTTGTACAAGTGCATCTGCAACCTAAATTGGTAATTAATTAGTAATGTTTGTTTAGAAATAAACTTCAAGCAAATTTTATATAACATTAATAATTTGTACATATAATGAATATTCGTTGAATACTTTACCATTGTAATAGCCAGCAGCTGAATCATACATATTGGCATTGGGCTTAATATGGCCACCCACTATACCTAGTATCTGCTGACTGGTGCCGCTAATTACCTGAAAACAGTCGCCTCCCCCTGTTTCGAAAATTTCAATCTATAAAGTAAAATAAAAAAATTAGTTAAAAAAAATTTGAATTGATACTTTATAAATTTATATTAAATCAGTTACATATTTCTTAGTGAATTGTCAGCAATTTCAGGCATTTTTGGTGAAATATATAGGGAACCAAAACACATATCACAATTGTGCATATTTACAAATTATTTCGATTGCAAAATGTTCATATACTTTGAATTTGTTACAATTAAAAAAAACAATATTTTAGTTTTACATGAAAATTATACCACATAGAAATTGAGCAGAATGTTGCTGTCATTCTAAACAATACTAGTTTTTGAAATGTATTAGCCACATATCATTTGTTACCTTTTGAAGCTTAGCTTCTTCTTTTGCAAGCTGTATGGCTTGTGCAGCATCCTCCTCGACATCAATCTCCATGAGGATTCGTTCATATTGTGCTCTCTGCAAAAAATCTCAAATATATTTATTTCTTATAAAGGAGTTCATGTAAACAGTTTATAGTATAGAACTATACGCTGAATATCAAAATTGCTGACAGTGAAAAAAGTAGTAATAAATGAACAATCTACAAAATTTGCCCTACTGGCAACTGGCACAGTTAATTTCCTTGCAAAAGCAACAATTAACATATATTTTTATCAAATTAATAAGCCCTGAAATTTATTAAATATAACAATAATCCACATAACATATACATTCATTTAATACTGTCTTTACAAATATTCACACTTTAATTTTTAACAAAACCAATGAAATCCATAGATATATAATGTAGATGTGAAGAAAATTATCCAATTATTCATTGAAATCGAAGAAAATTTTTTTCTAATCTGGAATATTTTCATTTTAAACATACTTTACATAATTATCAAGTAGAACTTACATTTTCTTCTGCAACATCCTTCCTAGCTCTTCTTTTACAATTTTCGTATAATGTTTTCAGCTGTTTTTCTTCTTTGGGCTCTTCAGCAGAAGAGTTGACCTGCTTCGTAATGCTCTCCCAAGCTTCTCGCTTCTTTTTTATCATTGTAGCATTTGTAATTTTGCTTTCTACAATATCTTTTTTTCTGTATAATTGAGGAATTTAGGAAGAAGGATTAGGTTATGGTCATATTTTTTAGTATATTTATCAAAATTTGGCATGTTTGCCTCAACGTAGGTACCTATATTATCATAGCATCGTAATATTTACATTTAAGAATAATTCATCTGAGTAGCAATTTAAAATATGAATACTGAAAAGTTTAGTGAATTGATGAAGTGCTCGTATTCTTTAACTCTAATTAGTTAGTTATAGGTTATGTGTTGAGAATAGGGTGCAAAACAAAAAATTTGAATGCTGTATGAGTAACTTATAATTCCCTATCTTAATGTTACCCAGAATTCTCTTAATATCCTAATCTCCTATTTCCTTAACACCTCAAATACTTACGATTCAACGATTTTTAAAAACAATTGTTTTTTTTGATAAGTATAATTTTTCCTATACTTCGTTTACTAGCAATATCTATAAAATAACTTGATGTAAAACAACAACATTAATATTTAATCTAACTTACTGCGAACACACATATATATTATATTATAATTCCCAAAAACTTACAACAAACAAATAAGAAATTGAAAGAAAACATACGTTGTTTATAGGATAGAGAACCTAAGTTGAAGTATGATTGACACTTACGTTACAGTTCTAGTTACCGACACAACGTTGCCATAGTGTCTCCGTACGTTTTTGTAATGGAGCTGTTATGTATTGCCTGGTCAAGTTGTGAATGCCAAATGATAACAAACGGAGCCGTTACCGTGACGGGACCGTTAACAAAACGGTACCGTTATTTGATATTTTTGAATACGGGTGTTAGTGTGAAAAATTCAGTGGCAATTTTGTAGCTCTACGTTGAACTCCCTCTATAAGGTTTATATCACGTCTAAGGTGCGGAGACCAAACGGTGATAGCAAATTCTAAGTGAGGTCGGGCGTAACTTTGTATAGCCTCAAGAACAAGCCTGGACTCATCAAGTACAGAGCTGAGTTTGCCCTGTTAATCGTGTAACGACACTGTCGTCTGAACAAGAAATAACCCCGATAAATAATCAGAAAACAGAACACTACACAAGCCAAACTAGACGGATTTGAGTACCCAGTACCGAGAGGGCCGCACTTTCGCCGTTCCGCTAATAACTTGACCGATACATCCAAAGCAGACGAACAGCGATTCACAAGGCAAGCTCGATCCTTACGTAGAATAACGATAGGAAGCTTCAACGGAAAATAACCGACGTGTTGCACTATATCCCGGAGCGTCTTGAGCCTGGCATTGTGAACACATGAACATCCGACTTGTCGTCGACCCCCCGGTGTGCGTTGAACTCGTGGCTAGACGCTAAGCAAACCCTGTAGATCGGACGAAGTCCTAAAGCGTGTGGAGCTTAGGGCGAATGCCACCTACCCTAGGTCAAGCCCTACAGCGCGTTGAGCGCAGGACCGAGGCCTTCCCGATTAGCCGAAATCCCGGAGCACGTTGAGCCCGGGACGGAAGCAGACTCCCGAACTCCGAGATTACGCTGTGCGTTGAACACAAGATCTCGACCCTGACACACCCTTTTGGTTATAGGAACCTATCGTCCCAGTGAGGAATCCGGACAAAAGAGTAAAACAACCCACGACCCCGTTACGAGACGTCGTACGAACCGAAGAAGAATCATTTGCGACTCGACCCGACGACCACCCCAGAGAGACTGCCGCCTCCAGGACCAGAACGTGTATATAATTCTTGTACAGAGTATTAGATTTTAGTTGTAAATATTAATTTCAGTTTGAACACATCACACTGTTAAATAAAGAAGTATATCTAACCATCATCATCCTCATATTAAGGCCACTCCCTTCTTCGGCATTGAGCAGCCGGTGACGAAACCAGATTGCGACTAGCAGGAGGCGATGTAGGTGAGTTCGGTAAGTTGTTGTGGTACTGCAGAGTGGTTATTGCATTTTGTGACAGACATCTGTCGTATGCGTACGTCGCAGTTGGTCATCCCTCGGGGAACAACGGTGGTCTGTTATTTTGGCAACACACCGTTACCTTTGGGGTTGCATAATACCCTTACAGAAGGATTAATTATTCGTGTTGTTGGACTATGATTTATACTTTTTATAATCAAAGGAAGGTGATGACTCTCATGTAGAGTAAAATTTCCATTAAAGTCTCCCAAAATAATACGGGAATTTGCTATTTGATTTATGAGTATTTTCAGCTCGTTTTCCTCTAACACAACGTATGAAGGTAGGTACGGGTTGTATATGTGTGATTTCATTAGGAGGACGTTTTGGTGTTTCAAAATTTGTGTTTATGTCATCAGATGGTGAGAGCTCCTCGCTGGATGGTGATACGATTTCCGAATGTGTTCATTTGTTGGATAGTTGTTTATTTAGTGTGGTACTGTTGTCAATTATTTGGTCTTCCGTAGTGCTGGCGGTAGGCATCGCGAGAGTTAAAGAGCCTCGTAGGAAGGTGGTTGGTGGATTTAGTGAGGTAGAGGTGTTTGTGTTGGAGGTATTGATGTTTTGAGGGGTTGTGTTTGGAGTGGAGGAATCAAAGGTGTCAGAATTTATTACTTGACATCTATAACTTAAAATGTGTGTATGCCAGATCTGTTGCACCAATTCGTAGAAACGATAGTGGAAATGATAATTTTGGTCTTATATTTTTGAGCGCTGTAGAGATAGTTTCGTGCGGAATTGTAGGGCATACGTTGGATAAGAAAATTCTCTCCGGGGAAGTTTAAAGTCTTCTGGCTTTGATTTTTTCTCCGTTAACGGTTATTTCACCATGAAGTTGTATGAACTTATCGACACAATTTTTGCTCGAGAGAAACGCATACTCTGTTGTTTGAAATCCTTGATGAAAAAAGTATGTTTTTTGGTTCTACAAGTGGTCCTTATTGAAGAAGGTAGTCCTGAATTATAGCTCCATTAATGGCGTTGAAAATAAATGCTTCATCTTTAGTGGGATATTTAGCCGTGGTTTGGCTTAGAACGTTGGAGTATGATTTCGGCATTGTGTTGGTAATGTTTGTAGAATTTTCGGGTAATGGATCAAGTCCACAGTTATCAGGTTCCATTTTTGTATAATTTAGAGCTAGTTTTCATAATATAGATTAGTGCGTTTATAAAATGTAGGTTACTCACAGTTTTATTATTTTATCACTTTTACTGGACTACACTACTAGTTTTTGCACAGTTAGTTAATAATAGATTCCGAAATTAGCTAACTAGTTTGTCGATATGTACGTCCGTTCTGTTTCGATGTCAAAACGGTACTTTCTAATTATTTTTTAAATGACAATTTATTATACTCATTGCTCAACTTCCATAAGCAGCTACATTGAGTTGTTGGTTCCGACATGATGGTACTGCTGCACATTATGATATATACGTGAGAAATTTCTCAAGTCAGTAATTCCCTAACTGTTAGATTTTTTTTAAGCGCATCAACTACTCGGGTTATTAGCGCTTTAACGGTACTGTTATTGATTGGAATGTTTGCAATTTAAATTAGATTGTAAAGATTGATCTCCTTTAAGAAGTCAATTACATTCAATAAGGTGTTATTTAACATACTTTTTGAATCGGTCGGTAGTCCGTGCGCTTGACGATTTTGTTTGTACTTTGGGCATTCTACAAAACAGTGTTCAACAGTTACAACAACTCTACATAAATCACACGCTGGCGGATCAGATTTTGTGATTAAATGTTGGTAAGTAAACCGAGTGTGACCAATTATGAGGCGTGTTAACACAGTTTGACATTTTCTATTCATTACGTTGTTAATTTTAGGTTTGATGGTTGGTTTAATTGGTCTTAGTTTATCTTTAGATTGATCCCCCTCGGCCTGCCACTTGTTATGAATTAATGATTTTATGTGACATTTGTAGTCTGACGCAAGCACTCTGTTTTCGCGCACTGCACTATCACTTGTAATTGCTTCTTGTGCTGCTCTGTCTGCTTCTTCGTTTCCGAGAATTCCTATGTGCGAGGGTACCCATATGAATACAACCTCTTTTCCGCCATGCCGAATTGAGTGGAATTGTTGCTTGATCATCTTTGAGAGGGGGCAATGGCTGTGTATATTTTTGAGAGTTTTCAGCGAGGTTAGAGAGTCGGATATGATTAAGTACTCTTGTTCTGGCCTCCCTTGAATAAGTATAAGGGCTTGATACATTGCAAATAACTCTGCAGAGAATACAGATGATAGTTTGGGTAGTTGGTACATTCGAGTACCGTTTTGGACTTTCACTGCTATTCCTACTCCTTCCGATGTTTTTGATGCATCCGTGTAGATTTGCACATGGGAGGGGTAAATATTAAGTATGTTTTGGAATTTGGACTTAATAAGGGCTAGATGTGTGTTTTGTTCATTGAAGCTGCAAAGATCAAAGTGGCATTTCGGACTAGCAATAGCCCAATGTGGAGTGCTGGGTTTGTTGTTAGCTAAATCGTTATAATAATAGGCAACCTTTTCATAAAATGCTGGAGCTGCTCTTTTTTTGTTTTGATATAGATTTCTATAATGATTTTTGAAGGTGTTGGCATATGTTGGATGTTGTGGGTTTGCTGCAACATTAGTAGCATAAGACATGCTGAGTAGTTGTCTTCTATGATGTAAAGGTAGTTCACCTGCTTCACATAGTACACTTGAAGTAGGACTGGTACAAAATGCTCCAATGGCTAAACGAATGGCAGTATTATGGATGGTATTGAATTGTTTGAGAGTGGTGTTTATGGCCGAGCCATAGGCAATTGCTTCATAATCAATTTTAGATCTGATGATTGCTCTAAAGATTATCTGAAGAGTATTTGAGTCAGATCCTCAATTTGTGTTGCTCAACATTTTTATTATATTTAAGTTGTTTTTGCAGGTCCTCACAAGTTCTAGCATATGATGTATCCAATCTAATTTTGAATCAAATATTACTCCTAGAATTTTGTAAGTTTGTACGAAACTGAGATTTTTATTGTATAGTGTGAGACAAGGTTGATGATTATTTTTGTGTTTTAAAAAGATAATGGATTTCGTTTTTTCTGTTGAGAGGATAAATCCAGTTTCTTTTGACCAGTTTTCTATAGAATTTAATTGATTTTGAATTATTCTCGAAATTGATTCTAAGTTCCTTCCTTTGGCAATAAGTACTAAGTCGTCTGCGTATAATCTGTACTTGACAGGCGCTGTAGCTGTATCGACGATGTTATTAATAAAAGTGAGAAAAAGTGTAATACTAATTACTGATCCTTGAGGAGTACCATTTTCATGGAAGAAGCTTTTTGAGAGTTCTCCATTAACTTTGATTCGGGAGGATCTGTTTCTTAAAAAACTGGAGATAAATGAAAGCATATGGCCCTGTATTCCCCACTATGTTAATTGTTTTATTATTTTGTAGTGCCAGGCAGCATCAATTGCACATTGGATGTCAAAAAATATTGTGACGCATGATTGATTGGTGGCAAAAGCTTCATGTACTTCAGATTCTAGTTCGATAATGTTGTCTTGCGCAGATCTTTGTTGCCTGAAGCCACATTGTTCCATTGCTATATAGTTGTGATACTCTAGATACCACATCAACCGCTGGTTTACCATTTTTTTCCAATTATTTACACATCACGCATGTTAGAGATATTGGCCGATAAGATTCTGGATCAGTTTTGTTTTTGTTCTGTTTTAATATAGGTATGATTGTAGCTTGGCTCCATTTCTTCGGGAATTTGTTTTCAGTCCAAATAACATTGTAGATGTCCAATAAGATTCTTTTGGCACAGCTAGGCATATTTTTGATAAAAATTGCAGGAATTTCGTCTGGTCCTGGACTTGTGTTTTTCATTTTTTGTAATGTTTCTTAAAGTTCAGTTTCAGAGATTTTAGTATTCAATAAAGAATCGTCATTTGGATCTATAGTTATGGGAAAGTCTTTTTCTTGTTGTTGTTTCAAGTCGAGAAATTGTGCACAAAAATTTGAGTTGCTGGAGTGTTTTCTGTAAGTTTCAGCTAAAATCTTGGCTATTAGTTCATTTTCAGATGTGAGCTTGTTCTGATATTGAAGGGATCGTATTCCTGTGATGCTACGTTTGCCTGATACTCGTCGAATTTTGTTCCAAATTTCTGTGGGTGGAGTGTTGTCATTAATACGAGATCATGCCACGATTCTTTTTTGCGTTTTTTTATTATGTATTTACATCTTGCTTTTTGTTTTTTGAATTCGATCAGGTTTTCTTGATTTTTGTGCTTTTTCCATACATTGTAAGCATGTTTACTTGCTCTATTTAACCGCTTCTTGGCAGTTTTTGTTCCACCATGGTACGGGTTGACGATTTTCAATCAGTGATGTTTTTTTTATTGATTCTTTTGCTGCTTCTAACATGGTATTTGCAAAATTATCAACTGTTTCGTCTATATCCGATTTTGTTTCAAAGTTTGTTATATTTTCTTCGATTGCTTGCTGATACAGTGCCCAATTTGCGTTTTTATATTACCATTTTATACTAATATTTGTATTGGTTATATTCCTGTGATTGGAGTTATTAATAATTATTGGAGCATGATCACTATTATAAATGAAAGGTAGAATTTCCCAAGTTAGTTCGGTTAGTGAATTTGGGCTACAAAAGGGAAGGTCTAGAGCTGCCGTCTCTCCGGTGCAGGGGTTGAGCCTAGTGCCTTCCCCACTGTTCAGTAGGCAAAGACCGCAGAGATCTGTAGTTGATGATAGCAGTTTGCCTTTGTTGGAAGTCGTTTCGCATCCTCATTCGGTGTTGTGGCAGTTGAAATCTCCAATAATGATGCGTGGAGATGTTACTTGAGAGAAGATGTAACGCGAAAATTTGCCGAGCCGTCGGAGACTTAATATTGGCTAACCTGTCGACTGAGAGAAGTCACAGCGCTGTCGGTACGAAGTTAAAAATTCAGTCCTCCATTTGCCGTCAAGGTGTAATCACACATCTTACAACTTAAAATTTTCGCATGTGCTTTGGGAGCCATAAGCGTTTTATTGGAAAATCCAACAATTCCGACGTAGGGGAAGAGAAATACGGCTGAAACCAACAACTGGCAGCTCCGACCCGATAGGTTTCTGGTTCAAAAACAGTCGATGGCTGTGGGTACCATGAGAATTTAGAGGAATTGCGTATGTGTGGTAAATATCCGTAGACGGCGTTAGTTAGAAGGATTCATTAACAAGGTAAATGGTTGAAAATACTTTCTCGGAATTAACAGTTTTATAGGTATTTTAACGTAGAAATTTCAGCTTTGATTCGTAGTTTATTGGAGTATGTAATCTGGATTTCACGAGATAGTTTCGATGCATTTCATAAATTCTTATTAGTTCATATTCTTCATTGCTTTATATTTTGTTGAAGTAAGAATATATCACGGGGGTTGTATAAATATTCGGGGATGTGTCCAACGACATAGTTTTTTTATTATGGGTTTTTTTTTTGTTATCGTAGTTTTTTTTGCTAAGCGGAAAAAAACTAGTCATATAGTTTTTATTCTCAGTGTAGGTGTGGCTTTTATACAGTTAAAAGTCATGATGTATGATTATTTGCGAATTTCGGGTGTTTTTAATATAGTCAGTATGATGGGATATTACGGGGGTACGTCGAAAATTTGACCGGGGTAAAATGTAAACCCTATGTAGAGGCTAATTCGTTTCCCTATTTTAGGGGGGTTTTTGTATATGGACATTAAAAAAAATCACTGATTGGAATTTAATGAGTCAGTGAGACCAGTTCCAGGAGAACTGGAATATTATGGAGCAACTTCAGTTCCTGTTCTGGTTCCGGAAAAGGATAAGTGAACAGTTTTCCTTTTCTTTATTCTTCAACTTCATTAGTAAACTCACATTTATGCTTCACATATTACCGTTTTTCATATAAAGTTTAATTTCTTTTTTTGCGGCAATTACTATAATCTCGCTTACACTTGTACTTTGTATTTAAAAACTTGAAATCTTTGCTCATAGTTTAAGATACGCTAAGACACTACGGTACGTACCTGGTATTGCGTTATTTAGTGGGTTTTTTGCCTATTTCTGACGATTTTATGTATATAACTTGGACCGTACATAATTTTGAATTGTATTTTCTCTAGCAACACTGAAATCGTTGCTATTTAAATTTTAGGCTTATGCAATTATTTATATTTATATTGATATTGGTATAAATTGCGGAAGTGTGAACCCTTATAACTGTACATTGTTGATTTTGATATATATATATTATCGTTGCATTTTTGAGATATTGTACATGAACTATTTGGTCGTTTCTCTAGAATTTTAGAATTGAGACATCGGTGTAGTTTGGGGCCCTCAGCTCTTCTGCACCCTGAGTTTGAAGCCTTCAGCTCTGCTCAGAGTTTATAGAATCTGCTTGACAGTTATTTACTTGAGTTGTAACTGATAAATTAGTTAGAAATTTTTGGATTTATGTAGATTTCGGCCTTCAGCCCATCTATATTCCGAGATTACAGCCTTCAGCTGAGCTCAGACATTATTTGTAACATTTTTGTAGTGACATTGTAATAAATATTTTGAAAAGAGACCTTTGGTCCACAAAGACTAATTAAATCTTCAATCAAGGGATACTTGCTGACTTTTATCTACTTATGATAATTTACCTATCAGTTTAACCTTTGGAGTGTGTAGTGAGTGTTGTTAACCCACTGAGGAGTTGTGGGCTAACTTAGGAAGTCTTGGGTGCTTGCCAAAACTTCTCTGGCGCCCTTTTGTAAACTTAATAATTTTTTGAAGAATCCACCCCTTCTTCGACTCGAAGCTAGTCGACTGGCGAGCAAGGGTTGTACCACGTGAGACAACCCGCATACCTATAACGAGTACTGAGAGGGTTAGTAGGTTTTTCTCGTTATAAAGAGATCTGTTAGTTCTTGACTTGAAATATTGGGGGGTATGTACACATTGCAAATAGAAATTTTTCGTTCTAGGTTGATGGAGACTGCAACAGCTTCTAAATTTGTTTTTAGAGATATTTCGTTGACATCAGCGTAATTTTTTATGTGAATTGCAACTCCTCCACTAGCTATCTTTGCGTTTACCCTGTTTTTATAGAAAGCTGTATAATTTTTTATTCCAGTTATTTTCTTTCCAGTAAAATTTGTTTCCTGTAATCCTACAATGAATGGGTTATATTGACTTATTTAATGTTGTAGCATAGCTAACTGCGAGTGAAACCCGTTCAGGTTCCACTGAAGAATGTAGGTTGATGTAGTAGATATATTCATAAGTTTGTTCATTAGTACAATTCCTGGGATGATGATGCGTCACTTTCTATATCCGTAGAACGAGTGCCAATGTGCTTCATGATTCTTGTCCTGAGTCGTGTACAGCGAGATTTATTACTTCTTTCTGTGAGATAAGGTCGGATTTGGTAAAGTTGCAAAGCCAAGTTGTCAGGATTATCGGTGAATTCGAGAATGGTTTTTACAGGTTCAGGGTCTCCCATTGTATTATCGAGCAAGAACACTAGTTGATCAAAATCGAGTGAGTTGGAAGGGTTTTGACTGTTTATAAAACTTTGTGCTGGTAGTAGTGATTCTCTGCAGCTTTTGGATTCATCAGGTTTTGGGTGCTTCTTTTTTTGTTCGGGTTTAATGAATTGTTTTGAGTCCTTATTTTCTTCGGGTGTATTTGGCGTAGATATAATCTGTTCTATGCGTCTTTTACTTCCACTATGCGCGGTATTTATGTCGATTGGGGCTAGTTGTGGTGCAGGTATTGGTGGAGGTTTCGCAGCTTGAATCTTTTGTAATTGATCTGTATTTTCTCTGAGAGGTTGTGTTTCAATGTCAGTATTTGTATTTTGAATATTTGATTCCGGATTTTGATTTTTCATTGTACTTTCAGTAACAGCTGGTAAAAAATCGGGGCACTGGGAGCCGATATGACCATCTTTTTTGCATTTGTGAAAGGAAAGACCGTCTTGTGATATGTATATACGATAAGGTGTGCCGTCAAAAGATAAAGTAATGTAGGAAGGTATATCTGTAGGAGTTGAGATAGGTTTTATGTACACTTGTCGGCGAAAACTTAGAATATGACTATACTCAGGGTTCGACACATTCACTTTTAAAAAGGTTATAGGCGACAGTAGGGTGAACCTAACTGTTTCAGTTCATTTACCAAGACATCATGGGGTATAGATGGACATACATTTGATGAGACCAATCGTTGAGATGGAGTAATGAGTCTACGATCATCAAGTATAGAGTTACTGATTTTTATAGATTCATGTTTATTCATAAAAGTGTCCACTGCTTGTTTGTTTATTAGGTATATACATATTCTACCATTGGAGATTCTTGAGCAAAATATAATAGATTTTGGACCAATCGGAGACCCTAGTGCGTATATGTAATCCTGGAGAAACAATTCATCAATTGCTGGAAACACAATCGCTTGCTCCTTGCTGGGAAATGTTTGTTAAGTGAGAGCGGATGCATAAGATGTATTTTGAGACTGGATAAATTGTAACTGTACTTTGAGAGGGGCCCCTGTAGTCAGAAACCCCGTCAGAGGTTGTATTCATGTTTCAATTAATACATTTTCTGTGGGAGATTTCATACGTTCTGACGCCGGATCTGTTTGCTTGAATATTTTGTGTATATAAATCAGTAAAAAACTGATTTTGTCTATAAGACTAAACTAATTATGTTTGTTTAATTTGTTTTGATTTGCGAAATGGAAAAAGTTCATGCAACTTACAGTTGGTCACCTCTATGTATGCACTAATAATGTTTACTCTGTTATCTTACTACTTTTTCACGATACACAAACTCGTACTATTAAAGCACCGATAAGTAACGTGTACTCGTCGGCTACCAGAATAGGAATCAAACTGTTAGATTAGAAGAGGTGGATCCGTACGTACAAAATCACTAATTATAAATCCTTTAGATCACCTATTCTTGGTGGTATTCTTGGGAGAAACGGTTGAATGATAGGAAGATTAGTAGATCGTATCACACTGCTCTAATATTTACTAAACTTTTGTATATTATGCTCTATCTACAGAGGGTGTCCCAAAACTAGTGAATAAAAAAGTAGCCTGGTTAATAAAAGAACTATTTACTTTAAAAAATAAGGTGAACAAACCAATTCGATATTTATACTGTATCGTTTCCAATTAATTGGTGATACATAGGCTAACAGATAATAGATAGTGTATTCCGGACGCATACACCGAGAAAAAGAAAAGATTAATTCAGGCAATATATCAAGTAAAAATAGGAAAACTCAAATTGAAGTTGGTCGGCGCCGTCTCATACTCTCAGATTAATTCGTTTTAATTTAACAAAAGCTTCAAGAGGGTACGTGTTACGAATACCCGTTCCGAAGAGAAAATCTAGTTAGTTTAAAACAAAAGACGGTAAATAATTGAAGAACGTGTTTTCGCAAGAATGATTTGAATCCGCAAATTAATTATTTTTAGTTGGAGTTGTTTCCTGCTGCAAATTATTTTCTCATTTTAACTTAACAATAGACAACGAAATTGTGCTCGACTTCATTTCCGCACCAGCCCCAAAACGCCCTGTTCGATGCTCTACGCTGCCCATTTTGTCTAGATATTGAAAGTTTGTTCAAATTACTTATTATTTCACGTAAAGCGAAACATTAGTACCAGATGGCCAGATAAGAAACTAATTTTTGTAGAGATTTATTACTAAAGTGGCCAAAAGACAACCGTGGAAAATATTTTCAGATTACTTAGATCAGGGGTTCTCAAACTTTTTGACACTGCGATCCCTTTTTTAGACCTAGTATTTCGGCGACCCCCCTATTTTTAAATATGAACAAAGATAAAAAAACCTATTGGCTAAGTTTTATCCATAAAAATACTATTAACTAGTAAAAATAAATAGAAATTGTTGTCACTTGAATTGTTTTATAATAATGCTGAAAACTAATGTGCAGAAAATTACTGCAACCCTCTGTCGAGCAGTTTAAGGTAAAATTAATGAGCAGTGGTTTTCTGTGATTGTTTACCGAGGAAACTGTCAGATGCTTTTAATTCTGCTATGACTAACATTTTTAATACAAATGTAGTCTTGTTGCAATTCAAATTAATTGAATGCTAGTTAAAATAAAAATAAACTCTGTTCATTATTTATTTATAATCTTTATTTATTCTGTAATTATTTATTATTTATACACTGACAAAAATTGAATTTTTAAATGTCCAACTCCAACAATTTACAACAATTCACATAAACGATTAACAAAACTATATGACCATATGGAGAAAACACAAACTTCAAATAATGTCAAATTGCTCGACACAGCATTGCAGTAACTTTCCGCACACCAATTTTGGGCATAAGAGAAAGTGGGATAAATCACTTCGTGCCACGAACAAGGACAAAGCAATGATGACTCATGGGGCCTAGAATAGACTGCAGTCACAGCTGTCTGCGCGCGCGCACTCTGCCAGCCGGTGCCTGGCAGACGACACGACAGTCTGGCTTCTTGAGTCGATCACTCAACATTGTGTGTACTTTGTGAGTAGTATTGCGAGCAAATACAGTTGGAAAAAGTAGCAATGGATACGTTTTTGAAAAGACCGTCGTCAAGTAGTGATGCTAGTGCTAGTGAGAGCGGAAAGACAAAATTCCGCAAATATGATCAGTCGTACATACAATTCGGTTTCACTGAACTGGCAAACAAACCTCAATGTGTGGTTCGTAGTGAAGTGTTGTCAGCTGAAAGCATGAAGCCTTCGAAAATGGAACGCCATCTTGAAACTAAACATTTTGCTTTGAAAGACAAACCAGTGGAATTTTTCCAAAGAAAACTGTTATCCCTTCGAAGTCAACATGTAAACATTACAGATCTTGCTAATATTAATAGAAATGCTCTTATAGCTTCATACGAGGTAGCATTCAAGATTACTAAAAAAGGGCAACCCCATACAATTGCTGAGGAATTAATTCTTCCTGCTGCAATTGATATGGTTTCAATTATAATCAGTCCTAAAGATGCTGAAAAATTGAAAAAAATCCCCTTATCAAATGATACTATTTCAAGAAGAATATGTGACATGGCTGAAGATGTTCAGAACCAGCTAAAGAGGCAAATAAAAGACATTATTTTTTTGCAATTCAGTTGGATGAGTCAACAGATGTTGCCAACTGTGCTCAGTTTTTATGCTTCATCCGTTACGTCTACGGTGATGCTATTCATGAAAATATTTTGTTTTGTAAGCCCCTGCCGAATAATATAACAGGTGAAAGTCTTTATAAGGTGTTTGTCGGAGCAACTGAACCTTTTGAATTGGATTGGAAGAAATGTGTGTCAATTTGTAGTGATAGAGCAATGGCCCTTACGGGAAAGAAGAGTGGCTTGATTGCCAGGTTGAAATCATTTATACCGAATGCAAGCTGAGTCCACTGTTTTTTACATAGGCAAGCTTTGGCAGCTAAGAAAATGCCAGATGAAATACGGAAAGTGTTAAATGAAGCTGCCAAGATAGTGAACTACATCAAAAGTCACACATTATAGAGTATCTGTCAAGTATTAAAGCTACATCCCCTGACACTTCATCTCCCTCCTTACTAGTATCTTCTCATCTCGAAGGTTTGATTGAACAGCTGACAGATTACATTTCAAATAAGGATACGAGTGGGGTTTTGTGGGTAGTCAATCCGTTCAGTGATCAAGTCGTAACAAAAGCTGAGCTAACTGCTCGTCAACATGATCCACTGATCGGAATTTCAAGTGATCAGTCAGCAAAACTAACTTTTAGCAGTGCTTGTATCGACAAATTTTGGATATGTATTAAAAATGAATACCCAGAACTGTCCACAAAAGCATTACACACTTTGATGCCATTTTCTACGTCTTATAACTGTGAACAATGTTTCTCCATAATGGTGGATATCAAAACAAAATCAAGAAATCGTTTGACCCCGGAAAATGACATTCTTTTGTGTATAACAAAACTCAATCTGGACATGAAAAAATTGGTTAATTCCAAAAAGCTAATGATTCCCATTAAATAGTATTAGGCCTTTTTCAACTTGTATGTGTATTACAAATCTGTGTAGCCTTTAAATTTTGTTATTAATAAAAATTACAGCTATGACTGATTTGTTTTTTTCCTCCTTATCCTGCGACCCCCCTGGACCCACAGTTTGAGAACCCCAGACTTAGATGATTCCAGTGGGCGTAACCGTCTTTGAACTTTTAAAGTGATTTTTCATTGAAATCCACCTAGTAAACGTTACTAATAAATATATGTTTTTTAACACTCTCGCAACGACGTGCTTCATCAGTGGTACACGGACATACTTCGAAATAGCTGACTACTTTCGAGACGACGGCTAAACCAGACAGATTGTCCAGGGACGAATTTTTTCCGTTTCTTGTGTTATATTTGTACGTTTGTAGTCAATAAACCTATTTGAAAGTATAATATAAAATTTTTACGTTGTTTTATAGCTTTCTCTGATTGTACCATATGTGGTACACGACGCCTACCACGAAACTTTTTTCATGGAACTGTCGTGTACTACAAATGGCAAATAGCAAAAAATATTGTTTATTCCGATGTAGTAGACGCGCTGAAGTTAACAAGCAATATAACCTTAAAACGGAGAACAGAAAGTGTTTTTATCGAAGACCATTCAGGTAAATTAATTTTTATTCATTTATTTAGTGATAATTAGTAATATATAATACTAGAAAAGGTAATAAAGACAATTATTATTGTCTATTTTAATATGTTACTGTAATGTTTTCACAATCACGTGTATTTATTTATCGCAAGAATCAGTTAAATTGTTGACCATGTGACTTTTTGTTATTTTTTCTCACGTATAAGCATGAGGTAAAGTGACTCTTGTTCCATTTTTGTAACTTTTGTAAGTATGCTGTTTGCTACAGATTCATGTCTTCGAGAAGTGAAAAAAAGGAGATTGTTGGAAAAATCTGCAGCTAGTGCTGTGCCTAGTACCAGGTTCTGACTCGGAGGGGCCACCCTCCCCTGAATTGGTTATGAGAGCTGTTGCTTCTGTTATTGAACAGCCCAATCATTGGTCCTTGATCCCATATTATGAGGTAGAGGAGGCTATAGGATCTATTTCCATCTTCTCCTCGTCCTTCTGTTGTTCTTTTTTCACGCCTCACTGGATTTGAATTAAGCTCAATAGATATTTTTTCCTTTTCTTTGCTTCTGGGCAGGAACATGGTGATCGTAGTTTGCAGTATGGGAGCTCCCTCTTTCAGCCAATCTGTAGAATGCTGTGACACACAGTTCACGAGTGGCATGTCTGCGAGAAAGTGTATGCCCTCTAATGGATGTGTGTTGAATATTCATGGACACAATTTCATACACCAGTTTTTCATCTAGGACCGAGAGCTTTTCGTTTTTCAGGACTACCTTGGGATATTCATTTGGTACAGTAATGTTATCTTAATTATTCCCGCATTGCAGCATAGCTGGTGGATCTTCCCTGTGTTCTTGCGGTTCTTTTGGGTGGTATCTTCCCATCTGAGAGGTCTAGGGGTGCGATATATGCACACCCTCTCTTACCCGCTGTAAGACCTGTTGCAGAGCTTTTCCTAGCCCTTTCTTCCTAATCTGAGCCTGCCCTGGAGTAAGGCATTCTTGCAGTTGGCGGAAGTATTTCCGCGCTCTTGCCACACTAAAGTCAGCCGTCATGGGGTCCTCCTCCCTACTGGGCTGTCCCAAAGCGGGTACCGGGAACGATAATTGTTCCTTAATTGATTTGAAGGTTTGCTACATACCCCTGGACGAAATGTTAGGCCAATTGTCACTGTTCGAGGTTGATCTCCTACCAGAATTTGCCTTATTCTTCTCTAGGGTGGTTTTCGGAGCTTTACCCTCCAAATTAATTCTTGGTTTCTAGTCTTGCTATGGGGTTTTTCAGTAGCTCGATCGCTGTTCATCTTTGATACTTCCCTCATAATCTAATCCCACGAGTAGCTAGGGAATCACATGTTTACCTCTACAGAGCTCCGCATATTGAGTTAGGGGGCAATTTGCCATGGGGTGCACCCTGACGCCCCATAGTTGAAACCAGTAGAAAATATTCTGTCATATAACCACGCATTTCATCTGCCTGGTCCCGCTACCTTCATCAGCATCGTTTTTAGTCTTGGTGAAATTCCTCGGCCACGATACTACATCTAAGGAAAAGACTGCAATACGTTACTTAGACCCAGTTGAAATGTCCGAGGCCATCCAACCAAGGACCTTTCCACCAAAGACAAGGTCGTGCGTCTCCTAGGGGGAGAATTTCTACCATGCTTCTGGCATTTGCTTCTTTTTCCAGACATATCCGATAATATAACAAATTTCCTCTTGTAGTAGTACTACTGCTTCTAACATTTCTACAGTTATTTCATCTCTCTCTCTCTCATTTCATTTAATAAGTTTTTTTATTGTGGTGCTTTTCATAACTTCATTTTATTCCAGCGTATTCTTTTCAATGGTGTTTATTTTGGTCTGACCTTCATCCACATGCAACAGTTCTTGGAAATATTCTCTCCACCTCTCCACGATTTCCCCTTCTTCGGCTATTAATAATCGTTGTTCGTTAACTATACTATTTCTACACTGATAAACTTAGTCTATTTTCTAACTTCATAGTAGAATGGTGTCATTCCTTTGTTTTCCAATAATTCTTCAATTTTTCTAATCTTACGGATATTCCTATTTTTATTCTGTTCTGCCAATTCTTTACATTCCTTTTCTTCTATTTTTGTACTTCGTCTTATTTCTTTGCTTTGATTAGTCCGTCTATCTGCCCGTAGTTCGTTGTTAGGTGATATAAAATATGAATTGACAAATCTATTGCATATTTTGTTCTAGTAATAATTTTTACGTAAGCGTTAATAATATTGTTCAAATCATTTTTAATCCCTATAACCAGCTAACAGCTTAAGTTAAAGTTAGAGATGAACAGTGTCAAAACAGTACGAAACTGCCCACGTAGCTTTAGATATTTCATGTTGCAGTCTATACTTACTTATTGTTACTCAATTCATTCGATTCCAGTGTTTTTTGTGGGTAATTTCATTTGACCTTTAATGTTTCAACCTTGAATAGAACAAACAATAGATTTGTATTCTTTGAAAGCCCGCCATCATCTATTACTTGTTTTCCACAATACCAGTCATAAGTATTCCTTATACGTTATCCTCACAACAAATTCGAAGATTTCGAGAGAAACGTTTCTGTTCCGACGGACTCCAATTTGTGTAATAATGGCAACACATAAAAATAAAGACCACGGCTATTTACAGGAGCAAGAATAACCGTTCTGGTTTTTAGTCCAGTCACTTGAAGTAGTTCTATTCGTAAAATACTATATTTTTCATCAGATTTCTATAATGTATCGATTAATGTAGATTACCACGTTTAGTTGAGTTTAGTTCAGTTGCCTATCTAATAACGCAATTAGTCAAATCTGTATGGAATTATTATGTTGATTATTTCCCGGATGTATGAAAAGCCAATCAAATGTCGAACAATTCAAATTTGAACCAATGACAACTGAGCTTTCTTGATAAATCGGCGCCTAGCTGGACCCAGCAGTGAATATTGGAAGTGATTAAACAGCCTTTCAGCTTTTTGCAATTCTATAGCAGCAGTATGATTATTTGTTGTTGGTTTCAACCTGTTATTCAGGAAATAATCTAGCCGTATACCTCTCAACATATAAATTTGAATCGATTAAACTTTCGAAATGGTCTTTGCATGCTTTTTCTTTTCACCAAATAGTTTCATACACAATAAATTGATAAAAACCCTCGACTTCTTCGCTGTCTAATGTTTTTGTCAATTTATTGTACATTTAACTATTTTCCAACCAAAATCATGCTCTTAAAGTATTTCCATAGTTTAATCAATAAAATTCATAGGTGTCCGAATATAACCTATGATGAATTAACGCCTGTTCCTCATAACCAGACTACATCTAGTACGCTTACATCACTTTTTCCACTCTTGTTACTTTCATGTATGTCATATCAATCATAACTTTTGAGTATTGTTGTTACTCACTACTCGAACATACATAATGAATCCATTTCATCAAGTTTCTACTCAACAAATAACAAAAAATATAGAAAAAGCAATGCCGCAATCTACAAAAAGCACTAAAGCGTCCATGTGGAGACAATTTATAGAGTCTTGTCGAGTCCGAAGTTACGAACTGTATACGGAAATAATTCCGCTACAACAAGTAGAAGATATATTGAAGGATTGGGTCTTATTATGAAAAAGAGGGATGGAGGAGATCACAGGCAACGGCAGTTGCCGAGTGACCCAAGTACACTCCCAAAAAAACCACCACACCAAAACTGCCCATTACAAACTCTCTACGGCTTGTAAATCAAACCCTGAAAAGTCACTCAATACATACAGTATTTTTTTTTCATTCAAAGTGTCAATTTTCAAAAGGCCGAAAAAATATGAATGCTTTCATCGATCACGACGGAATTCTGTCAGTTGATTTAGGGCACTGAGGAGCATAATTTCAGCCTTCTAGCTGCGCTTAAATCTGAGATACAGATACCTTGGTTTAGGTAATTTTTTTTCAATGATGAGGAAAATCTTACCAGTGATGTTGTTACTGGTAGTGTCGGATTCTTACCAACTAAAAATCTCTCCTCATTTCCCCTGACACACCATATTGGAACCGCTCTCGCATTACTTCGATGTAGTGGCAAGTAATCTGTTCAGCTTACTGTGTACGTCTCTTTTTCCTTGGTCTCGATGATTGTTCTTACTACTCCATATGAACTTTTCCATGCATTTTGAACGGTTACTATGTTTCTTGAAAGATTTTCAAGGGTAAACAGGTTATTTCTCCCTTCTTGGTATCCTGTTCTGATCTCTTCCTATTTGAGACAAAGGAATACCGTGTGCTCTACGTCGTCCACGTTCTCACAGTATTGACAGCGATCAGTGTCCGATTTCTTCCTCTGGTAAAGAAATAACTCAAAGCAGCCGTGCCCTGAGAGTGCTTGCGTCAGATAGTAATCGACTTCGCCACTCTTCTATATCAGGAATTATTTTGTAAGTCCGTCGTCCCTTCGTACTAGTTGTTTTAAGGTTGTAAGTGCAACATTTCGGTCCACTCCCTCGTAAATCGCCCTTCTTTCTTCAATCCATAGGTCGATGGGGGGTTACCAGCTATCACTCCCGAAATATCATAAATACTCATACGTTTTCCAGGATTGCTCTTCGTCCAATAGTCGCAACTTGTACGAAGTGTGAGGGTGGAAGACAACAACGTAATGTAGTTAATTCGGCAGTATTCGATGACAAAAATATAAAGGTGAGATTGGTGATTATCCAAAATAAGCAAATACCTATTATCTTCACTGGGCTTTGATAATTTCGTAAAATATTTAATGCATATTAGGAAATCCTCTCCTTTCATCCAGACACTTCCATTGGCAGTTCCTATAGATCACGCGTGCTCACCTAAAGCAAAGTTTTCTTTGTATTTTCTTAGTGAAAATATGAACATGAGGTACACACTATTGACCAGGGCACTGACAGCCAAACACACGGTTACAAGGTGTCCCTTTTCTTGCGAAGTAATTTGGTCAATTTGCTTGACTTGTAGCAAGCACTTTATTTGGTTTGTAAACTGTAGTACAGCCCGTGTCGTCTACAGTGTATATGTCATGCGGTTCGAACTGCCATCTGTCCAAAACTTTTGCTAAATTGCAGCAAAATTTCTTACATTTTTTTTGTTAAAATTCATAGCTGTAGCAAGACTATTAGATTCCGGTGTCCTAATTGTTATACGGGAATCACGCTTCAGAAAACCTCTCAGCCAATCTTCACTAGCCATTCCCAAGTCAGTCCAATTCTCTGGAACTTTGCGGTTACTTGCAAGGGCAAATTGAAACGCTAGTTTTCTTAGTTCTTCTGGAGATAAACCAAAATTAAGTTTAGCGGCACTTTCAGCATATCCTCCCATCTGTCTTTCTTGTTCATTTAACATAATCCTATTATGTGGGTGGTATCCAGCAACTAGGTAACGATTTTCACATACTGCATTGACAAGGCGGTTTAGTGAGACATGAGACATCCCATATTGTGTAGTTACTACACTTACAGACATGTTTTCGTTAATAATTAATAACCGTATTTGTTACCGCTTCATGAACCTCGTGAAGAATTTGTACATTGTTGGTTTTTCTTTCGCGTTGTTTAACCATATTCTTGTAAGAAATGAGCCTGAAATGGAAACATCAAATAAACTTTGTGCACAGAAGGAAAACTATATTAGAGCTAGTGTCTATTGTGACATGGTACAATTGACATCCACTGAGTATGTTACAACTGACAACCAGTAACGTTACCACTTTTACTGCATTATTTTTGTTGAAGTAAAGTTAAAATAATATATTACTCTAGTGTTCTATGGCGTTGACTAGATATAATCTAGTCGGTTAAATAAGAACTGTCAGTAATGTAATGTCATATATATTAGAATATAAAATACTTGTCTAGTAGATTGTAGATTTTGTATATTGCTTTAATCAATAAAAAGGTATATAATCATACCAAGTAAAAAGGAATATCCATCCCAATATTTGCTTTTACTACAAAAGGTTATGGGCCCAGGAAACAGGCTTTCAGAATAGTGTGGTGAAGGGTTAAATAAATTTCCGAACATGTCGTCGTAGCAGATGCCGTCCATTGAAAGGCTTAACGGTCGTGAGAATTACGATACATGGGAGTTCGTCGTACAAACTTATTTAAAGCACGAGGAATTGTGGGATTCAGTACTTGGTACGGATACCGATGTCAAAAAAATCACTAAGGTCAGGTCGAAAATCATACTTCTCTCGTTGATATTACTCAAACGAATTCAGGTATACAACATCAGCTTACTTGTCCATATACTCCTGAACAGAATGGCAAGGCAGAGAGGTTGAATCGAACAATTATTGAAAAAGCTCGATGTCTTCTAATTGAAGCACAGTTGTCAAATCAGTTTTGGTCCGAAGTTGTATACACATCAGTACATTTGTTAAATCGTTTACCTAGTAAAACTATAGCGAAAATACCAGAAGAACTATGGAGTGGTAAGAAATCAATCTTAAAACATGCTTAAATATTTGGATGCAAAGCATATGCACATATAGATAACCAGAAAAAAAAAGAAGTTAGACGCTCCTTCTATCTTCGTACAGTTTAGAGTCGAAAGCAAATGCAAATAAAACCATAGTATTTGTCTCTCGCAATGTTTAGTTTGATGAAAATACGAAAGGGTTCACTTTATTAGAAAAACTAATAGTTGATCCAGATAAACACCTCTATGTCATTCCAGAAGTTACAGTCAGACAAGATGCTGAGACGTCAGATGATTCTACTGAAGATTATCTTGAACCTAAGTACCCGTAAAGAGAAAAATCTGAAGATAGTGACTCAGAATACGTCCCAGAAATAGAAGTATCAGCAGAGTTCCAATCTAGAGAATTCAGCGCGAGTGAAGACCACATAAAACGATGCAGGACGATGTGTTATATTCAGACATAACAGAAGCTTATGCTGACCCATCATATGTTGAAGATAAGGATAATTCTATTGAAGCTATGCAGAACGCATATGAATCTGTTATGGAAAATGGTACTTGAGAGTTAGTTGACTTACCGCCTGGCAAAAAAGCTTTAAATTGTAATTGGGTTTTAAAAACAGAACTCCAAAATAACAATATGATTCAGTATAAAGCTCGTTTCGTAATAAGAGGTTGTGCTCAAAGAAAAGGTATCGATTTTGAAGAAACCTACTCTCCTGTGGTTCGATACTGCACAAGAAGGTATATACTTGCACTAGCAGCAGACAATAACCTCGATATTGACCATATGGATGCAGTTACTGCGTTTCTGTAAGGTGACATATCAGAAGAGGTATATAAGACCCCACCAGTAGATTATGATAAAACAAATCAAGTTTGTCGTTAAAAAAATCATTATATGGTCTCAAACAAGCGAGTCGTGTATGGAACCAAAAGTTAGACCCATTCTTCAAACAAATTGGAATGGAGCAATCCCGAACTGACCCTTGCATGTACCATAAAACATCAATTAATTAAAAAAAATTAAAAGCTCAGTTGAAGAATTGTTATATTTATATCCTTCATACCTCCCTTTTTACCCCAAATGACAAAGGGAGAGAATGAAGTTGATCTTTTCAGTGCTACTTTCATTTCACATACCTGGCTAGCTACTTACTTTAATTAGTGTTCACTACTTACTTTAATGATTTTCCGCAGAGTGGTGTGGGTTTATCAAGAATCTCTATCGATGTTAGGTATGAATTTGATAAGAGAGCCCATTCACATTATTGTACACAGTTAAGGAAATAGCAATGATTATACACTGAACAATAAAAGATACTTCCCAAGTAGTACTATTTGGTGTAAAATTCGTTTAGATTAATAAAACTAGTTCTCTTACTATATAGGCTAGGAAATTTTGAGATGGAACTAAACCCTAAGTGAGGTGGTTGTATATCAATTTAGTGGTTGAAAGATAATGGTTTCCACAATCTCATGTACAATAGGTTGAGCTAGATTTAAGGTGCCAAAGGGAACAGCCTAGGAAACGCACCAAAGCAGGCCGGAATATTTACTATAATCGTAAACTACAGGTTAGATCTTACTAGTTTGTTTCTTCTCCTCAATGATTATCAGGTACGAGCTAAAATGTGAAGATGATGGATTAGTTTCCGAATCTAGGAGGTTGTGGGATTTGTGTCCCGGAAGGTTTGCTGAGTAGCAGTGAAGGCTGTTAAAAGAAGGCCTGAAAACCCATGGTTCGTTATAACTATCCGAAAGGAAATATAGTTGACGATGGTGACTTACCGTTGTTGAAGTTTAGCCTTTCAGGTAGGTAGCAAAGTATGTAAATCCACTAATGTGGGAATCAACCTATGATATGCTATGAAAAAATACTTTATCTACCTTTTCAGTTTAGACTTTAAAAATCCGATTTAAATCGAGATTCACAGAGACCACATGGCTCAAAGAAAACCAGCCTTTTTACGACCAAAGAAAGAAAACCAAGAAACAGCAAACGGAAATTGTCCGTTCTTTTAACTAGGGAATTAGCGGTGATCAATTAATCAATTAAACCTTAACCAAGGTAAGCACAATTATATCAATTCGAAAACTTTGGAACAGAAGAAGTCTCTTTCTCAAGGTCAATCTCTATTGTACTTGACATCTTCATAATGTAAACATTGTGAAGGGTTAGTAGATAATTGAAAACGGAATTATTGACTTGATTGATATCAGAGGTAAGTGTTTACCCTCTCAATTCAAACTCAAATATTGCCAAATAAATGATAAAACTCTAAGTTTCTTCAAACCGTAACAGAACTTTAAAATGAAATTTCGGACCAGCCATAATCATATTAGGATTTCAGATAACCAGGGATAGAGTCAATAAAAAGCTTTGGATTGACCAAGAAGATTATTTAAAAAAGGTTTTAAGGAAATTTATTATGGATCAAAGCAATCCAGTTGATACTCCGATGTGTGTAGGTAAGAAATTACTAAAAGGACAGTCACTAACCAACGAAGAAGGAGAGCATGGAGAGGAGAGATTGAGCATATTCCATATCAAGAAGCAGTTGGCAGTTTGTAATTTGCATCACAAATATCGAGACCTGATAGAAGTTACGCAATTAGCTGTGTAACTCGTTTCAACCAAAATCCTGGACCAGCTCATTGGTGTACAGTTAAACGAATTTCTCGTTATTTGAAGGCAACCGTACATTACGGCTTAGAATTCAGTGGCGAGAAAGCCGGTGATTCGGATATTATTGGCTACTGTGACGCGGATTGGGGCAGTGATCCAAACGATAGGCATTCAATCTCCGGATATATTTTCTTGACAAATGGTTCTCCAATTTCTTGGAATAGTAAGAAGCAGCCTACTATAGCCTTAAGCACAACAGAAGCGGAGTAAATGGCTATGTCATCTGCTGTACAAGAAGCTGTGTGGCTTAGAGGTTTAAGCTATGAACTTAATTTAGATACGAAGCCAACTTTATTATATGTCCACAGTCAAGGAGCTGAGAAATTGGCATTAACTGTTGCTCAAGCTCGTACGAAGCATATTGATGTGAGACATCATTTCTTGAAGGAGAAAATTGATAATGGTATTATATCGCTTAAGTACGTGCCCACAAATTTTATGTTAGCAGACTCATTTACGAAGCCATTGGAAAAACTGAAATTTCTCAACTGTATTAGATGGCAAGGACTTATCTCAAATAGGGAGGATGTTGGAGTGAATTTGAAATAATCTATTACTTGAGTGTTCTATGGCGTTGACTAGATATAATAGAGGCGGTTGAATAAGAACTGTCAGTGATGTAATGTCATATATATTAGAATATAAAATACTTGTCTAGTATATTGTAGATTTTGTAAATTGCTTTAATTAATAAAAAGGTATATAATCATACCAAGTGAGAAGGAATATTCATCAAAAGATTTGCTTTTACTACAAAAATTCTAACATAAACTAACTTGATTCAATGTGTTTTCAGAGCAAACAATCATAAAAAAGCGTATAATTTGGTAGCAATATCGAAATTGCGTTTACACAATTAGTTACTGACGTAATAGTGAAAAAAAATTGATGAATTGTACTTACTTTTATTGTCAAAAACATGTAATTCACTATAACTTAATAACGTGCACGAAATCTGCAGCCGTGTTTCAGTAAAATACTGATCGCGCGGGACCTAACACTAGTGGAGCCCGGGGCTGGTTGACGCAGTATTTGTATTTTGATTTTTAGCTTACACATTATTAAGTTTTGGTGTGCTTTTGATACCAAATAGGAAAGTTTATTGTTTTATCTTTCATATTAGACAAGAAAAATATTTTTTTTAGCAACAGTTTAGGTATAAATTTTTTTGTAAAGATGGATGCCAGGTTGCGTCAACCAGCCCCGGGCTGGGGTTGGTTGACGCATTCCATGGGGTTGGTTGACGCAGACAAAAAAGTAAAGTAAAACATCTGTTATAATCCAAATCAAAAAAAAATATATTACATTTTAAAAATGGTAACTACCAAGGAACAAACATAAAATAGGTCACTTCCAAGGAACAAAAGGCGCATTAATTTTGAAAAAGGTAACTCAATTAACAAATTTAATATTATAGCGTAAAAAAAATATGTCCTTATTCGCTTTCACAGTTTACACAAACAAAGAAGACTCCAGGTTCCCCAGCACAAGCTTCATGTGCCCACATTTCGCAACTAGTACACCGGATCCATTTTTCGGATAAGGCACTATTTTTATAGCTATGTGTGCAATAAAGGCAAAGGCATTCATCTTCATCGGACTTATCATCGTCTTTGACTATTTTCCTTTTTTTTTGTTTTTTATCTTTTGCATCGGACTTCTTATTTGAGCAAATATTCCTTTTAACAGACTTCACATTCTTCTCTTGTTCTTAAAGAGCATCTTTTATTGGCGTGTCAGTTAGAATTGCTGTCACACGCTTTCTTCTATTAGGTTTAGCGTCCTGCTTTCTAGGTCCGGCTTTTGATAGCGGTTTCAATTGAAATGGAATTACAGTAGGAAGCGAGCTCTCATTTTTTTTGAATCGAACTGTTAGTTGAAATATTGTTTTATTTCCCAGGCAGTGGACTTTTTGCTAACACTATATCTTTGGAGCATCCTGGCTGGTTAAGATCATCCTGTGAACACCCCGGTCGTGGTTTTAAAATCGTGAACTGGAACCACGTCCTTGTCAGCATTAGTTTCTGCGGGATCGGGACGGTCAGTTGCATATCCTGGTAAAAACTCTTGATCGTCAAAAACGTCTCTATTGAAAGGGCTAATTACAGACACCTTGAATCACGCCATAATATTTTTCGGTGTTGCTGCCAGTGGCGGTGAGTCTCGAACTATTAGAGGGACATCGTATATTGACATCGTGCGTCTGGGGTTGCTAATGATCCAGGAGTCACTGGCTGAATTAACGTAATGTTTTAATGGTCCATAGACATACCGATCGAGAGGCTGGAGCTTATGTGAGCAACGGGCTGGAAATGACAACGCCGTTACCCCTTTACTTTTTAGATAATCAAGGGCAGCTACAGACAAATGCGAATCATGATTGTCTAGCAACAGCAGTACCGGTCTCTCTTTAGAACAACCAACGTGCTTGACAAAATGCTTAGCAAACTCCAAAAAGTGCTCTTTTCCCATCCAACCTGAATGATTTGCGGTTCCAACTGCTCCAGGAGGGCCATTAGCGAGAAAATGTCCTCTGAAGTTAACCCTTGGAAAAACAAAGAACGGCGGGACAGAATTTCCCGTTGCAGATACCGCCAAAGCCATAGTAACTAAGGGGGGTTACGCGTCCCACCTGCTTATATCCACGCCTGCCAACAATTCGGTTAGGCTTTTGTACGGTCGTAATCCCAGTTTCATCCATGTTCCATATTTGTGCTGCTTCTAATTTTAGGCGATTGAGGACCGTTTTCAAGTTGCCAAAGAACATTGAAACATTTTCTCTGTTGAAACTAGAAGCGCGAGCTAAGCTGGTTGCTTCTGGAGTTCTTACCGAAAAAGCACGATGTCGTTTCATGTAGTATGTGAACCAATCCTCGTGAACCAATCCTCTCCAGCCATTTTTGTTACGTTCCAGGATTCAGGGTATTTAAGGCGCAAAGCAGTGGCATAATCATACGCGAATTTTCTTACTTCACTGACAGACAATCCAAAATATATGTCGCTTGCCGTTTTAAGGTATTCCTCCAAATGATTTTCTTGTTGATCTGTGAACACCTTAGAATTATAGAAGACGTAAGGCATTTTTTGAAGCTTTAATATTTTTAAAAATAATTTAAAATATAATATACGTGGCGATTCCTGTAATATCCAACTTTTGTCGTTATTGCGGCATCACCATTATTTCTTCCTCAGTAAATTTTTTGCAAAAACGTCTAAAAAATGCCTCCGCGATCTCAAAGTCTCTTGCAGTTGCCCTTATGGATTTGTTGTTCATTTTAACCTCTTTAACTGCCCTTAACATGATATCTGGTGGAGTGATACCCCTTTCTGATGTTCGTTTACCAGAACGCATCTCACTAAAATATGAAACAAGAATTAAAATATTTTATTTTAAACTCGGGGTTGGTTGACGCATGCGTCAACAAGCCCCTTGTTGTGTGCGTCAACCAGCCCCTGACCACGTTTTTGTATGTGTGATGTAACTGCACCTATACTATTTTATTCTTAGAAAATCTATTTAACTGTTCTTGTTTGGGACGGTTGAAGCTTTATGTAGCATCAAACCGATCTCAATTATCTTTAAAAATAAAGTTTCTAGAACAAAACTGTAAAAAAGTAAAAAATTACTTACCACTGCCAAAAAACAACAAACCGCACTGTACACAACACCACTGATGCAATCAAACTGAAACGAACGTTCGAGAGTGGTTTTTAATGGCGGCTTTAAGACAAACTGGTCGGAGACGTTGCCAAGTGTACTGTTTCAAAAAAAATTGAGATGCGTCAACCTACCTGGTGCGTCAACAAGCCCCGGGCTCCCTACAGTTGTTTCGCTTTAAATTCAAGATATTGCGCAACCATGCCTTTTGCTTCATTTGACACTTGTTACAATTGATACCGGTCTCCCCTACCATTTTTTAATGATAATAGCACATCGCCACCTGAACTATATTTCAAGCGTCTTCTCTTCTTAGACCGTACGATCTGTCAATTCCGAGACCGGTTCTATAGCGTTTCTTAATATGTTGAACGTCAGCTCTTTTTTCATCTCTTGGGTGGTTTTTACGCTGTTCGAGTTTCCAACGGTTTTGCCTCTAGCACGACACGGAGATCCGCTCTTCATGCATTTCCCTCAGATGATTAAGACAATTCCTACATTCTGCATTGTGAGAAACAAAAAAACTCGAATAGGAAGATTATACCCCAAATAGAATTTAAAAGTATTTTGTCCAATCAATTAATTGGTTATTATGAAAAAGATGTCCAAAAACATTACTAAAAAAACAAAAAAATGTATAGCTAGACAGCAATCGAAGTGTGACGGTGGCAAATACTTTCCGTCAGGCAAATAATGTGGAATCTCACTTAAGATATAAAGGCAGTTACAGAAGATGTGCTTTATGGTCAACTAAAGAGCGTGTCAAAGGATCCTATATAATATGTGGCAAATGCGACGTTGCATTATATTTAGAGTGTGTTGAACTCTTTCACGTGAAATACAAATTGATCGTTTTTTATATAGACTAGAAAGTTTTACTATTTATTTTCTATATAAGAGACATGTTATGTTCTAAATAAAAGTACTTAGGACCTCCGTGATAACCGTTAAAGCGACAGTAGACGAAAACAGTGAAATGCCATTTATATTAATTGCTGATAGTTCTGTATGTGATAGTCAGTGCTCGGATGTACAGTAGGGTGCTAAATTATATTTTCGAACTTTTAAATGTAGTAGTGATAAAAAGTTGCCTATTGCCTTTGAAAATAAACTGTTAAAATTTGGTTTTTACCCTTTCGCTCACGATTTATTGTTATTGGGAGTAAAATTCTGTGAAAAGACATCCTTGATAATTGATTTTTTTCATGATTTTCAGGGATATGAATTTCACCTCAGCTGCCCCCAGATGGCGGTGGTGGCATGTCGTCAATTGATGACAGTATGAGCCAATGGTTGCTATATAACTTCCACGTGGAGGCGGTAGCATGTTGTCGATTTTGTATTGTAGACGTTAAATAAAAGTAACGTAAAATTTTTTTTAGTATTTTTATTATTCAAAATACAAATTTACTTATGAAGATTTATTAAACAATTCTTATCTTTTGTTAAACACAGATGTACAAGGCACTCACTACATTTAATTCTTGATGTACCTTTGCAACCCGCATTTTTACAGCGTGAAGATGATTTTGAATTTTCATGGATAGGCTAATGACTAACGTTGTCCAGTCTAACTTCTAGTATTGGACGTACTTCAAAGATTGGACTCGACAATGTTGCTCATTCCGAACATTCGTAGGGGGTCGTCTTCTTTGTGCTTTAGGTGTTGTATCAACTACAATAAGAGCTTCTGCGACATATGATCTAAAGTTGAATAAATCTAGTATATCCTTTTTTGGTATGTTTAATTGTTGAGCTTGTTGTCTTCATTCTAGCCATGAAAAAGTACATGCAAGATCAATTGCGTGTGTGAACATTCGAAGTGTCCACTTCTTGGACCTAATAAATGTTCGATATATTTGAATCGGAAAGTCAAGTTTGTCGACTCCTCCCATACTAGAATTATATAATTTGACTGATTCGGGGCGTGACACATACACATATTGTTTGGTGGTTTTATCCCAACGTTTAGCTTGATCTTTTTCACCAATTCCTACGAAGGTCGATGCTATGTGCATCGGTGTGTTATCAAACCATTTTACAACTACGATTCCCTCTCTACTTATAACTTCCTGTACAGACCCTCGTCCTTGTTTTGCCATTTCCTTGTGAGTTATGAAGGGAGGTTTTGCAAACGTGCTGTAGATGTGCAATATATTGATTGTAGCGTAAATATAACATCACGTTGTAATTTGAAAAAACATGTAGAAATATAACTGTATATTCCTTTCGTGTATTCGATTACTCAATTTTAGAACTACACTACCTGCAACGCCATAGACCGCTTTCTCAAGTGAATCTAACTCTGTTGTAGCCCCCTGATAAATAATAAAATCGTATAAAAGTACGCTTTTACCACACAGTGCATAAATTTTAATCCCCCGGGGACTAGATTTGTTCTTAATGTACTGTTTGACATTCAACTTTGCTAGTCAAGAACTACAACACAAATTATGAAGCAGATGACTGCAGTTTATTGTATTATTTTTTAAATTTTCATAATAAACCAAAACCATTCACTATAAATAACTAAATGATTTAAATTTTGACGCTCAAACAATAAGCTATGTCTCTGGTTTCCTTGTAAAAAAAATACTTTTAATTGCGAAGAATGAAAGGCTAATTTGCTGACATATATTTTAGAGATCCACCATAGGTTCACTTCCTTCAAAGAAAACACATCTGATTTATGTACAAAGAGAAGTTAAATTTATTTCAATACTGCATGATTTTGTTATCATATTTTACCACTTTTACTTCATGTAAATAATATTACTGAAAATAATGAACACTTTGCAAAAGGTCGTATACATTTTGATTGGTTCACCTGTCGAGAACATAAATCATACGTATTTTCTCAACTCCTGAAAGTTTGTGTCCCCTTATTAACCATTTGCTCATCAATGCACATTTCTTTTTCCAGAGGCAAAGACAAACGACGAGTCCTAATTGAATCATAGAGGGGTCGTACCTGACAAAAGCGGTCAGTAGAATTAGCTAATCTATTTTGAACATCAACAAAATGCACAGTTTGACGTAGCTTCAAGAATCGATTTACTGCCATATTATCAGCTATGATAGCTACTCTCAGTGACTTGCCATTTTTCCAATATAAATTAACTCTCGGATATCGTAAATTTCCCATCATAACATGGATTCCAACAAAAGTTCTTATCTCAGACAATGTGGTGAACTGAAATCTCATATTTTGTTGTGTAGCGTACAAGTTGGTGTTATCTACCATTTGTTGAAAGAGGGAATTTGGAAAATATTAGTTAAAAAAATGAAGAGGGCTTGGCAAATATACAACAGGGCGACGAGCATTATCACACCATTTTATATTCGGTGTAACATATGTCACATTATTCATCCATATAATGTTTTCTTTCGTAGTAAGTTGATTTGTTCCCATATACTATGTTACTGCTCTCTTTGTTTCCGCCTTTTCCTTCTTCCTTTGTTTTGCGTCTTTCTAAATAATATCCTCATTGTCATTACCCTGCATTTCTTCCACCTCAACTCCTCATTTCTTCTACCGCACCATCTTGCGTTTTGACTCCTTTGGCATCTTGCATTTCTTGCCCTATATCTTGTTCTCGTTCATCTATTTGCACGTGCATTTCGTTAAATTCACTGTCGACATCGCACATTTCTCTCACTTCTAAGAACACAATAACTAGTATTTCAAGAAATAATAGCGATAAATATACACTTACCTTCCAAATTTTCTCCAATTTCCGAGTCTATTTCATCATTTTCATCACTAATGTATTCTATGTCTGACATTTCATCTACGAGTCTCATCAACTCCTCATATTTTAACGGCACGTTTCGCTTGAAAGCCTTTTTTCTAATATAAATCACAAAATTAAAATCAAAGTAATAAAATTTTTTTTTATCTTTACCTTGGTATTTTGTTTACCGTTGACTCACAATGTAATGAATTGATGACAACTATATTCACAAAAATCCTGTACTCAATGGGGAACACAACGAACTATTTCGACAAAAACGAACAATTTAGTGGTTATTTATTAATGACTGAAAATACTAACATGTCTATAATAACAAAGTGACACTCGCAACCTTCGTTTTTGTTCTATCATGTTGTCGCGGTAACGCAAGGTCACAGCATATAGAACAAAAATGTGACAAATAGGATCAAAAGCTTTAAATGTATTAGGATTAGTATAAATAGCATTCTGAGCTTATGGAATGACTTCAATGAGAAAAAAATTAATTATCTTTTAACTAGGCGTTTAAATTCAGATTGTCTGGAGAATTTTTTCGGTTCTGTCAGACAACAAAATGGCAACTGTAGAAATCCTACTCCAATTCAATTTAAAAGAACATTTGAAAAATTAGTGTATTTAAAAATATTCCACTCAGGGACCGAAAATTGTGAGGCAGTTCCAGATTCCATACTTTTGAAGTTGGCAGATGTACCTGATGTACATACGGTACCGTCTACAAAAAACATGCCAATAGAAATTACCACTCAACTTATAGGTACAGATTATCAGCAAGATGAGATGCTACACAAGAATTTTGTACGGTATATCTGTGGCTATCTGTTAAAAAAAGCCCTTAATATACATAGTTGCGACGTGTGCATAACATTTTCAAACCATCGACAAGAATTAGATGATTCTTCATTATATATCTATTTTAGGGCATACGAAAATTCCGAAAAAACTATTTTTGGAAATTTAAAAAATCCAGCAGACATTTTTGTGGATTTTATTGCGAATGTTGAAGAAATTTTTCACACAAATTTCCACTGTCTAATAGCAAGGACCAACATTTGCAATAATCTTTTCCAACTTGTACACAGGCAATATCTTGCGCATCCTTGTGGGAAATTTCCCAAAGAGTTTGTATTAAAATTGTACTTACGCGAACGACTTTATTATACTTTAAAACATATTAATAATAATTTTAAAGATCAAAAAAATATTCGTAATAAATTGATTATATGGCGTAATCAATAGGTGGAAGTATATATTTGTGTAAATACTTCAAGTTACAAATTTATTATGTCACATAGAACAATTATTATTTAAATGTTGGTTTGTGTTATTGTATTTACTTTTTGTATTTGTAATGTTAGTATTGTTTATTTAACGTCATTATTGGACACATTTCATTTTTTTACTAATCTCACTACTCCGTGAGTGAAACTATTATTAATTGTAAAAATATTTGCGAAAGTATCGCACAATTTTAATAAATCGTTTTTCACATGTGAACACATATCTAGATCTTATGTCTTTTTTAATTCTGTTTCCGGGTTGATTGTTTCACTTTTTAAGTTATAGGTATTAAATTAATCTGAATTTGATAATTGCATATCGTTAATTTTGATTATAACACTCCCATATAATTTTCATTTAAAATTGTCACATATGGATTATCCTTTGACACTATACTTATCTACAAAAATTCCTTCAATTATCTCTAACGATGTATATATCGATCTTTTTTATCTTCTAAACTATAATAGGTAGGCTAATTTTATCAAATGCTTCTAAAAGCACATACAATTCTAGCATACTAACTTTTTGATTGTATGTGGTCCATTAACGTGTGATCTCGCAAGTTATTTGATTTTCTTTCTAATCGAACTACCTACTTCCCAATGCGGTGATATAGCTAAATAATAAATATGACTATTTCACGTAACAAGAACAGCTTGCCTATATTCTATTTTTATAAGTATCTATGTAAATTCAAATAAACATAATACTCTCATGTTTACTTCAAATTTCTAAGTACGGCCCTGCCAGCGGTACTAGAATAAACCCATAGCCAACTCTGAGATTTACCCCCAAATGGCGTCCTCAAGGTCACAGATTTTCAATAAATAATATCAAAGTGCCGACGTTAAGAGTCTGGGCTGTGTGTTTATTAGGCTGTGGCAAGGTTCTATTCACCTAATGAAATATTGAAAATAAAGTCTCGCTACTAGACAGCAGATGGCAGGACAATAATATATATTGTTTTCTAATAGTGTAACCAATTGCTGATATTATGAGTAAACCACAAAATATCGGTGTAGGATCCATACTTTTCAATATAATACGATGTCGTCAGATGAAGACACCGTGAGCGAAAGGGTTAATATGAAAATTTTTTGAATTGCCGCAAATCAGTAAAAAATATGAAATTTTTTATATTTTGAAGATTCTTTTTATATACCGAAAAATTATTTTCGTCGTAATTTTTGAATGTAATAGTGATAAAAAGTTAAATAATGCCTTTTAAGAGACCCAGTAAAAATGTGGTTAGGTTAATAATATATTTTGAGGTGCCGCAAAGCTGTAGAAAATATGTATTTTTAGGCAAATTTAACCATATTTGAACATTTTTTTCTTATAGCTTAAAAAATATTTTAACTTTCTAATTATGAATTGTCTTTTTATACTGTTTAATTTAAACAATTCATTAGTAAAAGGAACTGATAGGTATAGGTTGAATAACACTACAAATAATATATATTTTTAGATATAATCCTCTTAATATGATTAAGCAACAGTAACACAGTTTACTTCTTAGGTATTCTTAGAGAAAACCGACCTATTATAATAATGTTGTGTTTTGTTAAAATATATAACAAATAAACACAATGGTAACAGTATTAGGCAGGAGTACACGGTCGGGAAACCAGAGTGGCGGGGGAGCCCCTGTCATTCAGTTCAGTGCTGACTGCTGAAGTGATTGAGTGAGTAGTAAGTGCGGTTATCTTGCGTGGTTAAAGTGTCGAACTGTCAGTTTTTTAATGTTATACGTGTAACGTGAAAGTCAATTTTTTTATATGAATTTATTTTGATTATCACTAGTGCGATGACATTGTCAAAACCAATTAAGACCAGACTTAAGTTAGAATGTCCAATATTCAGACATCCCAAAGAATTAAGTGAGTTGAGTTTGCCAACTTATTGTGATGTGATGGAATATTACCTATTTGTACGACATGAACTAAAACCAGAGGCAACTTCAAAGGAACCAACTGTAAGTGAGATATTAGATATTGTTATGAATAAAGTAGAAACTATTTGGTTAAAGGCTTCAATACCTGTAGTTTCAAAAATCCGCATGCTACAAATGGAGAAAACATACCACGACAAATATAGAAATATATTAAGATCCAAGGGACGAAAAGGTACAGAAATATATGACTCTATCGTAACATCTTTTTTAAATGAGAGTAATCGCCTTTTTGACGCAGCGGCTTGTAAGTGCAAAATCTTTTCAGATTGTAAATGTCAAAAAGAAAAAAGAGTACCGAAAATCGAGCAAACCTTTTTAACCGTCCATAGAACTACGAGACAGATGAGTATCAGTAGTGTTGATAAGGCTGTCTCAAAAGTTTTAAATAGAAGAGAAGAAAGAAAGCATAGGTCAATGCAGCAACAGTTACAGTATAATCAACAATCAACTGGTAAAGCGTTTCATAGCGATGCTGCAGATATTAGCGAAAAGTCTGATACTGACCCAGGCTCTGATGAAGAACCAACTAACAACCCAGACCATCCATCCACTTCCGTTCAGGCGTCAACCACATGCGATCAAATGCGTGTGGAATTACCAACAGTTGCGTCAATCTGTGACAGAACTGGAGTTTCAGATAGGGTAGCTGCTGCTATTGCAAGTGCAGTTCTTAAAGATTTTGGAATGATTACAGATGTTGATAGCAGTAAAGTAATAGATAGAATGAAAATTCGAAGAGCGAGGTCCAAGAATCGAAAAAGACAAATTGTAAATAGTTTTAACCAAATTAATGAAAACAAAGGATTGTTTTTTGATGGTAGAGAACATAAAACAATTTTGCACGAAAAACAAGGAAACAAATTTTACAAGAAAACTATTGTCGAAGAGCATATTTCATTAGTAGAAGAGCCAGGTTCATTCTTTCTCGGGCATGTAACTCCTGTGTAGCTTCTGGAACAGGCGAAGCCATAAAATATAATATCATAAAGTAATTTAATGGTAACAATACTTTGAATTTATCCAGCTTAACTGCTATCGGATATGATGGAGCGGCAACAAACACAGGAGTTAATAATGGTGTACTTGCTTTGATGGAAAAAACCCTAAATAGACCAATACAGTGGCTGATTTGTTTGTTTCATGGTGATGAGTTGCCCTTGCGCCATTTTTTCTGTGGATTAGATGGGAAAACAATAGGTCCTAATGAATTTGCAGGTGTAATAGGAAAGCAGCTTGAAAAATGTCATGAGCTTCCAGTGGTTAACTTTTCTCCAATACGACACAACCTTCCTGATCTGGAAATAAAAAAAAGATTCAAGCACACACCTAAAATATTTACTTGAAATGTGCATTGCGATCTCATGTAGTGAATGTTCTCAAGACCTCTCCTTAAGAAAATCAGGTAAGTTGGACCATTCACGACGGCTCACGTTAGCAAGTCGCATACTTCGATCATATGTTGGAACAGAGAATCCCTCCGACAACCTTAAAACCTTAACAGAGTATGTCGTGAAGGTGTATGCCCCCATCTGGTTTCATATTAAACTCAAACCATCATGTGTGAATGGTTCCAAAATTTTATGGAGACTGATCAAATTCTCTCGTTACCTTTGTGAACAGCATCGATATATAATTGATCCTGTCATTCAAAGAAACGGTTACTATGCTCATCCTGAAAATGTGCTTCTCTGTATGTTATCTGATGAAAGGAAACACGTAAGTATTCGCAGACTTCTGAAGGCAAGATCAGAAAACGTAAATGGAGTAAGAAAATTTGTGACACCCAATATCAATTTTCAGGCTGAAGATATGATTGATTGGTTGGACTTAACAATCACAGGGCCTCCGATGACCAAACACATAACTGATGAGGCTGTAAAAGGGTATATCAATGAGGCAAAAGAAGAAGATGGTTGCCGAATTCAGTCGATACACTTTCCTCGTTTTCCCTGCCAGTTCCAAATTTGATTACTTACCAGAAAAAGGAAAAGAATTTCGAGGTTATGTCAGCAAGGCAATGCCAGCATGAAACAATGATGAGGTTTCTCTTTTTTGTTTGTTTATAAAAGTAAAAAGATAGCTGCTAAATAGTGCAATAACTTGTATTATATTGTGGAATTAACTAGAGACCTTGAGTTTCATTTAAAAACACTAATAGTGCATTAGTTCTCATTTTTTGTGTAAGTATGAAAATAAAAAGGAAACGAATCAAATAACAGATAAATATATATTCAAGTTATAATCTAAATCTAAAAGACATCGGTATAGTGATACGTCTAAAAAATGTCGGAACTGATTATTCCTTGTGCAATGAATTATCTGCTCCTATTGCAACAGGTAATTTTTTGTTTATGAATTACTTGACCCACCTGTGTTAGCAACAATTTTGATCTACAGAATAGAGAAACAGTAAATAATTTACACTTTACACACAATTTATACTGTTCGTTTCCTGATTAGATTATGAATAACATGGCAAGATCTATTGAAAGTGACTATTTCTAATTTCTTTTATCGTCGATTTTCTTATAATAAAACATTTTGGGAACTGAAATAGGTATTCAGAATAATTCATGTACAAATTAATATGTTTATGTCACACCGTGAATAAAGTAGGTATAATAAAATTGAAAACATTATTTTTGTAGAAGAATTTGTCAAGACAAATAGAATTTTAGACGATATCCTTATAGAAATGCAATCATCTAATCCTAACAATGCCAAAGGCAATACTAATTGAAATCTTCGACGTGAAGATTTCCAAAACATACTGTCAAAACTTCTCATTCAGAACATAAATGCCTTAAATGAGGTTGATGCATGGCAGGATACATAGGGACCTGTAGGCCTATAGTAAGTAAGTAAAGTAGTGAGTCGCCATGAAAAATATATATAAATAATTCAAACTGTAATATTATCATTGTTTTATTGAATTTGTTAGATATTAATTTAATCAATTACAAAATGTTTATGCTTATATTTAAGACTTGTTCAGAATATCCCGATTTTAGTTGGTTGAGCATACAGTGCTGCTTTACAAAAGTCGTTATGATTAATGCAAGTGTAAATTTGACTGCACTATCTCAAAAATCTTGATTACTGTAAGTTATTATTTATTGCTTCATTTTAGGCCCTATATTTTTCGAGCCTAACCCTAAAAGAAAAAAATGGTGGCCACCTTTTAGTTTTGTCAAAAAATTTACACTTTCAAAATCACTTTTGTAGCTTCTAAATAAATAGTACTTATGTGGCTTTCGGACGAAAATTACTATTAATTAAATTACTTTACTTATAACATTCACTATCTCCCAATTGAAGGCAATAGACTGCTATGACATGTCTGTACATAGAGGGTGTTTTTAAATTCATACGTAAAATTTGAATATTATGAGGGGTTTTTTTGTAAAAAAAACTCAATCATACTGGATTATTAATAGATATATTCTTTCAGATGCGCTAACAATGGTCTCACATATTCGGAGAAGGAATTCGATAAAATTTCCGCAGATTGGGTCCGTCAAGGGAAGCAGCGAGAGCAATAGGAGGAAAACCACGAACAAAGGAAAAATAATTTTTTTATTATTACATTTTTATATGAAAATATATTAATAAATACAGTAATTTGAAGTTTAAGAAGCAGTTTTATTGTTAATATGTTTTTTAGTGTAGCGTGACCGTAAAAGTTTTGCACTCTAGAGACGCAGCTGACACAAAACTGAAACATTTCTGAGATGTAGTTGACACATAAGTAAATCATCTCTGAGACATAACTGCGACAGATGAGGGACATTATTCGGCTCTTGAGAAAAGAGTTTGGCTCCCTTTTTAGGTAGGACATAGGAGCATCACAGAGATATCCCTGTTATGTTTACGCGCTTTCCTCGTGATGTCTCTGTGATAGAACAAGTAACACCTGTGATGTATCTGGAACGTAGTTGCTCTGTAAAATGATCAATTGGGTAGTAGTACGCACACGGTCTGCGAGTCGGAGGAAAACTCTTCTGCTGTGAGCCGCCTGTTTGGGTACTGCAGTGTATACACTCGAGCAGCAACGGCTGCATTTCTCATACATTCAAAATTAACTGCCAATATATCAAATGCTAATTTGTAAAACTCATTTCATAACGAAAAGATAAAGAATGTCTAATCAATGCAACACGATTAATAATTTCGGACATATGCTGCAAAATTATAGCTTGCTTGTTTTCAAATGGGAATGAGTCTATTTTGTTTCTTGGCCACCTTTATTAATTTTGTTGTCGTCAGTAAGGGCGCGTTGTATCAAACACCTAAACTCGGTTTAATAATAACTCATGTTTATACTGTAACAGATCGATGTATTCATTACCAATCAATTACATTCGTCTAAACATCAGTTATTATTAAACACAGTTTAGGTGTTTGATACAATGGGACCCAAATCGTAATTCATATTTTAAACTGTATTTTGTTGTTGCTGGACAAATATCGGTTTTTATTGATATTTCATGCTTTCGATTTACTAACACATCGCTTGAAAACAAATATAACATTCTTATTTAATTGAAAAAATGTAGCACAACTTACTTGACAAGTCTTCTAGACGTAGGAAGATCAATTCCCGCTATTTACCCGTTTTTTACGATATCTCGGGATAGAAAAGAGATATCTCCTCGCGGTTTGCACTTTTTCATTACTAATTTAGTCTACTTTTAAAAAACCTACTTCAATTTGTATGCTCTCATTTAAAAATGTTACGAGAAAACACAATATTAAGAAAATAGCGCCCTCTAGCATTTATGTTATTAATAAGATTGCTTCATATTTACAAGTTTTTGATTGTTCAACAATAGTTCTTTTAAACAACATCAAGTTTATTAAAATTGGTCAAGCAGAAACGGAATTTTAGGCGTTTTTTCGTAACAAGGTCCCCATCCCCTTATATGAAGAGATAGACTCAAACTTGTCATATTAGAAATATGCAGAATTTGTCGAGGAATCTGATTATGATTTTTAATATGCTCTTTAATAGAGTAAATTTTGATTTGCATTTTGAAATTTTAACTTTCAAATGCACCCTCTAGCGGTGGACCTACAATTACTAAACTAATTTTCAGGCGTTGCTCGAGGCCACTTTTGCTATAAAATTTTTTTTCCCGAACTTGTGCTATAATCTACTCCTGAGATATGGCCGACGGCCGTTCTCAGTTGGCCACCCGGTACAAAGAATGTCAAACCATTCTACATCTCATAATAAATTCATTTCAATCACATCAATATACAAATGTTGAGCATTGATACGTAACACCAAGAACATACAGAATAGAATAGAATCTATTGATCTCAAATGTCACAAAATGACATTAGACAAGTCTAGCTAAAACTAGAATACTTACCTTAAAACATTAGAATTAAGCAATACTTTATGTTAACAAATAGATTAACGTGAATTTACAGACAATATTATAAAAAACTGGAAACACACAGGTTCATTAAAGATTAAGATCAAGCAAAGTTGTAGTTTAAACATCATCAAGGCAATATCTCTGAAACCTATTATAAAGTCCAATTCCCATTACTACAGGTGATTTCTTACAGATTCCTATATGCTGGTAGGTATAGAGAAATCTGATTTATATATCTTGTGTCATGAGCATGAATATCACTATTCTGTAAATATTCGCTTTTATTCCTATGGAATAATGTGATTAAATCCAATATACAGGGTGGCGCACCGAAAACGAAACAATGACACTTACTGGCAGCTCAGTTCTTTTTTGGAAAGGCCCGTACATTTTATTTTCAAGGGGATATTAAATTGGAAAATAGTTCGGATAGCACGTGCAGACCCCTAGGCGGGGTGGCATCACCACTAAAATCTCAAATGGACAGGGGAATTCATCATTGGAACGGTCTTTCATGCCGATTACTCCGATCGGAGTATTTCGGAATCATTCGGCGACGCCCATCACTCCAATAGGAGTTTTAGTTTTGCTTGAGATTCACACACTAGTATTGAGCCGGTGTTACCGAGAAAAGGTTGTATTTCTTGTGGCGTCAGTCGTTGAACTTTTATTCAAAGTGTATTTTAGTTGGTTACGCGTTTGTCTTTGTGCTTCAAAAATTAACATGGATTCAAAACCTGGACCTTCTGATCAGCACAAAAGAAAAGTTGAAAGAAGTTATGAACGGACTCGTAACAAAAAAGACTAACAAATGAAGAATTACTTCAGTGCTTAGATTATAGTAGCGGTGATGAATATTTGTTAGAATCTGAAGATGAAGATTCTACCTCCGAATCAGAAGCTGCAACTGATTCAGACACACGTTATCGGGATTAATTGTTAGGACATATTCCTGGTTCGCCTGTAAATATAAATCCAGCACCGACTAATCTGCAAGTGAATTTCCAGTGGACAAATACAGGGACATTGGAATACTTCACGTTCAAGAAAATTCAAGAGCTTTTAGTACCAATTCCGGGCAGAAGGAAACCTATAGATTTTTACTTTTTCGCCCAATCTATCTAATCTGCGAGAAAAGTATTGGTTTGCCCACAAAAAAGTTGAAATTTTGAGAGTAAATTATTATTATTTTCACGTTTTTCATCAAGAACAACACGAAAAAATGGTTTTTAGAAAAAAATCCTGTGTGTATGCCGTCGTCGTCGTCGTTGTCGTCGGCCACTTTTCGTTACATGTCTTCTTAGCACGATACAGCTTCCGTAGTGCAACAAATCACCAATTTTATAATCGAATATTGTTCACGACATCTCACAGATGAAACCCTATTGATTCTTAGCTCACAATAGGCAGTACAATAGACGCTATGGTACTTGAAGTATGACATTTTAGTAATTTTTTGAGAAATTTCAGTTTGTTAGCACGATACAGCCTCCGGAGTGCAAAAAGTCACCAATTTTATGATTGAATATTATTTTGACCATCTATTAGATGAACTCTATTGATTTTCAGCTCACCACAGCCAGTACAACAGGTGCTAGAGTACTTTAAGCACAACATTTTTGTCATTTTTGGGGAAATGGAGTTTGTTAGCACGATACAGCTTCCGGAGTTTATACAAGTGACCAATTTTATGATTGGATATTATTCAGGACATCTCAAAGATGAACCCTATCGAGATTCAGATCACTAAAGCCATTACAACGAGTGCTATGGTACTTGAGGTACCAAATTCAGGTAATTTTTGGAGAATTTTCAGTTTGTTAGCACGATACAGCCTCCAGCGTATATACAAGTGACCCATTTCATGATTGAATATTGTTCAGGGCGTCTATAAATGAACCTTATTGATTTTTGGCTCACCAGAGCTAGTACAACGGATGCTATGGTACCTAAAGTGCCACATTTTTGTCCTTTTTGGAGAAATTTTGGGTTTAGTACGATATAGCCACCAAGGTGTATACAAGTGGCCAATTTTATAATTGGATATTTTTCAAGGTGTCTCAAAGATGGACCCTATTGATTTTCATCTGACTATAGCAAGTGCAGCAAATTCTATAAATCCAGTTATACAGCATTTTTTGTTACTTTTGGAGAAATTTTGGTTTGTTAACACGATACATCCCCCGAAGTGTATACAAGTGACAATTTTATGATAGAATATTAATCAGGGCATCTCACAGATGGGAAAAGTTTGTTTTAATCTTTAAAACCGTTTATTCATTTTAGCATTATAATTGACGAGACTTTTCTAGAGCAGATTGTAAACCAAACAAATGATTATGCTAATGCAAACAAATTGGAAACATTTGATTGTTGCAGAGTTCAAAATTTTCATAGCTCTCCTCTTTCATACTGGCACTATTCAACTTAGACAAATAAATGATAACTGGAAAATGGATCATCTCTTCAATATACCACTTTTTCGAAAATATATGTGGGGAAATAGATTTCTTCTCATCCTGAGGTGTCTACATTTTACATCTACAAATACTAAACCTAACGATCGTTTAGGCAAAATACGGACTGTGATAGACTTTCTCATCGCCAAGATGAACAGCATCTATTACCCAGGAAAGGAACTCTCATTAGACGAATTTATGGTACTGTGGCGGGGGCAGTTACAGTTCAAACAGTACATACAAAATAAACGTCACAAGTATGGAATAAAGCTTTATATGCTTACAGAACCTGATGGATTGGTGCTAAAATTTCGCGTGTACGAAGGTTCATCAGATGATTATGGTGGTGCTGGACATTCAACCAAAGTAGTTCTACACTTACTTGAAGAAAAGTTAGGTCAAGGACACGCGGTATACCTCGACAACTTCTACAATAGTGTTGGCTTAGCTACAAAGCTACTAGAAAATGGTACCTATTGTAGCGGAACTCTGAGAAGTGACCGTAAACACAACCCACAAGAAGTCATGAAGGCAAAATTGAAACGAGGAGAAAACGAATCTAGGTTCTCTAATGGAATTCATATTGAAAAATGGAAGGAAAATCGCGATGTCTCTTATATAAGTACCGAATTTGGAAATGAAACTAGTATTTTCAGGAATAAAAGGGGAAAAAGAATTGAAAAACCTAAAGCCATTCTAAATTACAACAAATACATGTCAGGAATTGATCGTCAAGATCAAATGCCATCCTATTACCCTTGCAATAGGAAAACGATACGGTTGTATAAGAAACTTTTCATTCATGTTTTACAAATGAGTTTGATAAATGCATACTATTTGTACAAAAAGTATTCTGGTGATCGTCGCTTTTATGACTTTCGACTGGAAGTAATTAGAGATCTGTTAGCCACCCAGGATGATGTACTCGTCAGTCCTCCAAGCTAAAAAAAGGATTCGAACGCTACCCATTCTTCTACAAAAATTAAAAAAAACCGTCAAGGAAACAAAGAGAGGAAGTACTGAAACCAAGAGAGTTTGTAGAAACGAATACAAAACATGCAGGGAACACAAAATAAGGAAACATACAACGTTTGAATGCAAACAATGTCCCGAAAAACCTGCTTTTTGTATCAAATGCTGTGAGGACTTTCATAAAGAAGTCTAGTTAGTTGTCAGTATTTTTGATATATATTTCAATTTGGTTTTGAACGAACTCATTTGTTTTATATGTCTTCTGTGTCCATGGTAGTTTACCCGTAAAGCAAATATGTTTACTTATTTTATTCTTAATGAAAATAAAAGTTATTTGCATCATATTTACGACATTTTCCTTTCTTTCTATGGCTAAAATGTGTGCCTCCAATCGGAGTGTTCGGCGTCTCTTGAAAATTTTAATGGCTGACGCCGACCACTCCGACAGGAGTAAAATATTTTTATGCTAATTTGAGACAAAATATATACATAAACGTAATAAAACAACAATTTACATGATCTCTGGCGTAAATCAATATAAACAAACTAATAAAATACTACGGCATCCGGGCATGTAAAAAATATGGTCGGCAGTCAACCTGTTAATAAGCAAATGCTTCTTTTCACTACGCCCATTGTTTGTTCATCATTTTGGTGTTGAAAATAGCGATTGTATCATTCTTTGTTGCAACAAAACTTGTTTCTTGAAGAAAGATAAGGAGTGAATGTTTTGTACTTAATTTGAATAGAAACTTAAGACATAGACCAAACTTTGTTGTTCAAATACCTTTTAACGCTATATACATAGACTAACCATTGTAAAATCCACGGCAGAAAGAGTTGAAATTATCGAAATATTTTTTCGGAATAATCAGTGCGCTAATAGAACAGCAAAAATATTGAATGAGCGAGATGAGAACAGTAACCTGCATCGAAAATATGTTCTAGAACTTGTAGCTAAATTTCGGGAAACTGGATCGGTCGCCAATAAAAAATGCAACATTGAATATCCCATAAGGAACGAAGCAATAGAAGTGGGGGTTTTAGGGCAAGTTTATGTATATCCTACGTTAAGTACCCGCAAATTGGATACTGTGTGTGATGTTAGTCGACGTAGTATCCAACGGATTCTAAAGGCTCATAGTTTTCATCCGTATAAGATTCACCTTTTACACGAACTTAATGAAGACGATCATGATCGGCGATTACAATTTTGTGAAGATGTGAGTGAATATATTATAAACGATGAACATTTTCTTCTCTCTTCTCTTCTTTCTCCTGAAAGCAATGGAGAAAATAATATACTGTTATATCAGAAGCGAACTCCTAAGACCGCTTCATAAGAAACAGTCTGTTTATCAAGCATATAAATTTACGATTGAAGCTCTATAGTGCCCAGTTGGAAGAATTAAAAAGACATACGCGACAGAAGAAAAGGCTCTTTGTGCCTTCATTAACATAGAAGATGCTTTTTATAACAACTCACATGCTTTCATCACCAGATGACGGAAGGTAATAAACATTAACGACACACTGATCAGATGGAAACAACCGATGATGAAAAGCAGAATTATTGTAGCCGCATTGGAGGGTAGATGGCTAGTATGACAGCAGGAAAAGTTTGTTCCCAAATGGGAGTTCTATTGCTTCTGTTATGGTCAATGTTTGTCAACAGCCTGATAGTGAAACTACATGAATCGGGTTTTACGACTTAAGGTTATGCCGCTGACCTGGTTGTAACCTCCGAGGAGCCGACATGATGGAGTAATTTCCGATTGCAAACAAGTAGCCCTAAACACAATCGAAAGCTGGTGCAAAAAGGAAGGACTTAATGTTAATCTTAAAGAAAAAGTGTTGGTTCCATTCACCAGGAGGCGACAATACCAACTTGAAGCCCCAACTCTAAGAGGAACACAGCTAACATTTCCCAAAGAAGTACTTGGCCGTCATAATCGACCAAGAATGACCATGGTAGTGCCAAATTAACCACATCCCCTCTCCTCTAGAACTATAGCGTTAAGCTGGACATGCCGCAAAGTCTCTGGTAAGACATTGGGTCTCATACCAAAAATGATCTACTAGACCAAACTATCTTAAAACACATGGCCACCTATTATTCACTGATTTGGTGGCCAACGATACTACAAACCTTAGCTCAAGCCAAGCTGTAGATATTTTAACGATTAGCTAGCCTGGGTATAACAGTAGTAAAATCTACGTGGTCAACTACAGCTTTAAATGCAATGCTGAACCTTTCACCATGGCACCTGTGTGTAGTGGAAGAAGCAGCAGTCAGTGCCTCTAGACTAACTCAATCAGTAAAACTAAAAGGAGGAATATAATAGGATACCTAAATATTTTGGAACACTTTTGACTAGAAGCCATGTCCAAGCCGACATATACTATGCCAGTTAGGTAGGACTTTGGAATGCAGTTTGAATTGGTCATTAAAAACCACCAAATTCACACAGAAAATGGGCCTCAACTGGGAAGGAACACATCAGTGTGGCACACGGGTGGATTCGATATGAATGGACGAGCTGGAAGGGGCGTGTCAGGAGCCAGTTTCAGGCCTTCAAAACTTCTTGGTGAAACCTCAACAATATATCAAGCAGAAGTACATACTGTAGAATCATAGAAATTTATATCCAGGAGTGCCTTAGATGGGAGGACATGAGGGCAGACTTCTATATACTATCAGACACACAGGCAGCACAGATAGCGCAGTAACACCGAAAGCTCTGAAGTCGTCCATTGGCGAGTCTGAGCTAACTTGGGTCTGTAACCAATCCCTAACTCAACTGACAGCAACCAACCAGTTCACTCTGATGTAGATGCTATTAAGGAAGCAAAAGGCATTGCCAAAGAAGGAGCAAACTTCGCACTTCTTGGCCGGCCCGGAACCCTTCTCTAAAGCTAACTTGAATGAAGAGTTTCGATACTGGGAAAATTGTGTACTGAGATCTCACTGCAATAAAGTGCCAGGACTTAGACTAGCAAAAAGACTGTTGAGCCTTTCACCAAAGAATGCTGAACAACTTCTTGAGTTATACATGGAAGACTTCACGTTGGTAACGTGACTCCTCTCTGGACACTGCCCTCTGAGGTGTCACCTCAAAAACATTGGAAAATCAGAGAGTTAATGTTTCCGATACTGCAAGGCCATCGCGGAAACTTCAGAGCATTAGCTTTGGGAATTCCCAGCCCCTTTTTTCAAAAGTTCTTGAGAGGGGCCTTCCTCTGATATCAAGAACATAGCTCCCAGGAAACTGCAAAACTTTGCACGAGCTCTCGGAATTACGGGCCTCGAATCGATTAAAGGTTATGCACGAAAGATCTTATAGGTCGAAGTATTTGATTACCTGCAGGGCATGTACGTTTTCCCGTAAAATCTACAATATATTTAGGAACAGTTAGTTTCATTTAGAAAGGTTGAAATCGCTGGTCGGGCGTCAATTTGTAATCGTTGCTCGAGCGTCGATTTGTAGCGGTGTTCCGATCCGTTCTTGTCCAATATACGGGGTTTGCTTAGCGTCTAGCCTCGGGTTCAACTCACACCAAGTAGTCGATGACAAGCCGGATGGTGTTCACAATCACAGGCTCAATACGCTCCAGGATATAGTGCAACAGTTCGGTTATTGACCGTTGAAGGTTCCCATCGTTTCAAGGCGAAAGGATTAAGCTTGTCTTGTGTATCGCAGTCCATCTGCTTTGGCCGTATCGGTCAAGTTATTAGCGGAACGGCGGAAGTGCTGCCCTCTCGGTACTGGGTGCCCAACTACGTCAAGTTTGGCTTGGGTAGTGTTCTGTACCTCTGGCTCCACGATGTTTTCTGTTTTCTGATTATTTGTCGGGGTTATCTCTTTTTCAGACGTCAGTGTCGATACAAGGTAACATTTCGTTGATATATTCGCTCTGTTAATTAATTCTGAAACCATATTTCCATCTTCTGTTACTATGCTCCCTTAGTAGTCTGATTTTATTATTTCCAATAGTTTGTCCATACACTTCATTTCTTCATTGTTTTTGTTCCTGTTTTTCATTTATGATCATATCTTTGGTTTTATCTATGTTCACTTCCAATCTCATGTTTTCTATTACTCTAGTCCAATTATTTAATAACTTTTGCATTCTACGTACCGAATTTACTATTAACCCTATATCTGGTAAGATTCCCCTGAGGGTCCCATCGCTTATTATCAATTTACGCCGTAGTTAAAATTTATATAGCCGCCAACTGTTTCGAATTCACCCACTGTTGTTACTAGTCACGTTTGACAAATGGTTTGAGTGCAATACTATGTAAAATTTCGGTTTTACCATTAGTTATGTGGGTGAGGTCAACGTAAAAGTAATTATCGTTCCTTGTAATAACTCGATTTTAGTGAAATAATTTTTTGGTGAGTTGTTAAGGACTTCTAGTTGAGTAATTATAAAAAAATATTGGAAGTGTGATTTAGAAACTAATATGCGATGGTTACATCAGGGACCCCTTGCCGGTTTATGTGAAGATTCGTGTCTCTTTTTTTGTGCTATTCTCTTTCAACGTTCTATCACTTTTTTGTCTATTCCGTTTCTAAAACTGGCAGTCAAGAAAGAGAAGACAAATTCCGATATATCGGTAGGTAATGACAGATGATCAAATAAACGAATTGACAGATTCTGTTGAAACGGCTTCGGCCATCGGTTGGTTATTATAGTAGTGATGACGGAGACAATGACCCAAATTACGTACCGATTGGGATCATTACATAGTGGGTCCGTGACAAGCAAGCAGTGTAAATAAGTTAATATTCTATCTTAAATGTGAAAATGTCACTGAACATCAGCGCCATACACAATGTCGCCGACAATACAAATCGCAGCAAATTACAAGTCTCGCGATATGATCGGAATAAAAAGGAACACGTCGAAGTAGACTGCTAGCAGATTATTCGTGAGTACAACAGCCATATGGGTGGAGTCGATTTTGTGGGTAGATTATTGGGTCCCTACCACATCCGATCAAAGATCTTTCTACTACTTGATCGGTATAGCTGCAATTATTGCTTATATTTTATACTATCGAATATAGTTCGACAAATACAAGCAATACTGCTGAAAATGAACCGCTGTTAGAGCTACCTGAATTTAAAGAGCCCATTGCAGCAGATCTTATTATAGTCAGAGGAAAACGTGCAGTTGGTTGACCAACATGAAATTACTTCATCGCAGCTCACAATTGCCTACCACTTCTAGTATTGGAAAAAAAGGTAAAACATCGCATTGATTATGCTCAATACGACGGTGTTGATCCCTTTCCAGTCAATTAAGTAAAGAAGGCGGTGAAAAAGTGTAAATTTTGTTAAGCGTCGAAAACTGAATGTGTTTGTATAAAATACAATCTTAACTTGTGCTGTTCTAATGCCAGAAACTGTTTTTAACATTGGTGACATTCTCAAATAATTCCACCTGAGTTTATACTAACGAAATTAAACCTTCATTGTTACGCCCATGTGTTCCGTGTAAACAACGAAGGGTTCACTTGGCAGCGACTGATTGCCGACTTCTCCGTGACTTCCTTACAAGAAGATTTGAGTGAGAACAACCGCTAATTGGCGGGAGTGAAGAACGCGACGTGAATACCGGGCAGATGGAGCTTTTTTGACAGTCGTAAATAATATGTCATAACGAACATAATTTTGAAGCATTTTTCATTATTTCATGTAACATGTTAAACAAGAAAATATATTTGTAGTTTTTTTGTGTTGTTTTGCCTATGGATACACATAACTTCAAAGAAAAGGGTAAATAATTATGCAATTATTTTCCTCATTACCATCATAAACCAGTTGATGTACCCAGCACATGATTTCACCTAATGAAAAGAAGTGTTTTCACCCAAAACTGTTTTCTAATGCCTTATTGGACAAAATGTTTCATGAAACTTGACAAAAAATTAATTTCTCGTACTGAAATACATGGTATTGCTTAATTGTTTCCATAGATTTACTGTAAACCAGAATGTTTCGGTCAGAACCGCAGAAATTTTAACACGACTCCATTAGAAAATCTATAATTTGAAATAAGCCGGAAAACATAGAAAGAAAACTTAAATTAATTAATTGAACCTCTATACGGCTAACATTTACTCATGATAATATAAAATTGGTTCGGCTAAACGTAGAATAAAATAACTAGTTACTGACTACTAAATAACCTTAGTTCTATATATGACATTAATTATCGTATATAGGTAGCACAGCAAGTTTATTAACGGCTCTAGTTTGCAAATATCATGTTTTTATCTGTACTGACCTGATAAGACCATCACTTCCTTCAAATATATTAATAACTCTACCAACAGGACATTGCAAAGGAGAGACATTATCTCCAATTAATAATACTAAAGATCCATTTTGCATAATATTTCTAATATTATGCCACTTAGGGCGGCTAAATAATTGTGACAAAAATCTTGCCCGATTCTTCTACATTTTTGCCAAAAGTTTAAATAATTTATATTTTTATTAGATATTTCAGGTTCAAGAATAGCGGTTATTGACTGATTAATTAAAAAATGAGCAGGCGTTGGAAATGTATAATCTGTGACATCACTAGTAAAGGGTGTGATGGGCCTCGAATTTAAAATCCCTTCTATCTGAATAATAACTGTATTGAATTGTTCATATGTTATATTCAAGTTTCCAATTATTCTTTTGAAATGAAATTTTGTTGAGTTCACACCAGCCTCCCAGAACCCTCCCCAGGTTGAGCTAGAGCTAGGAATAAATTTGAACTCTACAGAGTGTGCATTACAATAATCTGTAACAGCCATCTGGTGAGATTTACATAAGTCATACAATTGTTTTAATTGGTTTTTGGCTCCCTTGAAGGCAGCAGAATTATCGCAGTGTATGGTATGAGGAAGGCCTCTTCGCGAACTAATCTTATATCTAATGTGCCAATTATTTAGTATACCGAGAACTCTATCAAACAATGTAGCTAGAAGCAAACATGCGTTAAGCTCAGATCGCGGTTTAGTTTGTTTTCATTCTATTGGTGCTATTCCAGATTTGCTGCACAATAATGTGACTAGAACATTGTCATTACATACTGATCTTACATGAGCACAAGCTCCATAGGCAATGCTAGAAGCATCACAATAACCGATAAAGTCAATAGTATTGGCGTCACTCATGAACAAATCACGGTATACATGTATAGGTTTCATATTCAAAAACTCACAAGAAAATGAATGCCAAGGGACCAAAACCTCATCTAGCAAGGGTGTGTCCCAGTCAAGTTTCAATTTCCAAACTTTTTGCAGGATTTACTTAGCTCGGGTAACTATTGGGCCAGCAAATCCCATCGGATCAAAAAATGAACCTATGAAACTAAGAACAGTACGCTTTGTCCAATTATCAAATATTTTACCACGAGACATAGTAATTATAAATTGATCTGATTTTAAATTCAATTGAAGGCCGGGGGCCTTGACATTCAATTCAACATTGTGGATATTACACTGTCAAACATTTTTTCACATTCATCAATGTCAGCCAGAACACTTGGATGACTAGCCGACCATTCATTAAGTTCAAAGCTACCTAGAGACATAAGCTTAGTAAGTTCAAGACAAGTCTCTTTGATATTGTCTAAGGTGGAGGACCCAAAAATAAAATCGTCAACATAGCTATTGTTCGAAACAACAAATGAAGCGAGAGATGACTTACTGCCACGTCGTAGAGCCAATTCTACCAAGCATTTTGTTGCCAAGAAGCTGGAGCTGGTAACGCCATAAGTTACTGTATTGAGCTGTGAACATGAAAGAGGATCGTTAAGGTGTTCTTTTCACAAAATTATTTGTAAGTGTGTGAAGGCAGGGTCTATCAATACATTTGTTTGATGTCCTCCATAGCTACATACTTGTATGTACGAAATAGTCGGAGGATGTCAAAAAGTTGTTCTTTCTGTACAACAGGACCGGCATATAGTATGTCATTGAAACTCAAATTTGAATCCGCTTTTGCACTGCCGAAGCTTTGCTGTCACACAGTCCTCTTTTATAACGGTATGATAAGGAAAAAATAGCAAGGGTCTAAAGGCTGTCCTGGCTTAAATAGATCAATTTTTTTCGCACGACCAAAGGTCAAGTATTCATTAATAAATTTAATGTATTCATTTTTTAAATCTTCGTTACTAGAACATTTTTTCACAAAACGTTGAGTCTTTTAGCTCTATGTTGAATGAGTTGTCTAACCTAACCTTTTCTATAGGCATTTTTACCGGAAGGCTAACTTGAAATCTATTCTCATTAATTGAGACAGACTTTTTAAAATTTATTTCGCATACATCCGTTTCTATACCTTTTGTTTTGATTTCTGGAATGTGTTAGTCGTCCCAAAATTTTTGTAAGGGGGAGTCCACTATGTACTGATTTATGGCATGCATGACTACCTTATTTGTAACGCCTTGTGATGTAAGACAAACATTGTCCTTTTGTATGTCCCCAGATACTATGTATTTATACCTTGTAGCCAATAAAAATAAGTCCCTGGATATAATTATTTTGTCTGGCAGCAAAATTTAAAAAAAAATATGTTGGCTGAAACCAGAAACTGTATTTCGCCAGGAACACTATATTCGTCATCGGCGAATTTGACTGAGGAAGGAATATTGATACCCCGAATATCACATTTCGTCTGATGTAGAAATGAAGTAATGTTGTCTACCACAGAAAACAGTGCATTGCAGCTGAAATTGTCGTGTCTCGAGGGTAATGATAAATTGACAGCTTCAGTGATTGGCTTTTGAGCTTGACCAATCGCTGTGACATTCACATCATAATTAAATGGAGGAATCTTTAATTTATTTAATAAATGTGTCTTTATGAAAGAAATTTGGCTGCTACTGTCAACCAAACCTCTATCTATGGAATAGGACCCGTCTTGAGCCTTGAAGTTAACCTCTATTGTTGGTAAAAAAACCATAGAATTGCTATGTTCACTACCACTCGAATTGGAAAAATTGCAACCATTATTTTCAAAGTGCAGCAAAGAGTTATGCGCTTTATTTTTGCATAATGAGCACTTAAAGTGGTATTCACATTTATTAACATGATAATTTGAAAAGATTTTACACATTTTTTTATGAGCAAAGTCAATACGCTCTTGTACACTCACTGCTTTATATTCCGTCCAATTAAACAATTTGTTATCTGGTTTGTTACAAAATTTGTAGGTTTTTATGCTATCACTAACATTGGCAGAATTCACAGCTTTTTCATTATATTTGGATGCTTCACCAGCTGATTATTGTGTCTTTTCAAGTTGCCCTTCTCTCTAAATAATTTAACAAATCTTCTGTTGTAGGTAATTTGGTAGCATCTCGTTAAGAGTGATAAACTCAGGATGTCAAAGGGTCAAGTTTTCGCAGAAGGATAGGTATAATGAGCATATCCCAAAGTGGTATTTGCTGCCCCAAGTTATGTAAAGCCCCAAATGTTGCCTTACTATAGATACAAAGTGTCTATGTTCGGAAGATGTCCCTTTTGAGATTGGCTGGTGATCCAATAACGAATTTATATGATGAGTAATTACAAAACATTTGTTATCCTATCTTTTATCTAAAAGATCTAAAGCTTGCTTATATGATTCGTTCGTTAATGGTAAACCATCTATTAACGAAAGAGAATCACATTTAAGATGCCTTTTAAGATAGAACAATTTTGGCACTAATGGTAATGGAAAATCTTGATCAACAACAGCTTTAATTATATCCCGGAAAGGTTTGTAGTTAGTAATGTTGCCATCGAATAGTGTAATATCTAGTTGTGGAAGCCTGGTAGGATGTCTCGTCTGGAGTTCCATTAGTGGGCTTCATTTTTTGACAAATTCGCTTATTATCCGTCATAATTCTGAAAACCTTTTTTCGGTTTCAACCTCTGAGCCAGGTTCTTCATCGTTTATGATTAATAAGTCAAGATACAACTGTTTGTAATTTGCCAAGCCTTTTTGTAACTTCTTCTTACGGATCTCTATGCTCTATTAGTACTTGGACGTTTTGCTCGTTTATGAAGGTTTCCGTACGTGTAAACAGTGATTTAAACAATCATATGGCCTTTCTAATTCGCTTTGACTCGCCTTCCTTCGGCGACATCGTAAATTTCATCGAAAATCTCAATGTAAATCGTTTGTACTTCGCTGAAATATAATCAGTTCTTTTTTATTCTTTATCGGAACTGGCTTCAAATTGGCTAAGGATGGGCAAGAATGAAAGAGATGACGTGATTGAATGGTATGACTCGTTCGGTAAACTTTACGCTTGATCAATATTTTCTATTTACTCACTATTGAGGGCGTCTTCCGTTGAAATATTGCTAATTCCGATTTGCTTCTTGCCTATCATATGTTGTCTCATGCATTCTCCGGGCGACACATTAGGCACACTTCCAAAATTGTAAGAAATCTGACGGAACTAACAAAAACTATTATTTTTCCAGGTATACTGTATGTCGACTTCGTCACGGCACAAAATGTTATGTTGCAAAGAACATAAAAAAAACTATTCATTTCAATTAAGAAAGGTTTATTGCTTGCACAATTTACAATGATTGAGAGATAAGTTATTCGACGTTTACATGTTTTCTTGATAGCTAATATTATTTGACATTATTATATTTTTTAAACGGTTTTATTTAGCTCACCCCGTTTGTTTTATTATTTATTATTTATTCTTGGGTCAAATTTAGTAATTCAAATTTCACCCTCTTCCTGTCAACCGATTAATCTCAAATTTTGTATACACTTTGGATTTTAGTGACAATACAAGTATGTTTATTCATTATCATTAAAAATTCAAGATGGCCGCCGCTACAAAATGGCGGACAATTTATGTTTTATTAATCCCATCAATATGGGTATCAAATGAAAGGGCTCAACAAGCAGAATACAATATACTATAAAAAATTGAAATCCAAGATGGCTGCCGCTACAAAATGGCGGATAACGTAGGTTTTATCAATCCCATCAACATGGGTATCAAATGAAAGGGCTCAACAAGCAGAATACAATATACTATAAGAAATTTAAATCCATGATGACGGCCGCTACAAAATGGCGGATAACGTAGGTTTTATCAATCCCATCAATATGATAATCAAATGAAAGTGCTCAACCATTAGAATACAATATACTATATAAAATTAAAATCCAAGATAACGGCCTCTACAAAATGGCGGATAACGTAGGTTTTATCAATCCCATCAACATGGGTATCAAATGAAAGGTCTCAACAAGTAGAATACAATTTAGTATGCAAAAATTAATAGGTGCTACGCAAAGGATGCGGTTAAAGTCTGCTCACTAACAGGAGTTGCAGCTAGATTAATAAATGGAGCTACGATACACAGTACTTTAAAATTGCCTGTACAGAAAGACGGTCGCATAACAGGTATGTCACCACTGTCCGGAAACTATTTGCGAATAATGAGGCAACAATGGCATCAGACAGAATTTTTGATTGTAGACGAGATTTCCATGGTGTCTTATCAAATGTTATGCATGATGGACGCTCGATTAAGGCAAATTAAGAACTGTGAAAATGAGTTTTTTGGAGGAGTAAACGTATTACTTTTCGGTGATCTTCTACAACTGCCTCCTATAAAACGATCAGGAACACCTGTTTTCAAACAGCCAGAAAATCTCCAACCAGCTACACATCTCTGGCGTTTATTCACGCTGTGTGAATTAACTGAAAATATGCGTCAGCAAGGTAACCAGACTTTTATTGATATTTTGAATGCTTTGAGAGTCGGTGAGCTAACAACCCAACATTTTAGTATTTTAATGGGAAGACTTCTTCAATACACGAGTGATGAGTTTGCAATAGACAAAGCGTTAAGGGTATACCCCACGAATCAACAAGTTAACGACCACAACTCTGCTGTATTGTATTTGTACAGAAATAATGGTGCTCGCATTTACAAAATAAAAGCGCAGGATCAGCTAGTACACGCCACACGAAATGCAGACAATGTGGATACAGCTACTATAATACCAGCTGATATCAACAAAACTGGGGGTTTACCAGCGGAACTGGAAATATTTGTGGGGGCAAAAGTCATGCTATGGTCCAATATTGACGTTTCAAAGGGATTAGTAAATGGCGCTATAGGCTACATCAACGAAATCGTTTGGCCTCAATTTCGTCGAACTCAGATGTATGCAACAGATGTACCTTCCAACCGAATTGATTTCGCAAGAGACGGAGTACATCTTATACACCCGAAAGCCATACAGTTTCCAGCTAAGTACAATTACGGGACGCCTGAAAGAAGAATGTTGCCTTTAATACTATCATGGGCTTCTACAATACATAAAATGCAGGGCAGCACTGTGGATCACGCAGTCGTATACTTAGGTGCGAAACTGTTTGAAGAAGGTCAAGCCTACGTGGCTCTTAGTAGAGTAAGATCTTTGCAGGGACTACGTATAGAGGAGTTGGACTGCAATAAACTAACGGGCAAGAAACCTTGCAATAATGAAGCACTGAATGTATTAAACAGAATGCGAAATAAAAACCAAAAAACCAAAAAATAAAAATAGGTAAAAAAACTTTTTAAGTTAAACGATTTTATGTTAAACATACATTGCAATGTTTAAGATAAATGTACTAAAAACCAAATAAAAATAGGTAAAAAAACTTTTTAAGTTAAACGGTTTTATGTTAAACATACATTGCAATGTTTAAGATGAATGTACTAAAAACCAAAGAATAATAAAATAGATACAGTCGTGGGAATTATAAACATATGCATATACTAGACTCAAATGAAACCGTGGGGCACGTCAATTGTCTACAAATTATCGACCTTATGTGCGATAGAAGAATCGTTTAATTCGTCGTTAGGCAGTTGGCCCGCACACGGTGAGGAAATTACTTACTATTTTCTTGCTCATGGAAATTCCAATAGTTATACACTCCATGTAAATAAAAGAGATGTTTCAACTAGTTCATCGTTGGGCATTCACACTGCTGGCTGGCGAGGAATCGTTTCACTGCTCGTAGTTTGTCTTTAATCGACAAAACGTGCCCCACGATTTTATTTTAGTCTAGTCTATGCATATGTTTATAATTCCCACGACTGTATCTATTTTATTATTTTTTGGTTTTTAGTACATTTATCTTAAACATTGCAATGTATGTTTAACATAAAACCGTTTAACTTAAAAAGTTTTTTTACCTATTTTCTATTAAACAATTATTTCGAAACAGGTATATGAAGCATACATTTTTTTATATGACTTTTTTCAAATTATAATAAATGTTCTATTGGCATAAAAACCCAGAAAAACTTTCTGAACGTTCGTTTACTTCTACGTTGAAAAAATCGCTGACTGGTCTATCAGAGTTATTCACAAGAATAAAAATAAACGTTCATTTTTAGTTATTCTTGTCGTGGAGCGCTGTAGTCTATTTTGTAGATTGCCAACGTCGCCGTATACCGGCGAATATCGCGGCGTGGCATGGCGACTGGTTGCTTTCGAGCCCCCGACTCGTTCTCGTGCAAAGATGGCTCCAATAAAAGAGCTACGTGATATTCCAGTGAAACCCTTCACGAATTCCAAGTGGCAACAGGTCTTCCGCAAGATATTTACCAACAACTTCAAGCTCAATATTGAATTTTGAGTTCCCTACGTCTTTATGTGGAATTTAAATCTTTGCGTTCGCCTAAAATGGTCCGTATTTGTATCATTATTTTACAAAATATGGAAATACATTTCTTAGAAAGACTTTTAAATTGTCCATTCGATAAAATATGAAATAAATTTAATTCTAGACCACAAACGTATTAAATTGAATATTTAGTTCTTTAATTATATCCCTAACAATAATTCGGTGGTTTTGGATCAATAATTCATTTTCTGAAGAACTAACCGTCTCCTATAATTAAAACGATAAATATGGTTGAGTTGACTATATATAAAGAGGTAAATTGTATGGTAAATACATAAAATTTCATATTTATTCAATAAAAACAGCAGAACAATAGAATACTAATTAGATAGTGGACTTTTAAAGAGAAACATAAACAGTAATCATGAATTTACTGTTTGATCCTTTACTTTGTGGAATCTATTCATACCACTGTTATAAATGAAACTAAATGTTTCTAAATAATGTAAATGATAAAATTATTTAAATTCTAAAAAATTGACAATTGTTTCCATATCATCGTCCGGATGACAAAAGTTGCATTATATGTGAAGCATACTCGATGTTAAATAATTATTTGGGGCAAAACTAAGAAGTGACCTATCCAGTAAGTGTCATAATTAGCTTAGATAATATTAGCTCTAGGGTGATAATGCGATCTAGTTGGTTCAATGTGTATCCTCGTAAATGATTATTTTATCTGATTCCAAATTTTCGAATTGTTTTGCCTATATTGACAGCATAACTTTCTGGACATTTATATGTAAATTTACCAGACAATTTTAGTGGGGTATTTTTTTTAAATTCAACAAATTTGTAACAGTATCAGTTTAAAAAGGAATGGTTGAATCTGTTGCTAAATATACTCTTTAAAACAGTATTAGAAGTATGACGAGCGAATGTGAAGATTTGTTAATTCCTTAGTTATTTCAAGAAGTATTAGTGGTAATGCCGTTTTAATTTTCCACTCAAGCATATCTAAATTGCGAGAAATATATTGGTTTACTTTTGTACTTCTATTATTCTTTCGGACTTTTACTGATGAACAGAACTATTCGGACGGTTGTTTTATTTATTTTTAATAAACTTTGCCAAGTTAGAGAAAACTGGAAAATCACTAATTTCATTGAAACTAACAACTACTGTCAAGCTGATCCCTATCCATTAAAAAAAATACTTTTAGGTTAACTACAAAACATTGCAAAAATATCTAGTATTCAACACTCCCACCTTTTGTGATGTTTTAAAATAACTTTTAAGATGGAAACAATCTTTACATGAACATTTCATTTTTTTTATTCCTATATTTTCTCTTAATTTCGTACACTATCTCAACCTATGTTTACACCGTGCGCCCGCTGCAAGTCTCTAAACAATTCAGGTGCTATAATGATAGGCTGACTTCTAGCGGATAACACTAAAAATCTATCCTGACCTGGTGTTGCAGCGCGTCTACGTCCTGTAGAATGCTCAGCTGGACTTCCAGTGTCACTAAAACGCCGCCATCATCAACTTATGATACTTTGCAAGACTGCCATGCGCTCTGCTACGTCTATTAACCACATGCCACCTTGGAGAAGACATATAGCCTCATTCATTTCGCCCAAAGTTAAATTATGTCACTCCATGATAGCATAGAGAAAATCACAATGTTTCAGGTTTTTGTTAGAGTGTTTAAATTTTACTTTCTACCTATCCGGTAAAATTACTGATAAACTGGTCATCATCACTTTGTTATTTTCCTCAATCAGCAGATATATGCAGAGTGGACACTTGTCTGAATACATGGTAGTTTAAGGAACTTACCTAATTTATTTTATTAGATTTAGATCATTATGAAAATATCCCTGGACTTTTCCGATGTGTTGAATTACTTAAGCTCTCAGTATCTTCTAAATCATTTGTCCGAAAGTCTTCAGATTGAAATAGCGCATCTATTTGCTCCGCGGATAATTTCGTTCCATACCTCGCCATTTTAACTGAAACGAAATTAAACTTTTACTATAAATCTACGCTTTAGCGTTAATACCAAAAGCTTGCAAAAATAATAAATTAATAAATATTTATCTATTTTATATTCTACTCAAAAGTCGCACTATTACTATCACTGGGTCTCTGAGACCCTGATCCGTCTATTACGCACGGCAAAAAACAACAGCACTATCTCACCAGCATCTGAAGGTAGACTAACTGTTCTTCATATTCACGGGACCAAGCAGCTAAACAACGCTACAGTAAGAAGAGGTGGGGTTAACGGCTATGCCATGGGTCTCTCTGACCCGGCCTATAAATTTGATGCTTTATACGTTCGCACGTCCAGTATTTTGACTGTTTTATTTTGGTCTCTTAAAGGATTGTTTCTACTGTTTCAGTTATCTGAACTTACATAAGATCTCTATTGATAAAGATGAAGTGTTGATAACCTCAATTTATTACTTGAAGTATTTCTTTTAAAACCTCAACCCGTTACGACCTTGTCCTAGTGTGAAATGAACAATCCTACACTTGTTTTCTTCTGGAATATTTTATTAACTACATAACAATGTCCATGTCGAATACAACTCTATATTTGAACGTTTAAAATAATTTCAATTTACTTCGAAGAATCAAGTTGACCTTTCGTGATATCAAGAAAAGGAATAAAATTTTGAAAAGAGTGATAATATAGTTTGATAAATTCAAATAGACAGTCTAGTATCTAGATGTTTCGATTGCAGTATCAAATAATCTTACTGTTTCGCAGTACCTTACTTTGCATTTAGTAAGAGTGTGAAATGCGGTAAGAATGTTTATATATAGATCTCGAAGGACCAGCCAATTTGATGTGAGAAGGGTTGCTTATCGAGTTTAGTGTACGGTATGATAAATTAAATGCTGTCGCACATTTCACTGATGTTTATTCAGTTTTTAGTACAAAGGGTGTTTGTTTGCTTAACAATTAAGAATGTAGCACTGTTTACTAGTTATGCTGTATAATATAATAATACATTATTTGATTCTATTGAATGCTTATTGGAATTTCGATTATACCAGTCAATTCGCCGGCTGGAGATGAAAGTTGACTACCTTTATGTACGATGAATGAATGGTAAGGGTGGGTTTGTTGGGTTGGGGCCGTATTTATGTGGCGCTCATAGTGGGTGTGATCGGGAGAGATCACGTGGGAAATTGGCCAATGGATTGTATGATTTTAAACTCTAACCGTCATAAACGACGGTTCAGTTATGCGTAGACTAGGATCGTTTTTTGTCATGAAAAGGTTGATTATGTTATAGAGAAAGGAAGGTTTTTAAGATAATTTTTTGTATGGGAATATATGGTTAAAATTGATGTTTGAAGTGTTAAATAGATATTATGAACGAATTTTAGGCAGGAATTATGAGTGTATGTGATATGAAACTTCTCTTCCTCTAGTTGAGTTCAAATCAAAAGGTTATCTATGGCTATGATATGGTCATATGTCACGTACTGCTATGCGAACTTTATGATAGTAAACAAAACAAATTAATATTTTGAAATTAAAGTACATAAATTGTGTATAGAGATTCAATGAACTATATGTTATTCAACTGATTTTATAAAAGGCGTGAAAACAAGATGCATTTTGGTTTACCCTTGAAAAGGTGATATTTAATTCCTCATAAATTTATACTTAATGTACTGAATGAATTATTATTTATCTAGTAAGTAATCACTCCTTCCAATACTAACTTACACTATTACATAAAATTTAATTTGCTTTTTGCAATAAATTTACCACACAAGATGGAATTTGAAAATTTATACACAAACACAAACGATAAGCTGGAGACTCTATAACTTCGAGGTCACACTTCCTCCTTCTGAGCTCATTACAAATGATCAGTAATCCATTGAAATCAGGGAATTTCATGTAAAATTCCATATTGTTTTACTTTCTAATGACTTTTATAGGCATTTTGACAATTTTTTTGTTATATCTCAATCGAATTCTCGTACCTTTTATCTCTTCAAATCCTCACGTTCCACCTTCGTTTTCAAAAACCAGCAATCAACTAAACAACTTTGTTGTTCGTCCATGGTAACCCCTCAAATTGTTTCAATCAAATTGTCTAGATCACACTATCTATATTTTATAACCGTTGCCATGTGAACGTCTATTCACTGATATGAACTTTGTGGTTACTTTAATATTTCTTTATATACAGGATGTTTTTTTCAAATGTTCATGAGTAATGTTTTGACTATTTACTTGAACTTTAAACATTGTCATATAAAACATTTATAATAACTAACTAATAACTATCTATATACGAGTATACTAAAGTAAATGATCCATTCATTTAATCCATTTTCATAATTGTTATACACAATTTTTATGAAATAATTTGCACTAATCTCTCTATAATCAAATTTCAATTTTTCATATACCCACCCAAACCAAGTAAATATTTACCCATCCAACAGCTCAATCTCATCTACCATTTAGTAAGCTGTTAGGGCATAGTTGTTCATAAGCCACCAAATATTCTAAATTATTATTAAAAAAATTACTCGATTAATGAAATTAAGTTCGGATGCATATACATTTTATTCATAAGTACTTATCGTTCTTCCAGAACTATAGTTAGTAATAATCCCTTTACTTTTCTTATCACATTCAATTTGCTATATATATATATATATATATATATATATATATATATATATTAACATAGAGTGAAAGCTGCAACACCCTGTATACAGAATTATGAATAATAGACTACATACTTCAAGTAATTAAAATTTTTTGGAATTTGAATTTTTTTTAAAATGATCTAAAAAGTAGACAATCTGTACTATTTACTATTCAATAGAGAAAGCATATAAAGGATCTAACTGTATGATTATAGAGAAGAATTCAAATAAGCTTTGTAAGAATATAGGTGACATAAAAACATAATATGGGTTATAATCGTTTAGGAGGCTCAAAACAGAATGTTTTAAAATGATGGATGGACAATCCACTATTTGAAATGAAATCTTTCAAATAAGAATTTTGATAACCAATTTTGATTGGTGGAATGCATTTAAGATACTTTTATCAGCGACAAGTAGATTGCTAATAATTAAAAAAAATTGAATGGGAACAGTTTGTTGATTATACAGTCTATTGACTATGTACTTCTCTTTTTGGGTAGAAATTATTGGAAGAAGCAAAATTTATTGAGAAAAATTTTTAAACTTTTAAAAAAACAACAATTTGGCATTAAAAATTAGAGAAAGAAATACATTATACTTGAAAGCTAGTCAGTAATATATTTAAACAAGCAGAAGTACACATCATAAGAGGAAAATTGGTAATTATATTTGAATACTAACCATAAAACTTATAGATGTAATTAAGTAAATTATTGTATGGTGGAACGGTGTCTCCACCATACCTTTTAGAAAGCTTTGGATTATGTGATTTGATTAAAATGTATTGATGTGGACGAAATGTAGCACCGTTTCTGGATATTATGCAAGCTGGATAAATTGTATGGTATTTTCCAAGAGGTAACCTGAAACAAAATAAGAACCATTTATTGATGTGAATTAATTGAACTATACAGTGGAAAAAGGTATTTAAAACTATTTTAATTATATATAAAGAAGGTAGAGTAAACTTACCGATTTAGTGCAAAGAATTGAACTTTGATATTAAACAGACGCTTATAAGTTTTATCTTCCGCCATCTTTCTATCATAGACGTTTATATAACGGATTTCGTGTTATAAGATTTGTGTTAAAAGTTGCCTATTTTGAATTATATATAGAAATTGTACTTCATTCGAGTGGATGACTTTATTTGAATGAATGATCATAATAGATAATAGGTTTTCACTAATGTATGTCCTGTAAAAGAATAATGTTTTTGTTTCTACAGCATTGAATAACGTTATTCTAATTGAAGAACATTGTGAATTTTTTTCTTGAGATTTTTCATTTCTCTATGGTGATTGCTCCATCTAGTTTAAACAGTTGGTAGTTTTAAACTGACATCTATGAATCGTGGAGAAGTTCAACATTAAACACAGGACCGTCTTTAGAGTTTATTTGGAAATAATGATAAAGCAAGTATATTTTGATTTACAAAATTTTTATTGAAAGATAGGAATATTATTTGAATTTCGGCGCTCATATTAGAAATTTGAAATTGTTTTGTTTTTCTACATCTGAACCCTACTCTAAGATCAGAGAGTTTCTCATGCAAAGGAATATTTATTTTACAAATAAAATTTTAAATATTACAATATACCGGGCAAACAAAAACTAAGTATCAACTCAACTGAACTAAAATTAATAATTCATAGTATTTAAACTTTTAAAATATTCTCTTATACCAATTCTATCCAGTATAAAATGTCGGCCCAACGTAGGGCAAATTAAAAAAAATATATATTTATGCATATTTGAACATTAAAATTTCTCTCACCTATTCTCTTATACCATTTATACAAAATCAGTATAAAATGTCACTGCAACGTGGGGCTAATATAGAAATTTAGTAAATAATAATGAAAAGAATTAAAATAATTTTTTTGAATGTATTAAAAAAGATTAAATACATAAAATGGAACGGAAAATGATATTAAGAGACGGAAAGCAGGTAGGAGTCGAAAGTAGGTCTGATGAAGAAAGAGAAGAAAGGAGTAATGGTAGAGGAGATTTTCAGGTACAATACTTGGAACAGGGGAGAGAACATTCGGAAGAAGACATTGCAGAACAAGGTCAGGAGGAAGAAGATGCACCATTATCTGAAGAAACAGGACAAGAGGTCAAACAAAAATCAAAAGAGAAAAAGGAAATGGATGTAATGAGTATGCTTCAAATGATGATGAAACAAAATAAAGAAGATACGAAAAGGATGGATAAAAATATGAATAATATTAGGGGAGATATGAGTAATTTGAATGGAAAAATGGATCCAAATAAGGAAGAAATGAATATTAAAATGGACCAAAATAAGGAAGAATTAAAACAAGAAATGAATATTAAAATGGACCAGAACAAAGAAGAAATAAAACAAACTAAGGAACTGATAATAAAATTGATGGAAGAAAAATGGGGACATGTTGAGAAGAAATTGGAGGAATCAAACACATACATGGAAAATAAATTAGAATCCACTAAACAAGAAATAAGAGGAGAAGTTATTGGAAGGATCACGGAAATAGAAAATTCACAGATTAACAAAATGGAGGAGAAAGAAAAGGATTTCAAAGGAGAGATTCAAATAGATGTAAAGATACAAAATGAAAATATAAATAGGAATGATGATACGATAGAACAAAAATTAAGTAATAAAATGGAAATTGACGAAGTGAAAATACAAAGTGTGATGGAGTTTAAAGAAGTTGTGGAGGAAACAGAAGAAAAACAATTTATTAAAATACAAAGACAAATAAATGAGGAGATGATAGATAGCGATTTACAGAATCTAGGAAGTGAGGAAGTCATGAAAATTTATGAAAGAGAGATTTATTGGAAAATAACAGACCCAGATGTTAATATATTGAAACGAACAGTAACATATGGTAAAGGAAATAATAATAATAGGGGGATACATTTTAATTGGAAGTTAGAGAAAATGAATAAGATATTACAAGAGACTACGGAAGAAATAGAAGAAACCATAAGACAGAATATAGAAACAATAATTCATACAGAAAATTTCGAAATCAGAGTAAAACTTGGCAGAAATATAAAGATAAATAATCCAAGAATTTTTAATAGGATAATTAAAAATGAAATGATAGGAAGTGAGAGTATTATGGGAAATGAAATAATAAAAAGAAGAAACAATAATATGAAGAAACTGGAAACGCAAATTTTGATGAATCTATTGAGAGAAATTGATGAGATAGGGGATAACAAAATAAAAAAAGACACAGTGGAAAATTTAAAGAAACTTAGGAAGCAGATAGAAGAGAATCAAACAATAAGAGAAGAGGACAAACCGAAATTTAGGAAAAGAAAATAAAATTGAATAATAAGGCTGTTTTATAGGACTGGAATCTAGAAGACGAATAAGGAATTGTAAAAGGTCAAGAAGGGATATAAAAACAACATGTAAAAAAAAAGTTCATAATTAACAAATAATGTTAGAAAAAAAAACATATGTGAATATAATTTTGTATATAGATAGAAATTAGGATATGTAAAAATATAATGATGAGATGCAGAAATAATTACATTGACAGATATAATAACAATGAATATTATAACTATAATAAGAACGATAGCAACCAAAACAACTATAACAGAAACTTTAAATATAATAACAACAAAAATAACAATTACAGAGAACAGTATTCAAAGGAGAGAAGAGAGAGTGATAACATATGAACATCCAAGGGAATACATTAAATTTGGGGAAGATTTGGAATTAAAAGAAATAACGAGATTAATAAAAAAAATTAAAGGAAAATTAAATGGGAAGCAAGTAAAAATATTAATAGATACAGGTTCGGAAGCGTTCATAATAAAAACAAAACTAATAGAAGATAATATTAAAAATTATGAAAATAAGCTAGTCAAAATACCAAAAACTACATTAATAGGAGCAAATGGAAAGAAATTGTGTGAAGTTAGCAGATCTATAATACAAAGTATTGAATTAAAGGATGGGAAAGAAGTTGAGATGCAATAATTGCTAGTGGATATTTTAGAAACAGACATAGTTATAGGAATAGATGAATTAACGAAGTATAAAGCAAGAATTGATTTTGAAAAGATGGAGATAGAATTAAATGGTAATAAGATTGAATTTGAAGAAGAAAATATGGAAGAAATGGATATTGAAGAGGATAATAAGAAGTTATGGAATATAGAAAGGAATGGGAATATGGAAGTATTGGCAATTGGAGAGGATAATAGGAAGTTATGGAATATAAAAAGGAGTGGAAATATGGAAGAATTGGAAATTGAAAAGGATAATAGGCAGTTATGGAACATAGAGAGGAACGTAATTATGGAAGAATTAGAATTTGTGTGTGGAGATAAGGAAAATGGAGAGAAAGTGAAGAATTTAATAATGAAATATGAAGGATTGATTAAAAAGGAGATGAGAATGGCAAATAATTATGTACATAAGATAGAAGATAGAGGAATAGAAAATTTTAGAATAAGAACTTATCCCATACCTTATAAATATAGGAAAGAAGTTGATTTAGAAATAAAAAAAAATATCTTAAAGACAGTATTATAGAAAGATGTAACACAAGAAATATAAATCAATAAATTGTACCGAGATAAGCGACCCTGAGAAATGTAGAAGTAATAAGACGCATACCGAATATTAGAGAATTTTCAAAAATGGATTTATAACATGATTTTTTAAGCTAATTCCTTTGGATGAAACTTATAAATGAAACTTGAAACTAAAAATAAACTAAGAATTTATAGTATAATGCATAAATAAGAACTAATTGAAGAGGATACTGCAACACAGGATTCCAGAATCATCTTTGTAACAGCGACCTGAAATAGAAAGAAATGTATTATTAGTAAGGGTATCAGATAGAAGGAAACATGTTTGTGCAAAATTGAAATCACCTTTCGAGGGACCATATGTGGTAGAGAATGAGAATGGAAAAAATAGTTATGTTCTACGACACATAGAAAGTAATGAAATAAGAGGTGTTTTCAATATAAAAGATTTATACAAATACAATAATTAATAAAGAAGTTAAGAAAAATAAAAAAAAGGGAATTTTATAAAAATTTGAAGTAAAATTTGCATTCATAAAATTTTTCTTTACATAAAAATTTGATGAACGCAAAATTTAGGGGATGTTAACATAGAGTGAAACCTGCAACACCCTGTATACAGAATTATGAATAATAGACTACATACTTCAAGTAATTAAAATTTTTTGGAATTTGAATTTTTTTTAAAATGATCTTAAAAGGAGACAATCTGTACTATTTACTATTCAATAGAGAAAGCATATAATAGTATATTACGTAACGTGTGTTGTAACAAGCATTTTACGCACGAACGGAAAAGTTACGCACGAAGCCGCGTAGCGGCGAGTGCGTAATTCCGTTCGTGCGTAAAATGCGTTACAACACGAGTTACGTACTATACTTTACCTACGACCCACTTGTACTTGTGTTAGGGTATTTAAAGTTAAAGTAAAAACGTACATCTCGATGCCCAGCCAAGCATAGAAGTTCACCCTCGATGCCCAGCCAAGCATAGAAGTTCACCCTCGATGCCCAGCCAAGTTTCGTGAAAGTCCGTCCTAAGTAGTATTTATTTTTATTAATAATGTATGTAGAATTACCGGAATTGCATAAAATAGCGTATACACCTCTCGACTAAAATGACATTAATCCCTTAGGTGAATTACTTCCCTCAGGAATTAAACACCACCCGCGGGATTAAATGGGCCACTTTAGTCGCTTGGTGTATAATATTCTATTGTTTACTAATATGAGATACATTCAGACAGCTAAAAGATGCGGATTGAATGAAACGGAACCAATTATCATATAATTCCAAATAGCTCTTAGTATTGAATGAAATCTCATATCTAGTAAATATTATCTACCATTTATATATAGAATAAAATTCAACGTCAAATATCTACCCACTAAGCAAGAAACGTCTTTGAGACGTTGAGTTACGTTATTTTCAAGTAACTTACAAGATGTTTTCCTTTAAATATCTAATTGACGCAACAGGTACGATTTTGTGTGACGTTGAAATTGATTATGTTTTTGGAATGTTAAATGTAAGCATATAATTCTAACGTTTTCAACAAAACGTGTTAGAAACGCAGCATTCATATTGGTTTAAAAAATGTTTTAAGTTTACATTGCCAACATGTTTTTGCGTCAACTTCGTTGTTAAATATAAATGAAATATATTAGAAACATAACATTTTTGTTAATCTAAAAAACGTTTATTTTAATTATATCAGTTTCGTTGATTTATAAACTTGTTTGAATCATAAATATTATAAATACACCTAAATTTTCAAGTAAAGCATAATATGTCTGGTCTAATCTTTTTTTGAATATATTGTACAAGTTTTTCAACCTGACAAAACAACAAAGTATTAATACCGTATTTCACTTTCATAACTGGAGCACACCCGGAATGCGTCGTATCATTGCGAATACGTGACAGGTGACGTCTAAGATCAAGTGCCGCCATCGCCAATCATAACCTTTGATACCGAAGTATTAAGTATTTCCTCGCGTCTCTTTTAATTCACTTTATATCATTTGTTCGTTTTGAAAAGCGTGTGTTTTAGGAAGATGAATCGTAAAGTAAGTACTAAATTCACTAGTTTACCCAATTATAGCATCTGCTGCTTTTACCTCTACTTATAAGACTGCGACTATAAATAATAAATAGTTCAGTGATCGAAAATGTATTTATGTTATATAAAGTCCTTTTCAAACACTTTTTCGGCGCATATAGTACAAAACAAATACTCGCTTTCAAAATTTTGGAATAAATAGTCTCAATTTATGATCAAGTTCTAGTACAGTTGCATATGTATAACTTTTGATGTTGTAATCGTTACTTTACAATTACAGTTTTTATTAGTATATATGAATATTTACAATTTTCATCCAATACTTTAAGTAAATCATTGATATTCATCTTTAGATGCAGCACAACACCGCCACACTGTAACTGATAAGGAATTCGAGATCATAACTACGGATTGGTTTCAACAAGCCAACCAACGGCTCAATAAAGCAGAGCTGCAGCAGAGGCATTGGTAAATATAAATATTTTCGAACAATATGAGTTAACATCTACATGAATATTATTATAATTCTATTTAGTTAATTTTTCAGAGGTACGTGTGTGCAGTAAATGCTTTACATAAATCTCTATATGAACATATTTATGTACATAAGTAAAATAGAATATTTTTTTATTTGAATCTACACAAGTATATTTTTAATTACCTATTCACAGTGACTAGGCATAATTAAAATCAAGCGTCGTATTTGTTCTTGATCAATTGCCCCATAAATTCAATGTCGTCAATAAAGACAGGATATGGTTGCCGCATCCTGAGTTCACGATCCATAATATTCCCTATGGGATTTAGATCAGGGCTGCAGGGTGGGTAATACATTGTTTTTCACTAATCTCATCCAAATAATTACGGATCCTACGTGCAACATGTAGTCGCGCATTAACATTCATTAAAAGAAAGTTATTTCCTATGTAAGGAGCAAAGTCTATTTTACGATAACTGAATCCTTCATTGGTTAAAATAATTGCCTGCACACATTCATCGCGGCTCAGGTTTCTTGTAATAATGTCCATGTCAATTAACTAACATACGCATAGCAGCAAGACAATTTATTGAATTTTGAACAATATTGTCAGTTTTAAACTGACCAAACAAATTTTTTGCTTTTTCATAGCAAACTACCTACATATATTCCATTAATGCGTATTAATATTTATAAATTATCAATAAATCAAAATTGAATTTTACAGATGAACAAGTAGTACATTGTATTATCGCAGGTATTTCAGATAAACAAATCCAATTGGAAATCAAGGCTGCTAACTGTAAATCATTTTCCGAGCTTACAAAATTCGTTACAAATTTTCATAGTAAAAAGTAACAATATTGGACAAATCTGTGACAAGTAAATCCCTTAATTTTAAAGGTGGTTTTCCAACTCCACAACCAGATAGTTTCAACGAAAAGTATGAGAACGTTAGAAAAGATCAATGCATGCGCTGAGATCGGATATAGAGGTTTGAGGTTTTCAATGTACCAGAGTAAAACCGAAAACGACATGTCCCTTTTGTAAAAAATTTGGACACCATGAAAGTGAGTGTCCTATAAAGGGGAAATAAATAAATAATATTAGTAAAGCACATATAAAAAGTATTTACAATAAAAAGGCTAAAATTAAAAATCCTACAATAGAATATATGGAATTAAGGACGCATTATAAGCACTGAGAAATGACTAAGATATGATTAGGAAGTCAAATACAAATCGTACTTCAAGAGCACGGAGGTGTAATGAGCAAAATCGTTGATTGGAAAATTATAGCAAAATAGAAGCCACACAACTGTTGTTGTTCTTTACTCTTTTTGTATTTATTCCTTTCCTTTCAACGTAATACATACAATTTGTTGCAAATGTTATATTTTTATATTTTTTACGAAAGTTAGTCATTGATAAAAACAATTCGTCCAAAATCCGAACATCTCCTTTCGTTTTTTTCAATAAGGTTGGGTTTCAGAAATGAGGAGAATGCGAAATAGTTGATGATTTTATGGATTAAAGATGAGAAAATACCATTTGGGAAGAAAAATATACTTTTCCAATTTGGGGCCACCTCATTATCAAAACCTCTAGATTTGAACCTAGTTAATAATTAAAAAAATTGTTTGCAGAAACACCAAATGCACTTCACTCATATTATTCTGATCTTCCCAAATTTTTAATAATTTCTTTTGAAATATTGATAATATAGGGTGTTTCTTCGACTCGAAGCCTACTTAATAGGCTGGACCTAGAATTAGACTTTTTTATTTTGTTAATCGACACCACCGTGGACAAAGAGTATGCGAACCAAAGATTACAAATGTTTATAGGGTGGTTCAACAGATATGATTAATTGAAAAATGGGGAAAATTAATATAACGCAAGGGACCATCCACCTAAGTTACAAAAACTTTGCTATTGAATGATATTTCGACCATTGACCCTTCTTCTTACAGTGCCATATCCGTGATCGGACGTAGGCGAGCTCTCACTTCTACCTGTGTTGTGCTCTCCAGTTACCACAGATAGAAGGGATCTACAGTTCAACGACGGATCCGAACGTCTATGTTGAGAGGCTGTACTAGGCAGAATACTGTCGGTGGTTTGCCATTGCCTTCCGACAGGTGGCTCTTCGAATTTTCAATTATGATGTTAACTAGGCCCGGGTTTGATCCCGGGGCCTCTCGATTAGCAGTCAGAGCACCATTCCACTAGCCTACGGAGACCACCCTACCCAGACTCAAAATTATCTTTTCATATCACATATATTATATCTGCCTAACTTTAGAAACCTATTTACGAAATATATTTCAATGTTATTATTTGAGATTACGATAGACAAAATAGAAATACAGGTTTTTCAATGTACATTATAATTATTAAGATGATCTAATTGAAATTCAGAAATTATTTTGTACATTTTGAGATATAAAAATCAAACAGGAAAAATAGTAATGTGAAGAATTCCTCTCTGTACTTTGAGCTAAATTTCGTTTGGCCTTTTTTTATCTCAAACGGCAAAGAATCATTTTATTCACAATAAATATTGTGATATGTTGATAAATTACCTACATTGAACTTAATTTGTAATGACCTGTTTTTCTCTCCTAGATGGAAATAATTCGCTAAACAATTCGAATTTAATCATTTCACCGGATGGCTCCAATGGCTGTACTTTACATTTATCTAACTGTAATTCATAATAATATTAAAATGACATTATACAAAAATTAAGTAATAAATCATATTTATGTTTATAAAATACTGTACGCCTATTAAAAAATAAACGGACATTAGAACAGACTTGAGATAGAGCTACTTATGAGAACTTTCATCTAAAACCTAAAAGTTGTGAAGCAGTAAAATTAAAATATCTCGAAAACGGTTAATATTTTGAATATCAAACAAGTACACCTTTTTTCTACAGAAATGATGAGACTATCCAAACTAACAAAATCGACAAAAAATGTGTAGCTGATTTGGCGACATCTACGAGTTTACTTAAAACCTCTCTCATATTATTGTTTGTCCTTGCTAAAACATGTTCATGTCAAATTTTCAAGTCATTATCTCGGAAAATAATTAATCTATTAATAAAAATCTATTCAATTTTTTTCTATTTAACATTCTGTATCTTAGTAAGGAGCAGACTTATACCCATTTTTGTTAATGAAAATATTATTCTTTTTGACTTCTGAATGTGCAGTTATAATTTGCCCCACTAATTATGAATCACCCTGTACATTTTTGGACACCTTTTAAAACATGCCAAGAATTACAAAGGATTTGTCTGTTTTTATATCAATTAATTTAACTTGAAATTCATTTCCTAAATCTCTATCATGATTTATCAATTTTGTTGTTTAATTAGGTTATTTGCCACAAATTACAGTAAAATAAAACATGTTCACTTTTATATATAATAAATCAAGACTTAAAACGTGATTATTAAAAAGCTAGTTTTTAAGTACCTTGAATTTGTGCAAAAATTTAAACTTAAATCGCTAGTAGTAAATTAGGTTAATGAAATGAAAAGTATTCAAAACAAATGCATGCCACACAGCCGGTAACACCGAAAATGGTGTATATGGCAGCCATCAGGTACTATAAATGGGTAAAAACAATGCTGGAGGCCAGTACAGTCGAAATATCTGGGGCGTCATAATTGTATATGCGGGATAAGGTTGTTAAGAAATCAGAACAAATGGATAATGCAAGAAGCAAGGAGCCATATACCAATCGAGGGCAACACATGGAGAGTTCTGAAAGGCCAGAACATCGGCACTACAATATATCTTGTTTTCAGACTATCCATGTAAATTGTATATACAAAATCTATTGTAAATAAAGTAATTTTTAAATTAAATTAATGCTGGAGGCCACGAGCAGCGCGTAAGTTATCGCAATGTATACTTCATACGACTGTGGAGAACCGTGCGGTAACTGCTCAAACTATGGTGTATGAAAAAGTACAAAAATCGGCCGGGAGGGCCTCCGGCTGATATTTTGCTAACCTATAGCAGTGGTCCATACCGTCCATTTGCCATAAGTTCTAGCCAAAATCTACGTAATCTCCGTATATCAAGAGTCACGAGGCCGCGCAATTTTATCATGATCGGAGGCCACAACTACCTATAACTATATATATATATATATATATATATATATATATATATATATATATATTGAACCAGATATCATAGATAGTAAGAGAATTAGTACTATTAAAATATGTTGCTAGTATGAAAATATATGAAAATAATATAATTTAAGAAAACAAGTGAAAAGGAAACACTTTTATTAATTTAAACAACATATCAAATAAAGATATATTAAATAATAGCCTATATCAATATAATAAATAAGGAATTACCTCAATAATAACACAAAATATAGATATTGCCTAACCAATGTAATGATGTAAATAAAGTTGCCTAAGACGAAGAATAATTTCCATACCATAACCAGCTGTTCACCTAAAAAGAAACAATTATATAGTCAAGTCAAGAGAATTTTAGATATAAGTAGTTACATTAGAATACAAATATTATTATAGATAATTCATTATAATCATTAATTTAAGAATAAAAACAAATACAAATATTGAATAGAATAGAATTCAATAGATTTTCATAGATAAACAAATAATGACATATAGACAAATGATATATGGTGAATAAAATAAACATTGAATCAATAAATAGTAATTTGTTAAAGTTTATTATAAATAATATAATGCAAAGAGTTTAGACAAATAACATAAGAGAATTTATATTTATGAATAATAAGAGTGTAACAATGATATACTATCAATAACAATATTGGATGTTGTACCATTTAAATGTATCTATGTATAACCAATTTTAATTTATTTGTATGATGAAAAAACTCATAGGAACTCTATAAATGAACTAATAATGTAAAAGAGTGTATGTATGAAATTTTTTAATAAGTGAAAGAAGTTTCAATTAATCTGATTGCAAAAGACAATATTTTATTGGTTATAAAATATGACAGAACAAATTGTGAATCAACAAATAAACTTTGAAATAGTGACCTGAAAAAGAACAAAAGACTGTTTGTTGAAAAAAGTAGAGAATCGAGGGGACGCTTAGATAATTAGGGAAGCTGGTGTCAAGAAGCGAGGAGTGTGTGTGATGGTGTTCCTGAAATTTCAAGAAATTCCCGGTTCAAGACATTTAAACCTATAAAGTACTATTAAATACAATCTTAGTAATACTCACAGTCAATTGTATCAAGTTTTTCGGCAAGAATCTACGAAATTTTCATTAATTTTGGTTTTTTGGAGCTTCAGCGGAGTGTTCCTGGGATCCAGAGACTTTCATCCCAATTCAAGAGCAACAGGTCAGTGTTTTTAAATCATTATTGGCCAATAATCAGAGTAAAAACTCAAAACACTCAAATAAGTACTTAATTTCATAAATTGATAAACTTTTGCAAATATGATCGATCTGAAAAAGAAAGAAACAGACTTTATATCGTTAATTAATTGCATAAATAGTTAAAATTAATAAAAGGCCGAATTTTATATAAATTAAAATACGTACTTACGCCATCTTGTAATCGCATAAATCTGGTGATTGAAATTTCATAATGTAATAACTATGCCCATCTGTATATAATTCCTATATTTCTATCTATGTATATAACTATTTTCTTTCCACAGCAATTTGTATCATATATAACTATGATATATATATATATATAAATTCTTTTATGTTTTTTTTGAACCATTTACTTGTCTGCATCGTCAAACAAACTATGTTTGTATAAATATAGATGCTTCTTTAGTGTAAGAATTGTTCGTTTTATGCTAAAGCGCATGACTAGTTTTTCACGCATGCGCATTGATGAAATGATTAAAATAAATAAGTAGATACAATACAACCAGTGGCGTCTCATATTATTTTTATCAAATATATAAAATATTAAATTTAAAATTAAATTGATTTCAAAATAATGTATTTTCTTTTTATTTAAACAATTACAACAATATAAAAGCCAGGACTCGAAGAGAAAAAGGGTTTCATGCTCCCGAATTAATTAATATATAATTAAAATAACAAAATTAATAATAACTAACTGAGCTAGCCAAACTAAACAAAAATTCTAAATAATAATCATCTACAAAAATAAGTAAATAAGTAAGTATATAATTCATTAAATTGATAATAATATATATATATATATATATATATATATATATATATATATATATATATATATATATATATATATATTGGTTACCCTGCGGAAATCCGTTGTGTTGTATTTTCCCATGTTTCGATTAACATCTTTGCTCCCAAATTTCACATCCTTATTTGGTTATATCGGGCTGATGACGGCAAATGAGCCAGAAACATGCATGTCCACGGTTACCACTCTGTTTCAGTAGCTCTTTTTTGCGTGAATTACCCATGAATCTCTTTGTTGTTGTTTTTAATATATATCACGATATTCCTACATCTTCAGTATATATATATATATATATATATATATATATATATATATATATATATACAGATATTCTAGCTAAGTGTAAGCACATGTATAACTGATAACTTGTTGTTGGACTTAGCCTAGTTATTTTTGATTAAGCTTTATCATTAGATCACTTACAATTTAATGATTTGACAATTGTTATAGTCCGGTGATTTTTCTTTTTTTCTTGCTAAATTGCATCAGTCGTTAGAAACATTACATTTGCTGAATATATTTACTATATATCAACAACTTGGTAATAAATTTTTGTTTGTTTGTCAACAGTTGTTGCGACACCAGTTGTTTCCGATGTATTTGCTAGGTTTAGGATATAACGAACATTTTGGCATATCAGGAACCTGCCTGGCAACCATTTTTAGTTCATAAAATCCCGAATATTGTATAGTACTCACTTCCACTCACTGACTATGTAAGATAAAGGCCCAAAACGTCGTCACCGGGAACAACTGGACTTACCTGTAGTCCATAGGGTCGATAATAGTGGAAGTTAGTGATTAACTTAGGTGGTTATATTAATTGTGGATGGCGTAATAATAGAAAATCCAAATATTTCTGCCTAACTTGTAAAAAATATGTATGTTTGGAGCATGTTAAATCATTATATGAAAATTGCTATGAGATAGCCATATATTTTTTTTGTAACTTGATTAGTTATTTTCTATTAGGCTACTACATTCAAGAATCATATTTTGCGTTGTATTTGCTGTTATCATGATTCTTCCCAATTTCATAACTGTATTAAAAAATGCATACGAAAATTAAAAGGAGAATATCATCCATAACACAAATGTGACTGACAGTGATACTGTGAATAAAACTCAAAGTCAGTGTCACAGAATTATTTAATAGTTAGACAATAAAAGCTACTAGTTTCGGCCTACAAACGGCCATCTTCAGGCTACAAAAACAGATTGTTAAAAAAAGGGGACAAATACAAAAACAAACATCTCCAACATTACCTGACACATAAGAAACAAATTAGTGAATTAACTGAAAAAGAAAAAAGAGAACAGTACAATTTAATAAAATAGTACTGTTCAAGTTATAGAACCATAAGACATAATTAAAATTGACTAGTTACACAAAATTATAAAACATTAAACGTGTACAAATTCATAGATAAAAAATACATAGATAAAAAAGGTAGCTGTAAAAGTCAACCTTAGTCCAATTCACTTAAAAAAGAAGAAGAGATCTTAAACTAAATGTCTAAGATTAAAACAACAAAATATATACATACCAAAAACTGATACTAAGTAGCAATCAAATAAAGAATAAACAACAAGTTGATGAATGCATAAAAAAGGAGTTGAAAAGGTACAATACAAAATAAACAAAACAATAGTCTGAGAAAAATATTGAATTCAAAAACCCTGAAACGGAAGATTGAGGAACATGTACGGCTCAGAAGGCAACAATTGTTCATTAAGACAAACAACAGTAGTATCAGAGCTAGTCTGGTTAATCTCAAACATTTCAAGTAAATTCATCCTAGGTCCTTTAAAACATTTATGAAGTATACGAGCATCAGACAATGAAAATTGATGGTTCTCTGAAATAATATGGTTTGCAAATGCTGAAGGGGAAGCAGGAGGGTCAGTATTCCGATACCTTTTGATACAACTAAGATGTTCTTTTATCCTTGTGTCCAACAGACGTCCAGACTGGCCCACATAGACAGCGTCACAATCCTGACAACAAAGTTTGTAAACGCCAGGAGAATGAAGATATGGCATGCAGTCTTTAGTGTTAACTAGTAATGATCTCAAATTGTTGTTGGTTCTAAAACCGAATTTAATGTTATGTTTTCTAAATATATTACCAAATTTATAGGATATAGGACCAAAGTAATGTAGAGAACCAGCATAATGAAGCTTATCACCGTCAGAACACACGTTGAGAGAATTAATAGTAGGAAAACTCAATCTGAATTTATTGAAAAATCTCATGTATAATTTGTTGAATAAAGAAATAGAGAAATTATTGTTGACAACAATTTGTTTGATGATATTGATCTCATTAATAAAGGCCTCCTGTGACAAAGGTAAAGAAAATGCTCTCTGTAAAAGACTATTAATGGAAGAAACTTTGTGTGATTGGGGATGGTTAGAATTGAAATCAATGATAGCATCTGTCGTTGTGGGTTTTCGGTAAATCTCAAATTCCAGTCTCCTAGTGACGACATTCTTAACAATTAACAAGTCCAAAAAGGGGATGCGGTTATTCACTTCCAACTCCAAAGTGAATTTAATTCTGGGGTGTAATGTATTAATGAAATGAAGAAAAGAAAAGGCCTGTTCATGTGTACCTTCGAAAAGAACAATACAATCGTCCACATAGCGGTAGTAAAAAACAATGTGACTTTTAAAGGATGGATCACTTAAATAGGTTTGTTCTAAATTTGTTCATAAAAATTTCAGCTAGTAGAGGACTGAGGTTAGATCCCATAGCCAAACCTGTTGTCTGTTCATAATATTTATTGTTAAATTGGAAAAAATTTTGTTCTAAAGACAATTGGAGTAAACCGAGGACATCAGAAACAATATTGGGGTTCAAATTATTAGAAATGAGCAAAGCCTCAACCAAGTCAATACATTCTGAAGGGGGTATGCTAGGAAAGAGGTTAGAAACATCAAGTGAAAGCAAAAATGAACTAGAGTTGGGAACTGTAATATTAGATATCTTGTTACACAAGTCTAAAGAATTTTTAATAGAAAATTTATTATTGAAATTAGTGATGTCTAGGAGTAAATTATTAAGAAAAGAAGAGAGTTTAGAGACAGGTGAATTAGAAAATGAAACTACCGGTCTAATTGGTATATTTTCTTTATGAATTTTTGGAAGTCCATAAAGAAGGGGGGTGATAGGAGCCATCTGTGTCAATTGGTAGAATTTAGTGTTAAAGTTGTCTAATGTATCAGAGTAAGTTTTAAGCCTATTCCTAAAAAGCATATGAAACTTCAAGGTAGGATCTGAACTTAAGGGAGAAAAAGAAGTGTCAGAATGAATGAAATACTCAACCTTATTGACATAGTCATATCTATCCAAAACGACAACGCAATTACCCTTATCTGCCTTAGTCACTACTAAATCGTCTGAGGAGATTTTCTGTTTTAAATTTCTAAGTGAAGAAAATGAAAACTGATGTTGATTGAAAATAGGGGAAAGGTTAGGTTTGGAATGCCTGTTAAAGGTCTTTTGAATCAGGGAAGAGATGTCAGCACGTATGGATGTTTTATTGGTCAAATCAGAATTGCCCAAAATTAATTCAGAGTCAATTGCTAAAGTTCTCAAATTACGTTTAACATTAGAAGTTGAGAAATTAAATTTTAAACCCATGTTAAGTAAGTCAAGTTGCTGTTTATGCATTCATCAACTTGTTGTTTATTCTTTATTTGATTGCTACTTAGTATCAGTTTTTGGTATGTATATATTTTGTTGTTTTAATCTTAGACATTTAGTTTAAGATCTCTTCTTCTTTTTTAAGTGAATTGGACTAAGGTTGACTTTTACAGCTACCTTTTTTATCTATGTATTTTTTATCTATGAATTTGTACACGTTTAATGTTTTATAATTTTGTGTAACTAGTCAATTTTAATTATGTCTTATGGTTCTATAACTTGAACAGTACTATTTTATTAAATTGTACTGTTCTCTTTTTTCTTTTTCAGTTAATTCACTAATTTGTTTCTTATGTGTCAGGTAATGTTGGAGATGTTTGTTTTTGTATTTGTCCCCTTTTTTTAACAATCTGTTTTTGTAGCCTGAAGATGGCCGTTTGTAGGCCGAAACTAGTAGCTTTTATTGTCTAACTATTAAATAATTCTGTGACACTGACTTTGAGTTTTATTCACAGTATCACTGTCAGTCACATTTGTGTTATGGATGATATTCTCCTTTTAAAGAATGCCAGTCTGGCTGTTGTCATCCGTCATTATGAAAGATCAATGTGGGAAAGAAAAAAGACTCTCCAACTTATTTGGTTCTTACAGAGATGCAAGTTTCATGGAGTTTACCCTCCGTCGATTTCCATTCATACTAGAGTGCGTTCCAGAACTTCACAATATACCGTTGAGAAGGCGAAGAGGACATGGATTGTTCAGGAGATTAAGAGACTTTACAATTTTCTCAATTGTACTAATACCCGGCTGAAATTCATTTATTTTTTGTTGACTAGATTTCTAACCTTTCAAGAATTTGATATTTTAGATAGAGATGTGAGGGATGCGGTTGAGGATGCAGGTATAGATAATTATTTGAGGTTGTCAGATAAACTCCACTGGTTGATAGATAAAAACCTTAAACCGAGATTTGCTAATTCGCATGTAAGTGATAAGAAATATTCTTCTTTCAAGTTTCATCCTAGAGTCCTTAACCTCAGTAATTCTGTATTTAATAAACAGCAACTTGACTTACTTAACATGGGTTTAAAATTTAATTTCTCAACTTCTAATGTTAAACGTAATTTGAGAACTTTAGCAATTGACTCTGAATTAATTTTGGGCAATTCTGATTTGACCAATAAAACATCCATACGTGCTGACATCTCTTCCCTGATTCAAAAGACCTTTAACAGGCATTCCAAACCTAACCTTTCCCCTATTTTCAATCAACATCAGTTTTCATTTTCTTCACTTAGAGATTTAAAACAGAAAATCTCCTCAGACGATTTAGTAGTGACTAAGGCAGATAAGGGTAATTGCGTTGTCGTTTTGGATAGATATGACTATGTCAATAAGGTTGAGTATTTCATTCATTCTGACACTTCTTTTTCTCCCTTAAGTTCAGATCCTACCTTGAAGTTTCATATGCTTTTTAGGAATAGGCTTAAAACTTACTCTGATACATTAGACAACTTTAACACTAAATTCTACCAATTGACACAGATGGCTCCTATCACCCCCCTTCTTTATGGACTTCCAAAAATTCATAAAGAAAATATACCAATTAGACCGGTAGTTTCATTTTCTAATTCACCTGTCTCTAAACTCTCTTCTTTTCTTAATAATTTACTCCTAGACATCACTAATTTCAATAATAAATTTTCTATTAAAAATTCTTTAGACTTGTGTAACAAGATATCTAATATTACAGTTCCCAACTCTAGTTCATTTTTGCTTTCACTTGATGTTTCTAACCTCTTTCCTAGCATACCCCCTTCAGAATGTATTGACTTGGTTGAGGCTTTGCTCATTTCTAATAATTTGAACCCCAATATTGTTTCTGATGTCCTCGGTTTACTCCAATTGTCTTTAGAACAAAATTTTTTCCAATTTAACAATAAATATTATGAACAGACAACAGGTTTGGCTATGGGATCTAACCTCAGTCCTCTACTAGCTGAAATTTTTATGAACAAATTAGAACAAACCTATTTAAGTGATCCATCCTTTAAAAGTCACATTGTTTTTTACTACCGCTATGTGGACGATTGTATTGTTCTTTTCGAAGGTACACATGAACAGGCCTTTTCTTTTCTTCATTTCATTAATACATTACACCCCAGAATTAAATTCACTTTGGAGTTGGAAGTGAATAACCGCATCCCCTTTTTGGACTTGTTAATTGTTAAGAATGTCGTCACTAGGAGACTGGAATTTGAGATTTACCGAAAACCCACAACGACAGATGCTATCATTGATTTCAATTCTAACCATCCCCAATCACACAAAGTTTCTTCCATTAATAGTCTTTTACAGAGAGCATTTTCTTTACCTTTGTCACAGGAGGCCTTTATTAATGAGATCAATATCATCAAACAAATTGTTGTCAACAATAATTTCTCTATTTCTTTATTCAACAAATTATACATGAGATTTTTCAATAAATTCAGATTGAGTTTTCCTACTATTAATTCTCTCAACGTGTGTTCTGACGGTGATAAGCTTCATTATGCTGGTTCTCTACATTACTTTGGTCCTATATCCTATAAATTTGGTAATATATTTAGAAAACATAACATTAAATTCGGTTTTAGAACCAACAACAATTTGAGATCATTACTAGTTAACACTAAAGACTGCATGCCATATCTTCATTCTCCTGGCGTTTACAAACTTTGTTGTCAGGATTGTGACGCTGTCTATGTGGGCCAGTCTGGACGTCTGTTGGACACAAGGATAAAAGAACATCTTAGTTGTATCAAAAGGTATCGGAATACTGACCCTCCTGCTTCCCCTTCAGCATTTGCAAACCATATTATTTCAGAGAACCATCAATTTTCATTGTCTGATGCTCGTATACTTCATAAATGTTTTAAAGGACCTAGGATGAATTTACTTGAAATGTTTGAGATTAACCAGACTAGCTCTGATACTACTGTTGTTTGTCTTAATGAACAATTGTTGCCTTCTGAGCCGTACATGTTCCTCAATCTTCCGTTTCAGGGTTTTTGAATTCAATATTTTTCTCAGACTATTGTTTTGTTTATTTTGTATTGTACCTTTTCAACTCCTTTTTTATGCATTCATCAACTTGTTGTTTATTCTTTATTTGATTGCTACTTAGTATCAGTTTTTGGTATGTATATATTTTGTTGTTTTAATCTTAGACATTTAGTTTAAGATCTCTTCTTCTTTTTTAAGTGAATTGGACTAAGGTTGACTTTTACAGCTACATTTTTTATCTATGTATTTTTTATCTATGAATTTGTACACGTTTAATGTTTTATAATTTTGTGTAACTAGTCAATTTTAATTATGTCTTATGGTTCTATAACTTGAACAGTACTATTTTATTAAATTGTACTGTTCTCTTTTTTCTTTTTCAGTTAATTCACTAATTTGTTTCTTATGTGTCAGGTAATGTTGGAGATGTTTGTTTTTGTATTTGTCCCCTTTTTTTTAACAATCTGTTTTTGTAGCCTGAAGATGGCCGTTTGTAGGCCGAAACTAGTAGCTTTTATTGTCTAACTATTAAATAATTCTGTGACACTGACTTTGAGTTTTATTCACAGTATCACTGTCAGTCACATTTGTGTTATGGATGATATTCTCCTTTTAAAGAATGCCAGTCTGGCTGTTGTCATCCGTCATTATGAAAGATCAATGTGGGAAAGAAAAAAGACTCTCCAACTTATTTGGTTCTTACAGAGATGCAAGTTTCATGGAGTTTACCCTCCGTCGATTTCCATTCATACTAGAGTGCGTTCCAGAACTTCACAATATACCGTTGAGAAGGCGAAGAGGACATGGATTGTTCAGGAGATTAAGAGACTTTACAATTTTCTCAATTGTACTAATACCCGGCTGAAATTCATTTATTTTTTGTTGACTAGATTTCTAACCTTTCAAGAATTTGATATTTTAGATAGAGATGTGAGGGATGCGGTTGAGGATGCAGGTATAGATAATTATTTGAGGTTGTCAGATAAACTCCACTGGTTGATAGATAAAAACCTTAAACCGAGATTTGCTAATTCGCATGTAAGTGATAAGAAATATTCTTCTTTCAAGTTTCATCCTAGAGTCCTTAACCTCAGTAATTCTGTATTTAATAAACAGCAACTTGACTTACTTAACATGGGTTTAAAATTTAATTTCTCAACTTCTAATGTTAAACGTAATTTGAGAACTTTAGCAATTGACTCTGAATTAATTTTGGGCAATTCTGATTTGACCAATAAAACATCCATACGTGCTGACATCTCTTCCCTGATTCAAAAGACCTTTAACAGGCATTCCAAACCTAACCTTTCCCCTATTTTCAATCAACATCAGTTTTCATTTTCTTCACTTAGAGATTTAAAACAGAAAATCTCCTCAGACGATTTAGTAGTGACTAAGGCAGATAAGGGTAATTGCGTTGTCGTTTTGGATAGATATGACTATGTCAATAAGGTTGAGTATTTCATTCATTCTGACACTTCTTTTTCTCCCTTAAGTTCAGATCCTACCTTGAAGTTTCATATGCTTTTTAGGAATAGGCTTAAAACTTACTCTGATACATTAGACAACTTTAACACTAAATTCTACCAATTGACACAGATGGCTCCTATCACCCCCCTTCTTTATGGACTTCCAAAAATTCATAAAGAAAATATACCAATTAGACCGGTAGTTTCATTTTCTAATTCACCTGTCTCTAAACTCTCTTCTTTTCTTAATAATTTACTCCTAGACATCACTAATTTCAATAATAAATTTTCTATTAAAAATTCTTTAGACTTGTGTAACAAGATATCTAATATTACAGTTCCCAACTCTAGTTCATTTTTGCTTTCACTTGATGTTTCTAACCTCTTTCCTAGCATACCCCCTTCAGAATGTATTGACTTGGTTGAGGCTTTGCTCATTTCTAATAATTTGAACCCCAATATTGTTTCTGATGTCCTCGGTTTACTCCAATTGTCTTTAGAACAAAATTTTTTCCAATTTAACAATAAATATTATGAACAGACAACAGGTTTGGCTATGGGATCTAACCTCAGTCCTCTACTAGCTGAAATTTTTATGAACAAATTAGAACAAACCTATTTAAGTGATCCATCCTTTAAAAGTCACATTGTTTTTTACTACCGCTATGTGGACGATTGTATTGTTCTTTTCGAAGGTACACATGAACAGGCCTTTTCTTTTCTTCATTTCATTAATACATTACACCCCAGAATTAAATTCACTTTGGAGTTGGAAGTGAATAACCGCATCCCCTTTTTGGACTTGTTAATTGTTAAGAATGTCGTCACTAGGAGACTGGAATTTGAGATTTACCGAAAACCCACAACGACAGATGCTATCATTGATTTCAATTCTAACCATCCCCAATCACACAAAGTTTCTTCCATTAATAGTCTTTTACAGAGAGCATTTTCTTTACCTTTGTCACAGGAGGCCTTTATTAATGAGATCAATATCATCAAACAAATTGTTGTCAACAATAATTTCTCTATTTCTTTATTCAACAAATTATACATGAGATTTTTCAATAAATTCAGATTGAGTTTTCCTACTATTAATTCTCTCAACGTGTGTTCTGACGGTGATAAGCTTCATTATGCTGGTTCTCTACATTACTTTGGTCCTATATCCTATAAATTTGGTAATATATTTAGAAAACATAACATTAAATTCGGTTTTAGAACCAACAACAATTTGAGATCATTACTAGTTAACACTAAAGACTGCATGCCATATCTTCATTCTCCTGGCGTTTACAAACTTTGTTGTCAGGATTGTGACGCTGTCTATGTGGGCCAGTCTGGACGTCTGTTGGACACAAGGATAAAAGAACATCTTAGTTGTATCAAAAGGTATCGGAATACTGACCCTCCTGCTTCCCCTTCAGCATTTGCAAACCATATTATTTCAGAGAACCATCAATTTTCATTGTCTGATGCTCGTATACTTCATAAATGTTTTAAAGGACCTAGGATGAATTTACTTGAAATGTTTGAGATTAACCAGACTAGCTCTGATACTACTGTTGTTTGTCTTAATGAACAATTGTTGCCTTCTGAGCCGTACATGTTCCTCAATCTTCCGTTTCAGGGTTTTTGAATTCAATATTTTTCTCAGACTATTGTTTTGTTTATTTTGTATTGTACCTTTTCAACTCCTTTTTTATGCATTCATCAACTTGTTGTTTATTCTTTATTTGATTGCTACTTAGTATCAGTTTTTGGTATGTATATATTTTGTTGTTTTAATCTTAGACATTTAGTTTAAGATCTCTTCTTCTTTTTTAAGTGAATTGGACTAAGGTTGACTTTTACAGCTACCTTTTTTTTATCTATGTATTTTTTATCTATGAATTTGTACACGTTTAATGTTTTATAATTTTGTGTAACTAGTCAATTTTAATTATGTCTTATGGTTCTATAACTTGAACAGTACTATTTTATTAAATTGTACTGTTCTCTTTTTTCTTTTTCAGTTAATTCACTAATTTGTTTCTTATGTGTCAGGTAATGTTGGAGATGTTTGTTTTTGTATTTGTCCCCTTTTTTTAACAATCTGTTTTTGTAGCCTGAAGATGGCCGTTTGTAGGCCGAAACTAGTAGCTTTTATTGTCTAACTATTAAATAATTCTGTGACACTGACTTTGAGTTTTATTCACAGTATCACTGTCAGTCACATTTGTGTTATGGATGATATTCTCCTTTTAAAGAATGCCAGTCTGGCTGTTGTCATCCGTCATTATGAAAGATCAATGTGGGAAAGAAAAAAGACTCTCCAACTTATTTGGTTCTTACAGAGATGCAAGTTTCATGGAGTTTACCCTCCGTCGATTTCCATTCATACTAGAGTGCGTTCCAGAACTTCACAATATACCGTTGAGAAGGCGAAGAGGACATGGATTGTTCAGGAGATTAAGAGACTTTACAATTTTCTCAATTGTACTAATACCCGGCTGAAATTCATTTATTTTTTGTTGACTAGATTTCTAACCTTTCAAGAATTTGATATTTTAGATAGAGATGTGAGGGATGCGGTTGAGGATGCAGGTATAGATAATTATTTGAGGTTGTCAGATAAACTCCACTGGTTGATAGATAAAAACCTTAAACCGAGATTTGCTAATTCGCATGTAAGTGATAAGAAATATTCTTCTTTCAAGTTTCATCCTAGAGTCCTTAACCTCAGTAATTCTGTATTTAATAAACAGCAACTTGACTTACTTAACATGGGTTTAAAATTTAATTTCTCAACTTCTAATGTTAAACGTAATTTGAGAACTTTAGCAATTGACTCTGAATTAATTTTGGGCAATTCTGATTTGACCAATAAAACATCCATACGTGCTGACATCTCTTCCCTGATTCAAAAGACCTTTAACAGGCATTCCAAACCTAACCTTTCCCCTATTTTCAATCAACATCAGTTTTCATTTTCTTCACTTAGAGATTTAAAACAGAAAATCTCCTCAGACGATTTAGTAGTGACTAAGGCAGATAAGGGTAATTGCGTTGTCGTTTTGGATAGATATGACTATGTCAATAAGGTTGAGTATTTCATTCATTCTGACACTTCTTTTTCTCCCTTAAGTTCAGATCCTACCTTGAAGTTTCATATGCTTTTTAGGAATAGGCTTAAAACTTACTCTGATACATTAGACAACTTTAACACTAAATTCTACCAATTGACACAGATGGCTCCTATCACCCCCCTTCTTTATGGACTTCCAAAAATTCATAAAGAAAATATACCAATTAGACCGGTAGTTTCATTTTCTAATTCACCTGTCTCTAAACTCTCTTCTTTTCTTAATAATTTACTCCTAGACATCACTAATTTCAATAATAAATTTTCTATTAAAAATTCTTTAGACTTGTGTAACAAGATATCTAATATTACAGTTCCCAACTCTAGTTCATTTTTGCTTTCACTTGATGTTTCTAACCTCTTTCCTAGCATACCCCCTTCAGAATGTATTGACTTGGTTGAGGCTTTGCTCATTTCTAATAATTTGAACCCCAATATTGTTTCTGATGTCCTCGGTTTACTCCAATTGTCTTTAGAACAAAATTTTTTCCAATTTAACAATAAATATTATGAACAGACAACAGGTTTGGCTATGGGATCTAACCTCAGTCCTCTACTAGCTGAAATTTTTATGAACAAATTAGAACAAACCTATTTAAGTGATCCATCCTTTAAAAGTCACATTGTTTTTTACTACCGCTATGTGGACGATTGTATTGTTCTTTTCGAAGGTACACATGAACAGGCCTTTTCTTTTCTTCATTTCATTAATACATTACACCCCAGAATTAAATTCACTTTGGAGTTGGAAGTGAATAACCGCATCCCCTTTTTGGACTTGTTAATTGTTAAGAATGTCGTCACTAGGAGACTGGAATTTGAGATTTACCGAAAACCCACAACGACAGATGCTATCATTGATTTCAATTCTAACCATCCCCAATCACACAAAGTTTCTTCCATTAATAGTCTTTTACAGAGAGCATTTTCTTTACCTTTGTCACAGGAGGCCTTTATTAATGAGATCAATATCATCAAACAAATTGTTGTCAACAATAATTTCTCTATTTCTTTATTCAACAAATTATACATGAGATTTTTCAATAAATTCAGATTGAGTTTTCCTACTATTAATTCTCTCAACGTGTGTTCTGACGGTGATAAGCTTCATTATGCTGGTTCTCTACATTACTTTGGTCCTATATCCTATAAATTTGGTAATATATTTAGAAAACATAACATTAAATTCGGTTTTAGAACCAACAACAATTTGAGATCATTACTAGTTAACACTAAAGACTGCATGCCATATCTTCATTCTCCTGGCGTTTACAAACTTTGTTGTCAGGATTGTGACGCTGTCTATGTGGGCCAGTCTGGACGTCTGTTGGACACAAGGATAAAAGAACATCTTAGTTGTATCAAAAGGTATCGGAATACTGACCCTCCTGCTTCCCCTTCAGCATTTGCAAACCATATTATTTCAGAGAACCATCAATTTTCATTGTCTGATGCTCGTATACTTCATAAATGTTTTAAAGGACCTAGGATGAATTTACTTGAAATGTTTGAGATTAACCAGACTAGCTCTGATACTACTGTTGTTTGTCTTAATGAACAATTGTTGCCTTCTGAGCCGTACATGTTCCTCAATCTTCCGTTTCAGGGTTTTTGAATTCAATATTTTTCTCAGACTATTGTTTTGTTTATTTTGTATTGTACCTTTTCAACTCCTTTTTTATGCATTCATCAACTTGTTGTTTATTCTTTATTTGATTGCTACTTAGTATCAGTTTTTGGTATGTATATATTTTGTTGTTTTAATCTTAGACATTTAGTTTAAGATCTCTTCTTCTTTTTTAAGTGAATTGGACTAAGGTTGACTTTTACAGCTACCTTTTTTATCTATGTATTTTTTATCTATGAATTTGTACACGTTTAATGTTTTATAATTTTGTGTAACTAGTCAATTTTAATTATGTCTTATGGTTCTATAACTTGAACAGTACTATTTTATTAAATTGTACTGTTCTCTTTTTTCTTTTTCAGTTAATTCACTAATTTGTTTCTTATGTGTCAGGTAATGTTGGAGATGTTTGTTTTTGTATTTGTCCCCTTTTTTTAACAATCTGTTTTTGTAGCCTGAAGATGGCCGTTTGTAGGCCGAAACTAGTAGCTTTTATTGTCTAACTATTAAATAATTCTGTGACACTGACTTTGAGTTTTATTCACAGCATACGAAAATTGTTCAGCTTTTTTGACAATACCATTAAAAGCATATTTATAAAACTAAGAAATATGGAAAAATGTGACAATAAAACTTATAAAAACATAATAAACCTTATTGAAACGAAGAATATCTTATTAAAACTAATAATATATAAAAACTATGTTACTTGACTGGTCTTGTAGACCGTGTGTGGCTAATGGTGCATACATTTTTTACTACGTCTTCTTAGTGGTTCATAAAGTTGATTGACCTACTATACTAATAAGAAGAGGATACTCATAGTGATACCATCTCACAGGCTAGGTCAGATTGTATGTTATGTACGGTAATAAAAATAATAAATATTATCAGTTATTGATAGAATTGTGAAGACTAAAAACAAAAATAAGATGACGTTATCCCAATTAACATCCTTGCGATACGTCCCTGGAAATGAGTCGCTTGTTGATATCCAATCGATAGACGTGCCAGCAGGCAAGGAGTTTTATAAAACATAAAATAACTTATGTTCGATAGTAATATTAGAAGTCATCCAAACAAGCGTTTCGTTTGGCCGACATGGCGCCGACAATCATCAAAACGAGACAACATTCCCCGAAATATTTTTAACGATTTCTCTTTTTTCCTTCAATGGCGTTCTATTTCCTATATTACGGAAGTAACCGTTATATAAGATTGGGAAATTAAATTTTGAACTTTCCTATAAAATGAAGTCAATACAGACAACTAATTATATTAAACTGGTGAAATTGAGCATTTTTTGTTTTTTAATAATTCAGCTTTATTGGTTTTGTGAAGATCCTTTTTTATTGTGTTCAATTTCCTCTCATTTTATGCATTATGAATTTGAAGTTGAAGCAAATTGATTTTCTGTGACAACGAATCATTTTTTGTGCCGGTCAGTGTAGATTTCCAAATGCAGATATTATTAAAATAGAAATGATGCAGTAATGTGCTTCAAGTGGACACTTAAACGCACTACAATTCGTAGTTCATCATTTAGTTTTTTCATTTATTTCTAATATTCATAGCCTTCCCAGCATTATAATCAGTTAAGTAATGTGAGTGAACTATAGCTCTCAAACATACCTATTTATTTTTCGTTAGTCGTGATTTATGATTTACATTATAGTTTCAGTATTCACTACCTTCCAAGCAGGAGAGAAACATTCTAATTAGCGACTAGAACTGAAACTGAACAGACGTGCCTGAACAAAGGAATATTTCAAACCAAATTATCATTCTGCGAAGGCTGCGCTTCTTAACGCAATCATATGTATGAAAGTTTTGTTAATTCACACAACCGAGTATTCATGGACACGTTATTTAGGAACTAACCTCTTTTTCTAATTTTTCGAAAACTTTGCCTTTCCACAAAGAAGCGGCTAGAAAAAAAGCGTTGACTAGGATATTGGGAAGAAAATTAACTACTAAAGGTAATACAGAGACTTATACTTTTTAGCGCCTGTGGAGGAACAAGAGGCACCGATAATTACATGGAAAGGAAGATACGAGAAATTAGGCTAGAACTAGAAACTTAGGAGCTAAAGATGAAACTCATAGAAGCCCAGGCCACAATAGTCAATATGAATAGAACAATCAACACGCTCATGAAGGACCTCGCAGAACCAAGAAAGAATCGAGACAATACCAAGAGGAAAATAGAGAACTCCTAGTGAAGATACTGAACCTGCTCGAAAAGGGGGACATATCAAGAAGCTCAAGAAGTCCAAGAACAAAGCGATCCAACGGCGCAGCACAAAATAGCCAACCTTACCCAAGACCGACGAAGAAACAAGAAGCGGAAGCAATGGAAACTAACATTTTAGAAGAAGAGACTGACTATTTTTATGTCAACATTATATACTTTACTACTGTATATCATATTATATGAAAAAGTAATGACAGCACTAAAAATAATGTCTCATTCCACTACTTGACATTCGACTCATATCTATCCATCCATTTTTTTCCATTTTTAGCCGTTTTCTATCCTTAGGATATAGGCCTCTTTCAAATTCGTCCATCGACTTCGATCTTGCGCAACTCGATACCAGTTCAGACCAGCGACCTTCTTTATCTCGTCGTACCATCTTTGCAGGGGTCTTCCAACACTCCTCCTCTTTGTCCAAGGTCTCCATCTGGTGACATACTCGCTCCAGATTTCCGTATGCCTGGCCACGTGCCCTGCCAATTGCCATTTTAGGGAATCAATTATTTTTATTATATCGAAAACTTCGATTTTTCTCGTATCCAAGTATTTGTTTTATGGTCTCTCAGGGAAATTCCCAAAAAACGTCTTTCCATGGCTCTCTGATGTACTCCCAATTTATGTTTTATCTTCTTGGTTGTTACCCAGGTCTCACAACCATACGTGACAACAGGCAGTATACACTCGTGATAGACGTTTGTTTTCAAATTCATTGGAATATTCATGCTGAAGATGTACTTTAATTTGCCGTAGGCTGCCCATCCCAGTCTAATTCTTCTATCAATATCCATCTCTTGATTTTGTTTGCCTGGTGTTATAGCTTGGCCCAGGTATATGTATGTTTCCGTCCTTTTTATTGTGCTGTCATGAATCGGTATTGTATCGTCTGCATCTGGTATATTTGTCATAAACTGGGTCTTTGTGTTGTTCATGTGTAATCCTACTTTTGAAGCCTCATTTTGTAGTTCTTCCAACATGTCTATCAATTCCTGTCTATATTTTGCAAACAGTACAACATCGTCAGCAAATCTCAGATTGTGTAAGCGTTCACCATGTACGTTCAACCCTTTGTTTCCCCACTGTAGCTTCTTAAAAATATCCTCGAGAACTAAAGTGAATAGCTTTGGAGATATAACGTCTCCTTGCCGAACTCCACTCCTTACGTTTATTTTGTCAGATGATTCGTGAAGTCTTATCGACATTGAAAAATTTCTATGAATGTTTTCGATGAGGTTAATATAACGTTGGTCTACTCTAGCATTTCTTAATGATTTTATTATTGCCCAGATTTCTAATGTGTCGAAAGCTTTTCGGAAATCGACCAAAGCCATCCATAGGCTTATGTTATATTCTGTAGCTTTGTCGATCATCTGCCTTACGGTGTGTAGATGTTCTGTCGTACTATAATGGCTTCGGAACCCAGCCTGTTCCTTTGGCTGGTAAGCCTCGAGTTTTCGTTCTAATCTGTTTGTGATGATTCTGGTGAATAATTTATATATCTGTGATAGTAAGCTTATCGGCCGGTAGTTCTCGAAATCAGTTGGGTCACCTTTCTTGTAGATCAGAACAACTACAGCATTCTTCCAACTTTTGGCTATATATTCTTCTGTTAGGCACTCATTGAATAGTTTTAGTAGTTCTTGTCTCGTCTTGATATCGCTTTCCCTTAAGCATTTCAGGCAGAATGTTGTCTTCTCCCGCTGCCCACTAAGCATGAAACGTCTTTGAGACGTTGAGTTACGTTATTTTCAAGTAACTTAGAAGATGTTCTCCTTTAAATATCTAATTGACGCAACAGGTATGATTTTGTGTGACGTTGAAATTGATTATGTTTTTGGAATGTTAAATGTAAGCATATGATTCTAACGTTTTCAACAAAACGTGTTTCAAGTTTACATTGCCAACATGTTTATGCGTCAAATTCTTTGTTAAATATGAATGAAATGTATTAGAAACATAACATTTTTGTTAATCTAAATAACGATCATTTTAATTATATCAGTTCCGTTGATTTATAAACTTGTTTAAATCACAAATATTATAAATACACCAAAATTTTCAAGTAAAGCATATGTCTTGTCTAATCTTTTTTTAAATATATTGTACAACTTTTTCAACCTGACAAAAGAACAACGTATTTCACTTTCATAACTGGAGCACACCCGGAATGCGCCATATCATTGCGAATACGTGACAGGTGACGTCTAAGATCAAGTGCCGCCATCGCCAACCATAACCTATGATACCGAAGTATTAAGTATTCCCTCGCGTCTCTTTTAATTCACTTTATATCATTGGTTCGTTCTAAAAAGCGTGTGTTTTAGGAAGATGAATCGTAAAGTAAGTACTAAATTCACTAGTTTACCCAATTACAGCATCTGCTGCTTTTACCTCTACTTATAATAAGGCTTCGATTATAAATAATAAATAGGTCAATGATCTAAAATGTATTTATGTTATATATAGTCCTTTTCAAACACTTTTTCGGCGCAAAACAAATACTCGCTTTCAAAATTTTTGAATAAATAGTCTCAATTTTGTATCAAGTTCTAGTACAGTTGCATATGTATAACTTTTGATGTTGTAATCGTTACTTTACAATTACAGTTTTTATTAGTATATATGAATATTTATACAATTTTTATTCAATATTTAGACTTAATCATTGATATTCATCTTTAGATGCAGCACAACACTGCCACACGGTAACTGATAAGGAATTCTAGATCACAACTATGGATTGGTTTCAACAAGCCAACCAACGGCTCAAGAGAGCAGAGCTACAGCAGAGACATGGGTAAATATGAATATTTTTGAACAATAAGTTGAAATTCACATGAATATTATCATAATTCTATTTGATTCATTTTTCAGAGGTACGTGTGTGCAGTACATAAATCTCTATATGAACATATTTATGTACATAAGTAAAATGGAATATGTTTTTTATTTCAATCTACATAAGCATATTATTAAAACTACCCAGAAAGTATTTGAATTCATGTTTGGAGCATGTATTTGATTGGGGTGCATTTAGGTTAGAGTGGTGAAAATAATAAAAACTCAATACTAGTGAAACAAAATGAATAATTAGCAAAATATAAACGCCTCCATCACATAAATACATTGTTTGATAAATATGGTTACAGTTGCATTACTTGATGTATGCACCAAGCTATTCTGATACATAGACATATAAGATGTGAAGGGAGTCATATAATAACTACTGAATTTTTAGTGGGATCGGCCAAATAAAAATAATTATACTTTCTTCTATGAAAAGTTCAATAGGAACTCAAATCAATAGAAAAAAGAAAAAACTGTTGCTACAAAGACAGTTCTTTCTGTCGGTATGAACTTGAACTTTTTGCTAGAGAAAGTACACTTTTTTTGACCGATTTCTCACTAAAAAAAGGTTTGCTTTAGTTTCGATTAAGAAATGTTATAAATAAAAAGATGCTGCTGATATATTTAACAACTTCTTCGCGAATGTGGGGGAAACTTTGGCAAAGAACATACGACAAAATCCCAATTACAAAAGTAAAAAATATGTAAATAAAAATTCACTTTTTCTTACACCAACGAATACTACTGAGGTTGAAAATACAATAATTAGCTTAAAAAATAAAAAGGCTCCCGGGCTTGATGGAATGAAAGCTGAAACTCTAAAGATTATAGCAAAATTCATATGTGAACCTTTGACGGACATCATAAATAAATCCTTCGAATCAGGCATATTTCCTTCGATTCTAAAGAAATCTCTTATAACTCCAATTTTCAAAAATGGGAATACAGAAAATATTTCGAATTATAGGCCTATTTCACTTCTATCTTCAATAAGCAAAGTCTTTGAAAAAATTATAAAAACGAGACTTACGACATACCTATCAAATTATAATCTGCTGTCGCCATCCCAGTATGGCTTTAGAGAAAAAAAATCTACCAATGACGCAATCCATTCCTTGACAAAAACCATCTACGAATCCTTGGATTCAAGCACTCCATCTATTGGGGTTTTTTTGGATCTAAAAAAGGCCTTCGATACTGTCGACCACTCCATACTTTTAGATACACTAGAAGATATGGGTGTAAGGGGTTTAGCTCATAATTTATTCAAAAGTTATCTAACAAGCAGAACACAAAAAACTAAATTCAAAAATCATGTGAGTGAAGAGATCAACATCAAATGTGGTGTACCTCAAGGAACAGTATTGGGGCCGGTGCTATTCGTAATTGATTTAAATAATCTATTTGAACAGGAAACAATCGGAAAAATAATCAGTTTCGCGGACGATACTGTGATTTATTACAAACATGATGACTGGTATAATCTCAAAATAAATATTGAAAATGATCTTGGAAAACTCAAAGACTGGTTCGACAGCAGATTACTCTCAATAAACTTTGACAAAACTGTATACTTACCCTTCAGTAGTCATGAAAAGTCTCTGCCAAAATACAATCTTAATATCCAACAAGATTTTTCAATTAAACCTGCAAAAAGAATTAAATACTTGGGTATTTACATTGACAATCACTTACGATGGAACCATTATATGGAATATTTAACTAAAAAGCTTCGGAGTATCCTATTTCGATTTAAGCAAGTAAGCCAATTTTTGAGCTTTAAATGTAAAACAATACTGTACCACAGTTTGGTTGAGTCACACCTCAATTATGGCATTATTGGCTGAGGAGGAGTTTCAAGGAACTATCTAAATGCCCTCGAAGTGTCTCAAAGGCGATTCCTCCGAATGATTCTCAACAAACCTAAAAGATATTCAAGCTCACTACTCTATACTGAAACACAAATATTAGATGTTAGACAATTATACATTATTCAGATAGGATGCCATCAATATAAAAATAAATACAAACTTACCACTCAAAATCATAGATACGCGACAAGATCGAATAATCAATACTGTATACCAACAGCTCTTAAAACAATAGGTCAAAAAGGTTACTCCTAAATTATTCAGGCAACTACCACAGAGAATTATCGATGAAACTTCTTTTAAACGCTTCAAAACCCAACTAGTAACATTTGTTAAAGAAACAGACAAAACAAAAATACACAAAATGATAGAATGCTGAATAATAAAAAAAAAAAAAAAAAACAGAGAAGAGTAAACTCATATACGAAATGTATGTCGGAAATACAATCATGTAAAAATGGATTTATATTGTTTTTAACTGCATTTTTTGTTTTTTAGAAAATTTTTTTTAAATTTTGACACACTTGCCTATATTCACCACATACAAGTATGTACAATACTTCTGTGGATGTCTAGATGTTTATTCAATTTTATTTGTATTTTATCACTGTATTTGTATTTATGAATAAACGTTATTATTATTAATATGTTATAGTTTTGTAACAAAAACGTTTATTTGTAAAAACGTGACTGGGATTTTGTCATGTTTGCGGACATTTTACGTAACTATGAACAAGAAAAGGTCGTACCAAATCCTTTTTGAATAACGTAACAATGTAACTTTCAACGTATCAGTAACGAAACTGCGATGTTTTTTTGCTTAGTGGGTGCTTCGCCATTTTTCATCTGGGATAGCGCTTTCTCTAGTCCTTCCATATCTATCTCGGGCATTTCTTCTGAGTTGACATTTACTATTCGAATTTTGTCCTCTACTGTCGTTATCTTTGGTATTTTAGATTCGTACAGATCTCTATAGAAAGATTCCACAACTTTTAATATCTGCTTTCTGTCTTCCACTATGTTGTTTTCGCATCTTTTATCTTTGTTTACTCTTTATTAGGTTTGTTGCGTCTTTTAAATATATTTAGTCCCTTATTCTGTTCTAATAGGGATTGTACTTATTTCGTTTGATGTTTTAGTATGTCCTGTTTCGCCATTTTTCTCGCTGTTTTGTTGATTTCTGTGTACTGAATAGTTTCCCTTTTACCCTCTGTTATCAATTTTCTTTTTTTCTCTAGGAGGTGTTTGCTCTCCATCGACAGTTTATCCGGCGTTTTCTCTGGGGGGCCTATTATCTGATCGACTGTTTCTTTTATAATTTTTCTTATTCTCCTATTTCTATCATCCAGGGCTCTCCTGTTTCTTCTAGGTTTTTAGAAAAAATTTCATCCAGCTTTTGCTTGTATTTTTCTTTTCTTTCCGCTATCTTTTCCCTACTTCCCCTCTTCATCGTTCGTTTCATCTTCCGTTCTCTTTCAATTTTTGTGTTTATGAGTAGTTTGCATCTTACCATCCTGTGATCACTGCCGGTGCTGAACTGATTGACTACATCTACGTCTTGAATTATGTGTTTATGGCAGGAGATTATGAAGTCAATCTCATTTTTGGTTTGTCCATCTGGGCTATTCCATGTCCATTTGCGGCTCTCTCTCTTTTGAAAGAAAGTGTTCATCAGATTTAGTCCTTCTCTTTCTAGAAAGATTGCCAACATGTTTCCCCTTCCATTTCTGGTGCCAAGTCCAAACTGTCCTATGTGTGTTTCATATCTATCGATATGACTTACAAATAAAGGTCCGGTTACAGAAACCGACAGTAGACAAAAACAGGCTCAGCGGACTTAACTATCAACTATTATGTAGGTGTAATAAAACACAAGATATGACATAGGAAGTTTCAAACACCCTATATAAAAAAAAAATTATTTTTCTTTACACCATAATTTATAAACTGATCTCAACCAAAACCAACAATATGTGTCACTACAAGGTTATTAGTAACGAAAGATTATGCATAGGTCAGGTTCAATTATTGAAACATTAAACAATTACAAACACGACTTATATAACTAACCTTTAAACAAGGTTTTGTTGAAATAAATATTGGGAATTTTTCGGAGGAAAACAGAGAGAGAAAAAGTAACTCTCCCATAGTGAGGAACCTAGGTAGTAAACCCAGGCCCTCATTTCCTCGAAGAAAAAGTGTACAGTTTGTGTTTTGTGAATATTTCCGAAAACGTAAGTTTTTAACCCATAATTACTTTATTGTTTGTCGTTGGATGAATTTATATGTTGAATTATTCTTTTGCCAAAAGGGTAATTAATTAAGCAAGGGATATTGTTCCTTCATCATTATTTCTTTGCACTCATATCGAATGTGTTTTATATATCAGCGCCTTTTATCATTTTTTAGATAAGTATTAGACGGATATTGTGGATTTTAGCAGAAGTATTCAAGTTTTTTTTTGTTTCTCTCGCAGTTATAAATTTGTTTATAAGATTTTTCTCTCATAGCACAGGGATTATAAATTAGCATCATAGTGACGTATTTATAAAAGTATTTTCGCCGAAATTGTAACATAATTTCTCTAATTGTCTACTCTTATCGGAAATTAAACTTATAGTTTTTTTTCCGTCACTATGATATATCAGGGAATATAGATTTAGTATTACAGTGACCGAATGGTTTATAAAAGTATTTCTTTTGCTGAATAAATATCGAGTTCGTTCCTTAATTTTGTTGAGTTGTCTAATCTCATAATTAATGTTTACTAAGGAATCTATTTATAGATTTGATTTGTTTATATAATATACCGTGGACTCCAATTGTTGGAAAGCATATTTAGAAATTTTGTTTTGTTTAGATACGTTTGCTCACCTGATGTTAGAAATTTACTGTTTTTTTCTTGTAATATATGTATATATTCTAGGTTAATCCTCTACAGTTTAATTCTCTAACCCTACCTCTCACAGCCGCAGTACAGGCACAGAATAAGGACTCAATCTGCAGTACGGACCCGGGCTTGGCACACTGTATAAGCCCAAGGGGCCCCACGACGACCTTGATCGCTCGAGCTAGGAACAGCCCTCCCACGAGACAAACCTCAAAGAGGGACTCCTAGTTCTACCCCTTTTGTGCCGTAAGGCACTGGTGACAGCACGCTGCAAACATATTGTTCTCTCGATAGGAGAGTACAATAGGACCGTCTGGTCTCTCCCTCGACATAGGGGAACGACAGAAGGAGAAAACGAGGACGATCATTACTCACACATTACAAGTGGTGACAGTGGTTACAGTAGATACATACGGCAATTTATTACACTGGTGACAGCGGTGAGATGAAACCATTTTCTCTCTGAGAGGCAATACCGGTTGACTGGAACCACACCCCACGAGCGGTGACAAGCGGTTCAGCAGCCATACCCAGGAGGGAAAACGATGGTTCACCACCAGGGTCTAGTATAGCGCAACATAGAGCCTTCGGGACCACAGCTTCTGCTAGATCAAGACTAGTGTGCGTGGTGAAGAGCCACATCCTGCACGAGGTGTCACTGCCGACAACAAAACACACTGGATCTAGACCAGAGAAGGTCGAAAAACAATCCTACTCGGCAACATCGGCTGAGTTGATCATTGGTTCACCGTAATAATATGGATAATACCGATCCATTCATTACACTGGTGATAGCGGTGTTCCAGATCCTGAGGTCTGTACGACAGGGAGTTACAAGAGGGGAAGTCCTAGAAATAATCCTTTTTTCCCCTTCTATACTATCCATTTCAGGCGTCGTAGAAGCCATAAAGGTAGGAGTAACATAAGTTTATAAAGTAGAAAATTTTTTTCCCTATTTAATAGAGATAGAAATATATAGCCAAGTTCAGACAGCGTTATGCCGCTCGAGTCGCAAAACAGGTTAGGCACAGGCAGTCAAGGAGGTTCAGAAGCAATGGGGGACACAAGCAACGTGCCGCCCACATTAAGGGTAGCACAAGCGCAACCACTAAGGGTAATTGCTTTAACTCTATTTGATTTCACAGGTAGAGGCTTCATGATACAAAAAAAAATGAAGTTAAGGGCAAAAATTAGACGATTGATAAAAATTAGAATCATTAATATTATTAAAATGTCAGCTAGCAAGCACATAGTAGCATTCTTTTATTTCATTTTATACAATTACTTCGAAAAATAACAAAACTCGTTATATTATGAAACATTGAAAAAATTACGACAGGCATCAGCTAACAATGTTATAAATATATGTTCGGTATAGAAATTAAAAAACTATTTTAGTATAATAATACCAAACATTCAATTGAAATATGAGTTTTTCAAATCAGTACGTAATAACAATGGAAAAATTGATGACACAGTGAATGATATGTTTGTTTAGTCATACATACAGTATGAATAAAAAGTAGTAAAAGGTGAAAAATATCACTTTTGATAATTAGAAGTTGTTAAAGAGATTTTTTTTTATATTTCTGTTGATAGGCGGACCATTTTCGAATAAACATTTTCAGATCCAATATAATTTTGAAATTATCTAGTTTGCAGATATTAAGAATCAAAAATAGTTTTTCGTAGAATATTTATGTATTAGGGCTATACGGTAGTTTAAATAAGGTTATGACTATTTTGTTCTGGACTAATTATGGTTGGTTAACACTATTTGGCTAACATGCACACTAGTAGTGACAAAGGGAATCAGATATGAGGATACATTTGAAACGTTGAATTAAAATTTAGTTTTGTTGAACCGCACAACGCTGTGTTTGAAGGATAATAAGGATAGTCAGTTTTGTACATGGTTTGGAGATACGGTTTCCAAGTGTTGTTTATTGTCGAATATTATGAGCCAAGGAATATAGAATATAGACGTACCAAAGATGTACGACAAGAGAGGTATATTGAAGAATACGGTGGCCAAAAGAAGCCAAAGTATATAGTATATAGACGTACCAAAGATGTACGGCAAGAGAGGTATATTGAAGAATACGGTGGCCAAAAGAAGCCAAAGTATATAGTATATAGACGTACCGAAGATGTACGGCAAGAGAGGTATATTGAAGAATACGGTGGCCAAAAGGAGCCAAAGTATATAGGATAAAGACGCACCGAAGCAGTGCGCATATTTAGAGTACAGTGGCCAAAGCAGCCAAAGTATATAATAGAATTATGGAGGATATAATGGCCAAAGGAGCCAAACAGAAGAAAATGGAAATATGGAGCATAGAATGGCCAAAAGAGCCAAAGACAATAAATATGGAAGCAAAACTTACCAAAGGGTACAAAACAAAACAAAGGAATTACAAGGAACACGGTAGACAGATGCAACAAAACACAGAGAAAGCAGAAGAAGAAACGATAGCCAAATACAAAGAAAAAACAGCACCAAGAGAATTTGCACAAGGAGATTTAGTATATTTACTCGATATAAGCACGAAAGTAGGAAAATCAAAGAAATTACAAAACCAATGGACAGAACCTTTCAAAGTAAAAGATAAAGTAGGACCGGTTACATATCAAATCATTTCAAAAAAAGGGAAGAAGACACAAATAGTACACCTCAACAGATTAAAAACATACCACGGAAAAAGACAAGAAAATAAAATATAGCACTCTATACAAACAGGATAACAGAGTTAAGAAGAAAATAAGTATTTAATCTAGTAAGATCCACAGTTAGTCCCAAAACAAAATTGTCGCAAGTAACTAAAAGGGGAAACTATCGTAAGTAACTAGTTGGGAGTATATGATAGATTTTTTTTTAGTAATAGAGGTATAACACAGAGATATAACCCAGTTAAATTGCAGGTTAAAATGCATATGAATAGTTTAATTTTTTTCGCAATTTATAGTATGCACATAAAATTTTGTTAATAAGTTAATTAAAATAAGGAAATAATATAATGATTAATCAAGTTACTAAAGGTAACACATCGACAATAAATATTAAGTAGGTCACTAAGAGTATTTAGATAAGCAAAGTCAGGTTATTTATTTTATGTTACATAAAGATTCATTTTAAAAAGTACAAGGTGGACAAATAAAGGTCTTTATTCAAGATAGGTAGCGATGAGCTTGAAACGACGTAGTTAAAACGTCACAATCAAGCATACCTGTATATATTAGTATTATTATCAACTCAAACACAATTAAGGGTTCAATTCATAGGGTAATTTAAAGTAAGGGAATAGGAATAATTAATTCAGTTACAAATAGCAACAAGGTAAGGGATAAAAAGGCCATAAATCACTTTAAAAGAAAAAAGTAAAGGAAAGAAGAAAATACTAGCAATACGATCTATTAAGGGATTTCATACAAGTAAGTTCTTTTTCAATGTAAAAATACAAAGGGACTACAAAAGTAATTAAATATAGAAATAAATAATGGTGAAACAAGCTCACGGGTCATAAATTTCAAGAATTTTTTTTTCCTCTTCAAAAGAAGAGAGCTCATTTGACAGTCCTAAATAAATGTGAAGCTTGGTCAAATGAGGAAACGTCATATGAATATGACAAAAATTGTAGGTAACAAAAAACGTTTGTAACAAAGAAATTTTAGGAATGTTTGTAAGAAAGATAAGTTGTATTAACAATTGTAAATTTTATAAATTTTGAAAAGATAAACCGAATCAATGGCACGATACAGTGTTATCCTGACCTGGGTGACATTCGTCATGTGCGGGCTACATATAGCAGACGAACTAATCGCGTATCAGTGATATCGAAAGAAGTCAGTCGAAAGTGCGCGGAAACAAGAAAAAAAAACGCGAGTGAAAAAAATGGACATACAAACTATTCAACGGAACGAGATGAATCTACGAAAAGTATGGTCATGCGAAATAACAGTAACGAAATGCTAGAAGTATGGCAAACAGAGCACCCAAGGATTGTCATTGCCCTTGAAGACAGTCAAAACCTTCAACCGACAATGCCAATCATACCCCAAAACGTCGATCTCATGAACTATGTAAATAGCAAACTACTGTATATAGATGCATAATAAAGAGAGACGTACTAAAAAACAGACTAATAATGGCTCACACTCTACTAAATGCCAATAGCCAAGGTTATAAAGTATCAGATATTTTCGACGCCAAAGAAATCAAAAACCTAGCCGAATCCACCCTAAAACACACCTGGGAATGGTTCACGGAGATAGGTTCAATAATAAGCGGTATAATTGGGATATACTGCACTTATCAACTACTCAAGTACATGGTAGACACGATATTGAATGCAATTCGCATCCAGCAGACTGTAGGATGTGGGATAGCGATGTTATGCAGCATATGGGATTCCCTTACGGCATGGGTAATACATACCCACAGCAGAACCCAGAAACAAGACGAAGAGGCGATAGAAATGGAGCAGATACAGCATCAAGAGACGAGCCACCCCAGATCGCAACACTGGACGGAGAGAAATCACTCCATGAACGATCTACTAAGCAGCAGTGTCGCGAGTGTAAATAATCGTGTCCTAGGTCAGGGACAAAACAGTTGATTCGGAAACGCGAGTGCGGTCAAGTGCGCGACACGTAAAATTGGACTGTAAGCAAGCCGAGGTAAGGTTAATGGACTCGCAAAACAGACAATGTAAATACATTAGTTAAGGTATAAAAAAGGTGTTGGACCTGTAACGCCGCAACACTTTTACAAAAGGGGAAGTGATGTAATAAAACACAAGATATGACATAGGAAGTTTCAAACACCCTATATAAAAAAAAAATATTTTTCTTTACACCATAATTTATAAACTGACCTCAACCAAAACCAACAATATGTGTCACTACAAGGTTATTAGTAACGAAAGATTATGCATAGGTCAGGTTCAATTATTGAAACATTAAACAATTACAAACACGACTTATATAACTAACCTTCAAACAAGGTTAATTGTTGAAATAAATATTGGGAATTTTTCGGAGGAAAACAGAGAGAGAAAAAGTAACTCTCCCATAGTGAGGAACCTAGGTAGTAAACACAGGCCCTCATTTCCTCGAAGAAAAAGTGTACAGTTTGTGTTTTGTGAATATTTCCGAAAACGTAAGTTTTTAACCCATAATTACTTTATTGTTTGTCGTTGGATGAATTTATATGTTGAATTATTCTTTTGCCAAAAGGGTAATTAATTAAGCAAGGGATATTGTTCCTTCATCATTATTTCTTTGCAGTCATATCGAATGTGTTTTATATATCAGCGCCTCTCATCATTTTTTAGATAAGTATTAGACGGATATTGTGGATTTTAGCAGAAGTATTCAAGTTTTTTTTGTTTCTCTCGCAGTTATAAATTTGTTTATAAGATTTTTCTCTCATAGCACAGGGATTATAAATTAGCATCATAGTGACGTATTTATAAAAGTATTTTCGCCGAAATTGTAACATAATTTCTCTAATTGTCTACTCTTATCGGAAATTACACTTATAGTTTTTTTTCCGTCACTATGATATATCAGGGAATATAGATTTAGTATTACAGTGACCGAATGGTTTATAAAAGTATTTCTTTTGCTGAATAAATATCGAGTTCGTTCCTTAATTTTGTTGAGTTGTCTAATCTCATAATTAATGTTTACTAAGGAATCTATTTATAGATTTGATTTGTTTATATAATATACCGTGGACTCCAATTGTTGGAAAGCATATTTAGAAATTTTGTTCTGTTTAGATACGTTTGCTCACCTGATGTTAGAAATTTACTGTTTTTTTCTTGTAATATATGTATATATTCTAGGTTAATCCTCTACAGTTTAATTCTCTAACCCTACCTCTCACAGCCGCAGTACAGGCACAGAATAAGGACTCAATCTGCAGTACGGACCCGGGCTTGGCACACTGTATAAGCCCAAGGGGCCCCACGACGACCTTGATCGCTCGAGCTAGGAACAGCCCTCCCACGAGACAAACCTAAAAGAGGGACTCCTAGTTCTACCCCTTTTGTGCCGTAAGGCACTGGTGACAGCACGCTGCAAACATATTGTTCTCTCGACAGGAGAGTACAATAGGACCGTCCGGTGTCTCCCTCGACATAGGGGAACGACAGAAGGAGAAAACGAGGAGGATCATTACTCACACATTACAAGTGGTGACAGTGGTTACCGTAGATACATACGGCAATTTATTACATAGGATATAACAATCTCTCACACTAATTGTAATGAAAAAAAAGAAGTCATTGAACAAAATCATCTAAGTATTTAGGTGGATGACGTGTACGCTGTGGACGATCACGCACTGGTTGATGAGTCACAGTTTTTGTTCGTGCTACAGGGGATGGTTCTGCAACTGTAACATTCTCTAGCGGTGGCTGTCTGACTTCTCCAACCGGGGGGACGTTACTACGTTGTTGTGCAACGCTGGTTTGCGAAGGAATGACAGTCAAGGTTGGATTGCGAGTCGTCGAACATCCTTGAATGAAGGGATTAGCCACTGGTTGCTCTCTAATTAGAGATTACACGTCTGGAGGATTTGCGAAGGTAACTCGACGTGTGATCTCTGACTGTCGAAGTTGGTCGATATGGCGTTTCAGTATATAGCCATCATCCAAATTTACTCTGTAGTGTAGTCTCCCGAATGTCTCTAAAATAACTCCTAACTTCCATGTCTCTCTCCCACTGGTGAACATTTTCACGAAAACTCCGTCTTCCACACTAAATGACCTCAAGCATGAGCGTAACGAAATACATGAAGATTACTTCGAGTCTGGCGGCTTGATCGGTCTGAGTAGATACAATCTTGTGCGGATCTGTCGACCTAAATATAGTTCTGCAGGTGTCTTATCACAACGTAAAGGGGTAACACGATATTGAAATAATATTTCTTGAATTTTCGATTGCATTGACCCATTTTCAAACTTCATTGCATCCAATTTTCGTTTCACAAATTGGACGTAACGTTCAGCTTAACCGTTTCTTTGAGGATGTCCCGGTGCAATTAGACGGCGAAAAATTCAATTTGTCTCACAGAATTTTACGAATTTGGAACTAGTAAAAATTGTGGCATTGTCGGACACAATTATTTCTGGCAAGCCACGGACACTGAAGATGTCTTTGTGGAATTCGATTGTAGAAGCTGACGTCGGCGCAGATTTTGATAATCTTATCTTCGGCCGCTTTGATTTAGCGTCAATCACAATAAAAATGTAATAACCATCTTTTGGACCTGCGTAATCGATATGGACAAGTTGGAAATTTGATTTAGGCTCTTACCACGGATGTAAAGGTGCAGCGGGTGGGGCACAAGCTGTTGAAGCGCAAGCATCACAACTCTTCACGAAAGATTTGATGTCACGGTCAATATTTTTCCAATAGCAAGATATTCGAGACAAGCTTTTAATTTTGGAGGTCTTGACGTGGGTAGCATGTAGTTCTGACAATACTGAGGCTTGAAGGGTGTCAGGAATCATGACTCGATTTCCTTTAAATATTACGCCTTCCTGTAGTGAGTATTTCTCCTCTTGATTTTCTCCGTTCTTCAGTTGTCTAATGAATTTTGATAGCTTACTATCTTGCAATGTAGCAGCAGCGATGGTTTCGACTGTTAACAGGTCGGTTGATATCTGATTGATACATTGCTGTTGAGTGATGCCATCTTCATTTAATGCAAGTTTGACTGTAATGGAGCTCGCGAAAAATAATCTACATGGGCTGTTTCTTCTGCTTTTTTGTGTTTGATGACATAATCAAATCGACTAGGAATTGTGGCGTAACGTAGGAGTCTTGAAGCAGAAAGAATCGGCAGCATTTTTTGCCTGTTCTTAGACACATAAATCATTCCTTTATTATATTTAAAATGCATTTGCATCGCTAATTCAATGTGATTTACTAACTTGTTTAGTAATAGCTCCTGTTATCTGCATTTATGTCCCTAATCTCTCTTCAACCTTTTCGGGTGGCAATGTGTTTGGAAACAAATTTAATTAATATGTTTCAATCATAAACCTTCATAAAAATTCTTAAACCACCCCTGCATCACGTACTCTAACGGTTTTTGACCGCCAAGGAATACGGGGCATATCTAACGAACCCTAACTCACCGGTACCCTCTTATTGGTCATTATCACATAGTGACGTCAATTGCTTTTCGTACAGTATGCCCCGGGTTTTTTGCCGGCGACTTTTCAGCGTAAAACAATAGAGAGATGAGTCGAAGTCGAATTTCAGATGCTGATGTGTGAGCATCAAAAACATAAAAGTGGTTCCCTCGGCAGTCACCGACAAAAGGGACACATTATCATTTATATTTAGTATGGGTAGTTAGTAACTACTAGTTACAAAATAGTCTCAATTTCTGGTGTAACTCTATACCAGTGTACCCATTTAAAAATAAATACAGTTTAATCGCAATATCAACTTGCACTTTAATTCCATTCAAGAACCAGATTCCTATCGAAATACAAAAGAAAAGTCCTTTCGAAGACCCATAGAATTGAAAAGAAAAATCTAATTCTACACTCCTCGTATAGTAATTTGTATATGTTTTCATACCGATCAATTCCGTTAACTTTCAATAAAGTAATGATAACTTTCATGAGAGGAAATAAACAATGAGCCTCCGTACTAATGCCCATAAAGTCTTTTATATTTTGAAAACAAAATAATATCCTATATTCCTACATAATGAAGTTGGAATTACAATGTAAAATTGTTTTTTCTGGCAATAAGAAAACAATGAGTACAACCATGAAGTTTTCGTACGTTGAATTTCACAATGAAAATACGAACTAGCTTTCAACTATCATTGTACGAAAATATACAAAATAATTGCTTAACCGCTTACAGAATTTTTAATAAATCATAAAACATATGTAAAATACGTTTCCTTTAGACAAAAATACGCTGGAATACTAAATAAATGAATCTTCACATTCTTAACATCAAATCAAAACGGATTTCCAGGCTCTTATTTTCCCCAACCGAACTTCATTGTGTATTCCCTGAACAACAGTCGATATAAATTAAATAATGGATATGCATTCGCTATCTATTTTTAGTTCAATGACTACAGCCCGAATAAAATTACAAACCGTAGTAGTTAACCAGTCGTCAAAAGGTATGGAAATCACTAGCTATATAGATATAACCATTTAAACAACAGCTTTCAATACACCAATATTAATTGTACAAATTATGTCTCGGTGCATTTTAACTAAACTAAAAAATCTACTGAAAATGTGACTATGCTTCTATCATACAAGGCAGGTTACTATAAGCAAAAAAAAACAATAAAACATTCTTTATAAAATAGAAGTCTCTTTCATTATTATTTTTTTTTGCTTATATACACAATATAGTCTAAACTTACGTTTTAGCTTGTGAAAGGGTTATCTTTCAAACGGTCAGAGACATTCTAGCTGAACATTTATATAAAACCACTAACTCTGTTGGTATTTCTCGGAAAGAAAAATGGTATTTTTGCCAAAATCGGTAATATAAAAGCAATTTTTCACAAAAAACTATAGGTAACGCCCTAAGGATAGAACGGTAAAGGTTATTATTTTCCACAGAAAACGTTTTTTGTGTTATCCAATGTACGAAAGACACCAATACTTACCAAGTAGTGTTAAGAAAATCCTCAAAGAGATCTGGATATAGCCAACTCCAAACAACATCAGATCATAAAAGCTGCAAAAAGACTCAATTTTCGAACTATTCCTGATTAGAAAAAATTCCTTCCAAGTTGAGTTAAAAATGTTTCAATATCTGTCAGTCTCACTATAAAAACGAAATCTAAATTACTTAGTACTAACAACAAAACAATTTTTCCAGTTCCTTTCTTTCGCGCGCAAAAAGTATGGAACGAATAATACCGTAGACCGAGGAAAAAGGTGATTTATAATTTGCTAAACATTAACAATAAGGAGTAATAGAATATATACAACCTCAAGCATATCAAATGGGGCAGTTGGACCTATTAATACAAAGTATGTTAAATTCAAATAAAATCGTTTCAAGACGCAGAAGGATATCCCAAAGATAAGAATTAAATTGTTGAAATAAAATTATAAATGGCAATAAACTGTAATGTCATAAATGTAAAAAAATATTGGAATGTTAACAAAAAAAACATATTTATACACAAATATATAAAAAAGACCATAAATTTAAACTTAAACAACTTAACCCTTTCACTGGAATTGTACCCACCCAGGTACATCAGTTTCAACAGCATCAAAATGGCCAAATTTACAAAAAGTTCAACGTTGCTGCTTTTGTACCGTGTAGGGTACACCCACGTTATACAGCATATGCGAGTAGCGCGCTCTAGGTTCGTAAGTTCGATGTAATACATTTAATTTCAAGCAGACGTGTAATAGCGTTGTAGCGATTGGGTGCAACTTAGCTGTCATAATAATTGTTTTCATAATGTGGAACTGTTATATCTGCGTTATTATTATTTTCCTGGTGAGTACAAAAACTACATTGAACTGTATAATTCCACAAGAACAAACGCACTTCGACGAAAATAGTCGTTGGTAGAAATTCATCTAAATAATATTTGCCAGTATGGCTAACATTTTGTTTGTTCCAGAAAATGTCTTTCCGAAAAAAAAAGTGCCCTCACAGAAGAGGAAATGTTGCAGTTTTTAGAAAATGACGATTTATCGGATATCGCCGTTTTATCTGACGATGATTTGGGTTGGGATGAGTCAGGCATAGATAATCAACATTCATACCCGGAGTTCGCATAATAGCGACTAAGCAACCCCTTAGCCCCGCAGCGTATTCTCTACGCCACGACAAGTCTTCGACTTATGCGGTTCCACCACTGACTACAGGGGGATTTTTATGGTGGTTCTCATCCACTTGGCCAGCCGATTAAGGCAAGCAAGTAATGTACATAAACTTCTTCATAGTAAAAACAAAAACATACACATTGAACAAGTCTGGGCTATATATAAACTCAAATGTCCAGAATGTAATGCTGTCTATTTAGGTCTAACTATTAGAAATTTTGAAATCAGATACAGTGAACACTCACGAGCATTCACATTAAAACAACCAGATAAATCTCACTACGCAAAACATCTACTTGACACCAAACATTCATTGACACCTGACACAGAACTAGAAGTACTGCATATTTGTGATAAGAAACAAGAACTGGATTTACTTGAAGAATAAGAAATTAGAAGACACTTACGTAACCCACAATGTCAAGTTGTCAATGAACAGATAAATCTAGCGAGTTCTCCACTTTCAATTTGTCTTCTTAAGTGATAATTGGAAAGATGAACCTGGAGGAATATACTGGATTAGTCAGTTAACATTATGAAGCTTCTTATTCGGGATTTTATATGGTTCTTTGTATTGTATTGTGTAGTGATAGAAGGTCATTTTTAAGTTATATTCAACTCTATCTTTCACATACACTACTTTTGTATTGTCAGACGTAAACTGCAAACTGAGAGCTCATGAGGAACATAATTGTAGATTATCGGAGCTAGAAACGGAAAAGATCTTTGCCAAAAGAATTTTATCATTCTCGAAGCAATAGAGTGGTGCTCGTTTCTAGTATAATATATATGTGCAGGTAAGTTTCTCATATCTTTTTTTGTGTGGTATTTTATAGATGCACATAGAGAATATAACTGTTTCGGATCAAATATGTTGCTTTCTCTATATAATCGACATGAAGAATAAGTATGGTGTTTAGACATAATGACATTCTGAAATCATTTTTGGATGAATTCTAACGGACGCATGTGAGTTTTCAGGGCACATTACCATGCCAATTATTATACCGTGAGGGAGATGACTTCCCACTAGTCCGAAATATAGCGTTACAAGATATTTAGCAGGTTGTGACGGGTTTTTCTCTTCCTGTCCCGTACTTATAAGTCGATGACTAAGTACCTGGACACGTCACAATTGACATCGTAAAACTGTGGATTCAAGTTTTCCTCTCGGACGCTAGATTTTTAACGTGGTTAACTTCACGGCACCTCGACTCCAAAACTTTCGAGGGTTCCGGTTAGCAACAGATGTAGGTAGGGAAAATTCCAGGGGTCGGACTGTTACTTATTGTAGAGACTAAGTAGAGGTATACCTATTTTTTTCACAGATCTTTATTTCTCGTCTGTTAACACAAAATTAAGTAGACTACCAACGTGATAACTGAAGTTAACGGAAATAACGGACTATTAGCAAGTTATGAATAAAACTACAATAACTCAATAAAATTGTATATTACTTCCATAATATAATGGGTAGACTCAGAAAACAAATAAACAAAATAAACTTTTACCAAACCTATAAACGAAAGTTAACAAACGGACGGGTATCCGAACAAATAATATACATTAGGCAGAGTATAGGCGAGTAAATGTAGAACGGTTCATGTACAATGCAAATCAAAAAACATATAATCTTTCACGGACTCAGTGGTTTTATAGTCGGGGTTATCGTATGCAGTATCACCCAAAATAGTCTTCTTCTTCTACTTTTTGGAGATCTGTCGATCTGTTACTTCTGAAGCTGCCTCTGCATCTTTCCCTGGGAGGTGGATTGCCAACTATCTTTCCACCTTTTAGGTGGTCTCCCGGGAGGTCTTGAGCCGGGAGGGTTGTTTTCTAGGACTATTCTCGGAAGTCTGTTCTCGTCCATACGTCTTACATAGTTGTATCACTGCCTCTTACGTTGTCTTCCCCATCTCACAATATCCTGTATCCCGCACTGCTCTCTGACATCTGTGTTTCTTACTCTGTCTCTTCTTGTATTTCCCACTATTGTTCTCAGTGTTTTCATCTTGGCAACCCTTAGCATTTGTTTCGTCTTGTTGGTGTCCTCGCGGACTTCCGTGCCGTACGTCATGATGTGTCTGATACAAGTCTTGTAGATTTTTATTTTGCTATCCTTGCGCATGTACGGGTTGGACCAGACTATATCTCGTAGGCATCCTGATAGTGCGGATGTTTGTTAATCTGGCTTCTTATGTCTTTAACTGGGTCGTGGGTACTCGATATATCTATGCCCAGATATCTGATTTGCATCACCTCTTCTATGGGATTGTCCTCCACCACCAGCTTACATCTGAGCGGATCCTTCGCGATAGTCATACATTTGGTTTTTCTGATAGAAATGTTCATATTGAGTTGGCGGCTTACCAAAAAGAACTGGACGAGTTGTCTCTGTAGGTCGTTTTCTGATTCGGCGATGATTGCTGCATCATCAGCGTAGCACACCATACCAACTCTTTTGTTGCCCAGTCTGTATCCGAGGTTGAGACATTTTACTTTGTTTATAAGTTTATCCATGAGGAGATTAAGCAAAGAGGGACCTAGACTGTTACCTTGTCTAATTACTTCCGGTGTTGGGATATTTTCAGTGAATTGATCTCCTACCTTGACCTTTGTTACGTTATTGTTATTTAGGTTATGGATTATCTTCGTTATGTTTGCTGGTGCCTCATTTTCCATTGATATCTATAAAATGTCCACCAATCGGACCCCATCAAACGCCTTTGTAAGGTCAATGAAGCAAATATACGCTGGCATATTATACTCTGTAACCTTTTCTTTTATTTGCTTTATTATGAACACTGCGTCTGTTATAGACCGTCCTTTTGTGAAGCCCTGTTGTTCTTCAGCGTTCTTAATTTGTGTCTCCAGTTTGTCCTTGAGAATATTCGTGAGAAGTTTTATTACCGTATTCAAGAGAGATATTCCTCTATAGTTTTCTGGGCAGGTTTTTAGTCCTTTCTTGAATACAGGTATGGTGATGTTGTTATGCCATTCGTCTGGCGTTTCCGTTTTGTTTAAGATTTTGTTAAATAGTTGTGATAGTTTCCTTGCAAGTTCGGAGCCTCCATATTTTAAAAGCTCGTTGGAGATGCCGTCCGGTCCGGGTGATTTTCTGTTTTTCAATTTCTTGAGTTTTGCTTCCACCTCTTCATCAATGACCGTACCACTTATATCTGTTTCGTATTTGTATATATTCGGCATTTCCTCAGCATCGTAAAGCTCTTTATAATGCCGTTGCCATGTCTCTATTGGTACTCCTTTGGTCTGCACAAACTCGTTAACTTGGTTTTTTTTCTGCCCCGAAGCAATTTCCACACTTTCCTTTGGGCGCCATATAGGTCGTGGTCCATGTCGCTAGTAAAATTGGCCCAATGTTCTCTTTTGATTGATCTTATTCTTCTGTTTCTCACTTGGACATATTCTGCGTGAGTTTCTTCCGACGGTGCGCTTTTGTATGTTATGTAACATTTCCTTTTTGATTCAGAGAGTTCTGTTACCTCTTGACAAAACCACGGTTTGGTGTGGTTTGTCGCATTTACATTAATTTTACACTTTCCAATCGCTTCCTCCGCTGCTTCTTTGATGCATTTTGCAATACTTTGCCAGCTCTCTTCTACTCCCCATTGTGGTTTCAAATTCATCTCTTTTAATTTGTTAGTAATCCTGCTCTTCTAGAGGAGTTTTGTGCTCTCCGTTGTTAGGGACTCCAAATTGTACTTTCCAATGAACTGTGGGGGTTTTCTCTTTTGTTGTGGACGTCTTAGTAGTATCTTGCCAAGAACAAGGTTGTGATAAGTCCCCAGGTTAGCGGATGTAAGGGCTCTGACGTCGAGTACTTTTGCGGGTGTTATTACTCGATTTGTGAGTATGAAGTCTATCATCGATCGCTGGTCTCGGTTGTTATTGAAAGTGTATTTGTGTTGGTTTTTATGTGGGAAGTACGTGTTGTTGATCCCCATTTCATTTCTAGCGCAGAAGTCTATTGGTGCTTCGCCGTTTTCATTAATTGTGGCTTCATTATACTTTTGCTTTATACCTGGTATGACATCGTTCCCGATCCGTGCATTAAGATCTCCGAGTATGATAATTTCGTCTTTAGTGTTTATGTTGTCCATGACGTTCTGTAGTTGCTGATAGAAGTTTTCAGTTTCTGCTGTGGGCTTAGATATGTCTGGTGCATATGTGCTTATCAAATGTGTCGTGGTATTGTTCATTTTTAGGCAGATTTTCAATATTCTGTCGTTGATATATTCGATGTCTTCGATGCTCTGTATATATTTATCGTGCAGCAAAATTCCAACACCTGAGTGCGCTCCTTCTGATTTTGCTTTTTCACTGTATCTTCAGATCTGTGAGCCAATTAGTCCTTTTCACCCCAGGTAGGTAGCAAACCTCCCCTAGGAACCCTCCTCCTTTATCCGGGCTTGGGATCGGCAGTGCCATCCGAAGAGCTACTCAATCCACCCATCGGATGACCCAGGCGGTTAATCGGCGACTTGACGAAGTTTGAGTAAAAAATCCTATAAACATACTCAAAACAGCGGAGGAAGAACGAAATTGCAACAAAACCCGAGAAGGTCGGCGAGGAGCTGAAATCTCTACCAGAATTTATTTAATCCCTAAGAAATGCTTTAGAATCACCCAGTAATCAAATGTAATCCCTGGAAACACAGTTGAAATCCTATTAACTTAATCAAAACGGTAGGAACACAAAGAAATTTCTACACAACCCGAGAAGATTTGAAATTCCTACCCGAATTTATTCAATTCCTAAGTACCCAGTAATCACATATAATTCTCGGAAACTAAGTGTAAACCCTGTTAACTAAATCAAAACGTCAGGAACAGAAAGAAATTTCAACAGTACCCGAGAAGTTGAAATTCCTACCCGAATTCATTTAATTCCTAAGCAAAGCTTAGGAAACACCCAGTAATCAAATATAATTCTCGGAAACCAAATAGAAATTCTACTAAATCAAAACAGCGGATAGTGAAACAAATTTCAACAAAACTCAAGAATGTCGGCGAGTAGCTGAAATCTCTACCAAAATTTATGTAATCCTCTCGAATCACCCAGACCGTGCCATCTATAGAGCCTGTCGAGTAACTAAAATCGGTAGATAATTCCAAAAAATTAACGAAAACTGTAACGTCGTTAGTAATCATATTTTCTTGATTTTTATAACTGTGTATGCGCGATATCATATCGTACGTCCCCATCCCCACATGTTATATGTTATACTGTTCATCATCATTTCTCAAGTTCAAGTGTGGAGGTTATTTTAAGGTTACGGTATTTTGGTGAATTTTTTAATTGCTATCGAGTAATATTTATCTGTTGTTCCGTTGCTTTATTGTTATTAATTGAAGAGACAATGTCAAAGTGTATTCTGAAGGAGTTTAATAAGTGCTGTACTCGGTAAGTTTTATTAAAAAAATTTGAGCAATTTTTCTTTCGCAATTAACAACCATTATCTTTATTTCTATAAAACACAGAATTTTTACTAATTTAATCGACCACTTTAGAAATCATGGTTGTTCTTTACATTAGCTAAACTAAAAATTGCTGCATTAATAAAGTAAATATTTCTTTTTACAGTTTGGTTCCTCCAACCAAGCAAGATAAAATAATATGGGTGAACAGCAGTGGTAATGTAAGATTAAATTTGTCGACGAGGAAACAATGGAGGATATGATCCCTTCATTTTCAAAAACATTGTTTGTTTAGATTTGGGGAAGGCGAAGAGAGGTTATTAAGACAGTTTGATTTGCCTTCCCATATGAGTGGAAATTAACAAAAATTGATGATAAGTTTTATTGTATTCAATATAGCATGCTATAATTTTGGACATTTAAAAATGTAAATTGAGTGAACGAAAAGACGAGTACTGAGTGTGTAATTTTGTTAAATTTCCAGGTAAACGCTTTCAGCCATTAGACCATTCTGAAAGCTCTCGTCAAGAAAAAAATATACAGAAGGTGTCTAAAAACGTCAAACCCTGTAACTGCTACATACAATGGAATAAAATGTTTGATGGTACATCATTATTTAACTAAAATTTGTTGAAATTACTCTATAAAGAGCGTGTACAATTGTAATTCACATAACGAAACGTCTAATTTGAGATTACCAACTAAATGATATGTGTGTACACACTCTTTTTAGGGTAATTTCAACAAATTTTACTTGAATAATGATGTAACATCAAACAGTTTATTTCATTGTACGTACATTGTACCTGTTGTATGTTTTTCTCTTGTCGACAGCTTTGAGAATGACCTAATGGCTGAAAGCGCTTAGCTGGAATTTTAATCAAATGACACACTAAGTACTCGTCTTTTCATTCACTCAATTTATATCTAGTGTGTACACCATACTCAGACAATTCCATTTTAAAATGTATCCATTGAAAAAATAATAATCTTGGTTTTATTTTACCAGCTATGGGATGGAAGGTATTGACCCCTTGCCGATTTTCATATATAGCCCATGGTGTGACAATTTATGGGAAACGAAAGTAAGTATTAACTTTTCTTGAGGCATTACGTCTAAGTATTTGGTCTAGCGGTAACCAAAAATCCAAAATATCCATAAAGAAAAAAATGGTTAAAAATCAAGAATTCTTAAAAAAATCGAAAGCTCCAAAAAAGGAATTCAAAAAAACCTAACAAATATATACATTCAAAATTTTTTGATATTTTTTTGGCTTAGTACGAAAACATGTGTAAACTTATTATTTCGATAGTGAGCCTATTTTGTTTTCTTTTGTTGACATAAATTTTCAAACATATTTGTGTGTTTACCTATTTATTGTTATTTTGTATGTTTACTTGTAGAACCTCAACCAGAAACGAGAAAGGACTTCCACGAGACGGTGGGATTTTTAAGAGCCCTTAAGAAACATTTTAACAATCATAGACTGCCAGGAGCTGAAGAGTAACTTAAACTGCCTTATGCGATGGTTTCGTAAGAACGGAATGCTTTTAAATATACAAATATGCAATATACTAGGTTTAAACTTGTGATATAAACCTATTTAATACTTCCAGTAAAGAAATAAAGATGTGTTTTAAGTGGAAATTAAATGTTAGATATATTATTTTAAATGTTGTACAGTCACAAGTGCTGTCTAGCACTTTTATATGTAATTACTTGGCACATTGTATTTACTGAGCTGGGGAGTATTTATCAACTTTTGCTATAAAAATATGTTAATTACTCTTGTTCTAACGTCACAGTCACAGTAGTTATACTCAAACGTTTTCTTTCACAGAAAGTTGCCAAAAATAGTAATTAACAACTCATTGCTAACATTTTTTTTGATGAAGTAAGTAGCAGTTATACTCCAGCAGTTTGTCCAGCTCTGTATGTTTATACAAGTGTAATAATAGATAAATAAATTAATATAAACTTATCATAAATAATTTTCTATTTTTATCTTGATTTAACATCAAATAAAAGTCTAATGATAGTCCAATCCAGAAAGTATGTTACTCAAATTATTTTTTAATTATTGCATTGTTTTTACATTATAGTTCATTTAATATCGTTCTGTTTGTTGAGGAAAGTACTTTGTGAAAGAAATTATTTGTTGTGTATTTTTATACCAAAATAAATAAACTGTTTATATGATTACTGTTTTATTTTTCCAAATTAATTAACCATTTATGGTCCATCATTTGATATTTCATTTAATTTAACTCAACACCTAATCATTATTGAGTTAAATTGAATGAAATGTTAAATGATGGTCTATAAATGGTTGTTTTGGAATAAAATAATTGAAATACAGTAAATTTGAACATACCGCCAAAACCTAAAATTACAGAAATCTTTTCAACATCACTCAATTGTTTACTCGGCAGGTTCTTTAGATGGTGCCACAATCAGTATCTCATCTATCTGAGGGTTATCTGTGGTACATACTATCAACAAAATTCAACAGCAGAAATAGAAAGGAATATCAAGAAGACCCGAGAAAATCGGCGATTCACTGAGATTCCTGCTAAAATAAATTCAATTCCCGTACGATACTTTCGAATCGTCCAGTAATTAAGTATTAGTGCTGCAACCGAACAGAAAAACTCTATAAACGAAACAAAAGATCAAGCAAAAAAAAATTGAATAAAAAAAGCAGCCAGTGAAACAACGTGGCTTACAAAAAAAACTTGATTCTGGATTAGAACTGAAAATATCTACGCACGAATTTAGTCCAGGCTAGGGACACTGCAGACCATGCCGTCTATAGAGCCTGTCGAGTAACTATAATCGGGAGATTTGAAAGAATTTCAAAACATTAATGAAAACTGTAACGTCGTTAGTAATAAAATTCTATTGATTTTTATAACTGCAGATGCGCGATGGCATATTGCTCGTTACAGAAAACTGTATTCTGTTTTGCTCGTCCAGTCATTTTAGTTTATCCTGGTTGGGATCGTTTTGGGTTATCTATCTGTGGTCGTTTCTTAGTTAAACTGTTGAGCTTATTATTTGGTTTCCCTATTTTGGTGTGGTTTTATTTGTTGTTGCGTTGTTTTATTATTATTTTATTGATATGAATTGAAAAAACAATGTCAAAGAGTATGGTCAAGAAGTGTACTAAGTGTGTACTCGCTGAGTTTTATTGATAACAATTAGAGCTTTTTGTCTTACTAAATTAACAACCACTTTCTCTATGTGTATGAAATACGGAATTTTTACTCATTTAAACGACAACTTTAGAGATCATGGTTATTTTACATTAGCTAAACTAAAAAGTGCTGTATTACTAAGGTAACTATTTCTTTATACAGGTTTGTTCCTCAAACTCAGGAAACTATAAAATAATATAGCTGGAACGGAGTAGGGAATAAATCATCGAATTTGACGACGAGGGAACAATGGAGGATATTTCCACTTCATTTTCAAAAACAGTGTTTCTCAAAACTTGAAAAAGACAAAGGCAGGTTATTAAAAAAGTTTGCTTTGCCGTCCCTGTTTTTGCCTGGTGAGTATTTTTTTTATATAAATATCTTAAATGTTATTAAATATGTATATATTTTAGATTATTAAATGAAGGGGGATATAACAGACAATTTTTTGTTTCCCGTCAAAGTAGAGGAGCTTATACAGGAGACAATGCCTAGAAGAATTAAAGGTATTTACTATCTGCCATTGAAAAATGGAAGAGTTTTTCTCTAGATATGCGTTTCAGCCGTACATATTATTCTCGAGTTGAAGAAGTTGAAATGCTCACCAGAAAATATTAGTGGAAATTAACAGAAATTGAGTCAATGGTAAGTTTTATTCAAAAAAGCAGTTTTAAATGAAACATACTGTTTCTATATTTCTACATTTAAAAATGTACACATTGAAAAAATAATAGTCTGGGTTTTATTTTATGTTATAGCTATTCCCTCCACCAGTAAAGGTGTTGAGCGATTTCCACCTTCACCACACGTGGAAGCTATTCCCTCCATCAGTTATGTGATGGAAGGTATTGAGTCCTTGCCACCTTCACTAATTGTGTTGCGAAGCGAAAAAACCATTAATCGGCATAGTCTTTTCATTTTTCAAACCTAGGTAGATAGTTTTAAGAAATAAATTAATAAATATTCATAATCGTATATACGTGAAATTGACCATCTGGTTTATGACATTTTTTTTCATTTATTTTAATTGATCAGTAAGTTGTAAGAATTGATAATTTTATTTAATGCCAAAGTTTATTTCAATACATTCAATTAAAGGCATTTACAAAGTAAAAATGAATGCTCTACAATTAGCAAAAGCACTATTTTTCCACTAAGTAGTTATATTTTGAAATTAATCCTGAAGAAGCGATTTTAATATATAATCCATGGTATGGCAATTTAAGGGAAAGTCAGTATTAACTTTTATTAAGCCATAACGCCTAAGTATTTGGTCTAGCGGTAACCAAAAATCCAAAATATTCAATAAAAAAACCTATAAGTCAAGAAATTTTTCAGAAATTATAAAAAATCATTGATTCAGAAAAAAATCAAAGACTCCAAAAGTTGAACATTCAAACATTTTTTGATTATTATTTCAATTGTAAGCACATTTTGTTTTCTTTTGTTTATATAAATTTTCAAGCATACTTGTGTGTTTACTTATTTACTGTTATTATTTTGTGCGCTTAGTTATATAACTGTTGTTAATTGTAGAAGCTCATCAGGAAACGAGAATTTCTACTAGACGGTGGGATTTTTAAGAGCCATGTGGACCTATTTAATACTACCAGTAAAAAAATATGGATGTGCTTCAAGTGGAAATGAAATGTTAGATATATTATTTTAATTTTGTACAGTCATAAGTGCTGTTTAGCAGTCTTATATGTTATTACTTGTTACCTTGTATTTACAGAGCTGGGCAGTAGTTATCTACGTTTCCTTCAAAAATATTTTAATAACTTTTCTTCTAACAGTCACAGTAATTATACTCAAATATTTTCTTTCTCATAAAGTTGCCAAAAATAGTAGTTAACTACTCACACTTTTTTTGATTAAGTAGTTGGCAGTTATACTCCACTAGTTTGTCCAGCTTTGTGTGTTTTTTGAGGTATAATAATAAATAAATTAATTAATATAAACTTATCACTAATAATTTTCTACTTTTATCTTGACTCAACATCTAGAATGTATGTCACTAAAATTATTCATTGTTTTTACATTATATATTCTGTTTGTTAAGAAAAGTACTTTGTGAAAGAAATTATTTGTTGTGTATTTTTATACAAAAATAAATAAACTGTTTATATGATTATTGTTTTATTTTTTCCATTTTAAGAATTTATGGTCCATCATTTGATATTTCATTTAATTCAACTCTACATCTAATCATTATTGAGTTAATGGAGTTAAATTGAATGTAATGTCTAATGATGGACTATAAAATGCTATTTTGAAATAAAATAATTGAAATACAGTAGATTTGAATACACCGCAACAACCTAAAATTTCAACATCACTCAATTGTTTAGTCGACAAGATCTTTAGATGGCGCTACAATCAGTGTCTTATCTATCTGTGGGTTAACTGTGATATGGTCAACTAAAATTTTAAAATAAACGGTTTTAAAAATCAAAACCGCAACTGTGAGATGCCCTGATAAATATTCTTTCATAAAATTGTGACTTGTATACACTTCGGGGGACGTATCGTGTTAACAAACCGGAATTTCTCCAAAAGTAAGCGAAAATGCAGTGTATCTGGATTTATAGGACCTGCTGTACTCGCTATAGTCAGCTGGAAACCAATAGGGTACATCTGTGAGATACCTTGAATGTGACACTTTAGGAAATATCCAATTATAAAATTAGCCACTTGTATACACTCCGGAGGCTGTATCGTACTAAACCAGAAATTTCCCCAAAAAGGATAAAAATGTGGCACTTCAGGTACCATAGCACCCATTGTACTAGCTCTGGTGAGCTAAAAATCAATAAGTTTCATCTATAAGACGCCCTGAACAATATTCAATCATAAAATGGGTTACTTGTATACATGCTGGAGGCTGTATCGTGCGAACAAACTGGAAATTATCCAAAAATGACAAAAATTTGGAACCTCAAGTACCATAGCAATCGTTGTACTGGCTTTAGTTTAGATGAATCTCGATAGGGTTTATCTTTGAGACACCCTGAATGATATCCAATCATAAAATTGTTCACTTGTATATACTCCGAAGGCTGTATCGTGCTAACAAACTGAAATTACTCAAAAAATGACAAAATGTCGTATTTCAAGTACCATAGCATCCATTGTACTGGCTATTTTGAGCTGAAAATCAATAAGGACGGCCAAAATATTATGAATAAAACTGACTTATGATTACATTGTTTAGCGAGGTGAAATTTAATTTACTACCTTACAATATTTAAAAATTAAAGTACATGAGCAAGGAGGAAGTAACAGGTTACATGTTCCATATCTTGAAAATTAAATAATATCGAAACCAAAAAGTAATTTCATTACTTGCAACTAAACGCATTCATTCCTGTAGCATGAGCGTACCACCTTTGTGTTGAAGATGAATTGCAAATTGAAAGGGAAATTTAAGAGGGAAACGCATAAGTATGCTATCGACTAATTCGATTGGATAAAGAAATAAATTTTCAATGAAACCGTCGGAATATAATTTCTTTACAAATTTTGGATCAAATGCTATTACGGCACACGCCATGTTATCAGAGTCGACTGACGCATCTGATACTATACATTGCCAGTACCATAATGATAGTTACAATGAAATATCCAATATTATACCTAATAATATTTTGTTGTTGATTATGATATTACTTTTCCGCCAAGCCTGTCTAATATGCGAGAAAAATATTGGTTTAGCCCAAAAAAAGTTGGAATTTAGAAATTTTTTTGAGTTATATCACGTTTTTCATCAAGAACAACGCGAAAAAAGGGTTATTGGAAAAATAATCCTATGTGTCTGCGACGTCGTCGTCGCTGTTGTCGGTCATATATCGTTACATGTCTTGTTAGCACGATAGAGCCTCCGAAGTGCAACAAGTCACAAATTTTATGATCTAGTATTGCTTAGGATATCTCATATATGAAACCTATTGAATTTCAGGTCACCGAAGCCACTACAACGGGTGCTATGGTACTTGATGTACGACATTTTTGTCATTTTTTGACAAATTTAAAATTGTTAGCACGATACAGACTCCAGAGTGTACACAAATGAATTTTATGATTGGATATAATTCAGGGCGTCTCAAATATGAACTTCTTCGATTTTTAGCTCACCAGAGCCAGTACAACGGATGCTATGGTACCTGAAGAGTCACATTTTTGGTCCTTTATGGAAAAATTTCGGGTTGTTAGCACGATACAGCCTCCGGAGTATCTACAAGTGACTAATTTTATGATTGAATATTGTTCAAGGTATCTCACAGATGTACCTTATCGATTTTCAGGTGACTAGAGCGAGTACAGCGGGTACTATAAATCCAAATATATTACATGTTTGGTTATTTTTGGAGAAAGTTCGGTTTGTTAGCACGATACATCCTTCGAAGTGTATACAAGTAACAATTTTATGATAGAATATTGTTCGAAGCATCTCACACATACAAAAAAGATAATTTTAACCTTTTAAACCATTTATTATTTTTTACTTTGCCGTCAACCTATTTATATGCGAGAAAAGTATTGGTTTACCCCAAAAAAAGCTGGAATTTTGAAAATTTTTTTGTTATTTTTACGTTTTCCATCAACGACAACACGAAAAAATGGTTTTTAGAAAAAAATCCTGTGTGTATGTCGTCGTCGTCGTCGTCGTTACCGTCGGCCACTTTTCCTTACATGTCTTGTTAGCACGATACTGCCTACGGAATGCAATAAGTCAGCAATTTTATGATTGAATATTGTCAAGGACATGTCACAGATGAACCCTATTGATTTTCAGCTCACCAGAGCCAGTACAACATTTTGTAATTTTTGGAGAAATTTCAGTTTGTTAGCACGATACAGCCTCCGTAGTTCAACAAGTCACCAAATTTATGATTGAATATTATTCCGGACATCTTGCTGATGATCCCTATTGATTTTCAGCTCACCAGATCCACTACAACAGGTGCTACAGTACTTTAAGTACGATATTTTTGTCATTTTTGGAGAAGCATCAATTTTTTAGCACGATACAGCCTCCGGAGTATATAGAAGTGACCAATTTTATAATTGGATATTATTCAGAGCATCTCCAAGATGAATTCTATTGATATTCAGCTCATCAAAGCTAGTACAACGGCTGCTATGGTACTTGAAGTACCAAATTTTTGTCACTTCTGGAGAATTTTCAGTTCGTTATCACGATACAGCCTCCAGAGAGTATAAGATTGATCAATTTTATGATTGAATATTGTTCAAGGTGTCTCACAGATGTACCCTACTAATTTTTAGTTGACTAGAGCGAGTACAGCGGGTCCTATAAATCCATATATACTAAATTTTTGGTTATTTTTGAAGAAATTCGGTTTGTTAGCACGATACATCCCCCGAATTGTATACAAGTAACAATTTTATCATATAATATTGTTTGGGGCCACAAATGCGGAAAAGTTAGTTTTAATCTTTAAAACCGTTTATTTTATTTCGAAGTAGATTAGTTTCAGAAAGATGATTTGAAAATCTGGAAGGAGTTCCCATATAACATGATCCATATTATTTGTCTCTACATAAATCCTTGTTTTTAGTTACAGAAGCTAACATAATTCACCAAACGAAAATAAAATTCACTTTTCAATGTTCGATATTCCAATAACTGTGATAGTTTCGATATCATAGACAATCTAATTCGAAATTCTAACCACAAACGGAATTCTAAACTGGGAAAGAAGTTACGTATATTCAGAGAAAAAAATCATTCGAAACTTTCCTTAAACTCGGACCGAATGTCTAAACTTTCTCATAAAATTTCGCTTAGTTGGCACTTTTGGAATTTATTTTTTAACTTTTCACTAAATGCGCAAACATTTTACTAAAAAAGTGATAAATCATCAAACTACCATTCAAAGTGTCGCATAGGAATAAAAAACGCCATGGATCTGGAAACTATTATGAATATTTACGCCGTGCACAGAGGCAGAGCTCGATAATTTCTCTACGGGATCCCACTCACCACTTTTAAACCTATACTAAATTATATATAGTGTATACTATTCGTAGTTTCAGTCAACTACCGGAACCAATTAGACGACATGACTCTTTCGAAAGGTAGACCTATGAAAACATTTTACGAATTCACGGAAGTTAAATTTAATAAGTGAAAGATATACTTTTTAAAAAAATTCAATTAAACTTAGTGATTAGTTACAGTTGATGTTACAATTATTACTGATTTCTTTTTTAGTTTACAAAAATAAGGAAAATGTAGTATAATGCTGAATAAAGAAGGAAAATATATGATAAGAAAGTTATAACAATTGTGTAAACAGGATGTCTCCACGTGTTTGCTGATTAAGGTTAAAATTATAAATCCAATAATATGGGAAACGTCCTGTCCGCAATTTCACAATAATATTATATGAGTTTAACAGGATGTCTCCATATGACTCGTCCCCGCTTTGTTAGAGGCACGACCTCGTGGCTTTGGCTCCAATAGGGATTGGGGTAGCTCCATTGGTTCACCCTGGGATTGTTCTGGATTTTTGATTTTTCTAAAATATTTTTTATAGAAATACAAAAATAGTAGAATTAATAAAATGAAAATTATTATTGTTGGTATTCCTAAGTGGCTTTGATGAAGTTCTATAGGTAACAAATTTGGTACTCGAAACTGTGGTAGTAGCTTGGTTGGATCGTCCAGATGAATTTCTGTGGGTTCTTTGAGACTGGGCCATTCTTGAGTAAATGTTTTATTGGATAGGTTATTTTGCGGAAATTTTGAATGAATTCAAAATCTGAAGGTAATCTGACCTGGTTATGACATAAATAAGATATTTCTTACATATGAATATCCCTGTATAATATAAGAAAGTAACTATCAGGAATAGTGCAAAAAGTCTTTCGAAATAAGAAGGTAATCTGACCTGGTTATGATATAAATAAGATATTTCTTACATTTGAATATCCCTGTATTATCTTTAAACTCCCTTGACTAAAATTTAGGGTTCCCCTGGATTATTAAATCGATTGCAAATCTTACAATTTCCTAAATATGTTAGGTGAGTGGCTCAAATGTCAATAGTGCACTCAATATGACCAGGAGATGTATCTTTGGACACCCAGACAAATCAAATAAATGTCAATACGATATTTGTTCATAAAAATGAATATAATGACAGAGAAAAAAACTAACATTTTGAAATATCACAAATCACAACAAAATAATATCACTGTTCACGGACGGACCGTCGAAGATGGGGGAGTGTCAGGCCATACAGTACCTGAGCACTCTATGAGGGTTACTTCCTCACTGCCCCTGTTACCAAACTTTCTGCTATTTATTTCAGCAGATTTGGGACGAGGATTGTTATTAAAAACATCAACTGTGGTTGTGTTATTTAATTTCCTTCGTGTTGCCCTTGTCTCGTATTTTGCATTTTCGTAATTGAAGGTTCATTTTCAATTAATTTCTTTATACTCAGTTGCAAGATTTGTCTATATTTTGATAAAAAAACCATCGTGTGTTTTGTCATCGACCTTGTCGGTTGTGTGAATTGTTTGTTTAAATTCTTTTCTGTCTAGGTCAACTTTTGTTTTTATATTAAATTGAATTCGACTTATTTTATTATAAAGAAAATTATATTTATATATTGGGTGACCCTAAATTTCCCTTTGCCTTATTTCGTGTTTATTACAATATTTATTATCCAAACAATTGTCAAATTTCTTAGAATTTAAAAAAAAATTTCAATATATTGTGGAACTATTTGGAAGCAGTAAGTTTAATTCGAAACAGTATTATGAGTAGATTCCACGAAGTAAGGGTCGAGACACTTATTTACATGTTTAGATACCTATAACGCAAAGAAAGTGCCGTATCTTCATGAAAACGGGTATTTTCAACAGTAAAAACAGGATGAAAATAACCAAAAATAATACGTCTACCATTATTAATAACAATAAAACGTGATAGTTCAAAAATCATAGATTCCGTCATGATTTTCTTAATAGACTCTCACAATAAAACAAGTAGAATAGTCTACTAGAGCCATCAATCATTTCAACGTATTTGAAAAACAGAAATAGTGTGAGAAGGAAATACATCCAAAAATCTTGTAGAAAACCTTCAACTGCCGCATTGATTGCATCTCTTTACAGTTCACTCTCTCTTCCCCATTAGTTTTAACGGCAGTTTTGTCCTAACATCAAGTTCAGTATTACGGTAATCAACTGTACTTTACGCCTTCCTTTAGACCATAATAGAATTAATTTAACGGCACGTTACAGTTAAAGGTGCGGAGAAAGTACATAAGAAACTCGTTTTATCTACTGAGATAATAATTTAATACAGAATGAATGAACCATATAATATGGATTATAGCACAAAAACACCGGAACTCAGTATCAATATATTGATATTTCAATAAAAACTTGAAATTTGAATGTCATGAGATCCAGTTATGAGAAGGTAGAAATCTAGAGACGTCCATTCTGAAAATTTGTCATATTTGTATAGAAAATTGATTATTTGATGAAATTGTTCTTAATTTCTGATTTTCCATGTAACAAATGATGTTTCGGAACATGATTTCTTACTTCCGATGTTTTTTTGTTCGTTTTTGATTCACCAATTCCGGTAGGGCTTAGGATATTTTTAGCGCAGTGTATGGAAAATTGATTTATCTACGAGTAGTTGCCGGTCCGCTTTCATCGTTATGTTGCTGTTTTTCAATATTCGAATAGCGCATTCGCTTGGCCATCCACTCTGTTGTAGATTCTCTTTCTGAAACTTTCTATATAGAGAAATGAAAATAAATCTATTCAACTCAATGATAAAAGTTCAATGACTTATACTTGATTAACATATTTTAAAAATAGATCACATCTTTGCAAACATCTCATCGAATTCCCTATCCTAGTGATCCCCGCGCTCTCACCAAGTTTTCAAACTTACTTTCCAATGTTGTGCTAATTTTTATACACAATTTTATACTGTTCTAAATAAAACTAACTGGTTCTCGATAACTCCACAATATTTTGAAAAAATGTTAAAAATTCTAACAAATTGACACTTGTTTCGATATTAAATATCATCATCAGAATGAGAGAAGTTACATTTCATTTGATGCCTACCTGATGTTTAATAATCATTTTTGGCTAGCTTGTGATTGACTTAACCTTCCGATGACCAGGTGGGATCACTTAGTGACCCCAACGCAAGTTTTTTTGCTATAACTTTCTTAAAAATGATTTTTCGGAATTGGTTATTTTTTTATTCGCATATTTTTCTTTTTCTCACATACTTCTGCAATAATTGAATGAAAAATGTAATTACTAATCCTAAAAAAATACTTTTCCTACGATCACTACCCAAAGTAGGCTTTTACACACTCAAATCTAACCGCAAAGTTGATGTTTTTCGTGATCTAATTTCACATTATTTCCGCTCTAGAGCGTACTTTCTCGCTCACATGTTTTCATTTACAATAAACTAAAGAAAGTTAGTAAATAATAGGTATATTAATAGTACATTATACACCAAGCGACTAAAGTGACCCATTTAATCCCGCAGGTGGGACCCATTTAATCCCCGAGGGAATCAATCCATATACATTTTTAATAAAAATAAATACTACTTAGGATGGACTTTCACGAAAGTTGGTTGGGCATCGAGGATGCACTTTTATGAAATGAAACTTTCGCTGGGCATCGAGGACGGACTTCCATTTTTTGTCGTAAGTCAAAGTGCGCCAATAAAAAAAATAGCGTAAAGTATTTGTGGATAACTGGTCTTCCAAACACGCGCGATTTTTTGAGCACGACGGCTCAGTGTTATAAGACCTTACAGATTAGACCGATTCATACGTCATTTTAATTATTATTTCCTATCTTATAGACCCATCCAAAACACCTATATTATAGTTGTAGTTAATATTTAAAAATATTCAGTGTATAACTAATTACTCCCAATATTTTTCCAACCTTGTTTAACCTTGTAAATGTCATCTTAATGTCGTTTACGACTTTTGTTAGTTATAAATTGCCATTAGTTGCTTTTACGCCGTTTTTGATAAATTAAGTATTTTTTCGTCTCGAAACCTTGACCCAAAACATCAAATTGCAAGAGGTTATGGACACAGGACACGCGTGAGACACCATTGAAGCTTCTGGAGTTTGTAATTTGTTGAATTTTTGTGTTATTGAGTGATATCATGAGCCAGCTTCCGGTGATCGAGCATCTAAAAGGGCACGAGAACTATGGTACGTGGAAATTCGCGGTACAGACTTATTTAGAGCACGAAGAGCTTTGGGACGCAGTAAAAAGCTTTTTCATGTTTTTTTTTCAATTATTTGTCTAAAAGTAAGGTGATCGTAGAAAAACTCTTGTGTGCAATTCGAGCAGTAAGTGCGTTGCCGCTTTCGGCAGATTGGCCGCGCTCCGCTTCTCTGCCTCAAGCGGCAAAGTATCACTTTCCGCTCTTAATACACAAATAGCTATTCTAGTTGGGATCGGTAAATAACCCCACCTGGCCTCCAAAGTGCATACTTTTGTTTATACACCTATGAACAGTAGTTTTGCGCACGTAACAGTGTTTTTTAAGATTGTGTTTGAATATTTTCGTTTATTCGCATTGGGTTCTATAGTTTAGATGGTATTTGTTGTCCTACTAAACGAAACCATATTTTTGTTTATTGCTTGCTTTTGTAGGGAGAGAGAGAGAGAGAGAGAGAAAGAGAGAGAGAAAGAGAGCGATTCGAAATTTTTTTTTGTTAGTATTTGTTTATTTTTTGATATAATAGAAATATTCATGATAGGACCCTGATATAGGATACTATTCCTCTGCAGGGCGGGGGTTGGTTGTCTTTAGATTGGGATTTGTGTGCGCGTTCGATGGAGGGTTGAGTATGTGATCGAGAGTGGTTGAATTACGGAGTAAGTTTTGTGAAGAATAGTTGATTTGAGAAATTCCAGGAGTAGCGATGGTTTATTGACTAGATAGTTAATTAAAAGTTGAAACTGAGTAGTTAATTTCTGTGAGAACCACCGCAATTGGTACAGACTGGGGTTTCGGACTTGGGGCAACTATCGGGGCGGTGGCCTGTTTGGCCGCAAGAGGGGCATATCAGTTTAGACCGACAATGGTCGGAGGAATGTCCGGTTTGCGTGTATCGATGATAGTATTTTGAAACTGGGGGTAGTAGGTTGGCGTTGGATGGCTTGCACTGTTGTGGGAAACCATGGAATGAGAGGCCAGAGGTAAGGGCCTGGTGGTAATGGGTTTCGGAGTGGGTAATAATGCGGAACATCGAAGTTGGCTCATTCGTGGACTTGGCGATGATTCGCAAGAAGCCAGGAGCGCATGGTCAATTAACAAAGTGGGGCTTGTTATTAACTATCTTGAGTTAAACGCGAAGGTTTTTGTATTGGAATGCTTTGCAGGGAATCTTCAGAATATAAACATTCTCTGCCGAGTTTACAACACAACCGCTATATCGTATATTAATCGTAGGGGTAGTGTCAAATATGATCGATTAAATGAAATTACCCGTAAGATACGGCAGTGGTGTGAAAAAAGAAGCATATTTATTTACGCGTCGTATATTACATCACAAGATAATAAAGATGCGGATTTATAATTACGAACTATAGATATTGAGAAAGAGTGGCAATTAGCAAATAGTGCATTTCAACAAATCATTAGTAATTTAGGAGATTGATGATATTGATTTATTTGCTAATAGATTAAATACTAAATGTAAAATATTTGTTCCATGGATGAGAGATCCAGACACCTTTGCTGTTGATAAGTTAACGATAAAATGGAGCTAATTTTTTTATGCATTACCGCCCATTTGTTTAATACTTCGAGTACTACAAAACATTATCGCTAACAGAGCACAAGAGATACTGGTTGTACCCTTCTGGACCTCTCAGAATTTTTATCCCTAGAGTTCAATAAAGGGACCTCATATGGCACCTTAAACTCGACAAGATCCGCTATATTTCAAATATCAATGCACGATATAGGCTCAGATCCCAGAATTGAGAAATTTTTCAAAGGTGTGAATAGTCTAAGACACAGTACATCACGTTATGACGTAACTCAAAAGTTTTGCTTAACTTCATTAGATCCGTAAGTGATGATCAATTAGATGTATTGTCAGAAAAATAAAACACTATGTTAGCCCTAGCTACTGGTCAGTGGAAAAAAAATACTAGCAAGCATAGAACTACACTATTATCACAAATTAACAAAACATTATAATCAAGATACCTAAACGAATAAAGACGTTAGGTCCAAAGGAAGATCAATCTGTTCTATTCTTGCCCTTTTTCGATAGAGATCCAAATATATGTGTTGCTGGTATTTTGCTCAAAATAAATAATATGTATAGAGGATTATACACTCTTTCATTTCATACGTTAACAATATTTACCAAAAACTAATAGTTTTCCAGATATTTTACAAAACATACTTTTTCATAGAGTTTCAGCTTAAAAAAACATTTTCCGTTAAAATTTCTTTTGAGAAACTTGATTTACGTATAAAAAAACTCAAAAAATATATAGAAAGAAAATTTTGAAAACTCAGTCAAAACTTTCCCCCATTTTCTACTAGTTGATTAGACTAGTCCAGCAGCGGGAAACGGGAAAAATGGAAGCACAAGATTGTAGGATATACGAGTAATATTATAAGTGACTCTATTTATCAAGTGTGTTCATTGCAATACTTGTGGAAGATCATTTCATAATAAGTGTATATTGAAATTTAACCAAAATACTCATATAAATCAAATATTCTACTGTACAGGTTTCCTTCGTAATAGAGATGTTGAAGGAACTTCAAATTATTTTTAATGTTCCCTTATTTTTATTTTTAAACTGTTTAATAATAAAGATTATCTTCTCTATCTACATATGTCAGTTTCTAAGTAAGTATGCCAATTACTTATACCCCAATGGCCAATAAAACGAAGGTATTTGAAGCATTTTCACATATGCCAATCACTGGTAGCCTGCTGGCCAATTATAAAAATGTACCGGCCAATTACTATCTATTTTGCAATCCAACATATACTCAATGAAAGAAAATTGATCCCATATTCACAGTAGCGCCCATCTATCGCTTGAGGAAGGTGATACAAGCCCGAATTGGTCACTGGTCCAAACCAATTCGCCGCGACTTTACCGGCAACGTGGTCGCCTCTACCAGAAAACCAACCAACCCCATCTTCTGCCGAACTTTTCAGTTCGACAGTTCAATCAACTACACTAGGAAGTATACCCAATTGTTTCTAATTGTGTAATATCCTTGTTTCATTTTAGATTCCAAATAAGCAAGCCACGCCAACCAGAAGATGGAAGGACATTTAGCAACTAGGTAAATATAAAACTCCTGAAAGCTAATAAGTCAGGAAACCTTTAACTAGGGAGGCAACTTCCCTCCGGCAGTGAGTCCGCTGTCGGTGTTAGCTTTTACTCCCAACTACTAACCCTCACTCAACCCGAAAATGTCCTCCAGAAACTGTCGCAGCAGCGGAGCTGCAAAAACCCCTCAGCACACCATGAATTCACCTTCTTACATGGAAATCCAAACAATCCTCGACGCAGTCGACCCCGACCGCATAAATATCTCCAAGAAATTCTACAAACAATACTGCTTAGACCTTTACCCACCCTTAAAATAAAAAAACGTCAGACCTTTGTGAGAAATAATTTTCTACATCTGGTGATAGAAATATCTGCCCATGAGGCAATTCTTATAATATCTAAGGAAGGTTCGGGTAATGGGAGTATTAAAAATCAGGGAGCTTGGTCCTCTCAGACAAGATACATCTCATTAGCGAATCTTCCCAGTGACGAAATGATCAGGAGAGTAAGCATCGAAAAGAGTTTCACCACGATGCTTAATACGAGGAGAGACTGGGAAAGGGAATACACCACCCAAACTCTCAAAGAAAACACCATTAGATTGTATACGGATGGTTTAAAAACCACCATTGGAGCAGGCGCTGGAGTATTTGGGCCTGGCTTGTCGAGTTTAACACAAACTCTCCCATTAGATGACCAAACTTCCTCCTTATCATATTTTAATTTGGCTTTTTTCAGCAAGCTATACAGATATTTACTTAAATTATCATTAATAAAAATATCTGATCTCCTTAAACTCTTTGGTGAACTCAATATTTCATTGTTCTTCAGAAGCGATGCAAATTCCACAATAACTGGCGTATGCCTAGTTTCAGAGTTGGTTATGTTGAATTTGCCAATTCTATAGATGTTGAAGATTTCCCATTGCGAAATTTTCACTTTTAATCCGTCACTGAAAAGGGTTAGTACCTTAGTCAAAAGATTCTCGTTTTCTTCATCTAGAATCCCTATTGTACTTACAGAATTTCCCTTCACTTTTTGATCCAACTCTCTTAAATTTTCGTTTAAAGTAATTATCTCATCATTATTGGAATTAACTTTTGCGTCTAATGCCTCGTATTTTGAGATAACCCCATTCAGCTTATCTTCCATTTTATGTCCAAATTTTGTATATTGTTCTTCTATTTTAGCTGTCAGTTCAGGCAACAATTTATTAAGTATTGCCTGAACTAGGCTATCATCTGAAATAGCCGAGTTTGCCTTTGATCGGCTCATCTTAATACCACACCAACATTCTCACTTGGCAATACTTTTGAGGAAAACCAGCAGTATCTTCAAAAAACCAATTTTTTCGTAAGAATAATGGACTCATTGTACTACTTCTTGTCTATTCTCTAGTTACTAGGTAGACCAACATTTTAGCACAAACAATTGATTTTTAATATGCACTTTTACCGCTAAATACTTTAATAAACAAGGAGCTCACAGACTCGACGTGCCCACATCAACACACACATTGATTATTATTCATACTCCATTTCATCCTCTAACTCATGACTATTTATTATTTCTTCAAGTTCAACCTCTGTAAGGGGTCTGGTTTTCTCCCAACGGTTCATTCTGACTGAAAACTTAAGAAAATCTTATCCAAAAATGCATTTCCTTTGCATTCCTTAATGCCGAATCGGGGTCGCAACGGGACCCCACTTATGAGGCAGGTTTGATATTGATGCTACCTAGCGCTAGATGGCAGCACAAACACAAAAACTTTTTCTGTCTTAGAAATTACGATCTGTCAAACGTCAGCTGGTAAAATTTCAGCCAAATTCATCGTTTAGTTTATTTGTTGTAGTCGTTTGAAGTAAGCAACTTTTGTTTTTCTCGAAAAATGGAAAAAAGTGAATTTCGTGTAGTGATTAAACACTATTAATTGAAAGGAAAAACTGCGAAAGAGACAAAAGAAAAGCTTGATAAACATTACGGCGAATCTGCTCCGCCAGATTATATGTTAAAATATTGGATTGCTGAATTTAAACGGGGCCGAACAAGCACTGCAACAATACCATCAACAGGAAGACCAAAAGTGGTGGTTACCGATGAAAATATCAAGAAACTCCTCGATTTCGTTATGAATGATCGCCGGGTCAAAATACGTGAGATTGCTGAAATGTTAAACATATCATATGAACGTGTGTTCAACATTTTGCATGAACATTTGCATAAGAAAAAGATATCGGCAAGATGGGTGCCGCGTTTGCTCAGTGTTGAACAAAAACGAGTTCGACATATCACTTCACAGCGGTGTTTGGACATGATAAAGCATAATCCTGCTGATTTTTGGCGTAGGTTAATAACTGTTGATGAAACGTGGGTCCACCACTACACACCTGAAACCAAAAATCAATCGAAGCAATGGGTGGAAGCTGGTGGAAGTGCTCCGAAGAAGGCGAAGACAGCAAAATCGGCTGGCAAGGTTATGGCCACTGTATTTGGGGATTCACACGGAATATTGCTCATCGATTATCTTGAAAAGGGATCCACAATCACAGGAGAGTATTATCGTGCATTTTTGGATCAATTGGTTGATGCAATCAAGGAAAAACGACCACATTTAGACAAGAAAAAAGTGCTCTTTCTTCAAGACAACGCACCGGTTCACACAACATTAGATACGATGCTAAAACTACGAGAAATCGAGGGTTATATGATTATATAATACAACATTGCGAAGTAGCTCTTAAGTGTCCATTCACTGCACAGTTCACCCTAGCTTTCAGTAATATTTTTCTTTCCGCATTTCTAAAGTACGCCTATGGACCTCACTGATCGCTACCCTGATAAGGTTGGCAAAGAAAAGAGATACAGTTTATAATATATTCCAAATATAATAAAACCTCACAAAACTCATTTATTTATGTATTTTTTGTACTTTCCTTCTGTATATTACCCGTAAAGTTATGATTTGTTAATAATCTTCTGCATTGTATATTACCAATGACACTAATACCATTGTATCACACGCCAGCTGACTTCATTAAATTTCCAAACAGCAGAATTTTAGAATATTACAGTCATCCAACAATACGATCAACAATAAAAATCATGTGTTATGCATTAATTTGACTTTGCTTTGTTTAATTATTCAAATGTATTTCCTCGAAGCATGTAATAATTCAAAACAACAGGTTACATTCATACAACTCAATATTTTAATATTAGAGTTATATTCACAAACTCTGGTGGTTTGTGTTTGAGGCACGTCTCAAGCTCCGAGCGTAAAATGAATAAATTCTGCTTATGACTTACAATTCAAGTGGAAAAAGTATACATATTTCAGGGGAAATTGTTGCTTTTGTCGTCAAGAAATAAATTATCATTTATAAGAAGTGTGAAGTAACCAAAGTATATGAAATGTAATTTCTGTCATTCTGACGATGATATTCAGTTATCGAAACAATTGTCAATTTTTTAGAATGTTTAATATTTTTCATTATATTGTGGAATTAGCTACAAACGTTGAGTTTCATTTAAAACACTAATATAAAATATATGTATTTATATTAAGAACTACTTCAAATATTGTTTTGTAATATCTGTCAGTTCAAAAACCTCTTAACGAGGTAAATATGGGTGACGCAAGTACACCCCTTATAAAAGATGTGATATGAAATAATACGATGTATAGGGTGTCACAAGTACTATATCTATTTATAATCTTTTTAAAATAAAGGTAAGCTATGGCTACATATTCACACTTTATTCCTTATTAATTTCAAACTTCCAAATAATTGATGTAGTGTTATAGAGGGGCCTCCTCACAGGGATATAAACCTAAAAACATACACAATACTTGTTACTTATCAAGTAATATTTACGATAGATATCGCTAGTAGTACTGAAGTGGCTTTTACTCATTTAACATATTTTCTCTCTCTCTGACCTTCCACTCTTGACGATTCAGAGAAACGCACACAATATTTCAACTCATTTTGAACACAGAAACCTTATCTCTGTTTTTGAGGTTATATCCAAACAAAACTTATCGACATATGAATTTCCATTTGAGTATACATTTTTGATAATTTAAGCGTTTCATAAGTGTTTTTGAAAGGAATAAGTTGTCAAAAAGTTTTGTTTTAAATGAAACTTACAGTTTCTATATAATTCCACAATATATTTAAAAAGTGTTAAAGATTCTAAGAAATTGACAATTGTTTCGATATTAAATATCATCATCAGAATGACAGAATTTACATTCCATTTAATAACTACTACCTGATGTTGAATAATTATTTTTGGCTAAACCAAGAAGTGATTGACTTAATATATGTTAATAGAAAAAAGGAGAAGATATGATATTACCTATACTAAAGCTCAAATATTATTAGCCCTATGGGGATATCCTGAGTATCCTTGTTCCAATTAAAATCAGTATAACTGTGCAATGATATAGGAAACCAGGAAACTGTATTTGCTGATCTTTGAAATTATCACTTGAGAAGACAGTATAAAAGTGGTGAACTCCCTAGATTTATCTGTTTATTGACGACACCATATTGTGGGTTTCGTAAGTGCTTTCTAATTTCCAATTCTTTAAGGAAATCCAGGTCTTGTTTCTTATCACAAATATGTAGTACTTCTAGTTCTGTGTGTTAGGGTTCAATGAATGATTGCTGTCAAGTAGATGTTTTGCGTAGTGGGATTTATCTGGTTGTTTTATTTTGTATGCTCGTAAGTGTTCACTGTATCGGATTTCAAAATTTCTAAGGATCTAACCCAAATGGACAGCATTACATTCTGAACTTTTAAGTTTATATATACCAGACTTCTTTAATGCTGATATTTTTGTACTTACGTTACTTTCTGCTTGTTGCATTTGTTGCTAAAGATATGATCTTAGAAATATTATTAGAACTATTTCCTGCATAACTGATGGTTTTATAAATTTTTATTCCTTTAGTTTGTTTAGGAAATAACAGTTATGCCACTTTTTTCCCTTTTTTATTATTTAGTTCATTTATCATATGTAATGGATAACCGTTAGGTGTTGTTATTTGTTTAATTGTAATAATCTCTCTATCAAAATAACTATGGTTCATAGGAACTGAAAATGCTTTATGAATCATTGAATTATATGCTGCTAATTTGTGTAACAAGGGGTGATTCGAACTATATGGAATGTAAGATATTGATTAACTGTTAACCAATATCCTCATAATTGTGAAAAATGGTTCTCCATCTCCAAATGATACTCGTGTGAAAACTTAACACTTATATTAACTATTAACAGGAAGTTATATTTCACATTACTTAATACAAAACTATATCTATTCAACGACACGTCGCAATTACTTGAAATTATTAATCGTTGGTGGAGGAAAGGAGAAATCGAACACCTAGTCCTCAAAATTACACACACAGACAAGTTAACGGTACCTCGTCTGACGAGGTTCTCGCTCTACTGCCGTCTTTTAGACCAGCGGGGTGGTGGCTAGGGGAGAAAAAAAATACTTTTCGTACCCTATCGACTAATGACAAGTACCAGACATTCTGATCCTTTTGAAATTATGTATGCAGCTCAAGGTTAAGGGAGTTAAATATCCTCTCAAAGCGACACTTCATATACCTAACATAGTGAGGTCCGTCATTCTGTTGAAGAAAGAAAGCATGTCACAGCATTTGTAAAACACATTGTAAGGAAGACAATTTGAAACAATCTGGTCAGAAATAAAAAAGGATAAGTTTACAAATGATAAAACAATATTAATAAATGATAACTTTTATTATACAATAATAATAAATACAAAAGTATTTTAAAAATAGAATTATGGCACAATGCGCAATAAATAAAATATATACTTAGATTAAACAACTCAGTAGATTGATAAAATGTTCCTTTCTAGCCGTTGGTTTCAGTAATAACAACAAAATAATAAAGGGTTTTTATATGCTGGTGTGATATATTTTATTAAAACGAAAAAGTAGATATTTTTAATATGTAAGTATTACCTATTTTTCAAATAACATTTTTTTTAAATTGCTTACCACACACCTCATATGCAAAGTGCCACGAACAAGCGATTTTATGACAAATATCTTAGGATATTTAGACTTATATCTGTCAGAATAGCACCAGATAACAAAAGAATACTAACAAAACTACTTGGAAAAGGAATAATAATACTAACACATAATATATTCAGGGTTATTATTACAAGAGCATAGACAATATTCGATTATTCACCGAATCACGACACGTACTTGGCGAAACATCACGAGAGCGCAGCTCGAGTAGTGCTTCGCGACATACGTCGAGTGAAGAGGTGAATAATCGAAAAATATTGTCTACGCTCGAGTTGATATTCGTTACGATTATTTTTTTCGTATAATTTTCAACCACTCAGAATGTCCAATTCAGTTCGATAATACCTGATTATACATAGACTAGCTCGACCAATCGAAAATTTTAAAATAATTTCATTTTCATAGTAACCACATTGACATCAATATACAACAAACAGAACTGTCAAATTGTGACGTTTATCAAAAATTGTTCAAAAATTAGTCGATTCGGAGATTTATCATCAAATGTAATAGACGAAAGTATACAAAATACTGAGCCTCATAATACAGTGAAAACAAAAAAGTAAGTATGGAAACAATTTCTTACGTTTTGCAGTGAAAGAAACTATGTGCTAAATGAATCAATTTCCACTGAAATGATAGCGTCCATTTTGAAAGATTGGGCTTTCAATCTGCGAAAATGTAATGAAGAAAATTATAAAGAAATTGTGGTTTAAACGATGTGGGACATTACGGCGAAACAAGTACAAGAAAAATATATGAAGGAGTTTAATAGAGTAATTGATCCATTTTCTAGTCCCATATTTTTAGCTGCACGAAACGCAAGAAATTCTAAGAGAAGGGAACATCAAATGTTACCGGACAAAAGAAAGGTTAATGCATCAGCCATCAAAGATAACGAGTACATAGCAATGATAGAAGCGTGGGATGAAAATACACCGGAAGGATAACAAATAAAAATTTTCTTAATTGCTTCTGTAGAACTTGCGTGGAGAGGAAATGAAGGAGCATCATGCTTGACTCATTATTTTTAGAAAGAAACTGGAAATGATGATACTCCAACTGGTAGAATACAATATAATCCTATTTTCACCAAAACCACACGGGGAGGAGCAAAAGTCGTTGTCCAGTGAGACTTCTAGATAAGCTAATGATGAAAAGAAGCGAAAACATCAATATTAAAACAGATAGGTTATTTCTGACAGTAAATCTCAAATGGAGAAAAGGAAAAACCCTTGGCTGGTACAACAATATGCCAATTGGAGTGCATGAAATTAGTAAATGGACCAAAAAGTCTGCAGAATTGGCAAATTTGAATACGACAAACAAAATATTTTCAAATCATTCTCACCGAGCCACTGCTGTTTCACAATTGGCAAAAGCAGGTGTATCGGAACAAGAACTTATTAAAATAACAGGACATGGTAATAGCAATTCTATCAAACCCTACCTACAGATAGATGAGCAGCATCACCAAAACATAATAAATAAGATGAGATCCAATTTTAAAAACGCTGCAGGTTCAGGTAATAACACCTCCAGTATTTCCAGCACTCCAATGAGCAGTGGCCACGTTTCCTGCGCCGAAAATAACTCAGTTAAAAAAAACGTAGTATATAATAATTGTAACTTTCATTGCACCAATTTGTATTTAAATTAATAAATTGTTTATATATTTACTTAATTTACTCAAAAAATAATCGTATCGAATACAATACGTACTTCAAAATAAATACGGTTATACATCTCAAACTTCCTGCATAATTACAAATCGTGTCAGTGACAGAATAATCCTCCCGCTTCGCGGTCGGATTATTTAAACTGTCAAACTGACACTCTTTATAATTATGCAACAAGTTATCGATGTATAACCTGATTATTTTGAAGTACTTATAGTATTACTACTGATTATATAACGAATAATATTCTAATTTTTTTTTATTTTTTTTTGTTTCGACAGAAAGTCGCATCAACCGTAGTAGGTTGTTAGCGACGGTACAATAGATAATAACATAATAACACTGAATTATACATATTAATTAATTTTGAAAATATTATCAGTTTATCATAATTATTATCCTGAAATAAGGCTTCAAATGTGTTGGGTAGTTTACAAATTTTTCTTTGATTATAGTATTTTGGACATTCTGTGAGGATATGTTTCACTGTTACATACATTACAGAGATCACATACTGGATGTTCTTCACGTTTTATAAGGTAAGTGTGAGTTAGTCTAGTATGCCCCAACCGTATAGGTGAAATAATCACTTGGTGTTGCCTGTTGTTAGAAAATGGAATCCATTTTTAATATAGAGGTTTAATTTCACGAAGTCTTGAGTCACTTTAAGTCCACTGAGTTTGCATTTTTTTTATTGATTAATATTAATACTGAAGGTACAATTATTATAATACATCTTTGATGTATTGTTGGTTTCGTAATTTGAAGTGTTGGTGTTGGTACTGTTGGTGAAGTTTGAGGTGGATGGATTAGGAATGTTTCTCATTTTTTCCACTATTTTTCTATGGTGTTCTGCGGTAAGTTTCAAATATGGTTTCAGAGATTCAGATGATGAGTGGCCCGTTATTTTGGTAATTTCTTGCAAGTTTGCTTCTGAGTGTGACAAGATACTCACAGCAGAGGAGCGATTTGAATGATTCGTAATATTCCTTTTTTTCGAATGTATTCCGATACTTTCGGCTGCTCTACGTGTCCATTTACTCAATTGATTCAAACCAACAGGGCAATTTTTGAATCATTTCCCTGTTTTCTGCCAAATAATATTAGGTGTTAAAAAAAGACGATTGGTTGTGATATTTTGCTCAACAGTTTTTCCAAGAGACATACTGGGCACTTATTCGCACACTCTTTATTCGGAGCCAACCATATAGAATTAGTGGTGCGTTCTTCTCCACCTTGTGACGTTTTTGAGAACATTGGATTGTATTCGATACGTCTCGGAGTTTGACCATAATTGTCGAATTACTTTTTGAAATAGTCGGTTAAGCAAAAGGCTGCTTCATTACCACGCCATGCCAATTCCACAACACACATTTGATAAAAAATGTTTCGAACCATCTCGTGTATTTTCATCAAAACTTAATATAACCCTTAACCGGAAAAGTCAATTCTTGTTGCCTAGCCGGTAAGGTGCCGTTTGTGAGACTGCCATGTTTTGACAATGATTCAAATTATTTATAACAAAAAACAAACTTAAACTTTCATATGAACTCAAGCTCGATATATATTTCAATCATTTGATATGGTTAAAAACATTCTTTTACAAAAATACTTATCAAACAGATACTTATTCAAAGAACAAAATCTAGATAAAATATGCAGTAATAGTTTAGGCATTGGATTTTTAAGTGGTAGGTTTAATTTATAATAACATTGCAATAAATATTAAAAAAAATGGATTCGAAACAATCCACTTTTAGTGAAAAAATAGAACATATATAAAAAATAAAACTCGCAGAAAGTTCTAAATATCGGCAATATTTACGCAAGTGTCGCACTTGGGTTTGGAACATTGCAAGCTTATGGGCTTCTTACACACACTCCGCACATAGATATTTTGTCATTCTGTGTGTTGTCTTATGATAAAGAGAGCCACGCTCTCCGTTTTTCTAGCACTAGAACTTCATTTCTGGAGGAACCTTGTCTTGAGATTTTCCCAGTATTCTATTCAGTATAAAGCGTAGGTCGCGAGGAAGACGACAATTTTGAACTCGTATTTCCATATGAGGCTGAACTAGTTAAGCAGCTAGTATTTTTGCGAATAGGGATTTATCACGAATTTCCTGATTTTTCTTGTAGCATTGGTGCAAAATATAAGAATTTACAATTGAAATATTGTTACGGATTGACCCATCCCTTAGACGCTCTTACTATTTTCTATAATACTATTGAAAATGTAAGAAATTGATGCTATGTGATCCTGTTTTTTCTTTCATCTCTTGTATTCTGGATTGTCAAATCTTATTGCAGCCGAAAGTATTTCGAACCGTTTCGAATTCATGACAGCTCGAAATATATCTCTTCCAGTTCCATCGGTGGCAAAAAGCGTCTCGACACTTGAGTTGAATACTAGGTATAAATTAAAAGTCCTACAAAACCTTTGAGTTCAATCAAATCAGTGTCATTCAAGTTGTAAGTTTGTGATTTGTATTTTGTTCTTCATGGCGTTTAGTTTGTCCATCTATCGATATGAGCAGCTGCCAATCGGTTATCGGATCCGCTTTTTCTCCAAGATTGTGTGCATTTCCTATCAAAACCGGCACTTTGATTATTATGCTATGTTTTCTTGTACGTGAAGAGGGTATATTTCTGATATACACCACCTGTAACGATTTTTTCCGTATATTTATCGGCCTTCTTCAACACTTTCTCCGTTATCTTCTTGGTCACTACTCTCCGATATATCGCTTTTACTGTCATGTTCAGATTCTTCATAATCGTCTTCACTACAACCACTTAAATCACTCTCTGCTTCTTCATACCACTGCAATAAAGTCTTTTCGTACTCATCGTCATTAAAATGTACACGTTTTGACGGTCCTGCCATTTCGACTACTCGTGAAATTTTGTAACGCTAACAGAAACGTGCCGTCTGACCGACTGCGGCTAACTGAGCATCGCCAATGTTTTGGTAATGCATGAAATAAATTTCCTCAAAATCGGGTGATCTATTGTGGACCAATAACTAGAAGATTAGGTGGTATGACACAATTGTGGGCGTGACCGTTATAGAATTATCATACCCCTTAATATCCAGGCAGTCTCATAGACTGCACGTTTCCGATTAAGGGATAATTTTGGTTATTTCTTTCTCGTTTTTTCTGTCGGGAATTTCTTGTAATTTCTTTCTTTTGGCTGCACGAGCCTTTCTTGCAATCTCGAAAATTATATCTTAAAATGGATTTATTTCTCTTCCGAACTCTTCATGAAACTTTTTCTGTAACAATTTATAGCAGAATTATTTCAAATGGTTTTCACTGTACTTTCTTTATATTCCTATTATTCCTATGTATCAGCAGAAAGTTTGTAATTTCGATGTTCACACAACACTGTAATTTGCTTCCAAACATAATTATGCGTTTTCTTTTAGTATTTTCTGGTGTTAATTTTCAATTTCTTCATCAACTTCACCACTTGAAATGAAACCAAAGAGGTGCATTTTGAAGAAATAACTGACATTTCATTGAGCTTGCCCGTTACTATGGAAATGATCACAATATGGCAGGAGGCGAAACACCAAAACGATAATATCACGTCATCAAGGGGTATATCCACTTATCAATACGTCGTAACTAAGGAAAATTCAAGGATTGTATTGTTTCATTAGAACATGAGTTATATAATCAACGTTATACTTATACTTTGATATTGGCCAAAATATTTCAAAGTGGCACAAATTACAATGATTGGCTAACGCGGAAAAGATCCAACAGGAGTAACTCCATACCGCCTTATAAGCTTGCTCTGAGTAATATCCAAAATACTAAAAAGACTGAATGAAGATCTACCACCTAAAAAATGGATCCACAATTACTAATTTGATTTTCGTCAAATCCATTCCATTGTACAGCAATTCCATATATTGACCCAGGAAATCAATAAAGCTGTACAAGAAAAAGTGTTGTTCAGCTGTATTCTTAGACATAAATCAGGCCTTTGATAATATCTGGCAACAATGATTCTGGATTTCTTGAGAGTGTTGCCTCCGCATTCCTGCAGACGAATGAGAATGTGCATGTGAGAATTTTGTTGGCTTAACGGGGTGGGCGTTCGGGGGAATTGAGGATGTTGACGGTGATATTGGAATCATCAGTCGAATTTTGGATTTTCCTGAGTAGAGTGGAAGTTGTCGTTTGGGATGTTGTTTTGAGGAGGGCGGTTCGGTTGTAGTTGACTTTAAAGTAGGAAATTTGTCTATTTAGGAGTTCATAGGTGTTAAGAAGGTTTGATAGGGTTCTTCGTGAGGAATATTGAAGCGGGAGGTTTCGAAGGTTTGGGTTATTGTTGGTTTGTTGCTGGGGGTTGATGTGGGATTGTTGAGGGGGGTAGAAGTTGAGGTAGGTCGGGAGTGGAGGATTGTCGGGCGGTTGAGGGGGTGGGAGGAAGATGCGAAAGGAATGTGTCCATGATTAGTAACACTTCCAAGAGTGATTCACAATGAACTGTTGAACTGAAAAGTTTGACGGGACACGTGGGTTGGCTAGGGTTCTTGATGGAGGCATCCAAGTTGCCGGTGAAGTCGACTATGAATTGGTTTCAACTCTGCTGGTAGCACCTTCCTCAAATGATGGACTGGAACAAGACGCGAGTGAAATCCGCGTTTTCTGTTATATATTTTATGCATATCAAAATGGAGTACGCGCTCACTAAGAGATGTGGTTACTCACTTCATTATGGATTCGCTACTTGTGAGAGTTTATGCATATCACCCATTATTCATTGATCGGTGCCAGGTGTAGGGAAGCGATGTTTGAATATTTATACTGCGTACGCTATGAAGTTAGAATATTTACACCTAGATTAGTTGAAAAGTTTGAGCTGAATAATCTTGGCAGCTGATGCCTTTAAGATAAGAAATACGCTTGCTCATCTTCTTTCATGTTTTCTATTGTTAACTTTGGCAACGTTGTTACAAAATTATATAAATATGATAATTTTTGCAATTTTAATATTACATTTTTACTTTTGACATGTGTGTCCGCGTAATTTTTTCGTTTTTCAGATTCAATATTAATGTTTTCTACTATAAAAACAGAATTTTGAAATTGGTGCTCGGTACGCAATCTTAAATCTTTCCGGAAATCCCATCATGTCTTTTTCTGAAAATGATTTGCTGACATATTTTGGTGAAATTTCAAAAAAAAAATTAAACCAACGTCGCTATGGGCCATCTATTTATTATTGAGAACTATGATAAACGAAGGAATGACGTAGATATAGCGGTTCATTCAAAAGTAAAAGCATTTTTAAAGCGGCAGTACCATGGATTTGAGGGAAAAAACTATAAATTTTAAATCCTGATGAGGTTAACAACTTTATTAGTGTTTTAAATGGAACTCACTGTTCAAAGCTAATTCCACAATATAATAAAAATTATTGAAAATTCTAAAAAATTGACAATTGTTTCGATAATTCAATATAATCGTCAGAATGACAGAAGTTACATTTCATTTGATGCCTACCTGATGCTTAGTAGTTATTTTTGGCTAGACCTAGAAGTGACCTAACTTGTGATTGACTTAATATATGTTAATAGAAAAAATAAGATGTGATATTACAAATATTGAAGCTTAGATATTATTAGCCCTATGGTGATATCCTGAATATCATTTTTCCAATTAAGATCAGTATAACTTTGAGATGATATAGAAAGCCAGGAAAACTATATCTGCTGATCTTTACAATTATCACTTAAGAAGACAGTTTATTAGTGGAGAACACCCTAGATTTATCTGTTTATTGACAACTTCATATTGTGGGTTTCATAAATGTCCTCTAATTTCCAATTCTTCAAGGAAATCCAGTTCTTATTTCTTTTCACAAATATGCAGCACTTCTAGTTTTGTGTTAGGTGTCAATTAATGATTGGTGTCAAGTAGATGTTTTGCGTAGTGGGATTTATCTGGTTGCTTTAATCTGTATGCTCGTAAGTGTTCACTAGACATCAGGTAAGCATGAAATGAAATGTAATGTCAATCTGACGATGATTTTGATTTATCGAAACAATTGTCAATTTTTTAGAATTTTCAACAATTTTTATTATATTGTGGAATTAGCTAGAAACAGTGAGTTTCATTTGAAGCACTAATATGAGTAGATTCCACGAAGTAAGAGTTGAGACAGTTAACAACTTTATTGTTAATGCACTAGATAGAGAGTATTTGCTAAGGATTGCACATAAAGCAATATATCTTTTAGTTGTTTAATAATTGTCACTAATATTAATTTAAGGTTTCACTAACTTTTGGCATTACTGGTGCTTGTCCAGAACGAGAACAAAAATTTTGAATATGGCAACCATTGAAGATACAAGGAAAATATTACTTTTCAAGCTTCTTTATACTAATACTGACCCTTCATTCATTGTATCTGGTACTTTTACAATATATATAAAAAATGTATACAGATGCATCAACATCCGTTCGTGATGGAATTATTTCCCAATTTTTTCTAAGATACGAAGATGGTAAATGTTGCAGACAAGTAACAGACAAAAATAAAATTGGCAATACTTCTAGGTAAATTGGTACATATATTTGATTGGATGAAGAAAAGGTAAGTATTTCGTGCCGAATTTCAACTTATAAAATTATAGCAAAGCGCTTTCGACAAATAATGTCATCATCAGTGCGTACCTGTGAGTAACATTGGATTGAATTTAAGAAATTATGATAATGAGAACGTTGAAAATTGAAAAAATTCAAAAAATTACCTACTCGTCAGGTGTACAAGAACCAAACCATAAAAATACTATGTGTCCAGAGGACCATGTGAATATTTAAAAAAGGGACATCATAAGAACAACATTTTAAAAATATGCTTATACCAGGATTAACCTGGATAAAAGTTTCAAAAAGCGAGACACATGTCTGCTGAAACTCAGTCCACTATATCACTAAATAAACAAATGAAAATTGACATTGTGTCAAAAGCTGACAATGAAGTTTGGCATAGAACATGACATATAAAATAATGATCTGTGTTATGAAAATTGATAATAGACAAATTAGTCAAATTGATCTTACTATTTTCAACGTCTATGAAGGGGAATGTACGCTCTGTTTAAATTAACTTGAGTGTTGAGACAAAAATCATTATTCAGTAATTCCCTGTTAATATGTAAAACTTCAAGAATATCTAATCTATTGTAATTTTTAGAAGTCACCTCATATAAAATTCTTGAGTTCCTATTTGGACTAAAATTGTGTTTGTTGAATCTTTACTGTTGACCAAAAGCTGAAATTTTGTTGGGATTCAAATGCTGGGTTATACGGACCCTTAGAGGTCTGCAAGTTCTTCCAATGTAGGCCGCATCACAATCATCACAATTCAACCTGTATATGCCACCCATTGAAAGTTTTTCAATTTCATCTTTTGTGTTGACCAAGTATCTGTTGAGGCTGTAGTTGGTTTTAAAAGAAATATTAATGTTATCTATGTGGCTTTCATTGCAACCAGCAATTTTATTAGAAATATTGTCATTTAAAAAAGGAAGTGAAACAAATTGTGCTATTGAATATACTTTGGGGTAGGCTGCATTGAGCTCTTTTTTGTTTTTTGGATCAAACTATTAATAATATTCGAGTTATGATTATTATTTGGAGCTATTTGTTCAACGATATTCAATTCATTCCGATAATCAACTGCAGAAAGAAGCACATTCAAAAGTCTATGAATGTAACAGTTGAAGGCTGCCATTTTGTGTTTATGAGGATGATTAGATATGCTAGGTATGACGTGATCGGTTTGTGTGGGTTTTCTAAATATGCTAAACTTCAAAGGATTGCTAGTTTTATGGATTGTAAAGTCTAAGAAATTTAATTCATTATTTGATTCTAATTCAAGTGTGAATTTGATACTTGGGTGGACTTGGTTCATTTTTGTTAGAAGATTGTTGACAATGCCAATGTCACCATCCACAAATACCAAACAATCATCAACATATTTAATCTAATGTAAAATTTCTAGATTATTTGCAGTGATAATTAATTTGTTTTCTAAATTATTCATAAACATATCTGCTAAAAGAGGTGATAAACAACAACCCATGGCAAGTCCATCTGGTTGTTTATATAAATTATCATTAAATACAAAAAAGTCCTGTGAAAGGCAGAAGTTTAACAAGGTCAAAATGTGATTTATGGAATTGGCATCAACTTGGGCAAGACTTTAGGCCTCACTTACAAGTGGAGGGGTTTCTGTATTCGGAACTGAAGTGAAAAGATTACTTACATCAAAGGAAATCATCAAGCTCTCTTGAGGTAAATTTGAATTATTCAATTTGTTAATCAAATCTAAAGAGTTACTTACTGCATATTTTGGAGTGAAGTGTGTTAGGTCTTTTATAAGCCTGTAAATAAATGAAGCTAAAATTGAAACCGGTGTGTTAGTGAAGCTAACTACTGGTCTTATTGGTATGTCAATCTTGCGGATCTTAGGAAGTCCATACAAGCGAGGAATGACTGGGTTGCTGCTAATGTGAGAATAAGGGGCTGAATGTTCGATGAAAAAATCTTTATGGATATTTAACTGAGTTTTCAATTTCCTAATTAAATTATTGAATGGATTTGATGAATAAAGTTTGAAATTATGTTCAGAAAGGGAATGCTCCACTTTATCAATGTAATCTGACTTGTTTAAAATGACTAAACAATTACCCTAGTCTGCTTAAGAAAATATGAGGTTATGGTTTTTGATCTTGATTTTAATTTTCTTTAGAATAAAATGAAAATGTTTGTGAGGATGAATCTGGAAGTGTTGTTTACTACGTTTAATTTTATATAAAAAGTTATGAATATCATTACGAATGATCTTTTTAATATTAAAATCTCTAGAGAGCTGTTCAATAACAACATCAACCTCCACTGCACTCCAAGAGGTTTCTCTCAGAAACTTGAGAGCCCAAAGAAAATTTGAGTCTCAACTTCAACAGGTCAATCTCATCATCATCAAACACTACGTCTGAAAGATTTTTGACTCTACCATGAAAAGTGAAATCTGAAAATTTCTGAATATTTCTTTGTTCATTTTTCCAAAAATCATGTTTTTGTTTAATCAAATATTTGAGCTTTCTATCAACTTTTCCAAACTATCTGTAAACACTATTCTAAACTTAACTTAATTAATTGTGAACTCAAAAATAGTTATGATAATTTAGTCAGATCAATCAATGTTACTTTTTTACAGGATTTTTTTAACGGAGTAAACACTGAAGTTGACATAGCCAAAAGAATTAAATGCGAAAAAGAAAACTCAAATATTTGAATAAACAAAATCAGATACTTGGTCAACACAAAAGATAAAATTGAAAAACTTTCAAAGGGTGGCATATACAGGTTGAATTGTGATGATTGTGATGCGGCCTACATTGGAAGAACTTGCAGACCTTAGAGGGTCCGTATAACCGAACATTTAAATCCCAACAAAATTTCAGCTTTTGGTCAACATTTAAGATTTAACAACCACAATTTTAGTCCAAATAGGACTTCAAGAATTTTACATGAGGTGACTTCTAAAAATTATAATAGATTAGATTTTCTTGAAGATTTACATATTAACAGGAAATTACTAAATAATGATCTTTGTCTCAACACTCAAGTTAATTTAAACAGAGCGTACATTCGCCTTCATAGACGTTGAAAATAGTAAGATCAATTTGACTAATTTGTCTATTATCATTTTCATAACACAGATCATTATTTTTATATGTCATGTTCTATGCCAAAATTCATTGTCAGCTTTTGACACAATGTCAATTTTCATTTGTTTATTTAGTTATATAGTGGACTAAGTTTCAGCAGACATGTGTCTCGCTTTTTGAAACTTTTGTCCAGGTTAATCCTGGTATAAGTATATGTTCGAAATGTTGATCTTATGATGTCTTTTTTTTAAATATTTACATGGTCCTCTGGACACATCGTATTTTTATGGTTTGGTTCTTGTACACCTGACGAGTAAGTAATTTTTTAAATGTTTTCAATTTTTCCAATTTTCATCGTTGTCATTATTATAATTTCTGAAATTCAATCCAATGTTACTTACAGGTACGCACTAATGATGACATTATTTGTCGAAAGCGCTTTGCTATAATTTTATAAATTAAAATTCTGCACGAAATACTTACATTTTCTTCATTCAATTACATTGGAACGTGCACACAGCTTGACAATATTCACATATATTTGATGCTTCGAAATCCAGATAAGTACACTGTCCACTGTTTTCTAAGGTGTTCTGCTGCAACTTTTCTAGTAAATGCTGGTGTAGGTATGTTGACAATGAAAAGAGGTGGTGGGTGGAAGTCATCATCTGTGGCAGGAAGTTAACTGGACAACTACATTTTACATGAAATTATAAATGCTTGATCAGTTAGCATCGTTTGTAGTACTTTGCAAATATGATGGATTCAGTGGTTTACTCCCATTGGGTCTTCACACTAGCGCGAGACTGTGAATGCCGGTTGAGTTCTTCCTGTAGGATAATTGGAAATATATCTTTTATAACTGTTAATGAGTTGATTAATTGAAATTAATCACTTCATAACAGATTATTTTAAAATTATCAAATTCTAGTTCTAACGAATTTTAACCCAACGAGACGAGATGAGATCGGGAATAAACCAGGATATATACTTTTTTTAATTTCACGGGGGCGTGACAAATTTTTAGACTGCGTCGCTCTACGTTATCTCTTGTGGAAAATGTTGTTGCGGTTCCAATTTGAGGAAAAAAATATTTAAAACCGAAAATATTTTAAATGGTGAATTGGGGATGCAGTTTAGGCGTGGAAGACGGTTTTATGCGATATTCGGCGAAACAATTCCTCCAATTGGATAATGTTAGAAACAAAAGTTGTAGATTATCGAAAAATCTAGACTTTTATATCTATAATTTTTTTGAGATAACCTCAAATTAAACGTCAAAATAGCGAAAACCCGTATTTAATATTTTTCTCACGTGTAAATGATTTAATCTACATGAAAATTTGTGAAAATATGTCTTTTTTGGTGTCGAATGAGCATGATTTTCTCGCAATTTGTAAAATTACTAAATTTTGAGCTATGCACATTTTTCGAAAAAAATACCTTTATCTTCCACGAACTGTCTTGATATTTTTTGTATATTGTAGATTTAATAATGATCAATTCATTTGTTGAAATGTTAACTATAAAATTGACTATGTAACTTGGTGGTTTCTCTAGGGCTAAACCCCTTAAAATTACGGAAAATTAACGGCGAACCTACACATACAATGATCATTTTGGTTGAAGCATCCAACAAAATACAGGACTTTTTAATGTGTCTTTTGCAACAAAAGAACAACATAAATTTCAAAGAATATCGAGTTGCCAGGGATGTTTTTACCTTGAAAAGTTATCGAACCTTCTCGATCGTTCTCATTAATTCCCTGCTACTGATTTCATACATATTCTGCATTTTTTTCTATAGTTCATCTTCTATTAAAAAATGGAGCGAGTTCATAATATAAAAACTCTTTCATGTCGTGTTTGCTGTTTATATTTACTGTACTCAATTATTTGGAAGTGTAATAGGGGATTGACAACTATTTTTTCATCGGTTACTTGTACATATTATTGAGACGATTTCCGTGACAACTACTTCTTTGGATATTTAAGGCTGCCAAAATTTTGTCCTATGATGGATTTTATAGATTTTTCTCCTATCTCGCGCGCTAAATAACATATTATTGATTCGACACTATTTGCGGAAAATGGACTAAGAAGAAATACAAAATTTGATTTGTACGTTGAATTCAGTCACGACGAATGGATCAAAACCATCGAAAAAAATCAATAAAAGGAATAAAAGTTCAGAATCCCCCCCTATATCGGAGTTTTCATCTTGCTCATTTGTAATTTCCAACGAAAATAATTCTAGCTCTGCATCAGACAACTCTCATTTTGGCATATAACTACAGAAGTAGAAAAATATACTTAATATCATATTATATCTTAAATTACAAATAAATTAACTGTCTCGACCCCTACTTCGTGGAATCTACTCATATTAGTGTTTCAAATGAAACTCACTGTTTCTAGCTAATTCCACAATATAATGAAAATTATTGGAAATTCTAAATAATTCACAATTGTTTCTGTATTAAATATCATCGTCAGAATGAGAGAAGTAACATTTCATTATTTGCCTACCTGATGTTTAGTTGTTATTTTTGGCCAGACCAAGAAGTGACCTAACTTGTGATTGTTTTAATATATGATAATAGAAAAAAGAAGAAGATGTGATACTACAAATATTGAAGCTTAGATATTATTAGCCCTATGGTGATATCCTGGATATCATTTTTCCAAATAAGATCAGTATAACTGTGCTATGATATAGAAAACAATTCTCAAGTTTTTAGAATTTTCAACAATTTTCATTATATGGTGGAATTGGCTAGAAACAGCGAGTTTCATTTGATACACTAATACAAATAAGTTATATTAGGACCCTCGAGTGAAGTTTAGTCAGTTCGCCAGTGGCAATATTGTCCCATCCGATTCATAAGCAAATTTATTTCTTGATATTTTTTATAGTAGGTATATTCTATGTAAGTTCCTGTTATAATAAAATTTATATATAGAAAAAGCAAAAAAAAAAGTAATAACTATTTGTATGATGCAATATCAAACCTAATTTTTTCATGTCATTTTCTCTGCCATCAGCTTACTTCTTCCAATTATCAAAGATATTTGTAAAGTAATCAATGTATAAAACGAATACAAGAAACACACTTACGTTTGTTTTCCTAAATATTGTTTATTCTTGTGACATTTTACACAACAATGCCCTTTTACCAGAAAAAACTGTAATTTTACTGTACACTAACGGTCAAAGGGACAATAATTTCCCACCTACTAACAAAGTATCCACGTGTTCTTCATCCACAAAAATTCAAAGCTAGTTGAAAGGTACCTAATCACTATTCCAGCGAGGGCATGCTGATCCTAGAAAACTGTTTTGAATAAATTTGAGTGAATCACATATGGTGGAAAATTATTCTCCCAATAACTTCTAAAGCACAGCCTAATGAACACACAGCCCAGACTCTTAACGTCGGCACTTTGATATTATGTATTGAAAATCTGTGACCTTGAGGACGCCATTTGGGAGTAAATGTCAGAGTTGGCTGTAACTTTATTTGGGTACCGCTGGCAGGGCTGTCCTTAGAAATATAAAGTAAACATGAGAGTATTATGTTTATTTAAATTTACATAGATAATTATTTAAATAGAATATAGGTAAGCTGTTCTAGTGATGTGAAATGTTGATATTTATTATTTACCTATATTCCCGCGTTGGTAACTAGGTAGTTCGATTCGTTTGTAAGGACACGAATTTTTATAACTACCGACCAAAAGACTCCCAACTACGTACGACAATGGTTACGACTAGCTCCTTCTGCATTCTAGTCACTGATCTGAGACGTTTTACGCCGGAGGACGTGTAGTTATGCGCGAATAGCTGCACATTCTGTTCCCGCCAAGTGAGAGTCTCTGCTGTCTGTTTTATATGCTGTGTCTTAAGGTTTAACCTTCCACCGGTGGCGCCAAGTCTGACAGACCTGACGCTACTGTATTCGTTCGACACTCTTGGCATTACCGCGTTATATTGCTGTACGTCTGGGTACCTTCCTAATTTGATGTCTATTAGTCACGTTGCAGAGAGTGTGAGGATAGTTTGTATAGTTTGCGAAATATTGTGTGAAAAGTCTGACAGACCCAGCGCCACCGTTTGTGTTATAAGTTTCTGTATAGCGTTCAATTATTTACTTCGGTGCTTGTGTACTAAATAATTTCATTGGGTAAATTTTTGCTGTTGTAATAACTCAACTTAAATGGATCTATGATACAAAATTGGAGGATTGTATATTCGATAATTGATCGTTATTGCAGGTATGAGTTACGAAAGGGAGCAAGCACGTTTACGTAAACTTTGGAAAGAACTTGAACGTGAGGAGGTAGCTGACGATGATGAGGAGGAATTGGCTGAAGAAGAAGATATAGTGGAGAATAGAGTCGCTGACAGTGAAACCAAACAAGAAGCGGACAGCGATGAGGGTAATGAAGAGAATATTCCTGCAGTAACCTTACGAGTACCACAGTTTCTTGGAAAAGACCGAACGTACAAATGGCTGAAAGGTTGTCCAAACAAAAGAGTGAGAACAAGAAGAGATAACATAATTCGCATCCATTTGCCAGGTGTCAAGGCAGTTGCGAAAAATGCGAAATCTGTTCAAAAATGTTGGTCACTATTCTTTACAGAAGAAATGCTCAATTCAATCGTTGACAACACAAATAAATACATATCGAACGTGATGTCAAAATATACAAGAGAAAGAAATGCAATAGTTACTGATATCGTTGAACTGAAAGCATTGTTTGGATTATTATATTTAGCTGGTGTTTTAAGAAGTAGCCGCCTAAGTACTAAAGAATTGTGGGATAGAAACTCAACAGGTGTTGAAAGATTCTGGCTTACTATGTCCCAGCAGAGAATTCCATTTTTATTGAGATGTTTACGTTCCGATGATCTAACAACGAAAGAGGCCAGAAAATAAATAGACAAACTAGCACCAATACGAGATATAATTGATACCTTTGTTCAAAATTGTAAATCCGCCTACACAATTGGAGAAAACGCTACGATTGATGAGAAATTGGAGGCCTTTAGAGGGCACTGCAGTTTCAAACAGTATGTTCCTAATAAGCCAAATAAATATGGAATAAAAATACGTGGGCCAGCAGCCCGAAGGTCCATTTCGTGTACGTAATGACACCTGCAGTATTGTGCAACGAATGGCAGCTCCTATATCAGGGACCAATAGAAACGTAACGTGCGACTATTGATTCACCACGTTTCCCCTCATAAATATTTTGCTAAGAGATCATAGGCTTACTTATGTTGGAACTATGAAAAAAATAAACCTTAACTACCTCAGGACTTTGTAAATACGAAACCACGTCCTCTATTTTCATATATGTTTGGCTTCCAGAAAGACATTACCATTGTCTCTTATTTTCCTAAAAAAGGTAGAAACGTAATATTAGCTTCTATTCAACATCACGATGATGAAATTGATATGTCAACAAACGAAAAGGTGAAAACGTCGATCATACCCAGCAAACATGTTATACGTGTGCCTCTAGAGGCACTTTAAAAACAACCAACGGACAACATAAGTGGGCCACAATCATGATACGTCGCCGGCCCAGCTAGCCCGTGTCGCGATGGCCTCTAGACTATTACCCGCTTCGTTAGATAGCGGGACTTTAGCGGATTGATTAGGTTAGTGTGAACTGATATCCTACTAATCAACCGCCGACATCCCACTGTTGGGGCTTAATCGATGACTTATGCAAATCTACAGGCTATATATATATATATATATATATATATATATATATATATATATATATATATATATATATACTTATAGGTTTAACAATGAAACATGATGACTAAAACAAAGAAATATAATTAAAAATGAAAGAAATATTTCATATAAATATATATATATATATATATATACGCTCAACAAGTTCACTACAGGAAGTGACCATCGACTAATTAGAGCTCGACTGGTCTTAGATATAAAACTAGAAAGGTCAAGACTAATCCAAACCAACACAACGAAAAACATAAACAACGAAAGGCTGAAAGAGAACTCTCACCAATATGAAGCACTACTAGAAGAAAGACTACAAAAAGTGGAATATAACAACCCTGAACTGATAGACACAATTCGGAACTGCGCCGTACAAGTGGGAGGTCTGCAACAACGAGGTGAACACAAAAAACTAACTCCGGAAACAAAAGCACTATTACAAAAACGAAGAGAAATGAAAAAGAGAACAAACATTCAAAGAATTGAATACACCGAACTGTACAAGACGATACGAAAGAAAATCGCAGATGATATCAGAAATTACAACGAGAAACTGGTACAAACAACAATAGAAAACCGTAAAAGCTACAAAAATGCAAAAAGGGCACTAATAATAGGGAAAAAACAGATAGTTGCATTAACTGATGGAAACACAAGAACCACAGACAGGAATGAAATAATAGACCTAGTAGCCAAATTCTATGGAGACCTATACAAGGCACCTGAAAAATTGGAAGAAATAATAGAACACTCAGAAGATGCCATATCAGAAGTATTGGTGGAGGAAGTAGAAATGGCACTGAAAAGCATAAAAATGGCAAAGCAGCGGGAAATGACGGCATCACGACCGAAATACTCAAATATGCAGGAGCTAAAACATGGAAGTACCTTGCCAAACTATACACGAACTGTCTGATGTCCAGGAGCATACCTAAAGAGGGGAACAGCGCCCTTATAGTGTAGATCCACAAGAAAGGCAGCAAAGAAGACATTAAGAACTACAGACCAATAAGTCTACTACCAGTGACGTACAAGGTATTCACAAAGATCATTCACAACAGAATACAAAATACACTAGACTCGGTCCAACCACGAGAACAGGCTGGATTCCGCAAAGGCTTCAGTACAATAGAACACATCCATACCCTCAAAGAGGTTATCAGTCGAACCAAAGAATACGACCAACCACTAGCACTAGCCTTTATCGACTTTGAGAAAGCATTCGACTCTATATATCCCAGAGCAGTAATAAATGCCCTTACAGAACAAGGGGTCGACAAGCCATATATTGAGACCCTAGCAAATATATATAGGGAAGCCAACGCGAGAGTTAGGATATATGAGGGCACACCAGAATTTCCCACCAGCAGAGGAGTTAGACAAGGAGACGCAATATCACCAAAGTTATTTACAGCAACACTAGAAAGCATTTTCAGAAAACTGGGCTGGAACAACACAGGTCTGAATATAGATGGAGAATACTTGAACCATCTAAGATTCGCCGATGACATCATCCTGATAGCGAGTAACCCTGGCGAAATGCAACAACAAATAAATGAACTGAATGCAGCAAGCAACGAAGTAGGCCTTAGAATAAATCTGAGTAAGACCAAGATAATGTATAACGAACTGATAAACGCACAAGAAATAACAATTAATAACACTGCCCTGGAAGTAGTAGAGGAATACATATACCTGGGTCAACTAATACACATATCAGGCTCTCTACTTCCAGAAATAAACAGAAGAATCAAATTAGCATGGAGAACATTTGGACAGAACTCTATCATCTTCAAGTCTAGAATGTCACTCCGTTTGAAAAAGATCAGTGCATACTACCAGTATTAACATACGGCTGTGAAACCTGGACCCTGAAAACTGATATCATTAGAAAACTCCAGGTAACGCAGAGGTCTATGGAACGATGCATGCTTGGAATAACAAGGAGAGATAGAAAAAGGCTTGATTGGATCAGACAAAAGACCCAAGTGATAGATGTCATAAATAGAATCAGATCCCTAAAGTGGCAATGGGCGGGGCATCTCGCTAGAAGGACAGACGATAGATGGACCACAAAGATAACGCAATGGTATCCCCGAGGCGTGAGAAGACCAAGAAGACGCCCCAACTTAAGATGGGACTACGACATGAAGAAACTCGCAGGATCAACTTGGGGCCGCATAGCTAGCAATAGACAACAATGGGCCCACATGGAAATGGAATATATAAATATGTAAAGGGAGGCTACACCATAACAAAATGGTTGAATAAGCTGCGTATGATGATGATGATGATGATATATATAAATATACAAAAATATGTTCACCAATAGTATTGTTTCTCACTATACTGGGTCTGGGCTCACTATCAACACAAAGATTATTACTTCTACGAGATATATTGTCTATTATAACCTCAGCCTCTACAGTGGAGACTATATCCTTAACAGCATTTTTCGCAAGACGCTGTTTTTGACGAGTGCTCTTTGAGATATTATGCAAGGGTTTTCTAGAGGAAACATATATTATGATGGTATATGATGCAACAAATGATGTATGTATTTACTTTTCTGTGTTTCCGGACATATCTGTTCGTTCCTTTGCTCCAAATAGATTGGATAAAACACACAAATCTAATAAAATTGTCGCAACAGTGATTAATTATTAATTACCACACCACAACACAACACAACTAGGTTAGGTTGATTTTCAACACGTGTTCAACACAACGGCTAGCAAATCAGCAGTAGTGCCAACTGCCAAGGTGATATTCAGTAATGTCAATGTTTTATTTTCATTACAGGTCGCATGCTGGCATGCATACTGTGTCAAAACGACATCGGCGCGACTATTGCAAATTTTCAACGGGTAATTTGTGGCTAAATTACAAACATCCACCATAAATATGCGTATGTTCAGCCAAGGCGGCAAAACTGATATCATTCCAATTATTTACCGACATCGCTGTACCGCTGCCGACATCTAACCGCAGTTAACAGCTGTGGCCCGTCTATTTACCGCTCATTCATGTTTGCTGGGTAACATTTTATAACCAAACGAAAAGGGGAGTAGATACCTTGGACAAAGTGTGCGCGACATACGATGTGGCTAGAAACACACGACGATGGCCCATTGTAATATTTTATGCCTTACTCAACATGGCAGGAACTAACTCGCAGATTATGTTTGCTGCCAATAATCCCGATGCAGCACCCCCGATAAGGAGACAATTCCTATTAACACTTGCTATTAATTTATCAGAAGATCACTTGAAGCGAAGATCTTTACAGCAAAATTTTCCATGAGTAGTGCGAGAGCGAAGACAAGAAGTTGCGAGAAGGTCCTTGAATGTGGTACAACCGGAAGAAATTCCTCATGGAATAAGAGAGCGATGCTATTGTTGTCTAAAAGATTCCAAGACGAAATATTATTGTTTCAAATGTAAAATGTTATCTGTCTCTCACACTCTCAATTTCTTTGTTTACTATGTAGACAAACGTTTGAAAGTATAAACGTGTAAAGAACTAACATTGTAGTTATGATCACTGAAGGGATTTTTATTTTGTTTTGTTTATAATGCTTTTTTATTAGAATAACTGTTATTTTGTTACCTTTCTGTTATGTTTTAGGAAACAAGCAATAAAATTCTTTTGTTTGGTAATTGTTGGGAATTTGTTCGGTACATCTAATGCAGTATATTATTGATCATGAATTACTTTAACTTATATACACAAATGACCCGTAAATACAATAAGGTATTCAAAAAAAAATTGGGTCTGGTAGACCCGGCGCCACCAGTCATGTAAAGAAATGGGACGCCACCGGTGGAAGGTTAAGTAAACCATCGTCAAACATCATTATAAATACCATTTTCTACAGCGCTACAAAAAAAAATGAGGATAATAATTTTTGTTGCAAATTTAATGAGCTTCATTTATCTATATGATCAACTTTTACATCCAGCCAACGATTCATGAGATATCCAAAAAGCGACAAGAATGATAGATTTCGCTAGAGCTCGACTCGTATTCATAAGGACTTTCAGTATATTCATCCTTAGGTACCTTTGCATAAGTGTGTCAAGTTTCAAAATTTTCGGTTTTTTAGGAGGTTACATCCTGTTTTCAATAGGCTAATAGACAACTTCAGGTAGACATTTCAAAGATTGAAGTGATCACTTATAGACCGAAATACTAAGACAATGATTCGTGGCAGAAAAATGTAATCACTTATACTTGAGTAAAAAGGATACTGAAAAACTACTTTTTGGTTATTTTCCCTATTGATTAATTTGGGGTTATGTCGAAAACTGTTCAACACAAAAGTTTTCGTTTTTTTTTCTAATTTACAACTTTTATAGATAACATTTTCCTCAAAGAGGGCACGCTTCGTCACAAATCACAAAAACCCGTTTTCTTCCACTAAACTTCGTTCACATTTTACCACTTCCAATGTTTTTATGTTTGTGTATGTTTTTCCTTTCAGTTGCAACCACAACAAAATCATCCTTCTGGGCCTTGCCTTTTCTTTTAGTTCACAAAAATTATAGGCACCAGCCTCTAACTCTCATTAAAATTCATTTTTTAATCTATTTCTCATTTGAAATTACCAAAAGTCTTATTATGATTAGAAAAAAAACTATAAACTATTGTTCCATTAAAGTGATGCCAAACATGATCACAAACCCAAAAAATACAGATGTGAACTGTATAATCCCATTTTTCTTATCTCCTTGCAAAATTTCGAAAAATACTACGTACAAGAGCGTCCCCGCAGCTAAACTTTGTAATGTCACAGAAACCAAATTATTTTCAGCTTCGTCGGCTGTACTAACTATTATACCTATCCCCATTCCGATTGGAGTGACTACAGCAAACGTGAATACGTAAGCGATAACAATTAACGTTTTTAAACCGGATGTGATTAGTTCGATGCCTACACAAAAAGCGATTACCATTTTGTGGGCACTAACTGCACCGAACATGTACCAAACCGACCGCGGTGATGATTCGAGTCCTATAGCCAATCCTTCGAAAAGCGCGTGTAAGGATAACGCTAGGATCAACAGAAATCCTCTTATAATAGCGATAGTGGAGTTCGTATCGAAAGTTAACGGTATATGGGAGTGATCTTTGTGGTTATCTACTGGACGATCCTGTTTTCCTATTGATAAGGATCGCTTAACTGTTACTTCAATATCCCTATCTTTAACTTGTACTGGTTCTTCGACGGAACAGTTTTTTTTGTGGTGTAAGTACGAGTGAACACATTCTTCTACGAAGTATATGATGAAGAATCCCATGCACATAAGGAACTCTGCGTAATGTATCTCGAAGTTGGGCGTAAGATCTAGCTCTTCGAAGCTTTCACGTACTTCCGGTAACATATGGACTAAAGTAGTACATAATAGTACTCCGCCACCTAAACCTAGTAGATATTTCACGTATATATTATTTTTTGTATTGGAATTCCAGTTGAACCACTGATTTAATTTAATAGGTAAGCTACCTACGATGAAGGAACCTATGAATAATACTACCATTGCCGTTGCTTTAGCCGCAGTGGTGTCTCCTTCGTTTTCTGCCGAATATTCATGCTGATGAGCGTGCCTCAGTACTCTAGTCGAACCCATTTTCTGTAACAAATTGATAATTGTCAATAAGATAAAGGCATTCAACATACAGTAGGGTGGGCCGAAAAATTTTTTTTGGAAATATTGGTTGGTATAGTGATAAAAAGTTATAATAGCAAAATAGACATACAAGCAAATTTTTTTCGAAATTTTAAGATTGGCCGCGCACCAGAGGATTGATATTTCATTCTCGAACTGACATAGCAGAAAACGTATAGGTACTAGCATTATAACATCAGAAAGAAAATTTGTGAAAATATTTTAATATTTAGCCGCGCCCCTAATTCTTTAAAAAATGCGTTAACTACTTTTTAATATATAGCGCGCCAATACTGGACAATAAATTCTAGAAATGCTGCTCATCGCTTGCTTTTGTGTTATTTATTTATTTATTTATATCAAAACAGGCCTTACAGCCTAATTACATTCATAACATAATATATCGTCGTTCTAAGATGCAAATTGCCCAAGTCCATTTTTGATTAAAATAAAGGTATTACTGCCTTCTGGTAACAAACGCACAATGACCTGACAGCGGCTCAAATCCCTAATTTAACGGTTACGCGCCATAATCACATTCAACGAATTCTGCTGAAGTCCGCAGTATCTAAAAATAAATACGCATTTTGCCCAAGTCCCACATTTGTAATGAAACAACTATAACCGTTGCATGTAAACATAACGTGGTTCCATTGTTACTGCTTTTTTAAATTAAATAGGTGAGTAAAACTCATTATAGAAATATTGAAATCAGTATTTTATCAATGCTTTGATAGTTATAGTATATAATTGGCTCAAGGTTTTGATGATTTTTTGCTGATATACGAAGTTTTAATATCGCTGTGGCAAATTTCTACTTCAAATTATATATAATATCAAATCAACTCAGGCAACTCGCTAATATAAATTTAAATGGCATTGTATTTCTTTTAGTTACAAAAATGATAATAATAATACATGAAAAATACATAAAAATAATGTTGTTTTAAAGAGTTTATTGTGCGTACTTTTTCGTCATTGTTTTTACCACTTGAAATCGAAATTTGCATTAAACTTGAAATAAGCTAGACCAGAATTTTTTTGTTAACAAGGCTATGCTTCTAAAGCACCTGTACACTCTACAGACATAATATTCGTCGATTCTCGTGAAATATCTGTGTTCTAATTAACCCTTTTTTTCACTTGGGCTAATAGATGGAATAAATTCTTTATTGTTAAATGTTTTTCTCGAAGGACCGTATATTGTATTCACTTATGTTGTAGGATGTATGATTATGATGGATGAAGAAATTGAACAATTATTTCACTTTCATGTTACTATACTGCAGGAATTTATAACGTGTTCTTATGCATAAACAATTAAGAATCTTACTGGATCATACGCGTGTTACACTTTGATTATTTAGCACATAATCTGCTGGAGTAATTATTAATGATTAATTACACATGTTGTTGGAGAAGTCAAAAATCTAACCTCACTTGAATATTGTTTTTAACATCTGTCAAATTATGAGTGAAAAACTTTCAGTATTTTATGTGAGAAATAAGTAGTCTAAAAATGATGACAGTTATTGTCACTTTTTGAAATACTCAGAAAATTATGTTATTGAACAATTTTTGAGAAAAGAGTGGTATTGTAATGGCAGTTCACCCCCAGATAAAGTTATTAAAAGGAACAATGGAAATTAAGTGATAAATGAGGTTGTAAAAGAAGCAACAGGTATATTGATAAATAACTAAGAAAAAAGGGAACCTTTGACCAGCGCACCAGAAAAAATTGGAGAATGGTTTATTTGATGTTTGAAAAATTGTTACAGAGGTGCTAACAATTTTAAAAGATAAGTGGATTTATAATTGTGTTACTTATCTCAACACCAACAGATAGGACTTCATAGTTTTTCCTCATTCCGATCTCTTTGTAGTATATTTCTGGTGAATGTAAAATAATTTAATTGTTGTAGTTTTTAATTAAGGATGAATGACAGGCCTGTGGATGAATGTGTCTCAGTTATTGTTAAAAGGTAATATAGGAGATTTTCAGTTTAGTATATTTGTTATTAGAATCAGTTGGGTTTAATTTTATTTTCAAAATTTTAAAAAAACCAAGAATAATTTTAACCGGCACCCATGAATTATAGTAAACTAAATTTCGGCAATTGAAAGGTCGACCCTACTTTAGTGTTGGAATCAAAGAGTGATTGCAACATTAAAATTGGTCCTTCTTCGACGGATACTTGGTTTTGAAATTTTGTACGCTCACCATATTTCTTGCATTTTTGTAGATATTTGATTTGTTTATGGTTAAAAGTTAGTCATACATTGCTCTAGTGTTTTCCACCATTTATTTGCATTTGTTATTGTAAATGTTATATGACTCGTACATTGTAGAATTTGTGTTTTTCACTCGCTACAAGTACATTTTGTCTTAATAGTGTAAATCCGTGTGGCAGTTTATTGTTTAGAAACAATGAATATCAATGAAGTTAAAGGGAACAGGACAATAGCTAAAGCTGCTATTACGCGAATAGAAAACTGGGTTAATGTTAACATTGATACCACAGACAATGCGTTTAGTTTAAAAGGTCGAGAAGAACAGTTAAGAAGTGCATTTGAAAAATATTGTCGGGCACAATATTTGTCAGATATATATTTAACTGTAGAGGAAAACACAGAAAATAGAGAGTTAATTGAAGATAGATATTATGATGTTTTGTCTAAAATTCAGCAAAGGATTAAAGACTTAGAGGATGTAAAAACTCCCACCCCACCAGGTTCATCCTCACTTTTCTCTCCTGTCGCTATCCCCTCAATAGTAAAGTTACCGGAAATTAGAATACAACAGTTTTCAGGTACTGGAATAGAATGGGTTCCATTTTTTCAAATTTTTTCAGCTCTAATAATTGAAAATAAATATCTGACGGATATTCAACGTTTCATTTATTTAAAGACTTATTTGGCAGGTGAACCTTTGAAATTGATTGAGAATTTGCAAGTTACTAATGACAACTTTCACACCGCAATTGAAATTTTGCAAAATAGATATGAAAACCAAACTCTTGTGATAAAAAGTCTTTTGGCTGGAATTTTAGACATAAAACCTATACAGAAAGGTACATCTATTACGCTACGTGAATTTTACACCGAAATAAGTAAAAACTATGAAGCATTGAAAAATTGTAAATCAACAGACACTCAGCTTTTGGATTTGATTTTAGTTTACTCATTAGAACGCAAGTTAGATTTTAATAGTAAGAAAAGTTTTGAGTTTGATAGAGATTCAAATGAATTGCCAACACTTAGTGAATTTTTAACATTTTTAGATGAAAGATCAAAGTGTTTAGAAAATTTGAAATCAGTAGATAATAATGAAGGTTTTTCAAAAAGGCAAACAAAAACAACACTTTTCAGTGGTGTCAATAATAATAATAATTCTCACATCGGTCAACATAGCAAAAATGGATGCCAATTTTGTAATGACAAATCTCATAAAATTTACTCTTGTTTAAAATTTTAAAATATGAGTTCCATCGAGAAACAAAATTTTGTAAAGTCCAAAGGATTTTGCTTTAATTGTTTTGGAACTGCTCACACTGTTATAAATTGCCAAAGTAGAGGTTGCAATGTTTGTGGTAGGAAACACCACACCCTCCTTCACTATGCTCCTACCACTCAGAATAAAAATAGATTCTCTTCACATCAAAACTCTCAGTGAAGATTATCGTTTACAAAATGATGCTCACCCGTCTCAAACATATTCCCACACTTCTCAAAAGAATGCTCAATCCTTACAGTCAATTTCTCACCAACCGTCCACTAGTTCGTTGTCACATAGAAATAATTCTCACAGCCCATCTTCCTATAGGGAACTTCAAAGTAACCCAAAGAGTTTGAATGCTCTTAATTCACCAGTGATTGCTGAAGATCAGCAAAACTCTTCCAATATGACTCACTCTCTCTCAGCTATAAGTACAACAGATTCCTCTGTGCTTTTAGGTACTGCTCAAGTTTATGTATATAACTCGCAAGGTCTACGTGTTAAAGCTAGAGCAATTCTTCACCCCGGGTCACAAAATTCTTTCATTAGTAAAAGTTTTGTAGAAAAGTTGAATTATACCCCATACAATAAAAAGTTGAACGTGTCAGGCATTGGATTAAGTGCCACCCTCTCTCACCAAACAGTTGATATTGTCTTTCACTCCACTAATAATCGCTCCAAGTTTAAGGCTTCTATTTCAATTCTGGAGACAATCACATGTAAGCTCCCTCAAGCCCCAGTGGACAGATCAAAAATAAAGTTACCTCCCAACACTCAGCTTGCGGATCCGGCCTATTTTCAGCCTGCAGAGGTCCATGTTCTCATCGGAGCTGACTGTTATTATGACTTAATGGATGATGGTTTTTTAAGATTAGGAAAAAACTTACCCGTGTTACAAAACACCCTTCTCGGAAGGGTGATAGCTGGCAAGGCTCCACTTTTACGCTCTCACAAATATTCAAATTCTCATGTTGTTACCTACTCATCAGGTCCCGTATCTCCCACCTCTAGTGTAGCAATGCTCACACAAGTAAGTGAGCACTCCAAACTTGAAAATTTAGTTGAAAGATTCTGGAAATCAGAGGAAATTCCAGAAATAACTCATTCATCTCTTGATGAAAAATTATGTGAAGAAATGTTTGTGTCCACTACGAGACAGCTCGATGATGGTACTTATCAAGTAAATTTGCCTCTAAAAACCCCTTGTGAAAACCTCAAACTAGGTCAATCTCTCTACACTGCGAAAAATAGATTTTTGAACTTAGAAAAGAAATTTCAAGAGGATCGCACTTACTTTTTGAAGTATGAACAATTTATTGATGAATATGTTGATCTTGGTCATGGTCAGTATGTCCCACTTTCTGAAACTAATCAAAATGCAGAACCCAAATATTTCTTGCCACACCATGCTGTCATTCGTGAGGACAGTAGTACAACAAAACTTAGGGTTGTATTCGACGCATCCTGTAAAACTAATACAGGCCTCTCTCTCAACGACATAATGCTTAAAGGATATCAAGTTCAGCCTAACCTTTTTGACATTTTGTTACGCTTTCGTTCGTTTAAATATGTGCTCACCTCTGACATCAAGAAGATGTACAGACAGATAAAGATAAACCCCACCCAAACATTTTTGACAAATATACTTTGGAGAGATAACCCCTCACTCCCCTTACAATGCATCGAGTTAGTAACTGTTTCCTATGGAACAAACTCAGCTCCATACCTCGCTACTCGTGTATTGCAAGAAGTTGCGCTGAAACATAAAGTTGAATTCCCTTTGGCTTCCAATATTCTGTTAACCCAAACCTATGTTGATGATTTGTTAGGTGGATGCGATGACTTAAATGACTTAGAAAAATTGTACTCTGAACTGACCACTCTCCTTAAGTCATCCGGTTTCACACTCCATAAGTGGTGCTCAAACTGTTCTCAATTTCTCTCCAGCATCACTAATGAAACTCCAAGTGAATATTGTTTGAATCTAGATAATTCACCCAACAAAGTTTTAGGACTAAAGTGGAACCCTACTTCTGATGTCTTAGGTATTTCAATTCCGCAAGTAACACCTCAAGGTACACTCACCAAAAGAAAAATGCTCGCTATGATTTCACAGTGTTGGGACCCCCTTGGCCTTCTCTCACCTGTAATTGTTATTGGGAAACTTCTTATTCAGAAGTTATGGTTATTAAAATTAGATTGGGATGCAGAAATCACAGACACCTCTCTCCTCCAAGAATGGAAAAATTTATTTGATAATTTACCCTATCTCTCTCAATTGAAAATCCCTAGATATTTGTTTTCGAGCAAACCCATTATTAATGTAGAATTTCATGGTTATGCTGATTCTAGTTCTCTTGCCATGGCATTTTGTATTTATGCTCGCACCCTTTATTGAGATGGATCCGTTTCTTGTCACTTGATTGCCTCAAAATCAAGGGTAGCCCCTCTAAAAGCTTTGTCAATTCCCCGTTTGGAATTATCAGCTATGCTTCTGTTAGCAAAATTAATGAAAGCTCTTGTAAGAATTTTTGAAAACATATTTACTGTTACAAAGGTTCATCTATATTCAGACTCAGAAGTTGCACTCCATTGGATTCACTCCCACCCGTTGAGTTGGTCAACATTTGTCACTAATAGAGTTTCTCAGATTCAAGAGTTATCTTCAGATTGTATTTGGCATCATGTTGGGACTAAAGATAATCCCGCCGACCTCCCTTCTCGTGGAATAACTCCACGAGAAATTATGGATAACTCACTTTGGTGGGAAGGTCCTACCTGTTTAAAGAACCCACTTGTCAATATCCCAGTTTTTAAACCCAGAAGTCAACCACCAGAATTACCTGAAGAAAAGAAGGCGATCCTTATATCTTTAGTGGAAGCCTCAAATCATGAGTTTTGGGACGAATTATTTAAAAAGTACTCTAGATTTTCTAAACTACAAAGGGTGGTAGCATATTGTCAAAGATTTATTTATAATAAATTTCAATTAAAACCGGCCTCAGAAAAATAGATTGGTCCTCTGACATTTGATGAAATGACTCATTCCCTTCATTGCATTGTCAAGTCACTTCAAAATAAGCACTTCTCACGAGAGATTAATGAAATGAAGAAAAATGGTTGCTTACAAAATAAAAATTTAATTTCACTCACACCAAAATATGATGTAGGAGATGGCTTTCTTCGTGTAGGAGGCAGATTAGAAAATGCTGATTGCAACACATGTGGTTTACCGGGACCAATGCCGGGTGCTCTTATAACATGAGTACCATTATGTACGACGGTTAAATGATGAAGAGTGAGAACGAAGGATAAATGAGAAGTGTATGAATGTCGGCTAGGAAGTTTGTATGAACGCTGACAGAGAAGTTTACGAGTGGCGACTGGGAAGTATATGAATGACGACTGGGAAGTATATGAATGACGAATAACGACTGAGAAGTTTGTATGAACGCTGACAGAGAAGTTTACGAGTGACGAGTGGGAAGTATATGAATGACGAGTGGGAAGTGGCTAAAATTGAAGTTTTATTTGTATTTATATGTTGGTAACGTGGGTGCGGGGAAGGAGCAAAATATTAGGATCTGGCCAATGGGATAAAAGAATTTGAAACGTATCGGTCAGATACAGCGAGTAAAAATTTGCAGTTAGGATGATTTTTTGTGGCCTGAAAACGTTTCGCAGATACAGATAACAGAGTTTTTTCAAGAAGCGATAAGGTGTCGGGTACTTTGAAGTATTCATTGGAATTTCAGAAAACGATATTTATCTGTATTTCTTATGTGGTAGTAAAGTTAAAATTAATTTTTTGTTGATGTAAAGAAATATTAAATGTCGAGAAGAAGGATATATTTAGTTATATCTTTTGAGCAGAATATTTGAATTGTATTATACAGGGGAAGTCGAAAATGAAAATCACAGGAGAATTTGGTAATTAAATCAAATTCGAACAATCGATAATAATTTTAGATTTCTTTTTTCAGGATGGATCCACATTCCAGATCATCAAAAATGTTATCCCTTGCTGGCGTAATCTTGACAAGTTGAACATTAGAGCCAGAACCTATCAGTCACATTGTAAGGGAAATTAACGAAAACGACCCATTCATGGAGCTCGGAGCTGAATCAAATAATGATGATGTATTGCTTAAAATGGCTGATGAGGCAGTCAAAAACTTACTAAGAAGTTCCGAAAATTTGCACAACTCAACAGTCGAGTCGATGGGTCTAAGAAACTTCCTATCTTTGAAGATAAAACGTGTAATCCAAAAAGCCAATATAATGAAATACATAATTTGCGAGGGTAATTCAATTTAGAAAGTAATGGAGATTTTGACGAGCAAACAACAGATGGTGATGACCCAGCTGACCCGACCTTTATTATACCACATGAAGAAGAACGAAATTCTTCAGACTTTGAAGTAGGAAGTGAAGAAAATGAAGCCTTTGTGTTTAGAACTGATGAAGGTGAAAATCAAGGAAATGGAAGTAAAAATTGAAAGCCATAGGAGAAGAAAGAGGCGTCACGTAAATCCAAGTGAATGGAAAATGAGCGGTTTTAAAGATTAAAACTACCTTTTCCGCATCTGTGAGATGCCCTGAATAATATTCTATCATAAAATTGTCACTTGTATACACTTCGGGGGATGTATCGTGTTAACAAACCAAAATTTCTCTAAATGTAAGCAAAAATACAGTTAATATGGATTTATAGGACCCCCTGTACTCGCTATAGTCAGCTGAAATTCAATAAGGTACATATGTCAGACACATTGAAAATTATCCAATTATAAAATTCGCGACTTTCATACACTCCGTAGGCTGTATCGTACTAACCCTAAATTTCTCCAAAAATGACAAAAAATGTGGCACTTCAGGTACTATAGCACCCGTTGTACTGGCTTTGGTGAGCTAGATATCAATGAGGTTCATCTATAAGACGCCGTGAACAATATTCAGTCACAAAATGGGTCACTTGTATACACGGTGGAGGCTGTATCGTGCTAAAAAACTTAAAATTCTCCAAAAATGGCAAAAACTTGGTACCTCAAGTACCATAGCACTCGTTGTACTGGCTTCAGTGAGCTTAATCTGAATAGAGTTCATCTCTGAGTTGCCCTGAACAATATCCAATCATAAAATTGGTCACTTATATATACTCCGGCACAGAAAAGCAAGTCAGTACAGCACAAGGTAGACCCTCGACCAAGTTCAAAGGCTTGCCTGTGTGTGCATCACTGGAGCTATGAGAACGTGTCCAACTAGGGCAATCGAGATCATTACAGATCTCACACCTCTACATCTGGTGATAGAAAGATCTGCCCAAGAGGCAATTCTTAAAATATCTAAGGAAGGTTCAGGCAATTAGAGTATTAAAAATCAGGGAGCTTGGTCCTCTCTGACAAGATACATCTCATCAGCGAATCTTCCCAGTGACGGAACGATGAGGAAAGTAAGCATCCAAAAGAATTTCATCACAATGCTAAATACGAGGAGAGACTGGGAAAGGGAATACACCACTCAAACTCTCAAAGAAAACACCATTAGATGGTATACGGGTGGTTCAAACACCACCATTAGAGCAGGCGCTGGAGCATTTGGGCCTTGCACCAGATACTCATTATCGTAAGGCTTCTTCTCGAGCGTCTTCCAGGTAGAAATACTTGCGATCGAAAGATGCGTGGAAATGAACCTAGAAAGAAACTACCAGTAAGTGTAAGAGAACAATACAGAAAACGTCTGGACAAAAAACTAGAAAAAAACGAGTATAATCGGAATAACACAGAAGAACACTATGAATATATTAAAAAGTGCATACATGAGGCAGCAGAAGAGGCACTGGGAAGATACAATGGATCTAGACATAATTCAAAACCATACTGGTGGGATGACGAAATAGAGGCTGAAATCTTAGAAAAACGACAGAAATACCATAGATACTTAGCAACAAACAGCTAGAATGACAAAATAATATACAAACAAGCCCAAGCCAAAGTAAGAAAAAGAATTATCAAGAAGAAAAATGAAACGTGGGAAAAAAACTGTCAAACATTAAATACATACATAGAGGGAAGGAAGAGTTCAGAAAGCTGGAAATTTTTAAAGAATATGAGATCAAACAAGACAAAAGAAGTAATATCACTAATTGGAATAAAAAAATGGGAACAATGCTTTAAGGGTCTACTAATTGAAAACAGGCAAGAATTTAACATAGAGGAAAACAATGGAATAAATATCACATCGTCTCCATTAAGGGTCAGTTGTAAAGAATTCGAAGAAGCATGCAAATCCCTCAAGAACGGAAAATCCACCGGACCAGGCAACATTCCAGCCGAATTAGTTAAAGTAGGAACCGACAAGTTATACGAACAAATGCGAAAACTATGCCAGGACTGCATAAATGGAGGAGAAATACCTAGGGAGTGGCAAACATCCGTTATGGTAACAATTCACAAGAAAAGTAATAGAGACCAATGTGAGAACTATAGAGGTATTGTAGTGACCAGCACATTTAGTAGAATATACGGTAAAGTAATAAAACATAAAATCGAGAAAGAATATAAAGATCTGGAGGCGGAAGAGCAAGCTGGTTTTAGTGCTGGCAAATCCACAGTAGACCACCTATACTGTGTTACACAGATGATCGAAAAGATAACAGCAGTGAACCAAGAAACTCATTTATTATACGTAGACCTACAGAAGGCGTATGATAGCATACCCCTTAATAAATTATGGGAAACGCTGGAAAAAACAAATATAACGAACGGGTTAATAAAAGCAATTCAAAGAATCTATGAAAATAATAAAACACAAATTAAAGTAGGTTCACGGTCACAAAAGGCCTAAAACAGGGATGCTGCTTATCGCCGACGCTTTTCAAGATATACTTGGAACATGCACTTGAGGTATGGAAAAGGAAATGTAATGGAATGGGAATACCTCTCAACGACAATACTACAGTCTACACGCTATGCTTCGCAGACGACCAAGTAGTTATAGCACAGGACCATGACGACTTAAACTACATGACTCGAAAGCTCGTAGAAGAATATAAGAAGTGTATGTCCATCGGAACAACGACACAAGACATCGACTTGGAGGACGGAAAAAAAAGTAAACACTGCGAGGAATACAAATACTCAGGAACGGAAATAACACAAAACGGAACACTAGACGCGGCTATCAAGGACCAAAACATACAAGGTAGAGAAGCTATATCTATGATGAACGGCATACTGTGGGACCAAACAATATCAAAGGCCAATAAACAACGAATATACAACACAATCGTTAAAAGTATTGTAACATATGGGTGCGAAGTGTGGCAAATGAAGCAGACTACGGAGAGAATCCTACTAGCAACGGAAAAGGACTTCTGGAGAAGATCAGCGGGTAAATCGAGAAGAGATAGAGTACGTAACGACAGAGTCAGACAAATCATGGGTGTCGGGCACACAATAATAGATGATATCAAGAACAAGCAGTTGATCTGGTACGGTCACGTTCAAAGGATGCCAGACGAAAGACTACCAAAGCAAGTCCTAAAATGGTCACCACACGGAAAAAGAAGAAGAGGAAGACCAAGAAGAAGCTGGAGAGAGGGCATAGATACCGAGATACGAGAAAGGGGGCTACCAGAGAATCTATGGCAAGATAGAGAAGGATGGCGGTTAGGAGTCGGAAGACGTCGGAGAACGTTATAAACCGATATTTATATAAAGAAACTACCAGGGTCTCTTTAGTCTGGATTCCTGGCCACTCGGGAGTCACGGGAAATTAAGAGGCCAATACACTTGCCAGGAAAAGAGCACAAATGCCCTTTATAGGCCCGGAGCCTTTCTGTGGTGTAGCAAAATGCTGCTACAAGAAAGAGTTTCGGAAGAAAGAGGAAACCGAAAGAGAAGCACTCTGACGGTGCCTTTCCGGGTTGGATCATTCCAAAAAGTTCCTGTGGAACTTTGACCTTGCTAGATCCAAAAAATATTTGGACCTCAGTGAATATAAGATACATCTTCTCACGGGCTTTCTTACAGGTCACTGCCGCCTTAGGAAGCACCTAATGAGAATAGGTCTAGCAGAGATTGACGAGTGTAGATTCTGTGGGGAGGAGGATGAAACTCCGGATCACCTAGTTCTGGTATGCCTCGCCATTGTAAGCCAACACAAGAAATGTTTCGGTCAAGAAACTTGGAAGAGTGAGGACCTAACCTCATTGAAGCCGTTCCAAATACTAGAGTTCATTAGAACCTTGGAACTGGAAGGCGAACTGTAGTAATAGCGAGCACAGCTCTAATAGGGGGGCACAATAAACCTTTGGTTTCGGTGCACTATGAACCTGCTACAATTGAATCTAATCTAATATGATATACTCTTGAGGCTGTATCGTGCTAATAAACTGAAATTTCTCCAAAAATGACAAAAACGCCGTACTTAAAGTACTATAGCACCTGCGGTACTGGCTGTGGTATGCTGAATATCAATATAGTTCAACTGTGAGATGTTTTGAATAATATCCAATCATAAAATTAGTGACTTTTAGCACTCCGGAGGCTGTATCGTGCTAACAAACTGAAATTTCTCAAAAAATTACCAAAATGTCGTACTTAAAGTACACTAGCACCTGTTGTACCGGCTGTGGTGAGCTGAAAATCAAAAGGGTTCATCTGTAACATGGTCGAAATAATATTCAATCATGAAATCGTTGATTTGTTGCACTCCGGAGGCTGTAGCGTGCTAACAAGACATGTAACGTAAAGAGGCCGACGACAACGACGACGACGACGAAGACATACACGCCGATTCCACCTGGGCTATGAGAACAATTATCCAGAATCCACAGCTTAGCTTCAATATCCTACAAAGGATAAAGATGTGTAGAAATTAAACGTGACGAGAGAGACCGAAACAGACCGAGGGAATTGTAGCAAAACTGTAAAAATAGGAGAGTAGTCACATACTAGAGTCTGGAAAACACATGGTGTGATACTGTTTCAACATTTCTAAATTAACACAATGCAAATTATTAGGCGCTGTAAAATTCACCCGATATCTTGCGAAATACCATGTTTTTATTTTGGTTCAGCATATTATTGTAATAAATGGAGGCCACCATTGTTGGAAGTTTCTAGAAGGTTTGAACACAGTCACGGAGAATATAAAAGGATTAATAGAAAATTTTAGGAGACTAAATATGACTGATGGGATGAAAAAGTGGCCAGAAGTATCTGCAATGTAAAAAAGAAACGGCTGCTTTTTCGACAAATTTCGGCAACAACATGTAATAAAGATATAAACATCTATTCGTTTGATTTGGACAGTTTCGTGTTGAAATAGAATATTGCTAATAGCTAAAAATTATCATAACTAAGTAACTAAAATTGATGCAAAAATAAAGTACTTGGTGATGTAACTTATATTAGTATATATTAATATAACTCGAATCCAGACTGTTGTGAAAATGAATCCGTTACAAAGTATTCAACAATACAGTGAAAAAAATTAAAACCACTTACTAATAAACACTTCTCGCTGTGTAATATCTGATAAAAGCAATATCTGTCACAAGTATATTTATAGTGAATTGTGGTATAAAATCTTGTTCATACACCGATTATAAAGTAATCTCCGTGCAAGATAACGAGATAAAAAGAATCATGTGTTTCCAAGTTCAATGTACAAATTTATTGTCAAACTGATAAAAATTCTTACAACGATATTATATAGATAATTATAAAATCATTTACAATCAAATTTTTTTTTTAGAAAAATTGAGTTTCGTTCTAATTTGTTCAAAATAAATTCAATTACACGTGTAAAACAGACATGAGGTAAGCAAGAAATATCAATGCATATTATTAATGAGAGTAAGTAAGTAGGTTTTTTTATTATGAAAATTTGTGCATTTTCTTATCATTTTCGAAATAATTGCGTTTATCTTTACTTAATGGATATAAAATTGAGTTGAAAGAGATAAAGAATGCCCGAATCATAGATATAAGAAACCTTTCTATCTCGATACGGCTACACAATAATTTATTGAGTAAAAATACCGAATTCATTTTATACTTATTCACAGAGAAAACACGTTCAAATGATAAAAGATACTAGAAAAAAATCGCTTGCTGCAAATAAATTTTCATTAGTGGTAGAAACATTATTTTGCAGTAGTTGAAAAAAACAGATAGCTAGTTTCGTCCGTTAAAGCGATTGACAAACCTTAGTCACCAAGTAATTTGTACTTCATAAGAAAAGTTTCTAGAATTGAATCATTTACCCTTAACTATCTATCCTTTATCGTAAGTGAGCTCAATATTAATCTTTAGTTATCTAAGTATTTGGAATCACGTCTTCGACATATTCCGATAACACTCGGGTTGCTCGGCTGACTGTTAAGTTAGTTTCAGACAAGAAATTGCATCATTTATTTAAGTTTTAAAATTCGAGAAGACAGCAAACAAACAGCACGTGTGGAGTGTAGTGAATGTCTGAACGATCTTTCTTTGTGCGGTGAGTGGTTTCTGGTTTCACTATTAGGCGAGGCCTACAATGGAATACAGGCAATGTAATTTAATGAACATATCATTGCAGTTAAGATAACTGATAATCTATCTTGCTTTTCAGAAATTCAATTTCATTTTGAGATGGTTGTTACCTACATGATCAATAGGTAACAAATAAATGTTTGTTGATTATAATCCTAAATATAACCAGTTTGATGACCAGCTAGTTACAGTGGAGAAAGGGGTGGGTAAATCAATATTATTCACATTTAATTACCCTGAAAGGTACTGTGTAACAGTTCTTAACGTTTTATTTTGCAATAGAATAGTGGAGGAGACAAGATATTTAAGGAAAGTTGAAATTGTTTACGGTTTCACACTATACGCAATTCCCCTATTAGTACTGATAGGTTCACAAGGTAAGTAGATATTAGATGTTATTTTATGAACGCATATAAAATCTTAGTTCGGCGGAGTCCTCTACTATGGTGGAGTGGAAGTCAGTTTCTCAATAGTCGATAGGCGAATGATGCTATACAAAATAATAAATAATATATTCTTACTTGTGGTCGGTAGTCTGGATATATTAAAAAGGGGCTATCCGGACGTCTAGCTATGGTGAACCATGCAGATGGTCACAGCAATGGTATTACTGTCAGTAAATGATCCAAAGTATAACCAAAGAAAAAAAGCCGAAGGTGGAGTGGCTTTAAATAGACAAGTTTATAAAATATCCCCTTGCGGGCTTTTCAATACATGAAAATATTATAAAATGTAGCGGAAAGTGTCTCCCTTTTTTCCTTTTTGGCCTCAAAAATCCGGAAAAGTTCGGTTCACCTCATTCAGTTAAAATTCTGTCATAAAAGACAAAAAAAGTGGAGTGGGATTAAAAGCATAATGACAGTAGATCAATTAGATAGATAAGTCAAAGTACCAACCTTAATTACTAACTGGTCTTCCACTAGCCAGCTTGACTCTTTGGTAGGGATAGCCCTTTATGTTTAGACCGTTTAAAGTGAGGGAGCAATAAAAGAAGAATTTCTTATATTATTTAGTAAACAAACAATGTGATGACTAAGTGATTGAAATTGAAATTTTTAATTTAGTGTTAACTAACTTCAATCAGTTTGAACCCGTAACATGGTCACTTTGAATGTACACTCCAATAGCAGAACTTACATTACTTTTTTTATTATTTTCTCATTTTTTACGTAAATTGAAACAAATCCTCATACAGGATGTCCCAAAGACGATTTAGACAAGCAATATCTCGAAACTGAACAGTAGTACAGAATTGTTATTTTGGGGCTGTATATCAGAACAGATTCTGCAGCGTTTCTTGTTATTATGTTACCAATTACCTTTTTGTACCTATATCACATGCGAATTTATTAATGAAACAACTTGTATATTTTTACATTTCTCTGTCACGATTCCATTAACCTAGCACGCTTGTGGTGTAAAACGACTAATTTAAGAGCTACAGCTAATTAAAAATGTTTGTCCCATGTTGGTTAAGACGAGCAATACCTCGTAAATGGGCAGTTTATTTTGAATTTATAAATTTTATCTAATTATAATGTTGCAGGATTGTATTTTAATTACAGATTCAAAATGAACTGTCTAGTTCTGAGAGATTGCTTGTCTTATTTGTCGAGGGACAAGCATTTTTAAGCAGCTGTACATGCAATTAATCGTTTTAGATTACAAATGTGCTAGTTTGTTGGAATCGTCTTATCGAGAAAAACTTAAAAATGTGAAAATATGCAAGTGGTCCCATTAAGCTTGAATCTGATGTCACGTAAGCCAAAACAGAATTGTCATTGGATAACATAATAACAGGAGAAAAGCTGCAGCATTAGTTTCATACCACCAAAATTACCATTCTGTACTACTGTCCAGTTCCGAGATACTGCTCGTCTAAATCGTGTAATTACCATGTCCGTAATGTAAGGTTGATTAATACGTTTTCGCTTGGTTTAGGAAAAATATCTTACAGTTTGCAGTCGTCTATTAGAGAGATCTCTAACAGCAATTTTCAGATTTGAAATCCTTTTGGATTTCAAGATTTCTCTAAGCGTCGGTTTTATCATCCGCACCCTGTATGGGATTTTTTTTTGTATGAAAATGTTCCCTATTATTTTTATTTTTTATTCAGAATATTAAAAAAAGTTCATAGTTTTAAAACTTGCGTGTTCCTATATGATTTGTACTGTACTTTGCTGAAAAGGTTCTTCATACTATTTATAACTTTTATTTTCGTCTTTTTGGTTAATTTAAGAAAATTAATAAGTTTAAAACGTACATGCTTGTGTATTGTCGTTACTTAGATTGATAACTAATTCCTTACTACTTTTAAGTTACTTTTATCAATTTTGTATTTTTTGTTAAGGAAATTGATCATTTTATAACTTAAATGTTTTTGTATGATTTGTATTATTGTACATAGACTGAAAACGTGCCTTATTATTTTTAACTTACCTTTATTTTTGGTTACTTTGAGAAAATTGTATATTTTGAAAAGTTATTTTATATTACTAAAAAAAATACATATGTTAATTTTTTATAAGTTTAAAATACATGTTTTTTATAAATTTGCTTTTTTTTCACCCATTTCTGAGTGTTTCGCAAATATGGAAAACTAATGATGGAAAAAATATGGAATTTGAAGTTTGTATTCCAAATCTGTTAATTTATAATTATATTTTATAAAATACATTTGACATACCTGGTATATAAAATTACAACTTTGGATTAGTTTTCAGTACCGGGTTCCCACTTATATTTTCCCCTAATAAACTTCAAATGCTTATAAATTCTAAACGGTGCAGAATAGAAATATGCGGTTTTTACTGAATTGTTTCATTTTAGTACAAGTTTTGGTCGAATTGATTGGATTTTTTCCATCGCTTCCGATTACGCCAAAACAAAAATGGCGGATTTTTACAATTTCCGTCAGTTGCTAATCGATTTTGAAAAGATTCCATCGCTATATAGGTGAATATCCCTTATCAAACTACAAAAAATATACTGGTCGTTCCATTAACAAAGTCAATTGAAAAAAGTGTCGAAAATTTGCCATTTCTGTTGATTCGTAAACGGAAACGATAGAAAAAAATCAATTTATTCAAACGAAACTTGTAGTTACTAAAATGAAACAATTCCGTGAAAACCGCATATTTCCCTCCTGAACCGTTTAGAATTTATAAGGCAGTTAAAATAGGGGAAATATAAGTGGACACCCTGTATAAGCATAAATGCCAAGATTTAGGTGAATGAATAAGTCGATTACTGTGAATAAACGTTTCAATTAGTCCTGATAACCTGTATTACTAAGGTAAATATACATTTTATCTATTATAGGTGATAAAGTTATTAGTGACAAATGAATAAATCACTAAGGATAGGTATACAATATGTCAGATTTAATAAACGATATTATATTAGATAGCTTGTAGCAAGTTATCTAGGTCGATAACTGTAAGCGACTAAATAATTTACTGTAAATGAAATAGACTACTTGAAATATATCTATGATAAGTGATCTCTATAAGAACTGTAAATGTTTAATAATTGGTAATATAATAACAAGAATAGCTGCAGAATATGTTCTAATATACAGCTCCTAAATTACAATTCTGTACTACTGTTCAGTTCCGAGATATTGCTTGCCTAAATCGTCGTGGGACACCCTGTATAAAGATTCGTTTTAACTTACGTAAAAAATAAGAAAATATTTAAAAAAAAAGTACATTCAAATTGACCATCTAAAAATAAAATTGAATCTCTGAAAAGCAAGATAGATTATCAGTTATCTTAACTTCATATGCAAACATATATCCATTAAAGGAAGATAGTTCAGACATTCACTACACTCCACACGTGCTGTTCGTTTGCTGTCTTCTCGAATTTTGAAAATTAAATGATGCAATTTCTTGTCTGAAACCAACTTAACGGTCAGCCGAGCAACCCGAGTGTTATCGGAATGTGTCGAAGACGTGATTCCAAATACTTAGATAACTAAAGATTAATATTGAGGATTAAGAGGATTTGTATTAATAGTGACATTTGCAACTATACATTTATCTAAGATTTTTATACGTTCATTGTGATATGTATAACTTTGTATAACCTTTAACTTTAATTAATGTTAAATAACTTCAAAGTACTGATTTGATTATATTGTTGTTATCTACTTTTTCAGTAAATTTGCATTAATGTTGTTCATGTACTATTCATTGTTGGTGGGGGACACAGGTACTTCTCGTGGCTATTTACTGGTTTCCCAACCAATTTAATAATTCAATTTTAATTTTCAAAGTTTGTCATTAACCACTTCCAAAGAGAAAATTCATTTTCTTCTAATTCGATTACACTTCATTTCTTTCTCTTGCCATTTTGAAGTATGACCTTTCTGCCATTAATAGCTTCCGTTAGGATATGCTTCCATGTTGTTCTCTATTATTACAAGTCACATGTTGTGAGTGCAGTGCCCTTTCGTCTGGTTTCGTGTGCCTTGCTTGTAATGGACTATTTATCGAAGTATTATGGATCCATTGTGCTTCAGTTTACTGTTCACAACATGGTGCCCATTTTTTATTTACGTATATAAGAATTTCTACATGAAGAAGTATTTTCGTTCCAGAGATTATCACCTTCCACTTCTTCCCTCCAGCTATATGGCCAGTATGGACTCTGTTCTATGGGAATTGAGGCTGACTTGCCCAGACTCTTCTTCTAGGAATCGATCCCGAACTTATTGCACTCTTCCCTCTGAGAATCGAGGATATTAACGGTCATATAGACAAGATTCCTTATACACAAATTTAAGCGGTTTGACTCTCACCCTCCATAAGATATGTTTTCGTGGTTGATGGCTCCCTTTGAGCTCAACTCTAGCACTTCGTTCCAATTTCAACTTATAATCAAATTTTTTCATTCGTCGCATTCTTTTTATAAGATATTGTAACCATTGAGTGGTTTACATTTCAATTTATGAAAGATTTTTTCAAGTTTTCCAAATTTCAAATATTTTAATCTTCCAATTTCACAACTTTTTCCTCTAACATTAATGATGATCGACGTGTGTTACCCACGGAATTAGTTTTTCAGATCAGGTAAGGTTGGAAACTTTTGTAATTGTTTCCTTTAATTATAACACAATAATAATTTGTAGCCTGAAGATGGCCCGTATGTAGACCGAAACTAGTAGCTGCATTAATATCAGTTATTGAAAATACTGTGACATTGACTTTGAGTTTTATTCAGAAAAATTACTGTCAGTCACATTTGAGCCATGGATGATATTTTCCTACCAATGAAATTGTTTTCGTGAACAAATATCTAGAATTGATTTCTAAAAGTGTCAACATAATAGGTAATATAAAATCGTCACCACCAGAAATTATTGAAGCCACTGAACCAACGTCTGAAAAACGATACCAACATGTTGGAAATTTTCATTTCACTTATTATTATACTTACCTAACTATTAGTAATAGTTTCGTATATTTTAGCTGAGGTGGAATATGACTAGAATCATGATAGCATGATAAGAATTATCTCTTCATCAGTCGCGTTGGTATATATGACAGAAATAGTCGCGCGTGTATCAAGTTGATACTTCTGGAAAAAATGTGTGTTTTTTCCAAGATATCGTGAATTTTTAAGATTATGTATTTTAAAATCAATCTGTAACATTTAATGATTTGTTTGGCGTATTATTTTATTATTTTTTTTACGTTTTTTGATAAAAATTGCTGAAAATTAAAAACGTTTCCATTTGTGATTTTTTGTTCATTATAATTCAAGTTTTAGCAAAGTAATAAATATTCTGATAGTTGTAGGCTCAATATTTTAACAAATATCTTACCACTTACTTTAATTTTCAACAGTTATTAAAAATCCGAAACCAATTAGTAATAATAAAATCATTTATTAGATTTCTTAAAATGATTTCATGAACTACCAAATCTCATATACTTTATTATAACAATTTATTCTGAATATTTAAGCAATTACTACATATAATTTTGGCATGCAGTTTTCTACATAGATATGTTACACATTTTTCACAACAATGTGAAGTAAGTGAAGTGTTCTATTTTCGCTATAGCACTGTTGGAATCTCTTCCGTTTTTTCGACGGAGTGCTGGCTTTAGGTTGCGCTTCTGTAATTTCAGCAGGTGTCTTGTAGCCTACCAACAGTCTCTGAATTTTTCCCGGCAAATTTGTCATTTGAGCTCTTCTCCTCACTTGTTCATCGAGTAAAGCTAGTGCTAAGCTATTCAAAAAATCTCGTCTTGTGCAATATTAATTCCCCTGGACGAGAAAGATTACCATAGAATTGATTCCAGTCACATTGAGAAGGTGATAAAAATCATCATCGGCCATCTTTTGGTGTTTCTGCTAACATTAGGTAGCGCATAAGTTGTCTGCAACATCTACACCAGATTTTGTTGTATTATATAAATTTATTATTCCTGGTTTTTACTCATTATCATCCGAAATTTTGATTGAACCGACGTGCATATTTGAAAGAAGTATTACCTCTCCTTTTTTTTCGGAACGTACGAAACTAGCATTTCATTTTTCGAATATCCAAAAATAGTGTCAAGTTGTTGTCTTTTTGCGGGCTGTATAAAAGCAGGTGGAAGTTCTCTTTCATTTTCTCGAATGGTTCCTACATAAAATAGCTTCTTAGTTTCTAATTTTCGGACTAATTCTAAACTCGTAAACTAATCGTCCGTTGTGATGTTACGTCCAGATTGAAAACTTAGTTCCCCTAATCTCATGACCACATCTTTGGAAGAATTGCTTACTCTGAACGATCCTTCCGGTTGCTGACCACAACAAATTTCCATGTTGGAAACATAAAATAATTTTGCATTGCTCGAGCAATAGATTTTTATACCGTATTCACTAGGTTTCGAAGGTATGTACTGCCTAAACGTATGTCTGTCTGTAACGGAAAACATGCGCAGTGTGCGGAAAAAGTAGAGCAATCATAATGTCGTTTGTTCCATAAAAGTCTGACCAATAATAGCAGATATATGCGCTAGTGCGGTAATGACATCTTTTTTTGCACATCCTGTATATGATGATAATCTAGCAATCATAATGTCGTTTGTTCCATAAAAATCTGACCAATTATAACAGAGATATGCGCTAATGCCTTTAGGACCTGCGCAGAACGCTAAAATACGTCTTTTACGGTCTGTCTGTAACGAAAAACATGCGCAGTATACGGAAAAAACTGTATATCGTCGCAACATAATACCGTTTATTCGATTTCAATCTGATTATTAACAGAGATGTTAGTGCCCTATTGACATATTTTTTGCACTTCCTGTGAAAATAATCTAACAATCATAATGTCGTTTGTTCCAGAAAAATCTGACAAATAATAGTAGAGATATGGGCCAATGCCTTTAGGACCTGCGCAGACCGTTAAAATACGTCTTATACGGTCTGTCTGCAACGAAAAACATGCGCAGTATACGGAAAAAGTAGCCATGCTACTACCGCCCTTTTGTCTTGAAAGAGCGCGTCATCGATAACGCTCTTTTGTCTGTACGCGACACCCATCTACTACGTATACTTATGGCATCTTTATGTCGGCAATAATAACAGAGTGCCCTTTCTTGACATGTTTATGCCGACACTTCGTATATGGAACGTCGTAGTGATGTATACATCGAAGTGCCCTTATAGCATCATTATGTCAACATCCTCTATATCGAACGTCGTAGTGACGTACCTAACATTATAACGTTCGTTCGACCTCAATCCGACCATTAATAACAGAGTGCCCTTATGGCATCTTTATGTCGATACCCCGTACCCTCCCCAGTGCCCCGTCTTTTTGTCGACACACCCCTGTACCCCGTCACCCTACTCACAATAATCTAACCATCAAAATGCCGTTTGTTCAATAAAAATCTGACCAATAATAGCAGAGATATGGGCTAATGCCTTTAGGACCTGCGCAGAACGTTAAAATACGTCTTTCACGGTCTGTCTGTAACGAAAAACATGCACAGTTTTCGGAAAAAAAGGCTTCGCTACCAGCAGCCACCCACGGCCGTTTTGGCACCCCGGTGAAGTCACCCCAGCCATCCGCTAACGCCCATCTACGACACCCTGACGCCCTGGTGACAAGCGCCCCAAATTGCCGAAGGTTTATTGCAAACTTCAGTCGTAGCTCCAATAAGTTTTAAGACATTAACCAAAAATGATGTTATGTATCAATTGGATACACGCGCGACTAACGGAGGGTTATATTATACAGAATTCATATTTCAACACTCATAATTCACATTATTTGAATATTCATGGTCGTAGGAAAAATAGAATAAATAACTCGTTAGAGAGTGAATTTCCTGCTCTCGTGCGAAGTATGTCACTTTCCTCACTTGTTATACAGTGCTATTCAAATTCGAGTCTACGCAATGGGATCTTGGTAACGGTTAGAGATATCGGAATGGTTGAATGTGGAAAAAAATGTGTATTTCAGAGGTAATTCATTTCATTCAAAACAATCTGATCTAGCTTCTTCAGCTCTGGAGTTATACCGGAAAAATTTTTCGGAAATATTGAATTATTTCCAGTACAATTTCAAAATTTTTCAAAATTCCATAACAGCTGTAATTTAAAAATATCAGTGAGTAAGTAGTGAATCAATGCCAAGTTCATCACACAACAAGAACTTGTTTAAATATTGGAGAATTGAAATTTTACCGGTGATAGTTCAATATTTCCAAAACAATCTGTAGTTTAGATGAAAATATTACGCCGATATGAAACATGACTCTTGCAATTTGAAGCAATGCAATTAAATTTATAGATCCGTATTTGAAAATGAAAAGTTGAATATAATTTTAAGTTACATAGAGCTTGCCGCAAACAATTTTCAGTTCGAATACTAAAGCGGCAAGCTTTTTAATATGCAACGGACAGAAAAATCCACGTTATACATCCAAAAAAATAAATTTTAACTTTTTAGCTTTGGAATAAAAGCTTGTCTTTAACTAGTCTTTTAGTTTGAGCTCTTTAATCTACTTATCGATCTATGCATTTCTGATACAGCATCGTTATTATAAGGCTATTTTTCTGTGAGTTTTGAGCTATTATTATGATTAACTAGTCTGCCATCGTGTAGCTGCGATATTGAATTTCGACCATTCGTAACCACAATCCACACATACAAATGTTAAACAGAATTAGACCATAAATCTCTACCCCAATTTGGAGCCGCCATGTTGAATTTATGGATTTTGACATACAATTTATAATTTTCTACCCCGAAAAACCCTACATACCAATATTTGCATCGAGTCAGACCATAACCACAAAGATCGTCCTCCGTCTTGCAGCTGCCATCTCAGAGTCAAGAATTTCAATAAAAAATTAAGAATCTCTGACCCCAAAAACACCAGCATATCAATTTTGAATAGAATCGGACCATTATCACAAATTTTGTTCGCCAAATAGAATTTATGAGTTCAGGCAAAAAATTCATATTCGCCGACCACAAAAACTACCAATCCCTAATTTTGAATATAATCGTAACATAATCACGAAACTCGTCCGCCATCTTGAAGCCACCATTTTTTCTCTCTAACATGAATTTCATAATGTATTGTCACCGGAATTATTAATTTACAATAACAAGTCAAACTTAATAAAAGCTTGTAATGCAACTAAAATAAAAACAACCTGACAAACGACAAAAAAGATCCCGCCTGCCGCGAGAAAATTGCCAACTCCGATCATCTGTTAGTTGTTTATACGTAATACCATAGTGGTCTATAGCACCATAGGATCTTCATTGGCGTTACACCTAAGTTTAGCAATTTTAGTGAATTAAAGACTTTTTTAGAGAGCTGCGATATTTATCCCAGTCGTCTGATTCTTTGAAACGGTTGAAGTAGCGCCTGACCTTTCTATTTTGATCCACTAATAGGTACCTCTATTGCCACTTCTTATTCTTCGTGGGCAGTTGTCTTGGTAAAGGGGTGTTTGGAGTTGATTACAAGCCACTTCTAGTTCTGCATTATACAGGGTGCTCCATTGGGAAAGGGCCTAACTTCCACGGTAGATGGGGATCACTTTGGTGCTTCCAAAAACCTACATTTAATGTGTCTTCTGCACTTCATAAACGAGATACAGGGTGTTTTATAAATTTATCCTATTTCTTTCGAACCTGATTACTTCCAAGTTACCCTGTATATTATTTTGAAATTTGGTACAAGTAATAACCAGCACCTAGAAACTCCATCAGAAGCATCTCCAAAAAGATAATGCATGTCCGGCATAACAAAAAATTTCAAAACCCTGTGTATAGATTTTTTCAAAATTACTCTTTATAATTGCAAAGAGTATACAAAATCGAATCTACTTATTTTTTTCTTATTTTTCCGCAGACAATTTTACTACCAAAAATTTACCGTCAAAGTTATAATTTATGCACGACAGATTTCCAACTGTTACATCAAATAAACATCAGGAAAGAAGGCATTCAAATATGAAACAAAATATTTTGAATATTGTTAATAATCATCCGGAGATTATTACAAGAATTTGACATGCTACAAATGTACCTCATGTTACTGTTTGGCGGCGACTAAAAAAACATAATCTTTATCCATTTCATATACAAGAAGTACAGCGACTTCAAGCAGGGGACGAAATTCCACGAACAAATTTTAGCAATTGGATCATTCGAAATGCAAGAATTTTAAGTAGAGCTATACTCGCGGATGAAGCTCAATTTACAAGAGACGGCGTTTATAATTTACGGAACTCGCACATTTGGGCAGAAGAAAATCCATTTGCTACAAGAGAGGCCCATTCGCAACGCACATTTTCTGTTAACGTTTGATGCGGTGTCATTGATGATAAATTAATAGGAACACACATCTTTTCATATAGACTGACTGGCGCACAGGCGCAGTCTATTTGGATTTTCTGCAGAATATTTTTCCAGTGCTATTAGATGATGCAGACGTAAATGTAGCAGGAATGTATTATCAGCATGACGGTGCTTCGGTGCATTACAGAGTCATAGTAAGAAATTTTTTAAATGAAAATTTTCCTAATTCATTGATAGGCAGAGGTGGTCTCAATAGCTGGCCTTCAAGGCCACCTGACTTCAATCCTGTGGATTACCATATTTGGGGATATCTAAAATCAAAAGTATATGCTACCGACATCAATAGCGGTCTTCGAAGAATAGAGAATGTCTGCGGAGAAATCAGAAATAATCCAGATGTGATCAGAAGGTCCGTTCGCTATATTACAAAAAAGGCAAAAAAGTGCATAGAGCAGAATGGAGGTCATTTTGAGCATTTGTTGTAGGTTTGACTTGCTTCGTTTGGACAATGTTGTTAGAATTTCTGGTTTTCTTTTCATGTCAATTAATAAAATTAATAAAAATCTCTCCGATTTTGGAGGATACATTTATTTCTCGCATTTTACTCGTTTTATCCTAAATGTAAAAGTGCATAGTTTCCAGATACATATCCTTATACAGGGTTTTCAAAATATTCTAAACGTATTGAATGAGTAAGTCCTAAGTACGGCCCTGTAATCACATTTTTCAGTGGTCTGTACTCGTGAACATACAAACTCATTTGAATTTCAAGGACGCTTCTCTAGATGCATTAGATAGATTTCAGTTCAATTTAAAAAATAAAGAAATAACCTCTCCGATACCATTGTTAACCCCCAAAACGTGCATAAATTATAACTTTGACGGTAAATTTCTGGTAGTAAAATTGTCTGCGGAAAAATAAATAAGTAGATTCGATTTTTTATACTCTTTCCAATTATGAAGAGCAATTTTAAAAAAATCTATAAACAGGGTGTTGTTTTTAGGAAAGACGAGTTTTGAAATTTTTTGTTGAGCTGGAACTGTATTATATTTTTGGAGAGATGGAGTTTCTAGGTAATGGTTATTACGTATACCAAATTTCAAAATAATATACAGGGTAACTCGGAAGTTATGAAGTTCGAAAGAAAGAGGATACATTTATAAAACACCCTGTTTCTCGGTTACAAAGTGTAGAAGATACGTTAAATTTAGGTTTTTGGAAGCACCAAGGTGATCCCTATCTACAGTTAAAGATAGTCTCTTTCCCAATGAAACACCCCGTATCTAATGGGTCTCATAACGTTACCCATAAGGGGTTGTGAGGATTTGGTAGACCCACCGCGGTCTGTTCATTTAAGTAATCGAAATTAGGGTAGAATTAATCCGCTTACCCTCATTTCAAAAGGGATATGTCTATTGTTCGAACATAAGGGTTCGGTTGAAACTCACCTGTTAACAATGTACGCACTTATGAAAGATGCTGTGATTAAAATATCTAAAACCTCACGGCGAGTTTTCGTCACTAAAGTTGGTTCCGAGCCTATGTTGTTTACGATAAGCCCTTCCCCGATTATGAAATTATGAAGTTAATGTCCAACTATAAATCCTAGATACACTTTTTGATTCGTTTTCAGTTATTTCTCTGTTATCTGTCATAATTTATATACATGGTGTTGCGTACTTCTTCTTTCGAAAGCCACTTTGTGATGACTGCAACTGATTTTCTATTGGTTTCCTCAGTCGGATCTCTAAGATAATTCCGCAAACTTTATGTACTAAGCACATTAAAACAATCTTTTCTGTCACTTTTTTCAAAAAGTGGTAAAATGATACCTATTTCCCAATAGTTCGGAATATTCCCTGTAATAATTTTGTTAGCATATTTAGCCCTCTTTCTCCCAAATTTTGTATGATTTCTAAGGTAGTACTATCATACTTCGCCGTTTTACTTCTTTTTATCTTCAGCACTGCATGTTTAACTTCTTCTGTTTGTATCAGTTGTTCCTTTTCCAGTATTTATTACCTTCCTACTTGTTCTTGCTCCTCCACATTGAGTAATTTCTGAAAGTATTCCCTCGTTCGCCCTATAATTCCTTTATCTCGTCTTAATATAACTACATATTTATTCTTTTCTGTTATAAATTCCACGATTTTCCCTTTATTAGCGTTTGTAGGATCTTAGAGAGGAGTTTCTGATTTCCTTTACTATCTTCTACCACTTTTGGGCCTCTTATTCTTCTTTTCTCGCTGTTATTGCATTCTATTCAATCATTTTCCTTGGAGTTTTATAATTTTCATAGCCTTCAATCGTTTCGTTGATAATCGCTATGTTTTTATTTCTTTGGTTTGGCTTCTTCTACCGTAATTCTTTTTATTTTTTCTATTAAAGTCTCCTATCATCAGTATTCTGTCTTTAGCATCCTTTATTGTTTCACTTAATATTTCTCAAAATTCTGTTTTTCTCGCTCTTATATCTTCATTTGGGCCATACACTATGATTATCAAGAATCAAATTAACATAAGTTAATTTTAAATCAGGAAACCAATGATTCGCCAATGACAGTTGTGAATATAATTAAGAAACAACACTCCGACTCATCGTTTCGTTGAATTTTCTCAGAATTTATCTGTTATTTGATACATCTTCTAAACCAACTTGAAGTCGCTTTTGTTAAAAATGCGTCCTGAGGTTGAATTTTGCGCCTCAAGAATTTCTCAATAAAAGCAGGTATTATTAAAAGAAAAGTTTAATGGAAAAAATGTCATTCGGAAAGAACATGAAGAATCAGGTGGTTTTATTGAAACTAACCAGGAAAACTTGGGGCTTCGTATTTTCAATACGAACCAACTGAAAGAAAGTTTTTCTATGAGATACGCTTGAAAAATCGGCTGAATTTTCTATTGCAAGCACGGATTGCAGACACTATAGAACGGTGAGTTTTTTTTTAATCTGAATCAGTTTCGTAGAAAATGAAAACTTTTCGTAATCATTCAACTCCTAAATGGAATTAGAATTCAGGAAAGAATTGGTCGATAATTAATTGCTTTCGGATAGTTTTTTCCATCTAATTTTCATACTAGCCGGGTAGAAGTTAGTTAATATTCTATTTTTGAGTCTTAGGTGTCACATTCTCATGCAAATTAAAAAATTGCAGTGAAAATAGCTTTAAAAAACATATAATAGTATTGAATCGTTAAGTAAGAAAATGAGAGAAAAAGTAATTGTCATAATTAACGATAACTAAGAAATCTTTTAATGGAACTTCTATCCTATGATTATAAGGTTTAACCTCAGATAGTGTTTTTATAATTTTTTTTACCACAATCACAATATACCGGGTGTAAATGGGACTTAAGCCGCCTTTATAACTACCGAATGGGTTGTTCGATGTTGATATGGGCGACTTGAAAATATAAATATCGTATATTCAGATGAAACACAACGTATCTTTTCATACAGAGTGTTTCTATATTCGACCCAAAACGCTCTACCACAGAGAGATCTCAATAAATGATTCATTTTGATATAGGAATACGAATCCTTACGGAGCCTAGTTGCTGAGATATAGGGTGTTCAAAATTCTAAATCAAAATAAAAAAATTGCCATATGATTTAATCTACCAATATCGTGTCAAATACACAAAGTGTCACGAACTATAAAAAATATGACACGTGCGTACTAGATTTTAATTTAGAAATATTGATTAGTATTTAATTACCTGCAGACTTTTGTTTAGAGGCAAATTTCTACAACACCGTTTATTTTGGCTCCATAAAAGGTTATTATATTTGTTACTAAAAATAATCAGGCAATTTAAAACAAAATTAAAAAATGAATTTGCTCCAGTTGCGTAAAAAATAGGGATAAAAGTTATAACTAAACCTGACAGCACGCCACTGGTTAAATTTTTCCAAAGTTTGTTTATGTCAAAACATTACTTTATTAAGGAGCATATCAGTTACCAAATTTGGCATAAAAATTTTGGAGCGTTCTTAATTTAAGGCAAATTTTTTATTTTGATTTTAAATTTTTACCACCCGATATCTCAGCAACTAGGCCCCGCAAGGGTTCGTATTCCTATATCAAAATGAATTATTTATTGAGATCTCTCTGTGGTAGAGCGTTGTCGGTCGAATATAGAAACACCCTGTATATTTGGATACTGTGGCTTCAAATACATACAAATGTATCTGACCAGAATTTAGTGTTCGAATGTTTTACGTATTATATGATACAAGTTGTAAAAAATGCGTCCTGTTAACCTGAATAGGTCCTTATTCGCCATATATTACTCCAATTGTTGTTTTTCCATTATAACTGTAATGTGACCTTTGTCAGATGGTATGACTATTAAATTTGAATTTTCTCTTAATTTTTATTTTTATGTAATAACAACAAAAATTACCAACAGATGTTTGGACCACCTATGGGCTTTTCAATATCTCCTATATTACCAGACTATGTTATATCTGTTTGGGCCATTCTATGGATTCTCAATCTGCCAAAGTTTTGACCATAGAAAATAACTATAGAATACACCTTGTTTTGGAAACAGCTTATATTGCAGAGCAAAATGATTGCATAGATAAATAAAAATAGACTTGAATAACCTTAGTGTAATATATGCCTATCTTTTAGATTTTGAAAAAGCAACACGTCATTCATAACAACCTTTAATATGAAAATCAATAAATCGAAATTATAGTAGTTCAAGATCAAATAGGCTGTTTGATGTCATATTCATAGTCAATGTAAAAGATTGATATAAAACGACATTAAAGTCCTTCTGGCAATAAAGCAGAGTTAACGTGACTTCCACATTATTGAGACAGGGAGAGATCAAATTGTAGGTTGGAATTCTGACATATGACAAGTTTTTCTTTCATATCAAATTTTGAAAGGTTCCTTAAAGCAAACCAGAACAACCACTACAATATAACGACAGCCATGTCTAAGATATTCAGCCACTGTTTAAATTCATAACATAGAGGAAATTTTAAAAACAATTTTGTATATTAAAAAACATAGTATATGGGATCATTTAGTTAAAATATTGTGTGAGCTTATTAAAAATATTATAAAAGAAACAAAAGAAGGAGTCAAAAACTAGATATTACATGAAAACAAAGTGTGACAAATGGTGCCTCCTCACCCTTCGGTAGGTTCTCATCAGTATTAATATAAAATAGTATCAGACTTGGGCTAGAGGTACATCTCGCGAGTCTCTCACTTCTCACACGCTGAACCTCCAGACTGTTATGTGATTTCATACATTCATTACCACCGGTGAGAGGTATATGAGAATAAATGATAATGTTGACTTGTGAAATGTGCAAAACGTATATATGAAAGTATGAAAATGTATCAAATAAATTGATCCAAACGAAGTCTATCAATGATTACTCGAGAATTTTGAAATTAAATTAGACACTGAACTGATAAAAGGTAACATCGTTCACAAGAGAGGCGCAACACTGTACGGAGGCAACAGTTACCACACAGCTGATGAACAAGAATCAATCATTGAACGTTGAGTACAATCAAAATAACGTCTACCTCTTAAAAAACCGAGTCATGAAGATGAATTATCAGAACCATCGCGCCACAGCCCTCTCACAACCAAAGCGGTCAAGATCCAACAAAGGAAGCAACTTGAGATAGATCATTATTATTTTCCTTATCCAAATACAGTACATATGAGTATAATGTGCTTAGTTGGTCAATATCACTTCTCTTGTTAACAGCATTAATCTCCTGTGAAATGAAAGCCATCTCCAGAAAAATTCTTTTAACCTAATTAGGTTGAGTGGCCAAGATCCTGACATCATCATTAGAGTGTGATCTATAATCACTCCCATGTGAGGATATACGGCTTAACCAAGTGCGAGAGGTCTGTCTAATATATACTCTACTGCAGTTATTGCACGGAATGCGATATACGACATTTGAGTAATTGATTGTTACTGATTTATCTTTGACATTTGAAAAACTTGATTTTGGAACTAAAGCAGTTTTATATGCTATATTTACGCTTTCCAACGATCTAAAGACTCCAGCCAGCCTGGGCGTAATGTGCCTAATAGACTTCAAGGAGTTATATGTGTGAAAAGTGGAGAGATCGCCATCACCGTCAACATTTTGTACTGAAGCCATACTATGTTGGACCTGAGTGACAGGTGTCCAAATAAACAGGTACTTTTTTACCAGGTGTTTTGGATACGAGTTATCTGTGAATAGGTTGAAGAGGATTTTTAGGTTCATTTGGTGAAAAGATTGATCAGAAAAAGCTAATATCCTTGCTTTAACAAATTAATCTTAATATAAAGTTTACGGTATGACTCATAGTTCAAATAGCGGCCCGAGATATAAGGTTTCCTGTGGGAGGTACTATTTCACCCATATTGGCATGGTAATTCCTAAACTTTAATTCGATTTACCGTTTATAAAAAAATCCGTTGATGATTTAATCATTTCAATTCCTAGGGATAGTGTGATTGAAACTTCAAACTTTTTCCACAGTCACGACCCCTTGTTGCAATTCACTTTGGAAGGTGAAGATGAACTGTGTTCGGTACCCTTTCTTGATACCAGGTTTATAAGAACCGCCAATAATTTCTTGTTAATTGACTGGCAATGTTGCTTCTAGGAAAAATGTAAAAGATTGGAGGGGGATGAGCGAGCCATCACTTTCCGACCATAGGATCATCGAATTTAGGATAGAGGGAGATACCACCTCAATTCCTACAATCCGAAATCCTAGAAATACTGATTGGTCTCTTTACAAGACCAATCTGAAGGACAATTTGGAACAAGTCGAAGTGAATGGGGTAAATCACCCGCAATACGACCTGGAACAAAGAGTCGAACAGATCAGTGAGGCAATAATGGAAGCTTTTCATTCCAGTTGCCCACTGTCAAATGCTCGTTCATATAAAGACGCTTCTTGGTAGAATAAGAACCTGTCAAACATCAGAAAAGAGGTCCGTCGGCTTTTTAATAGAGCCAAACGTGATGGTAATTGGCAGAGGTACACTAAGAAGCTTACTCAGTACAATCAAGAGATTATGAAGGCCAAAAGGCTGAATTCTTAAGCCTTTTGCGAAAAGATTACTTCCACTCACACAGCGGCCAGACTACAAAAGGTCATGGCAAATGGGGGAACTAACCCCACGATGTCGCTGAAAAAGCCAGACGGATCATACACGGAGGGTGAAGAGGAACGATCGATTCTTCTTACAACCCACTTTCCAGGTAGTGAACCAGCAGCAAGCACTGAAATAGCAATGAATTACACCTAAAAATCCCGCAAGGAAGATTGGGACATTGCTAAGAAAATATTTACCAGACAACGGTTGGAATAAGTATCTTCCAACCATATAAATCACCAGGAGAGGATGGAATATTTCCAGCACTCCTGCAGCAAGGGATAGAGGAGATTCTTCCTCACCTGCTGAAGATCACAAGAAGCAATCTAGAAGTGGGTCTAATATACAGAAAATGAAGAAGGGCAAGGGTAACCTTCATACAAAAATAGAGAAAAAAGATGGGACTGATCCCCGATCTTTTAGACCCATCTGTCTAACATCGTTCCCACTCAAAACGATGGAGAAAGTAGTGGATAACTACATAAGAGTAGGGAATCTGGAGAATATACCACTTCATGAATGTCTACATGCCTACAGATCGAGTCGATCCACTATGACGGCTCTGTATCAGCTGAGCGAAGTCATCCAGAGAACTCTGAACAACAAATAAATCGCAATGTGCGCATTCCTGGATATATCTGAAGCCTTTGACAACACAACTCGTGTGTCTGTGAAAGGAGCACCAAAAAGGCGAGGAGTATATGAAACCAATGTAAAATGGATGTATGAGTTGTTGACGACGAGGATAGCTGAGACACAAGTGGGGAATCAAACCACCTCAGTTGAAGCCACTCCAGGGACACCTCAAATGGGAGTGATATCTCCCCTTCTATGGAGCCTCGTTGTAGATGAGTTGCTCTACAGGCTAACGTAGCTTGGCTTCGAATGTATGGGCTATGCGGATGACATAGTTCTTATTGTCAGAGGCAAGTTGAGAGCACCTTGTATGATTTATTACAAAAGTGCCTCAGAATCATTGAGCTATGGTGATTGTCAGTGAAGCTAAACATTAACCCAAACAAAACCATAGTAATTCCATTCACCCGGAGAAGAACACTTTCAGCCATGAAACCCATATCCTTAAACGGGGAAATCATAGAATGGAAATCAAAAGTTAAATATCTAGGGATAACCCTAGACAGTAAGCTTCTGTGGAATAGGCATGTTGAAATAACTGCTAGTAAAGCAATAAGAGCTTTGATGGCGTGCAGAAATACAGCTGGTAAGAGGTGGGGCTGTAACCAAAAAATACTGCGATGAATGTCATGCCATGATTTTGAGACCAGCAATTACGTATGGGGCAATAGTTTGGTATACAAAAGCGAGTCAGTACAGCACGAGAGAGACCCTCGACAAGTTCAAAGGCTTGCCTGTGTGTGCATCACTGGAGCTATAAGAACATGTCCAACTAGGGCACTTGAGATCCTTACAGATCTCACACCTCTCCATCTGGTCATAGAAAGATCTGCCCAAGAAGCCAGACGTAGCATTTAACTGCTCGAATCCGAAGTGCCAGTAGCAATGTTCGGGCAAGAAAGAAGTTCTTAAGTTTATGAAATGTCTCTTTTGCACGTCCGATTCGTATTATCACGAGAAGCCCAATGCTAGGAAATGTAGCGAGTTTCGAACCATAAGCTCGACGAGTCATAAGCTTAAGATTTTCCTGGAGATAATTCAATTCGGCGTTAGAAGTGCTCTGTGAGGACTAGGGCAGCTCTATTTTTGGTCCAGGTGCTGTTTCAGCGACGCAGGGATGTCAACTGCGATGCCTACGCATGTTTTATAGACTATAGGAAGGCGTTTGATCAAGTACGGCACACGAAAATGATGGGAGTTATGCATAAAGCTGGCCTGAACGGAAAGGACCTCAAAATCATCAGAAATCTGTATTGGAATCAGAGGGCTTGTGTCAGGGTAGACAAGGAGACAACAGAAGAGATGCAAATATTATGTGGTGTAAAACAGGGATACATACTATCTCCTGTAATTTTCAGCCTGTACTCGGAATGCATTTTCAGGTAAGCCCTGCAAGACATTGAAGCTGGAATCCTGCTAAATGGAGAACGACCGAATAATAAAATGTATGCAGTTGATACCGTTATTTTTGCGGACAACCTTGCTTCCTTACAACTCCTAATGGACAGTGTTACAACATACAGCCGACAATATGGTTTGGGAATTAACACCAATAAGACAAAGTTCATGATAATCAGTAAGAACCAAAACACCCGCGGTATTTTGTTGGTGGACGAAACTCCTTTAGAAAGAGTCAACAAACACGCATACTTCTGCACGAACATAAATGATGACTGGGACCAATCGGTGGAGATCATAACGCGTATTGAAAAAGCCAGAACAGCATTCATCAGGGTAAAGAAAGTCTTTACCAGTTACGACTTACAGCTGTCAACGAAAATTCGCCTACTACGATTTTACGTGTTTTCGGTCCTTTTCTAGGGGGTCGAATTATGGACGCTCACGGAGGCCTTCTCCAAAAAACTTGAGGCATTTGAAATGTGGCTGTACCGAAGAATCCAACGGATACCTTGGACAGAGAAAATAACCAACATGGAAGTAATGAGAAGGATGGGAAAGGAAAAAGAAGTCCTAAACACAGTCAAGACCCGAAAGCTACAATAGCTTGGACATATAATGCGTAACGAGAGCTGATATACCCTTTTACAGAGGATTCTCCAAGACAAAGTATGGGGAGCTAAAGGTGTGGGAAGAAGGAGAATATCGTGGTTGAAAAATTTAAGAACGTGATTCAACAAATTAACCACTCAACTATTCCGAGCTGCTGTTAACAAAGTTCGAATAGCCAACATGATAGCCAACATCCGGAGCGGATACGCACTTTAATAAAAAGGAGAATAGATTCATAGATATATACAAATTCAAATTACCCTTCATGAAAGTGTGTCGGTGCGGCCCAATAAAAACTGCACAATACAAGTTCAATAATATTATGGGCTTGTCGAAGAAATTGCACACAGTATCCATTTGAACTACCTGACAAACAACTGCCGATAGACTTCAAATTAAGAACACTTGTTATATAGTCAATTTATTCAAATTACAAATATTTTTCTTACCAAATGCGTATTGCAAATTGGAAGCAATTGTTATCATTCCTAAGGTTGTTACTGAGTGTTCTATTAAGAAGAATATTTTTATTGTATAAATAAAACTGAAACGCTCTAGTTCTGAGTTTTATTCGACGTCAACTTCTACTAAAAACAAAATTTGCAGATCACACGCCAAACAGAAGTAACTACTAGTAAGATAGTTATCAGGACGGAAGACGACGTGAATGTACTAAGTCCTCTCCGAACTCGCACAGATATTTATTCTTATATATTGGTCAAAGTTTAATACTAAAATAATGTCAAAAAGACAAATTTTGGACAAGACGGTGCCGCATGCCACAGTACAAAAAATGTTAGTAACTATTGTTCTTTTCGGTTCTATCCTGTTGATTTGTTCTTATGAGATAGCAGTGATTAACTCAGCCGATGTTGCGGATATCCCACCGACCGGTATTAACCTGGTAAATGTAATCGAGTCGGAATTATCCTTATCCAACACCAGTGTAATGGGATCGGTTATCTTTCGAGCTTCCTTTTTTTATTTTGGTAGTGACCGGAAGGCCCCACTGCACACTCCTATCCAAAGAACAAAATCGTTGCAGCGTGCTGTCACCAGTGCCTTACGGCACAAAATTTAGAACCAGGAATCTCCCTGCAGGATTACCTCGAGGGAGGGGTTATTCCTGGCTCGAGCGATCAAGGTCGTCGCGGGACCCCTTGGGCTTATACAGTGTGCCAAGTCCGAGTTCGTAATGCAGGTCGAGTCGGCCCGTCCTATTTTGCTGGTACGAGGGTGAGGACTGAGGTTAAAGGAAATAAACTGAGAGGTTAAATATGTACAAGCATACATTACAAAAAAATATAACAAAATATACGAAAGTTTTTGCAATCGAATGGAATATAATAACTCGGCTCTTTCCTGATTTGTGGATAGCCTACGTGATATAAATAACAAAGTAACGAGCGGAATTTCTTTTTGGTACTTAACCTGGAATAAGTATGGTACCCTATACACTACAGTAAATCATATAATGACAGTAGTATGCTAAAAGTCTCAAAAAAAACTAGTAACTAATATACCTTTGGCGATAATTATGGTGGATATCATTCACAAAAATTAAGGCAATAAATAGGAATCAAACGAAACTTTATGAATTAGAACAAATACGATATCCTGTAAACCATATATCTATATTGCCAAAATTTCTGGGATTGAGAAAAAAAATAGTTACGAATCTCGTGCATTTTAGGTAACCGGTACAATATAAAAAAAAGAGAATCTACATCAATAAAATTCAGAAGATTAATTATGATGTCTCCGGTATCTGGATGTACGGTAATATGACTGAAAAGTTATCGGTTGAATAATTAAGATGGGACTAAATATGATCCCCTGTACAATATAAATATCTGTGCGCTATTGCAAATAATCAAAACTCTAAGATAGGACTAAATGTGATCTCTTGTACAATATAAAAATCGGTGCGCTATCTCAAATAATCAGATATATAGGGAGATGGTCCCTGAACGTAAGCTAATACCTATAACTGTTTAGATTCTACCAGTAGATGAGGGACGCCGATGTATATGATACACTAGATATGACCGAAAAGGAACTGTGGGGTCCCCTACCTTTTTGGGACACCCGGTTAAGTCGAAGAAAATATAATAAAACAGATCAATACAATAGATAATAAAATAATTGTACATTAAAAACTTACGTTTTGGAATATCACTAGACATAAACTGCACAATATTACTGTTGAGGGTGAAGGGACCGTCCGTACTCAGACTGGCCTCTTCGAGGAGGGTAACTATCTCTCTCCTTGATTCAAAATTTTCTCGTTATTCATTCTAAAATTTACCTTGTGTGAAGTTTAGTTCCCTGTATCATTATTTTTAATTTGTTAACGTATTGGTAAACAAAACATGACACAATCGTCAGCTGTGATGTTTTGTTAACCTTGCGATAACACATTTTGTTTGTATCACTTTCTTTCGTTGAGGTCAACAAATAATAATTATTTCGAATTAAGACAAATTTGTCTATATAGGGCGTTCTTAAAATTTTCTATGTCATATCTCGTGTTTATTACACTATCTTGAAAATGTGTTTCATGGAAAAGTTATCCTCAGATTAGTGTTTTGAATGAAACTCACTTTTTCTAGCTAATTCCACAATATAATAAAAATTGTTGAGAATTCTAAAAAATTGACAATTGTTTCGATAACTGAATATCATCGTCAAAATGACAGAAGTTACATTTCATTTGATGCCTACCTGATGTTGAGTAGTTATTTTTGGCTAGACCGAGAAGTGACCTAACTTGTGATTGACTTAATATATGTAAATGGAAAAGAGAAGAAGATGTGATATTACAAATATTGGAGCTTAGATGTTATTAGCCCTATGGTGATATCCTGGATAGCATTTTTCCAATTAAGATCAGTATAGCTGTGCATTGATATAGAAAACCAGGAAAACTATATCTGCTGATCTTTACAATTATCACTTAAGAAGACAGTTTATTAGTGGAGAACTCACTAGATTTATCGGTTCATTGACGACTTCATATTGTGGGATTCTTAAATGTCTTCTAATTTCAAATTCTTCAAGAAAATCCAGTTCTGGTTTCTTTTCACAAATATTCAGCACTTCTAGTTCTATGTTAGGTGTCAATGAATGATTGGTATCGAGTAGATGTTTTGCGTAGTGGGATTTATCTGTATGCTCGTAAGTGTTCACTGTATCGGATATCAAAATTTTCTAAGGGTCTGACCCAAATAGACGCGTTTTAATTGGAAAATTATTAGAAAACATCGAAAACTAAAAGTTTATCAAGTGTTTAGAAATCACGAGAGATTAATGTGCATTCAAAATAGAAATATTAGTGAAAAATAGAATAATCTAAAGTTTCAGTTCAAATGGATATACTTGCGTAGTTTTTAATCATGATCAACTGTTTTTTGTAACATTTTTCGATAATGTCAAATTTAAATGTAGTTTATTCTTGAGTAAAACTCATATATTGTGACAAACCTCGTATACGACTAAAAAATTAAATATTTGATGACTGTATTTTAGGTTTTACATAATGCAGAACTTTTTATAAAGAATAACTTTTTCCCTAAAATTGATAATACATTTTTTCCATATGATTGCAACTTAGGGGGACATATTGTATATAAAACATATTTCTATTTGATAACTTAATTTTTTGAATACATCCACGAAAATGTCTCACAACTAACTGTATTGTAACGAAAATCAACCAAATAAAAGCCATTGTTAATATCATAAGTCATATTTCAACAGCTTAAAATATACCATTAAATCTATCAAGATTTGAATTTTGATAAAAAACTATTAAAATCGGGTGTTAAGCATAAAAGCTTAATTAGCCAAAGTTTATGTTTTCTTTTTCAGATTTTATGTTCGACGTAATTCCTTTCTTGAATAATAGCAACTTACGATAACAGCAAACACGTAAATCCCTCTTTTTTCTTTTATAACTGACCGCAAACTTCCACTTTGAGCTAGTGGTTTCATGCAAAGCTTTTAGAGCTTTCCCGTGAAAACAATTTGCATGCTTTGTAGCCTTTTGTTAATTAACGAGAATGCACACATTTCTGTATTTGCAATACAAAATTAATTGAATACTTGTTGGAATATTTTATGAAGCACCTTGTATACTGAATATACATCAAGTTTACAATAATATTATGAAGACATATCGTCTATTGAGCATGGTCGTTTGCTGTAATATCTCCGAGGTTAGTTATCTCAAGGTGAACTAGAATGTTCACATAACATGTATCATTCAATAGATTCCATACGTAATTAACTATAATGTTACTTTTGCTTCCTTATTATCAGATATTTATAAATATTTGTTAATAAGTATGTACCTAGGGGTATTCTTATGTAAACGGATAGTTCTTTTGTCAAAGATTATTCAACATAAGAAAATTTGGCTAGAGTTATGTTGAATTGGGATTTCACTGAACGGGAGTATTCTTGAAGTTGCGCATATTATGGAGTTGGATGGGAGAGGTTTATCTTGCGCATGCGCATAATTACAATGAGAAACGGCATCTTAATTCATCCTCATTTTTGGTTGAGTCGATAGTTTTTGGATTTTATTTAATTGTTTAAGGTCGTTTAATCCAATTTTCGAGTTAATCTTTCGCCAAAATCAAAATAAAAGTAACAAGAAATGGTTTTAAAGATTAAGACTAGCTTTTCCGCATTTGTAACACGCCCTGAACAGTATCCTACCATAAAATTGGTCATTTGTATACACTCCGGAGACTCTATCGTATTAACGAACCGAAATTTCTCCAAAAATGTATTATATCTGGATTCATAGGATACGTTGTACTGGCTATGGTGGGCTAAAAATCAATAAAGTTTATCTGTCAGACACTCTAAATAATATCCAATGATAAAATTGGTCACTTGTATACACTCAGGAGGCTGTATCGTGCTAACAACCCGAAATTTCTCCAAAAATGATCGAAAGTGTGGTACTACAAGTATCATAGCACCCGTTGTATTGGATTTGACGAGTTCAAAATCTATAGGGTTCATCTATTAGACATCTTCAACAATATCCAATCGTGAAATTGATAACTTGTTTACACTCCGGAGGCTGTATCATGCCAACGAACTGAAATGTCTCCAACAATGACGAAGAATAGTGTATCTGGATTTATAGGACAAGTTGTAACAGCTGTGAGCTGAAAAGCAATTGGTTTAATCTGTTAGACGCCCGAAACAATATCCCAGCATTAAATTGGTCACTTGTATTTACTCCGGAGGTTGTATAGTGCCAACAAGACGTGTTACGAAAAGTGGCCGACGACATACACAGGATTTTTTTCCAGAAAACCCTTTGTTCGTGTTTTCTTTTGCTTTTTTTTGGAATAAACCAATACTTTTCTTGCATATTAGATAGGATTGGGTGGAAAAAAACTGTCAGCAATTGAAAATACTATTTCAATTATCTGAGATTAGTGGATGAAGGACATACACACTTCACTGTGAAGCATTCAGCAAATTCCGTTGATCCCAATATTGGAGCCCACGTTCAAGTTCTAGGCACTTGAAAAGGCGATTAACACGAGGTGTAACTTGGATCTCCACCTCTGGAGAAAACGAGTCTGGAAGAGAAATTTTGATTCTTTTGAGACTCTTATCAAACATATAAAATTGATATTTTCTGGTAGAGGAGGCAATCCTGATAATGAAGCATTGAGTCCTCCAATTAGTTTAGGGTAGGTTCGGTTAGAATAGATTGAGATAGGTTGGGTTGGGTTAGATACGGCATTTCTTTTACCAAAATGTTGTATATACAGTGTGACTCATAATGAATTGTACACAGAGGAATGGTAAACTCCTGATATCAAAATATGACGATTGGCCAAATATTGTTAGTAATTGTGGACAAGGTATTTAGGTATATAATGGCAATGATAGTTTCAATACACTATATTTATTAACAGTCAATAACCTATGTAAAAATTCTAAAAGGAGAAATGAATCTTTCAACATGCTCACTTGACGTAACATATGTTTTAACAACTTGTCTACTTCATTTTTATGAGTAAAATTTCATCTGTCATATTAAGTCAGTTTTTAGCGCTCAACACCCTCCTTCGCTAAATCTTTAACACTTACGAGCGTTTTAGACTTAATGAAAATATCAGAATTAAGACGCTTAGTGAGGATATCTGCTTGTTGATGTTAAGAATCAATATACTTAATATCTATTTTGCCTTCATCTATATTTTCACAAATGAAGTGGTATTTGAGATCAATATGCTTTACCCTCCTATTATTTCCTGGATTTTTAATAATGGATATGTCTTCAAAAAATATTATTTTCCCTGAGTCTAAATTAAAATCAAAAAGAAGTTTTTTAACCACAGACCATCAGAAACAGAATTGCATAATGCTACTAACTCAGTCTCTTTAGTGGAAATTGTGACGCATTTCTGCTTTTTTGTTACCCAACTAATAGTATTATCAAACAGCTTGAAAATAAAACCAGAAACTGACTTTCTGTCATTTAAACCGTTCGTCCAATCGGCGTCCACATAACAAATTAATTTATACTCGTTTGGTCTTTAATACTCTAACCCTTCATATAATGTGGCATTCAGATACCTTCAAATTCTGAGCAAATGTTTTCAAATTTTCTCTGTAGCTTTGTCTTAGAAACTACTAAAATAATTAAGGGCTAAACATATATCTGGACGTAAACCCAACATTAGATACATTAAGCATCATATAAGTTGACGAATTGGTTTATCTGTCAAGTATTCTACTTCAAGTGCTATATTTAGTTTAAGTTTACTTTCTATTGGTGTATTCATTCCCTTACAATCTTCCATACCAAATTTGATTAATATATTTTTTATATATCTCTTTTGTGACAATTTTAGTATTCCCTTCTCTCTAGTTCTCCTTTATTTTTAATATCAAATTTTAGCATCATCTTATAAATAATATCATTAAGTGTTTTTAAATCCGGACCAGCTAATAATAATAAATAGATAGAATAATTGTTCGATTTCATATAATATAAGCAATAATCATTTTGAGACCTAGTGAATCCCCTTTCTAACAAAAAATAGTTTATTTCCGTATTACAACATCTAGTTGATACTTTTTTTTTCTTTAATTTTGAGGCCAATAATTCAGAATCTTGTCACCAGAGTAGTGGAAATGTATACTGATGGAGAATTTCGAGTGAATTTTCGAATGTCTATAGTTAGAGACAAATTGGTCCCTGATAATAACATGGGAATAAATCCTGTTTTTGCAAAAAATCAGTTGTTTTTTACTATATGGTACTTTGCCATACCTGACAGTTATAGGTATGCATTTTTTTCAGTTTTATATAAATTGAATTACATAATTGGGTAGGTTCGATAAAAGAGGTGCACAAAGCTGAAGGAATTTTATCAACGACCATTTAGTATATTGTACCAAAAAATTACAATAAAATAATATCAAAGCCTTCAGACAAACAAGCAAGTTAATGAAAGTAATCAACTTCACAAAATGGTGCTGTTTTTTTATCAGAGGAATATGTGAGGTATTGAATTACATCTGGCCAAAAAGGAAAAATCATTTTTCGCTCAGCTGTTTTTCTCTAGATATAATTCAATATGAATGATAGTCTTAAGTACTTTTTCTTTAGTGAAAAAAGGCCCACTTTTGTGCAGAGAATTGTTTCCAAATTTACTTTGTATCAACATTTTGAGTGGAAGTGCATTTTTCTATTTGTTTTAGATCAATTTGTAGTCGTTTCAACATTGAGAGAGCAACAGTGCTGAGAACAGTTAGAATAGTGACGGATGCAATTTTGAGCATTTCTGACCATCAGATGACCTATTGTGGATTGAAATTTCCTACAATGAAATGGGTTTTCCAAGAGCTCAGGATGGGTGTTATATTCAAATAGCAATACCTAAAGAAAATGGGCTATCATATATTTGCAAAAAAAACTTTCCAGCATTAATTCTACAAGTATGTATTTCATATCTATACTGTCTTTGTGTTTCATTATTTTGTACCTATTTTACAGAGTGTATGTGACCTCAGATTGCTTTTTTCACATTGTTATGTGGGAGAGGTTGGTGCAACCCATGATGCTAATGTGTTGAAGAGAAGTGAGCTTTTTACTTTTTTAACAGACAGAAGACTTGAGAAATCTCAAAATGATAGCTATTTTGTCGGTGATAAAGCATATCCTTGCATTCAAACTTTAATGGCTCAATTTAAAGATAACGGCCAATTAACAAATGCCCAACAACTTTAATTACCTCCTGTCAAGATCGAGATGTGCCATAGAAAGAGCTTTTGCTTTATTAAAAGGCAGACTTAGATGTTTGAGTTTCTTTATATAAAAGACATAAAATGGGCATGCAAGTACATAATAGCGTGCTGTGTGTTTCATAATATATGTATTCAACAAAATAATATAATATATTTTGAAGGTATTGAAGAAAATGAAGACTATAAACATTTAGGACCTTCACAAGAATTTGGCAGAAACTTACAAAGGCTAGGTTCTATGAAAAGGCATAATCTATGTGACATGATAGGATAATGAATATTATTGTATTACTTGTTTTGTTTTATTTCTTAATTGAATGAAAAAATTAATACAAATTGACGAAAATATTTTTAATAATGCATACAATTTACAAAACATGTCAAAAATAACTAAAAACTCAAAGTAACATTTCAGGGATAAACACAAAAAATTATAGTAACATTTCAGGGATAAACACTAAAAACACAAATGTATATACATCATAATCAAATATTTTAAGCTGGCAACCTCCAAAACAGATATTGGATTGGTGCATTGTCAGCAGCTAACACAAAAAACTATATAGGATCACAAAGAAGTAGCTAATTTTACTTTATTAGTCTTTTTTAAAGCTTTCTTTAAACCAGTCGAATATCTCCTGCCTCTGTCTCATTTTTTCATTATACCTATTTTCGATGTCTCTTGCAGTGTACTGTATCTGTTCATCTTTTCCTTTCATTATTTTGTTAGTAATGATTTTGATAAATTTTCTTCATTACTACAGTCACTAGAAGAACCTTCAAGTTCACCTTCAGTACACAGTCTCTTTTTAAAAGAGCCTGTACTGCTAATCGTATATATTGGGTTGAAATGAGGATGCTTAAAGTATATATCATGAAAGTCATCAAAACATATCCAATATACACCTCCCGAATTTCCTGTACTATTTTTTTCCTTCAATGTTTTATCGTAGCATGTTTTTTTCATACCCTCCATTTTTCAGAACACTTTTCCCCCGACTTATAAACATGAATTTTTTTCATTTTTTCACTTATTATTCCCCAAACCGCTTCTTTGCTGTATTGAGGAGATTCGAATTTATGTTTATTTTCTTCATAAGTGGCTATTAAGAATTTGGTTGCTTCATACGTCCAAAAATTTTTGTTGCTTTCAGGATCAGTATTACTTTTGCTTTATCCTGGAACTGGATTCTCAACAGTATTATTATCACTTTTAACATCATGTTCCTCTTTTTCTTCCTTCAAAACCCATACTTTTTTATGTTCAACGTCCAAGGAAACGTTTCCAAAATTCTTCAAATATGGATGTAGTAAAACATTTGTGGACATTAATTCCTTGAGTGTTCCTAAGTATTGGTTGCAATAGCCACATGAGACCTGAAAATCATTTATTTAATTTTAATATTTTACCTGGGACATGTTTCATACCTTTTGGGAAATTATTGTATACTGGAGACTGCAAAGTATCCTGTAAAAATGCGCTTCTCACATCCAACTGTAGGAAGTGATATGCTAATTGGTTCCCTATAGTTGAAAGAGTTCTTATATTAGTTATTTTGGCTAATGGTGAATAATAATTTTCATATTCGATCCCATTATGAGGAAATCAACGTACAACTAGTCTAGCTTTGAATTAATTTTCACTTTTTTCTAGAGGTTTTTTACTATATACCCACCTTGTGTCTAAAATGTTAGTAATGTCTTTGTTGTCTGTAATTTCCCATGTTTCAATATTTTTAATAGATCCAAGTTCCCTGTCTATAGCTGATAACCAGTTATCTTTATCCTTATCATTTTTGATTTCTTCATAACTCACAGGAATATCTTCAACATAATTGTACGCGTTTAATGCCATATATAATTGAAAGTCCTTAAATTTCTCTGTTAATTTTGTTTCTCTCTTATAACTCCTGTATCTTCTGTTTTCATTGATTGTTACACTTTCATACTGATTCTCCTCTATGGTATTTTCCATTCCATTTCTTCCATCAGTAGTTACCTTAATTTCAGATACATATTTCCTGAAAAGGAAGTGATTCTCATCAAATTTAATATCCCTAGCAACAATAATCTTTTGTGTATCTATATTTCACAGCCTATAACCGTTTTGAGCATATCGTACCATTACACATTTGTTTGCCATGGAATCAAATTTTCCTAGGTTTTCTTTTGGAATATGGGAATATATTATTTTTTTGTGCCTAATTATCCGTCCAGGCATATAAGTGCTATACTGAAACATGAGCCGTATATTCCTGTAATTATAAAATATCATACACTATAAAAATGTTCGCTTTAGTTGTTATACAATTTTATTCAGGAACATTTAAAAGAGGTACGCCAAATAAACTTAAGAAACATATTTATATTACTTTCGATTTGGTTTTATGTATGTTCTTTTAAAAAATAGTGCACAGGCATTGTATACTCAATATCTGTTAATACATCTAATATAAAGGGGGTGCCAATGAACTTACATTTATCGATTTAATTGTGTTCGCTTGAAAAACTAAGATTTCATTATTTATTTGAAATTTGTCGGACATCGAAGGTCACCCATGTCAGCAGAAAACGTCCGGTTACGAACTCATTTTTCTGCAGTGTATACGAACTGGCAGTAGGTAAATCCATGTCAAGTTAGTCAATATAGTAACTATTAGCTAGCTCACGGTCTCATGTTTATACTCTAGTAAGGAGACCATTCTTTTTTTTTGAAAAGTAGAACCCCGGTCGCTTTTCGCTGATATAGTGAACTTCGTTGTCCTTACCAGATACTAACTGAGAAATAGAATGAATACATAAAGGAATCCTAGCGATTTCCATTTACCGATACGAAATTTTTTTTGAGCCACCATTGTATACCATAGATGTCGAAAGCGTATCTCAAATATTTTTTTCGTTTTTGTTTGCTGTTGTCCTTTTGTTATTTACCTGATTCCAATATAGGCATATTTATTTTTTATCTACCTAGTCTGTTTTCCTTGCTCCCGACAAATCCCCCTAAGCACAGGTGGACTGGACCCCTGGAGGTACGGGATCTGGATGACACGGCAAGCCTCAGAGGTCAGGCTTGGTATATCGTTTAAGACCAAAATGGTGCACGGCACCCTCCTGCTCTAGCCAGAAAGCTACTCTCTCTAAATGTTCTAAAGGGGGGGGGGTAGAACCCTGCTTTCATGAGTCCCACAGCACTGGTGCAGCAATCATTGCAAACTTTAACCCTTAAGCCGAGAGAAGCTACAAAATTAGCGCTATACGAGACTATACTAGACAAACGATACGAAAAACCGCTCTTATTAAAAAACTCCAAAATGAACGAATTTCATTGATTACAATAAGGTACATATAGGTATATTAATTATCGACGTAAATACAACTTTTGCATATTTTGCTGGTATGCTCTAGGCACATAAGTTTTTGGCAAGTAATACATTGGTAAGGACAGACGGAAAAAGTTTTTTGTACATCCAGCCGTTCCTTTGAAGAAGATGGGTGATCATTACGGCCTTTCTCAAGTATCCCGTTTATTTAGTTTGGTAGCTCTTTATTCAATTTGAAATTTTCCAATTGTTGCTTCATATGCGATCCAAAGCAAGTTTTTTGGTGAAAGTACGTCTAGGTTTTAATTTTATATCCTTGAAATGTAAATATAAAACGTTTGCATTACTGGTAGAAATATTAATGAGTCAATGAAAAATAACCAAAAGCCAACGACATGTACGTCGATCTGAACTGAAATTAGCACTTCTGAGGTCCAAACTGTCCACTCCACATTTTGTTTAATTATAAATGGATATTTTTTGGGACGTAAGAAAGTGATGTGGTGTTGTCATTAGAAAAGCCATATTAAGTAGATCCTATTCCACTTGTTGGTGAAGCATGAAATTCGGGGTGGGACTTCTCGTTTATTGCGTGAAGTTTGGGGTACAAAACATTTCCGGCCATATCTTTCCGGCGATAAATTCAAAATCGTCACCGATCATTAACCTCTACAATGGCCAATGTCACTAAAAGAACCAAATTCCCGACTTGTCCGTTGGAGACTGAAGTTAGAGGAATTTGACTACGAAATCGTATATGAAAAAGGTTCTTGCAACACGAATGCAAATGCCCTTTCCCGTGTCGAAATTTATCCAATAGATAACCAAAATAGTTCCGGCTCCGATCTACCGCCAATTTTTCAATACATGAAAGAATCCAATAAATTAAACGATACAACCGAATCAGACTCTCAATCTCTCGTTCCCGAAGTAGATTCAAATGACGAAAATGACGATCAAACAATACACACTAGTTTAGAAAACCCAATACTTGTTATCGAGATAACCGAGAAACCATTAAATGTACCTTTAAATCAAAACTGATCAAAATCCGCATCAACAAATTAAAAAACTATTCGATAACCCTGCAAGAACCAGATGGTTCTTACACGTGAGTGAAAATTCCTTTGAAAATCAAATTATTCAATTCTTAAAATAATATGCAGTTCCGAAGAAACGGTACGTCTTTTATTTTCAGAACAATATCGATGACATTATTTTCAAAACCATGTGTAGAATAGTTCCTCAGACCTTTAAAAGCTCTGCATTTATCTTAATCAAATCAAATATTATACAGCATAACATTAAAATCGAATCTCAACAACAAAAACTTATAAAACAACAACACGAAGGCATTACAAATCACAGGGGAATTCGAGACTGCTAACCAACTAAAAACCAAATTATATCGGCCAAATCTAAATAACGACGTAAAAGACTTTATTATTAACTGTTCCATTTGTCAACAAGTTGAATATGAGAGACACCCGCCTCTAATAAAACTTCATCTAACCCCAACTCCAAGAAAACCACTCGAAACGTTACACATAAACACTTTTAAATTTGACAATACAATTACTATGACAGTATAGGACAGTTTTAATAGATTTGGACAAGCTTCCATAATTCCAACATTATCTGCGATTCACATCTATCGGTCATTATTACAATTCATTTCTACGTATAAAATTCCAGAAAACATTGTATCTGATAATGGCACAGAATTCGCTCAATCCACTCTCAAAGGCTTTGCTAAATTATGTGGTATCAATTGGAATTATACTCTTCCACATAATCCTAATAGCAATGCAATAATAGAAAGAATTCATTCTACAATATTAGAACACATGAGAACATTATCCCTAACGAATACAAAATTAAACCCATTCGAAAAACTGATATTGTCCATTTTGGAATACAATAACTCAATTCACTCTGTTACCAAACATAAGCCTATTGACCTTCTTCTAGGACATCTTCATTTGAAAGATCCCATCGAAATCGACGATGAAGCTTAACCAGATAACATTCAATTGAATGAACATAAAGAAATCAGGAAACAATTATTTGACAGAATACATACCGACACTAGTAACAAAAAACAAAAAAATAAACGGGTTTAAAGATTAAAACTAACTTTTTCGCATCTGTGGCCCTGAACAATATTCTATCATAAAATTGTTACTTGTATACACTTCGGGGGATGTATCGTGCTAACAAACCGAAATTTCTCCAAAAATAACCAAAAATTTAGTATATCTAGTTTTATAGGACCCGCTGTACTCGCTATAGTCAACTGAAAATCAATAGGGTACATCTGTGAGACACCTTGAACAACACTTATTTATAAAGTTGATCAATCGTATACTCTCTGGAGGCTGTATCGTGCTAACAAACTGAAAATTCTCCAAAAATGACAAAAATTTGGTATTTCAAGTACCACAGCACCCGTTGTACTGGCTTTAGTAAGCTCAATATCAATAGGGTTCATCTTTAAGACGCTCTGAATAATATCCAATCATAAAATTCATCACTTGTATATAGTCCGGAGGCTGTATCGTGCTAACAAACTGAAACTTCTCCAAAAATGACAAAAATATCGTACTTAAAGTACTGTAGCACCGGTTGTATTGGCTCTGGTGAGCTGAAAATCAATAGGGTTCATCATTGAGATGCCTTGAATAATATTCAATCATAAAATTGGTGATTTGTTGAACTCCGGAGGCTGTATCGTCCTAATAAACTGAAATTTCTCGAAAAAAGACAAAATGTCGTACTTCAAGTACCATAACACCCGTTGTACTGGCTCTGGTGAGCTGAAAATCAATAAGGTTCATCTGTGAAATGTCCTTAACAATATTCAATCATAAAATTGGTGACTTATTGCACTCCGGAGGCTGTATCGTGCTAACAAGACTTGCAAGGAAAAGTGGCCGACGACAACGACGACGACATACACAGAGGATTTTTTTTCTAAAAACCGTTTTTTCGTGTTGTTGTTGATGGATAACGTAAAAATAACTCAAAAAAAATTTTCAAATTTCCAACTTTTTTGTGGGTAAACCAATACTTTTCTCGCATATTAGATAGGTTGGAGGAAAAGTAAAATATCGAAAAATTAAACGAAAAACGTACAGATCACCCAGGCATTCCCCCTGGCACTACCCTTCATAATAAACAGTCGGAACGACAATCTAAAACTAAACATCCATATGAACCCGAACACATTTTGACATCAAAAGATATTACAGTAACGACTCACATAAACAACTATTTAAGCCCGTAAGAAAACTAATTAATGTAACTTCACAGGACGTTGACGCTTCAGACAGTGAGGAACCAGAAGATACAGATTAAATCATTGAAAAGTAATCCCGGCATCCTATCTTTCGAACTAAGACCAGCTAGGGTAAAAATCGCTTCCCATTCATTTCTACACTATATTCCTACAAACCCCATCCAAAATCAAATTACAAATGTAAGTTTACAATCTTACTCATTAAACAACTTATTCAATAAGACGAACCATATTCATGAACATTCTTTGAGAAATGTTTATAAACAATTGCAATTTGAAGTTAATAGTATAAATGCAGAAATGAACTCAATATTTCCATCTAATCGAATTAAGAGAGAAATAATCAACCCTCTTGGCTCGCTAGTGGAACTCGTTACTGGCAATATGGACCAAGAAGATGCTAACAAAATATACTAAAGTATTAGCGAACAGCAAAGTGATCAAAATAAAATCATTAGAGAAGTAAATTCACAAATAACTCTTAACAAAAATCTTTAATGAATCAATATCAATAATTTCAAATAATCAGCTTCTAATATCCAACAAAATTATTGAATTAGGAAAAGCACTCAACGAAACATCTTATGATTATTCACACTATATGGAATTTCAGGAAATTTTTAGTCAAATAAGAATTAACTTGGACTCTATGTCCAGCTTCCTTAACGATATCGAAAATGCAGTAAATTTTGCCAGTTTAGGTGTTCTGCATCAAAGCGTAATCTCCCCTAAAGATCTTGAAGAAATAGTCCAAATTTTATATAACACATACACATGTAATCAATTATGATTCAATGAAAACCAAATATTGAAATAGTATTGTTAATATTAAAGTTTATATTGATAAAGATAAAATAATATTTTCACTAGAATTTCCACTGGTCCATCCAGATGTGTTTACCTACTACCACTTATATTCCGTTCCTAATATAAAATAACTCTGCCCCTACTCCTCCTTCTACTTACCTAATTATGAGCAACAACCCATATCAGTATCAAGAGGAAGAATGCATCGATCTCCAATCCGTCTTCTACTGTACAATCAACAGGCTACAAGTAACCAGAGGAACAAAAGACTGCCTCACATCTCTCCTCTCAGTCACATAATCGCCGGAGAATAGCCAACAAATCGCTGTGAAAGTCTCCGAACCAATAATAGAAGAAACTAACGAGAGCCATTTCATTGTAATATTCCCAGACTCACAGAAAATACAAACAGATTGTGAAGAATCAGGAGTTTCAGTCTTACAAGGAAGCTACTTATTAACAATACCACCAATACGCTCTATAGCTACTACAAAACTCACATATAAAAACGAAAAGGACATCCTATAGCTCTCGAAGGAATCCAAGAAGTACCACTTCCAATATTGAATATCCAAGAAATTCAGCTAAAGAAAATCAATTTAGACAAACTTCATAAACTGCAACTTCAAGAGAACAATGCCAATCCGCTTGATGAACTCAAGATGCCTGTGACTTTTTCTCGAATTGCTATCAGCTCAAGTACCATAATCTGCATACTTGTAATCTGTTATATCCTATTTAAATATAGAAATCTTATGAGAAAGGTTTTTCAGCATAAAAAGAAGCCTACCAACATCGACCCAACTCAAATGGTTCCACCTTCGCTTCATCCTTGAGTTTTCTTTGGGGATGGGGGAGTTATGAAACGATAGATGTCCCGTCAGCCGAATTCATTACCTCATATGGTATCGTTACATCGTACCATTATCGGACGATCGACTACGTCATAATGCTGAATTGCACTATTGGACACCGCATAGTTTCAGTATACATATTTTACAATCAGAATGATTTTAGACTTGCTATTGTTACCTTCAATAAATATATTAATAATGTGTAATTATTGTAATTGAATATATATTTAAAAAAGTAAAGTTTTAAGTTGAAAACATAAAGGGATGCCCCAAACAACAGAACGACGAAGAGACCACCCGCAGCAGGAACGAAGACAGGAGTCAGCTACGCCCAAGCGACTATCAAGAAAACAACGACGACGGCCACCCCGAAGAAACAGGAGATTCTCGAACAGATGACTAGGTTATTGGCCCAGCTAATAAACTAATTATTTTTTGAGAATCTCGAGAAGATCTGCCTAGGAGGCCCGGCACATCCATAAAAAGATGAGCTGGGGTTTTAAATAGGTCACCAAAAACAAATGGATCCACTCTATGAGGTCGTCTTTAGTCGTATTAAGTCGGCTAAGGATTCGCCCCTTATAGAGGCAGCGAAAAGCACACACAACAGAAGACACACAAAGCGTAAAGACTGCCGAATATATAACCACACTCCAGAGGATACACGGCAAAAAGAAGATAGCACGTCCCTGGCCAATAGACATTCGTCCAGGGAAGAGCAGCAACGCGACAAACGCTAACGACGACTGAGGACTCATCGAATGAGATGGGGGGTGGATGGAAGATTCTTCCCAGGATGCAACGCTCTTTGAGGATTGCATCCCGGGAGGGACGGGCTCAGTACCGTGTGTGTGTGTGCTTTTCTATTTTCCAAACTTTTCTACTTGTTCCATAAGAATCAAATTACATTGTACCCTAATTCCATCTTTTTCCTTAGACCATATTGAGCCAGCTACAATCCAACCCAATCTAGTTTTCTGCAAAGTAGATAAATAGTTACCTGATTTTATCTTTATATTTGATTTAAAGAAACCATGATCAGCTAATACTATATTGCCAGGTATATTCAAATGGGTTATGGCAATTTCATGACTAGGTTTATTTCCAAAAATTTTTGGGTACCACAAGACAAGAAATCTATTTACTAATATTAATTAATAGTGACTTAATTTTCACTGAATATCTATTCATGATGCTTGCAGATTGTTTATTCTTTTTCATTCGATTCTATTTCATTTTCAGACAAAATCTCTTCAGTATCAGCTATAAAATTGAAAAATGAGTAGTCTATATTTCATTCAAAATACCTTGCACACCTTCATCTGCTATTATCTCTGAAATTTGTAACTGAATCTCATCAAAATCATCTAATGATATCTCAGCTTTAATTAAGCTTTCTTTTAACTCGATAGTTTTCGATTTATCAAAATTATCTAACTATCTCTCAAAATAAGTTAATTTACTCTTGATGGAACCTTTCTTTCTATTAAAATCTTTTAATTTAACATCCACGTTAGGTTTTAGATGCTCACCCAGTACACAAATTAAGTTGAGGTTAATATAAAAACACGCAATAAATGACAAAAAAGTGAACAAATACCCCTCACCAAGCTTAGTTCATCTTCAATTCGATAGATTAGCCTATTGAAATAGGATTCGGGACCAAATCAGCAAATATTAATCCAGAGTTTAACCTTCTTCTCAAACTGTATGCAATCAACCACAATTAACTACAAATTGAATTCCAGTAATGCAAATGTACGCAGAGCATGTAATACATAGAATTCTTTCAATATCTGTTACCAGTTTGATATTCCAATTCATCAAATGTAACACAGGTCCAACAGAAAGTCCAATGCTTCAATATTTCAAATTCCAATTGAAGATTACTATCCCGCTCAAAAGGACAATCTAAATTCCCATATATATTTTCATTCCAGAACTAAAGTGGTTGTTTCTATATATTTTATTTTATTTCAACATTTACAAAGATCATAAATATATTTTTTCAAAATATGTCATATCATCTCGACATATTAGGCAAAGAGCAAACTTGATTTTTTTTTGTTCTAGTTAACAACTATAGATATATCTAAAACACTCGATATGTGTATATTGACTAAAGAACCTAAGATATCCATTAATTATATCAACAGATTTTGTATGTCTTGTAGCCAATTTTGGTGATCGAACTATTTTTCGATCAAACTATTTCTTTGTGTTAATTCTTGCAATGAATTCAAATACAACATTTTTTAATATATAACGATATATCACAAGCTCGTACATCCTATTTATAAAATCTGAGTCGCTGCGAGGAAGATGTAGGTGGTGATCACATTTTGAGATTAAACATTGTCAATCTATAAGTCAAAATATAATCAGTTACTAATATACAAAATCCGATTCAATATTTTTCCTTAAAACAAGATATTATAAACCGATATCAAGTTGCAGGTGTGTTTTACTTCTTACCACATGTCGTATACATTTAAATGCATCGTAAAGTCCCGGTCTGCAGTTGAACTTTACCGATACCAACAAATGTCGTTTCCTGTATCGTATGTACCCGCAATAATCATAATATGATACCTATCAATTATATCTAATACTTTCCGGGAAATGGCTACTGGATATTTCATTGAAACGTAGGCCAGAACCAACCCCAGTTACAGTAACATATCATAGATATCGATATTACATACAATATACAATATAATTATCCAACGTTGAATTAGACTATTCACATTGATATTATATCATGTGACGATACATGGAAATTTTCCAAAATGGGTAATCAGCAGTAATAAATGTAATTACCAATATTTTTGAACCAGTTTAGAAACAAGTTCATATGTTCGTTGAGAATTTCATGCATTATTAATGATTCTAAAATGTTTAATTACTGTTTTTCCACTTATATCTCATTAAAAAAACATATATTGGAATGCGAATGAATCAATTATTGTTGTTAGACGCGTAAAATCTCATGGGATCTACATCACATATGACCAGAACCTTTACTATGCGGTAGAACCCTGTATATATATATTCAATAAAATTGCAAATATCGTCATTATTTGTTGTTCTGTCGGGATACCGAACGCATCGAATTTGGTTATACCCAAGTTATTGTATACGGAAATATCTCGCTTATTAAACAGGATCATTAAATAAAATGAATGCTTTGGGTTACATTAAAGTACCTTCCCTCACTTTTTATTTTCAAATTATTAACATGCATTTCTACCAAGATAAGATGAAGTAAATCAAGAATCTGCATTTCTGTGAAATTGAAAAACTTTAAAAACTTCATAATGAGATCACAGTGATTAACTTAAACAAACTAGTCAAAAGAAGCACACTCAAATTCAAAATTTTACGTTCATAGCGTTTATGCCTAAATTATATGAGGCGTCTTCAAAAACATTTAACTGAAGATAGACTACCTAAGATTCAAATAGCAGCAATCAAACATAAGGTAAACCGACGAGGTAAATCGACAGGGCGCATGTTAGTTGCAGACGAGGTTTATGATCTAAAAAGGGTTTTATGAGGATACCTAATCCTGTGGGTGAACTGCAGACTGGCGGTCAGGGGTCTTAGAATAACAAAATGTACGCAAAAGTATGATTATGGCTATCAGTTTAAAATTTATTCCAACACTGACAACACATTTGTTAAGTAGGATATACAAAAAACTGAAGATGGAAGTGATAGATATGATAAGTGAACGTAGAAATAGTCTTATTGTTATTGAAAATATAAAATTTTATAAACATCCTGAATTAAAAAATGGCGAGACTTGTTGGTGCTGTGTGAAAAGGACATGTAAAGCTAATTATATATATATATATTATATATATATATATATATATATATATATATATATATATATATATATATATATATATTGAACTCATCACAACATCTATAGGAGTTTGAAGGTGTAGGTGTATGAGGGTTTAAAGCTGAATTTGGTTGTAAGTTGCCAAAACATAGGGAATTATTTGTTTTTCATGATATGAATGAAATTAAAATGGGTTATATATTGAATGTGTATCTATGATATCATTTGTTTAATGTAAATATTGAGATGCTAAAATAATATTCAAAACATTTACCATTGTCAGGGCTTCATAAAATAATTCAACTCATACCTGTAGACCAGAAACCATCTTTAAACAATATAATAACTTGTAAATGTGTCATATACGTCATTAAAAGTATCTAAAACCTTAAAAGAATAAATAAATTTATTTAGATTGTTATAATACATTTTGTTTAATAAGAATTAGTAGCAGAATCATTATTTTAGAGGTTTATTATTATTCTGACACAGATAACTGTCAACTGATTGGAATGTCAAATTTACTTTCATAGCATGAAATTTCCGCGACAGAAGCTTGACGCCGCCACATAGTTCAATGTCAGCGACAGGAATTCGTTGTAATAGAACTATATATAATTCTGACAAGCGTATAAAGCGACAATGAAATATAACACATAAAGAATTTTTGTAAATATAATTTTAGGCCAAGTTTATGAGGAATAATAATCGTTACCAAATTTCAATAGAAATTGAAAAGAATTATATATATTTTGAAAAATATCAGTTTGTAGATTTGTCTAATTTAGAATGGAAAAGTATTACACAATGAGAGGTTTTTTTTATAAATAGGGATATTTTTGGAAAAGTAGAGTTTTAAATAGATAAATTAAATTATTTTGGAAATAAACAAAACATTAAATATCATCAAATAGTTAAGAAAAATATGAAATTAAATGAAAACGTCTGATTGAAAAAAATCTAGTGAGATGATGAATTTTGTCCACAGCAACGGACAGGTAAAATAGGAGTTGTTGATTTTAAAAAAAATTGAGGATGATTTTATGATATTTTGGAGAGAGGACGTAGTTAAATAAAATTTTAAAATTATAATAAAATAGAAGTAAAGTCCTCATGTAAGTAGAGAAAAGTATATAGAAAGTGTAAATGAAGTTGAAGAAGTTAATTGAAAAGATTTAAAAGTGAATTGAAGGTACAGAAGATATAGGATTAAAAGACATAGAAAAGAAAGGTATTGGGTTGATAAGAAAAAACAGAGAGTACCATTAGATCATCTTTCTAAATTAATTGAAGTCTGAATTGGAAAAGGAAAAAGAAAAATATGACATCTTAAATTATACCTGAAATATAATTTTAAACTTACGTGTAAAGTTCCAGAGTATGTGTATATGGTAGACACATTAATAGAAGTGTTGGTGTAGAAGATTGATTGTTGGTTCCAGAAGAAGACATCGGTAGTGCCAGGTTAGTGTTGAGTACTTTATTGGTTAACCAATTAAATAACTAAATAAGTTTGATTTGGCCATTGAAATTTAATTTTCTAGCATAAAGATATTTTAATTCAAAATTTATTAGGTTATAGTTAACTTTACATTTCATCGTATTAGATTTAAATTTTGTTTGTATTGATATATATACTTCTGTTCGTATTTTCATTTCATAGTTCTTATAAAATATATTATTAGAGTGTATGTCATTGTCGTTTCTTTCTGATAAAAAAATAAAATAAACAAAAATAGGTTCCATAACTTAGGCGTACCAACGTATTTAAAATCCAGAAATCTAAGGGAGTAAAGAGTCTCATGCCCGACTATATATATGCCGAACCAACGTTTGTATATAAATTAAATAGAAACTAAATATTACATTTACCCTAATCATAAAAATAAAAGAATTAATTATAAAATCATAAATATAATATATATATATATATATATATATATATATATATATATTTGTGAGGATGCAGCAATTGGCTTGGAAATTAAACTCCTATTTTAATTTAGTGAAAGCTTTCGTAATAGTTTCATTACTTCGTCAGTCACGCTAAAATACAATGTATAACTAAAAATGAAAAATCAAAAAATGGGTACTTACATTAAACGAGTAAAATATATAAATTAAAATTCAGAAAAAACAGTGTAAAAATATTGATATATGCTTGAGACTTTTCAAAAATTATTGTCAATATGAAGTTGACAAATGGATGATATAACAGAAATGTTCGTAAAAATTATTGTAAAAGGTTGAACTAAGATATTGATGAAAAATTATTATTAGATCTGTGATTCTTTTTATTTAATTTTGTCTCAATGTCCAGAATATTAGAGTAAATGATGTTTAAATTTTGGAAATCACTTTTCTTGTTCAATCTATTTGGTTCATTTTTTATATAAACCATTTCTAAAAAATATCTTTTGAACAAATTATTTTCTTTGGTTGAAATAGAAACGTTATTGAAATCTATGGAATGTCCTGTTACACCAACGTGCTGTGACAAAGCACAAGCATTCGGTCTTAAAAGAATATCGCTCTTATGTGAAGTAATTCGTGATTTTAAATTTCTTGAGGTCTCACCAACATATTTTTTATCACATTCTTGACAACTGATTTTATAAACAACTCCAGTCTGATCAAGTATAGGTGTTCTATCTTTTAATTTTGTGAATAATGAGTTAACAGTTTTGATAGGTTTATTAGCCAGAACTATGTTTTTTTCTTCTTTCACTACATTACTAATTTTGGGAGTGAGTTCTTTTATGTATGGGAATGATCGAAATTTTTTTATGATATTTTCTTGAGAGTTTTCATTATTATTTATAATATTATTTGTTGAAAATATTAATTTATAAAGTAGTCGTTTTGGGTAGGAATTTTCAATAAGTAAATTAAATAATTTCTTGAAATTTTTCATTTTCAAAGTTCCATGACATATTTTGTCTATTCTATTCTTCATCCCAAGTACTAAATTAATTTTTGTTTTTTCCGGATGATAGGAGAAATAGTTCATATATCTCCCAGAACTTGTAGGTTTAATATACCAGTCTAATATTATTTTATTTTCTGGTGTTCTTATGAGTTTTGTATCTGAAAATGGAACACTTCTTTCAGTTTCGGCTTCAATTGTAAATTGAATATATCTGTTATAATTATTAAAAGAATTAAGAATTTCACTTTCTTCACCTTCGAGTATCGCATAGATAATATCGTCTACATATTTTTTTTAAAAAGGAATTTCAAAAGGTAATTTAGGTATACAATAATTCAGTAAGTCATCCATAACATATTGAGCTAGAATAGGTGATATTTTTGATCCCATGAGAGTTCCGAAAATCTGTTTATAAAATTTTTCATTAAGTGAGAAAAAAGTATTATTAAAAATGAATTTAATTATCTTAATGAAATTATCTTTATCCAGAGAACAATGATCTTTGATAGAGTTCCAATTATTGATGACACTATTGATAACTAATTCCTCAGAGATGTTAGTGAAAAGTGAAACGACGTCAAGACTTATAATAACGTAGTTTGATGGTAATTGGAAATCATTAATTATTCCTGAAAATTTGAAAGAATCTTCAATATAATATTCATTATCTACGTTATATGCTTTGGTAAGTATATCTGTGAGGAAAGATGTTAATTTATCAGTAGGTGCATCAATAGATGCAATAATAGGTCTTAGTGATAATATTGGTTTGTGAACTTTAGGCAAACCATAGAATTTTGGACACAAAGAGTTATAAATTGTTAGTGATTTACTAACAGTTTCGTCAATATATTTATCTTTTTTCAATTGACTAACTAACTTATTAGCTCTTTGTTGTGTTCCTGATATTGGATCTCTGGGAATTCTTTTGTAATAGATTTCATTATCAACACTATTTTCGGCTAATTCAATATATGTATCTCTATCGATAACTACTGTGATGTTACCTTTATCAGATCTTGTTATGTAAATTTCAGGATGTTCTTTTAGGAAAATTTTTGTTTTATCAAACCATGAATTAAATTCGGAATATTGGGAACATGAATTGTGTAAAAAATTGGTGATAATATTGGTTATTCTAGAAATGTAAATATTCTTTTTTTCAGGATCCTTTATTTCATTTATTGAAAATTCAATATCTGCTAAAATATTTTTTATAGAAATATCTTTTATAGTAGGTTGAAGACTAAATTTAGGGCCTAATGATAACATATTTTTGACTTCATTGGGAATTATATTATTTGTTAAATTTTGAAACCAATTCTCTTTAATTTTTATATTAGTCCTAGAGTTCTCTTTCAATTCTTTGATCTTTTTTAAATTTATTTTCTTCACATCATTAAATTTTTTATTATAATTATTTGTCTGTTTGTTTTTGAAAGAATTCCAAATATTTTGTGGAAGAGCTTGGATGATCTGTTTTTTTAAGTTATCCTTTTCATTGAGTAATCTCTTAATATGTATATGTGTAATATGTATTTCTAAATTCAAAACCTTTTTGTTCAACCTTTTACCTAAATTTTTAATATTTTGTCCAGTTCTTCCATCGTGGATGTCGATTGAACCATATACATCCTTAGTTCTGTCTTGAATATGTCTCGGTGTTAAGCCATAAGTTCTACATTGAAGTAAAAATATTTTTCTGTTATTCTGAGATGCCAATTTGATGTTGATATTTGCCCATTTCTTGAGATGACGCATATAGATGATTCCATATGTTGATGCAATATGTTGGTAAAACCCCATACTTATTAGTAATAATTCGTATTAGCAGCTGTTTATTTCACAATTTAGAAATATTTGTGAGGATGCAGCAATTGGCTTGGAAATTAAACTCCTATTTTAATTTAGTGAAAGCTTTCGTAATAGTTTTATTACTTCGTCAGTCACGCTAAAATACAATGTATAACTAAAAATGAAAAATCAAAAAATGGGTACTTACATTAAACGAGTAAAATATATAAATTAAAATTCAGAAAAAACAGTGTAAAAACATTGATATATGCTTGAGACTTTTCAAAAATTATTGTCAATATGAAGTTGACAAATGGATGATATAACAGAAATATTCGTGAAAATTATTGTAAAAGGTTGAACTAAGATATTGATGAAAAATTATTATTAGATCTGTGATTATTTTTATTTAATTTTGTCTCAATGTCCAGAATATTAGAGTAAATAATGTTTAAATTTTGGAAATCACTTTTCTTGTTCAATTTATTTGGTTCATTTTTTATATAAACCATTTCTAAAAAACATCTTTTGAACAAATTATTTTCTTTGGTTAAAATAGAAACGTTATTGAAATCTATGGAATGTCCTGTTACACCAACGTGCTGTGACAAAGCACAAGCATTCGGTCTTAAAAGAATATCGCTCTTATGTGAAGTAATTCGTGATTTTGAATTTCTTGAGGTCTCACCAACATATTTTTTATCACATTCTTGACAACTGATTTTATAAACAACTCCAGTCTGATCAAGTATAGGTGTTCTATCTTTTAATTTTGTGAATAATGAGTTAACAGTTTTGATAGGTTTATTAGCCAGAACTATGTTTTTTTCTTCTTTCAGTACATTACTAATTTTGGGAGTGAGTTCTTTTATGTATGGGAATGATCGAAATTTTTTTATGATATTTTCTTGAGAGTCTTCATTATTATTTATATAAAAAATGAACCAAATAGATTGAACAAGAAAAGTGATTTCCAAAATTTAAACATTATTTACTCTAATATTCTGGACATTGAGACAAAATTAAATAAAAAGAATCACAGATCTAATAATAATTTTTCATCAATATCTTAGTTCAACCTTTTACAATAATTTTTACGAACATTTCTGTTATATCATCCATTTGTCAACTTGATATTGACAATAATTTTTGAAAAGTCTCAAGCATATATCAATATTTTTACACTGTTTTTTCTGAATTTTAATTTATATATTTTACTCGTTTAATGTAAGTACCCATTTTTTGATTTTTCATTTTTAGTTATACATTGTATTTTAGCGTGACTGACGAAGTAATAAAACTATTACGAAAGCTTTCACTAAATTAAAATAGGAGTTTAATTTCCAAGCCAATTGCTGCATCCTCACAAATATTTCTAAATTGTGAAATAAACAGCTGCTAATACGAATTATTATTATATATATATATATATATATATATATATATATATATTGGGCGTTGTAAAAGTGATGTCTAACATATTAAATACTCATAATCATGAACAGGAAAGTGACAGTGCAATCAACAGACAAACATTAGGTATTAAATTAAAAAAAAATCAGACGATATGATCGCTGAAAGGCCATATAAAATAATTCGTAGGGAACTTAAATTAAATTCTAATACTTTGTCAACTTTAGCAGGAAAAGATATACAATATATTAAACGCAATATTTACAGACACAGAAATAAATCATTTCCAAAATTATTCCAAAACGTTTCCGATGTGCGTAAGAATGTAAATTTTATTTTCATTACGTATTTATATATTTGTCAATAAATAATGATGAAAAATATGTTTTTAATCATTTTCCCAATCTAAAATGTAAACAGTAGGTGCCTCATACATACACCTCAAAATCGGCAATCGGCATTTACTCCTATCTCCAATAAGATCTAGACACATTTGCTAGATAGAGACGATTTTTACTAATGACTATTTTCCCGGCGTAGGTAGGTGTTTTTCTATGCGACTAGACTAGAAATGTATCTCATATCCCGCCTCACTAATCAAGTTTCGGCTAGGTACGCTAATAGGGCAGCATATTTTGTTCTTGTACCCGGGCGGCGGATACCCTAGGCTCGGCCCTGGCCACCTTTTATTGGATGCATATATTATTATGTGTTAATAAAAAATCAATCTCGAATTTATAGATTTATTACGAACAAATTATCATCCACTTGACAACCCTGCTATATTATCAACAGAACGTACGCAATTTTATTTATTATTTACCGACGCTGTTGCCAATACAGTTTACAGGCGCTTGCAGGTTATCGTGGAAGGTTTTTTTGCTGCTTTTCGTAGAAAATTCAGTTTTGAGAAAAAGCGTAATGCATTGTGAGCCACAAAGTGGAAATTACCAGTGCAAACCAAATATTTCAGAAGTTAGTGATAATATATTTTTGACGCCATTTTGCATTTGCTCATGAGCGTACACATACCGTAGATATAAATGAAAGAATACAGAGCAGGACCTGTCACAATCAATTCTCGAATGCTTTAGAGATCATCTTTTTTAAAATGGGCAGATTGAGAATCACAATACTTCTGTGAATAAATTAATATTAAAATATTACTTGAGAATTCGAATTTTCCATGAAACAAGTAAACACCTTGACAGCATTAGAAAAAGAGATCAAGAAGTATCAATACTAAAGTTGTGTTATTTACAGTAGATTAACCCTTAAGTGCTCGCTTTGGCGTAAAAAGTACGCCACTTAACCAAAAACCAACCTGAAATCAATAGTAATCGTCAAAACTTTACAAACGCCCATGTAACCTCCCACCTATAAGTCTGCTTTCCGCTACTCAAGCAGCAACACGAATCGCGCGGTTAGCAATTCTCCAGGCTTTGCTGAAGTGGTACTAGTTCCGAGCGGAGTATAAAATACGCCAAGCGACTATGTAAGTATATTTTTTCATTTCTTTGTTTTTTCTTTAATTTACAACGCCTATTATTTTTTTGTATTTAGGTATTCCATCCCAGTAAAAGACCCTAAGAACTTAACGCAAAATGAAATGGAAGCAATGATGCTCAAAATATTGGAGTCACCTGATGACGAAGAAATTGTTGCAGGCTCTGATAAAGACGATTCTGACGAAGAAATTCAAAGAAGTGACGACGACTCCGGTTCAGAATTAGAAGCTGATAATAATGACTTACAGGAACGCGATGATACTGTTTCAGAAGACTCAGAAGAGGAAGTTGGTCGTAGCATCTTCAAAAGTAAGGACAAAGGCCTAAATTGGAGTAAGACACCTCTAAGAAGTAAGTTTGCCAGGCAATATGCAAAGAATATTGTGAAAATATTTCCTCGACCATCACTAAAGCGTGAAAGCGTCACAGATGAACTAAGTGCCTTCTTCCAATTCATAACATGTGAGCAAATCGAAAAAATAGTAAAATATACAAAAATATTCATAACATCTGTTCAGGATAACTTCAAAAGGGAAAGAGATGCAAAAGAAACTGGCAAAGAAGGAATATTAGCTCTTTTCGGCTTGTTATACTCATCAGGGCTAAAGAAATTGAGTCACACAAATTTTCGCGAAATATGGATAACTGATGGTACTGGGTTGATCATTTTTCAGGCCTGCATGGGATACAAAAGATTTCTGTTTCTCTTGAGAGCTTTGAGATTTGATGATAAAAATGACAGGCCACAAAGAAGATCTCTTGACATGCTGGTTCTGATAAGGGAGATTTATGATGATTTTGTGGAAAAATGCAAAAACCACTATTGTCTTGGTGCTTATTCCATTTCGTGGCCGGTTCAGTTTCATACAGTATATACCAAACAAACCAGCTAAATATGGTATAAAGGTTTTTGCACTTTGTGACTCCAGGATGTTCTACGTTTCCAATTTCGAAATATATTGCGGAAAGCAACTGGAAGGGTTATATTAAATTTCGAATTCTCCCACTGATGTCGTGCTCAGATTGGTTGAACCATTTAAAAAAAACAGGAATCTTACCACAGACAACTGGTACACCAGTTACCCATTGGCTCAAACGTTGCTTGGAAAGAAAATAACACTTGTGGGGACTTTGAAGAAAAACAAAAGAGATGTTTCATTGAAGCTTCTTCCTTCAAAATCTCGAAGCATAAATTCATCTGTATTTCCATCCACTAAGGAAACTTCTTTGGTGTCATACTGTCCGAAAAAAAATAAGGTTGTACTTCTCCTCTCGACTATGCACAACGACGATTCCATTGACCCCGATACTCTGAAACCACAGGTAGTTTTATTTTACAACTCAACCAAAGGTGGGGTGGACAGCGTGGACCAGATGTGCGCAAATTACACTGTTCAAAAACGAACCAGACGATGGCCGTTAGTCGCCTTTCATCAAATTATCAAATTATGAATATAGCAGGAATTAACTCGAACATCATTTTCAACGCATTTCAGTCGAAAGGAGAAGAAAGAAGGATTTTCCTAAAAACCCTATCAATGTCTCTTATGAAACCTTTTTTGACGATGATATCTAGTACAAGAAATCTACCTTTTGATGTGAAAGAGTTTCTAAAAAATTATCGGCCTCCAATAGCTGATCCAGAAGAAGCTACAGTCGATGAAAAATCTAAGGGAAGGTGTGTCCAATGTGGAAGAAATAAGAACAGAACAACTACCATAAAATGCAACACCTGCAAAAAGCCCGCATGCAAAGAGCATGTCATTACTACACACCTCTGCTTGATTTGTAACTCTGCTCAAAATGATGGAACTCCAGAAAATACCCCATAGAATAATACTATTAATATATTTTGATAATTTTGAACATTTTTTTATAGTTAAACGCTCTATTTTTCGAGTTTTACTTATATATACTCATGTATGAAAAGATCTGCTTTGTACAATCAATATTAAACAAAATAATGTTTTTCTTTTTTTTTGTCAGCATTTGACTGTTATGAACAGGCTAAGGTGCTCTTTCCCTTGGTGGCATACAAAATACGCCAGGCGCCTAATTATGTTGAAATAATTATAGCGACCACCTAAGGGTTAATAAAAAATTGTTATTACTCAAAGGGGAAACTCTGCATGTATATTAAAATATTCACAAATTATAGTCGGTCTAGAAAGTATCCATTGTTTAATATTTCTCCTAATTGGATCATATTTCTCTTTTGTAACATTTTAAGACGCAGGTAATGCATCAAGAAGATTGTGCCAATAGTAGGGCATGGCCAAAATTACATGATAATACCATCTGTCACATATTGTTCATTGCAAGCAGGCTTATGTTTTATGTGATAATGTCTTAACTAGAAAAATGATAATTGGTGGAATAATCATATAGGAAAGGTGTTCAAAACGTTGAAGAATTACTGGAATTAACGGATCTCGGAAAAAGTGCAGTATATGAGACAATAAAGAGATTAAAAATCGGAATCATATGAGGAATGGATCAGTATCGGGAAGACCGCTTTAGTGGCCTTAGGACAATAAAATAAGCGCCTAGGTTTTCAAAAATTGGCTGAGAGGATTAAAAATCAACGAGTTATAAACGTGTGTCCAGAAACTCTCCGCAGGTCGCTGAAAAGTTCAGGCTATATATCAAGGCAACCAAAAAGAGTCCCTGCAATGACACCTCTGCAAAGGCAACGATGAATAGAATTCTGTCAATGTTTTCGAGAAGATAACATTGGTAATGCTTTTATATACGACGAAAGTTGTTTCCAGCTTGGTGCAAATAACCTAGAAATGCTATCATGTTAACAAGTTACTGTTCAAATTTCCCTCTAAAATAAGGATTTCGGGAGTAATATCTGTGAGTGGTGCTACACCTCTTTGTATAGTTGATGGTACATTTATTAGTGAACAATGTTGTGACATTCTGAATGTGAAATTTCTGGGAGTATTTTTTTATTCAGATATTTCCTTTGAAAATCACTGTTTAAATTTATCAAAATTTGCTATGGCAATTATAGGACAATATCCGAGCCTGGTTTCTTACTTGCAAGAAAAATTAGTTATTTTCCGAATCCCAATTCGGATTCTGGAAGCGCGAATCTACAGTGCAGGCACTTGATAATGTACTTGCTGACATAGTTGGGCTAATACGGTTAACGGTATTCTTTCAAAATCAACGTTACATGCAACCCAATGAATTGAATTGGATCTGGGATTGTTTAATTTATTTGACAGACGGTATGGAAGGAGTACTTTCATACTGTTCAGGCATTTTTTTAAATTTCTTACCTAAGTAGTATTTCTGCTTCTGCTCCTTTTTGTTTTATCTTTCACTGTTAGTATTTTTTTTCGATATTGGAACTCGTTTCCGCTTTCATATTTTGTTTGAATATATTTCGATTCTCTAGTTTATAATATTCATGTCGCTAACAATTATTGTATTTTATATTATTATTTTGTGACCTACATGTACATCTTTGAATTTTTGGGTAGTCAATAAACATATTATTCTATCAATAAAATATTGTACAATTTTTATTTAAACTTTTCACCCGATAATCAATATAATTCCCCATAACTGATATTCCATATTCCTGATATTAATTAATTTTTACATATAATAAGGAGCCACTCACGGCAACCAAATATTCAAGGCTGAGCAAACCAGAAAATATTGATGCGGTGCCTAGTGCAGCGTTGCCAAACCAGCATAAAGGACATTATCTCCAAACCTAACGATTGCTTGCGTTTACTACGGATTTATGAATGACTTGGTATGTTTATTTTCAGCTGAATGTTCTGGGAATCTTCAATTAACGTATTGTATTCGTCCACATATATTGTACTGCATAGTCTCAAGTGGAATAGCACACGTTAAAATCACAAATGCACAGCATGTAATCGGTGTATGTATTCAAGTTCACAGAGCCTCATATAAAATGAATAACTGCCGATAGTGATCTGCTAGTGCGCAGAAAGGACCTCCCCAACTACATATTATTTACAGTTAATGAGCTATACCTATAAATATAAATTTACTAATTGAATTCGTTAACAAACGTATTTATTTACAATGAACAGTTGATTTCAATATTCAAATAAACGAGTATGCAAATTATATTATACTATAAAATTAAGAATATGTCCCAGATTACATTATTTTTATGATTTTCTGATAAACAAACAATTCCAGCGTAAACAATTTTCTAACAATAATAAAATATAACAATGCACTGCCCAGAGCGTAGTTAACAACCACATCAATGAAGTAACCCAAATACCACTGGATATTAGATGTTTTTGAATTTGCTGATTGGCAGAATAACTTGGTACACAGTGTTGAACAAAATCATTATTACAAATCCGTTTCTTTGTAGTAATCATCTATTTGAGTCAATGAAATGTGAATCTCAACTTTATGTTATATATACGGATTTCAGCAAGGCATTCGATAAAGTTGATCACGACATATTACTACAGAAATTGGGTGGTTTTGGATTATTTTATAACCTACTTCGTCCATTTAATAGTTATCTAGAAAACAGATATATAATGACTAAATACAACGGAAACGCATGAGGGAACCTTGGGTCTCTAGTTTTTGTACTTTTTATTAATGATTGTTTTAAATGAAACTCAATGTTTATAACTAATTCCACAATATAATAAGAATGTTGAAAATTCTAAAAACTTGACAATTGTTTCGATAACTGAACATCATCGTCCTAATGACAGAAGTTACATTTCATTTGATGCCTACCTGATGTTTAGTAAATATTTTTGGCTAGACCAAGAAGTGACCTACCTTGTGATTGACTTAATAAATATATGATAAGAAGGTGTGATATTACAAATATTGAAGCTTAGATATTTTGAGCCCTATGGTGATATCCTGGATATCATTTTTCCAATTAAGATCAGTATAACTGTGCAATGATATAGAAAACCAGGAAAACTACATCTGCTGATCTTTACAATTATCACTTAAGAAGTCAGTTCAATAGTGAAGAACTCCTTAGATTTATTCGTTCATTGACGACTTCATATTGTGGGTTTCTTAAGTGTCTTCTAATTTACTACTCTTCAAGGAAATCCAGTTCTTGATTCTTATCAAAAATGTGTAGTACTTCTAGTTATGTGTTAGGTGTCAATGAATGATTGGTGTCAAGTAAATGTTTAGCGTGATGGGAGTCATCTAGTTGTTTTAATCTGTATACTCGTAAGTGTTCACTGTATCGGACTTCAAAATTTCTAAGGGTCTGACCCAACTAGACAGCATTATATTCTGGAGATTAGAGTTTATATATACCTGATTTCTTTAATGGTGGTATTTTTGTTTTTACATTTAACAATTTTGTACTTACGTTACTTTCTGTTTCAAAAGAAATTGTTGTATTCGTTGCTAAAGATATTATCTTAGAAATATTATTAGAGATATCTCCTGTATATGTGATGGTCTTACAAGTTTTTATTTCTTTGGTTTGTTTAGGAAATATTAGTTGAAATTCCACTTTTTCCTCTTTTTCATTAAATAGCTTATTTATCTTATTTAACGGATAACCGTTGAATGTTGCTATTTGTCTAATTATATTAATCTCTCTATCAAAATTACATTTGTTCATAGGAACTGAAAATGCTTTATGTATCATTGAATTATATGCCGCTGGTTTATGTGACATGGGGTGATTCGAACTATATGGAATTGCCACATCAGTGTGTGTTGGTTTTCGATTATTAATGTGGTTGGAAAATATATCTAATTGTCGATCACTACTTATAAATTAAGCTAATATGTCATTTACGTATCTATACCAAAATAAAACATTTTTTGAAATATCACTTTCAAAGATTTTTCTTTCTAAACTGTCCATAAAAATGTTTGCCAAAATAGGTGATATAGGGTTTCCCATTGGTAAACTTTCATTTTGAATATATATGTTATTGTCAAAAGTGAAATATTTGTGATTAATACATACATCAAATGAATTGAGTATATCTGATATTATTCCTGGATTAATATTTTTATCTTCTAGTAATTTCTTACAAGTATTAGACATTCTTTAGCTGGAATTTTAGTGAACATATTAGTAACTTCAAATGAAATAAGTTTAGAATTATCTTGTAAGTTGAATGTTTTTAATTTTTTAATTAGTTTCACTGAATTTCTAATTGAGTATTTAGATGCATATCCGTAACTATTAAGTATAGTGCTTCTTTGCCAATATATTATTACGAGTATTAATATAGGAAACTACAGGTATAATTGGTTTCGTTATTTTATGTAATTCAACGGTTCCATATAATTGTGTAATGAGGATTCTTTTTTACGATGAACCTCTTTTCGTAATAACTCATAAGATAATTTGAATTATTTAAAATATCCCTTACATTATTAGAAAACTTTTTTGTTGGGTCTGCTTTAAGAACTTTTACATCGCTGAATTCTATAAAGTTATATACTTTGGACTTGTAATTTTCAGTCGTCAAAATGACAGTTGTGTTCCCCTTATCAGATTCTGTAACTGTTAGGTTATTACCCTCTATCTTCTTTTTTATTGCATTTAAAACTGTAATGTCATTTTTTGTTTGACGTTCAACTTTTGAAGGTTCAATATTTTTGATTAAATTGGCAATTTTTAATTTCTCATAAAGAAAATTATTTGAATTAGATTTTAAAGCTAATTCTGACTCCGTAGCTATAATTTGTTTAATATTATTCGTAAATTTTGTTGGTATGCTGTACTTTAAACCTTTATTAAAAACTTCTATTTCACTATCTGTAAGATTAGTATCTGAAAGGTGGTGCAAAATGTGTTGGTATGTAGGTACTTACAGTTTCATGATGTTTAGAGTATTGAATTCTATGTTGTGTGTGTTCAAGTTTATGTAGCTTCTGTTCTTGTTTCTTAAATTTCTTGTGCTTCATCGTGCCACTTTCTCTGACTTTGTCATCTAAATAGTCAAATTCTACTGGATGTAGTTTGAACGTGAGTTCTGAATGTACAACTTTTATGTAGTTGTCTAAGGAATCTCTTATTTTAAACCATTTCTCACAATCTTCTTTTAGCCACACTAGTTGAGCACATTTTATTGCTTTTTGTGCTTGCGGTGTTTTAGTATGGCATTTTATATTCACATAATTTGGTATTACCACTTTTCTAAGGCATTCTTGGTTGAACCAAATGTTTTGTGATGTTTTGTAACGTTTTTGTAGTAACTTCAGGTACAGTCGCGTCAAATTTCTCTTGAAAATTTTTCAATGGAATCAACTGTCTCGACCCTTACTTCGTGGAATCTAATAATATTTAATTATTTCACTTTTGACAATAACATATATATTCAAAATGAAAGTTTACCAATGGGAAGCCCTATATCACCTATTTTGGCAACCATTTTTATGGACAGTCTAAAAGTAAATATTTCAAAAAATGTTTTATTTTGGTATAGATATATAGATGTCATATTAGCTGGTTTTATAGGTAGTGAACGACAATTAGATATATCTTTCAACCACATTGATAATTTTCACCCAAAAATTAAATTTATATTAGAAGTTGAAGAACATGACTCAATCAATTTTCTTGAATTGAAAATTCAAAGAGTTAAAAGTGTACTTGATTATTCAATTTGCCGAAAACCAACACACACTGATGTGACAATTCCATATAGTTCGAATCACCCCATGTCAGATAAACTAGTGGCATATAATTCAATGATATATAGAGCATTTTCAGTTCCTATCAACAAATTTAATTTTGATAGAGAGATTAATATAATTAGACAAATAGCAACATCCAACGGTTATCCATTGAATATGATTAATAAGCTAATTAATAAAAAAGAGGAAAAAGTGGCATTACAACTAATATTTCCTAAACAAACTGAAGGAATTAAAACTTATGAAAACATCACATCTGCAAGAAATATTTCTAATAATATTTCGAAGATAATATCTTTAGCAACGAATACAATAATTTCTCTTAAAGCAGAAGGTAACGTAAGTAAAAAATTGTTAAATGAAGAAACAAAAATACCACCATTACAGAAATCAGGTATATATAAACTTAAATATCCAGAATGTAATGCTGTATATTTGGGTCAGACCCTTAGAAATGTTGAAATCCGATACAGTGAACACTTACGAGCATACAGATCAAAACAACCAGACAAATCCCATTACGCTAAACATTCACTTGACACCAATCATTTATTGACACAGAACTAGAAGTTTCACACATTTGTGATAAGAAACAAAAACCGGATTTCCTTGAAGTTTTGGAAATCAGAAAACACTTAAGAAACCCACAATATGAAGTCATCAATGAACAAATAAATCTAGGGAGTTTTACACTATTAAACTGTCTTCTTAAGTGATAATTGTAAAGATCAGCAGATATAATTTTCCTGGTTTTCTATATCACTGCACAGTTATACTGATCTTAATTGAAAAATTATATCCAGGATATCACCATAGGTCTAATAATATCTAAGCTTCAATATTTGTAATATCACATCTTTTCCTTATCAATTATATATATATATATATATATATATATATATACATACATATATATAAATACTAAACATCAGGAAGGCATCAAATGAAATGTAACTTCTGTCATTCTGACGATGATATTCAGTTATCGAAACAATTGTCAATTTTTTAGGATTTTCAACAATTTTCATTATATTATGGAATTAGCTAGAAACATTGAGTTTCATTTAAAACACTAATAAGAACTTTAGGAAAAACTATACGAATATAATTACATATACCTATTTATTTTAGGTGTGTCTACATTCAGTGAATTTTATAAATTCTGTAAATTCTATTTCATTATATAAAAATGTATTATTTGGCACAATGTAACTAATCACATATTCTTTCATGAAATAAAACCGTGAAGTTCATATGAATAATAAATAAAAAATTTCCTTTTCTCTCTATATTTGTAATGTTCGATCATAAAGTGTCTCCTTCCTATTTCCAATTTTCCACAGAATTAGTGCACACATATTTACTGAAAATTCAAAGTTGAATGTCTACTTATAATCGCATTATCATATATAAGGAAGAATGAATAGGATTATTTCTATATAAAAAAAATCGTTGATAAAACCACAAATCTCTAATATAACTCAATATATTGACTGAATTTATTAATTAAAATGCATGTTTTTTCAATACCACGTTGTTTGACATAAAAAAGAGTAAGATGTTACAAATCTTTAACCTCTCAGTTAAATAAAAAAGTTTCATACTTATCAGATGTAGCCATAACAAGTTTGTCAACAAGATTTTCTAATTATTTCAGGTGAATTGGATATGTTGATGGTATAATTTGGTGAGACGATAATAGATGAGAATGATTTGATTTTGTTTCCAGTCTAAACACATGAAAATGAAACTCTAGTTAATAAAAAAAACACGGTTATAGACCGGGAAAAATTTCTAAGTACCTATATATCATTAATTTTTTCCTAATAATTGTAATCACTGACAAAAATATATAAACACAAACGTAAGACGTCAAGTAAATATTTTCCAACGCTAGATAATTAGTTTCATTCATTATGAAAATTTAGAAAGTTACTTGACCAAAACCTCAAGGAATTCCAGTCATTCGAATAAATTTTGTATGTAATTTCTAACATTACACAATCGATTTTATGAAAAAAAAATTACCTGATTTCTCAAGTTTCGATTCAGTTAATCCAAATTAAAATGGAAGAACACCGCCACTATTTTCATTACCACGTGTACACAGAACTAATGTTGGTATATTAGTCTAATTTACCTACTGAAATTGACCATTTCAACTTTCTCTCTATAAATATCAACGACATCAACGCGGAATAGCTATCACTGAATGGATTCTTCATTCGATCATTTTCATCGGTAAAATTGAAAAGCAACAAGGTTGCCATTACGAGGAGACTAGAAGAAATATTTCAGTTCGAGTTAATTTTCAGATATAATTTTTGACTATACACTGTATATGACGCGGAGGGTCAATTTGAAATCTTCTCCTATCAACATCTCCCTTGCAATAAATAGGGGGTAGATATCTCTCTTAGAATCTAATGGTACCCTAACTTATTATTTTTTGATAATCACTACCCAAAAATGCTTAATGCTTAATACGATATAGACGTGTCTCACGTGGAGCTGATAATAAATCGATTTAAATCGTCTAAAAGTGCTTTATATTCTTGGAAACTGTCATTACTGTTAGAAGTAAGTATATACTGAGTATTGTCACTCTATTTCACACATTATTTTCAATCAGTATCCTGTAAAGTGAAATTATGTTTTCACTATGTGCCGAAACCGAGGGAACAAAACAGAAAACAAAGGTGACGATAAACTGCACTCAACTGTGAAAACATTAGTGGCAAAGCTTAGTACTGATATTTCATAAATCAACTCTTAAAAAGTATATCAGATAGTATTTTGAAGCAGAAGGAGAAAAAAATTGAAGACCTGAAAGCAAAAACTAAAGAGTTGGAGAATCTACTAAGAAGTCAGAGGGTTACTATAGATTATCTTGTAAAGCGGCAGAACATACAAGAACGTTTGGATCAGCGTAAAAATATTAGGTTCTATGGAGTAGATGAGAATGTTGGGAAAAAGTGTATGGAAACAGTGCTGGATATCTGTAATATTAAAATGAACCTAGAAATAGATGAAAAGTGCATAGATTTTAGTTATAGAATTGGAAAGTTTAAAAGACACAAAATTAGACCAATTTTAGTTACTTTTACGTGTATGTTCTATACAAATACGGTTTATGAAAATAAGAAGCTACTTAAAACCTCAAATATCATATTAAGAGAAGATTTAACATCTAAACAAATGAAGCGAAAAGGTAGGCAATAATCGAACAATATGGACAAAGGGCGAAAACATATTTTTGAAAATGGCCGATAGATATGAAACATCGTTAAACATATTGAGCAGCTTGAATTCCAGCTAGTAACAGAGGCTGATTAAATAAAAAGTATCTTTTCTCCAATTCCAATCTAATTTTTGTCACTATTATAGTATAATTATTAGGTTCTTCGTGTTTCTTTACTTATATTCTGCAATTTACACTCTATTATTATTTTTTATTATTACTTTTCCGCCCAACCCATCTATATGCGAGAATTTTGAGTTATTTTTACGTTTTCCATCAACAACAACACGAAAAAACGGTTTTTAGAAAAAAAATCATGTGTGTATGTCGTCGTCGTCGTTGGCCACTTTTTCTTACATGTCTTGTTAGCACGATACAGCCTCCGGAGTGCAATAAGTCACTAATTTTATGATTGAATATTGTTAAGAACATGTCACAGATGAATCCTATTGATTTTCAGCTAACCAGAGACAGTACAACGGGTGCAATGGTACTTGAAGTACGACATTTTGTCATTTTTTGAGAAATTTCAGTTTGATAGCACGATACAGCCCCCGAAGATCAAGTCACAAATTTTACGATTGAATATTATTAAGGACATTTCACAGATGAGCCCTATCGATTTTCAGCTTACCAAAGCCTATACAATAAGTGCTACAGTACTTTAAGTACGATATTTTTGTCATTTTTGGAGAAGTTTCAGTTTGTGAGCACGATACAGCGTCCAGAGTATATACAAGTGACCAATTTTATGATTGGATATTATTCAGAGTGTCTTAAACATGAACCCAATTGATATTCAGCTCACTAAAGTCAGTACAACGGATGATATGGTACTTGAAGTATCAAATTTTATTCATTTTTAGAGAATTTTCAGTTTGTTAGCACGATGCAGCCTCCAGAGAGTATACGATTGATAAATTTTATGATTGAATATGGTTCAAGGTGTCTCACAGATGTACCCTATTGATTTTCAGCTGACTATAGCGAGTGCAGCGGGTCCTATAAATTCAGATTTATTGCATTTTAGGTTACTTTTGGAGTAATTTTGGTTTGTTAACACGATGCATCCCCCGAAGTGTATACAAGTGACAATTTCATGATAGAATGTTAATCAGGGCATCTCGTAGATGCGGAAAAGTTAGTTCAAGTCTTTAAAACCGTTTATTTTTTTTTAGTTTGTGGTATTTTCAATGGAATTAACTTATATCTGTTATCTCTATTCAATTTTTTCAACAAATTTTGCGTTAATAATTTTTTAAATTTTATAAGATTCTCTGTAGCAATTGGATGACCTAGTGTTAAATTTCTTGTTAACAACCATTTATTACTTATAGGTTTTATTATTATGATTTTTATTTGGTTTTTAATAGTTTGTGTTTGGATGGGTTAGGTATTATGAGCTCCGTAAATATTGCATGTCTGAATGCGAGGTCATTAGTTCTTTCATTACATAAAGTCAAAAGAGTTATCTCAGATAATAACCGATATTCTTTTGATTTGTGAACAGTGATAACATACATATAGATGGTTTTGATATATATATATATATATATATATATATATATATATATATATATATATATAAAAGAGATGTAGGAATATCGCGTGATATGTTAACAACAACAACAAAGATATTCATGGGTATTTCACGCAAAATAAAGGGCTACTGAAATAGAGTGGTAACCGTGGACATGCATGTTTCTGGCTCATTTTGCCTCATCAGCACGGTATAACCAAATAAGGATGTGAAATTTGGGAGCAAAGATGTTAATCGAAACATTGGAAAACACAAAATAACGGATTTCAGCAGGGAAACCAAACGCTCATTTGTGTCTTCAATTGGAAGTTCCCGAGTTTTCAGGACATCAACCAACATCGACACGGAGGCGCATATAGCCCCCCCGCCATGAACCTTCCGACCCATAGTAAATTACAAAGAGATGTAGGAATATCGCGTGATATGTTAACAACAACAACAAAGATATTCATGGGTAATTCACGCAAAATAAAGGGCTACTGAAATAGAGTGGTAACCGTGGACATGCATGTTTCTGGCTCATTTTGCCTCATCAGCACGGCATAACCAAATAAGGATGTGAAATTTGGGAGCAAAGATGTTAATCGAAACATTGGAAAACACAAAATAACGGATTTCAGCAGGGAAACCAAACGCTCATTTGTGTCTTCAATTGGAAGATCCCGAGTTTTCAGGACATCAACCAACATTGAAGACACAAATGAGCGTTTGGTTTCCCTGCTGAAATCCGTTATTTTGTGTTTTCCAATGTTTCGATTAACATCTTTGCTCCCAAATTTCACATCCTTATTTGGTTATGCCGTGCTGATGAGGCAAAATGAGCCAGAAACATGCATGTCCACGGTTACCACTCTATTTCAGTAGCCCTTTATTTTGCGTGAATTACCCATGAATATCTTTGTTGTTGTTGTTAACATATCACGCGATATTCCTACATCTCTTTGTAATTTACTATGGGTCGGAAGGTTCATGGCGGGGGGGCTATATGCGCCTCCGTGTCGATGTTGGTTGATGTCCTGAAAACTCGGGATCTTCCAATTGAAGACACAAATGAGCGTTTGGTTTCCCTGCTGAAATCCGTTATTTTGTGTTTTCCAATGTTTCGATTAACATCTTTGCTCCCAAATTTCACATCCTTATTTGGTTATACCGTGCTGATGAGGCAAAATGAGCCAGAAACATGCATGTCCACGGTTACCACTCTATTTCAGTAGCCCTTTATTTTGCGTGAATTACCCATGAATATCTTTGTTGTTGTTGTTAACATATCACGCGATATTCCTACATCTCTTTGTTATTTACTATGGGTCGGAAGGTTCATGGCGTGAGACTCCATGAAAGTGTAACTGTTCTCAACGAAACCATCATATCAACCATTCAAATGGGAAAATATGAATCACCTCCGTGGACACACATAATATCAAACATTTAACTTAGAGTGCACGAAGTTTCGGAAAAATGACACCAACACTATCTTATATCAACAAATGTTCAAAAGTATCGTTCATTAACATCATGGGGCAATGACTAGTATACAGTGTGACAATTTCAAAACTTACAATGGGCTATATCTCACGAACGAAAGATGATATCAAAAAATGCTCAAAACCGTGTCTAGGATAGGAAGGGGGAACTAAAATGACATAAAAAAGAACTCGCCCCCATCAACCCCCTAGGCCCCACCTACCCCAACTGAAAAAGTTTGAATGGCAGACCCCTACTTGTGACATCATTGACAAGCGTACAAAAAATGCTATCCAACGGTATGAATAATAATGGTACAGGGTGAATAAATATTACAAAACCTTGCCTTAAAAGGAAAATTATATTAAGCTTTTGTTGAACTACAAATTTGTTAAAAATGTCAATGAAGTAAATGTTCAAAGTGGGTTCCGTTGTTTTGTATGCAATAGTACAGCCTATTTTCAAATTCTGCACGAACTTTGACAAATGTTGTTCTAGTGATAGCGCGACATGCTTGAGTAATTTTTTCCCGCAAGTCCCCAAGTGACGCAGGTTGAGTTTTATACACAACTGACCTGAGGCAACCCCATAAAACAATCAGGTGGCTCTAAGTCTGGTGACCTCGGTGGCCACTCAATAGAATCTCTCCTTCCAATTCATTTGTTCGGATAATTAGTATCCAACCAGTACCTAACTCCAGCTGCTTAGTGAAGAGGTGCTCCATCTTGTTGGTAGTGCAGCAAATCTTCTTCTAGAGCTAGATTGCCTTGGTCATCCCGTTGAGTCCCTAATTCATGCACAATTAAAGGTTGGATGGTGTTTTCCAGCATATCCAGATAAATGTCGCCATTTAAATTGCCTGGTATAAACAAGGGGCCAATTAAAGCATTCCCTAATATCCCTGCCCAGACATTAAGTTTTTTAGGGTTTTGAGTGTGACCTTCTCTAAATCGATGCGGGTTCGTATCACTCCAGTACCGACAGTTTTGTTTATTCACATTGCCATTCATCATATAAATACATTCATCACTAAAACAAATATTTTTCAATAGTCTAGGTTCAACGCGAATTCTTTCAGTCATTAGTTCACAAAACTCAATTCGTCGGTCTGGGTAATCATCGCATAGTTCTTGAAGAATTTGCGTTTTGTACGGGTGAAACCTATGTAATTTCAACAGCTTCCTGACCGACTCACGTGATAGTCCTGTCATTGTAGATACCTAACGTGTTGATGCAGTAGGCTCTATTGCAAATTGCCCAAGGACCTCAACTTGGCTTGCTTCATTCAGTAATCTTGGAGTATCCCTTTTTTCATTTTGCACTGATCCTGTTTCCCTGAATTTTTCAACTAAATCGCGGATGTACACGTGACTTACATATTTGTCCAGATGCCTCTCATTAAATATTTGAGCTGTTCGTAAATAACCTGGTTCTGGGAGCCAAATATGAAAATGATCTCCACACGTTCAGGTATACTGTAAACCATCGTGACAACTACAGCGAATGACAGTACTGATCGTACACAATGATGACACTATTGACATTGGAATGTCTCAAATAAACAAAAAATTATTGACTGCGACAGAAACCAAAAAACAGATGTTTACAACTTGTTTTTGCAAAGACGGCAAATTAAAGTTTTCATTCAACAACAAAAAGTCCCCTCGGACACTTATCATTGAAAATGAGGTTTTATTGGCCTTTAAATTTTTAACATTGTATCATAAGTAGAGTTCCGCCGTTTGTTTTTAAAATTGTTAGATAATAATTTGGTAATTATTGATACACCCTGTACCATTATTATTCATACCGTTGGATAGCATTTTTTGTAGGCTTTTCAATGATGTATCACAAGTAGGGGTCTGCCATTTAAACTTTTTCAGTCAGGGTAGGTGGGGCCTAGGGGGTTGATGGGGGCGAGTTCTTTCATATGTCATTTTAGTTCCCCCTTCCTATCCTAGAAACTGTTACGAGAATTTTTTTATATCATTTTTCGTTCGTGAGATATAGCCCATTGTAAGTTTTTAAATTGTCACACTGTATATACTGCAGAGTTATACGCCATCTGGCAGGCATTGAGATATGCTGGTACCTGGGAAACATCAAAATGGTTGATATATACAGACTCTATCAGTGTACTGGGAGCTATATCGGACATATTCTCTAGAGACCCGTTAGTAAAACAAATCCTCTCCACACTCGAGTGGTTGAGAGATACGAAAAAAAATGTGACGTTCATCTGGACCCCAGGTCACGCTGGAATAGAATGGAACGAAATTGACGATGCGGCAGCATGAAACGCTGCGTGAAACGGACAACCAGAAGACATCAGCATTTGCCCAGACGATGTAAAGAATCATTTCAAGAAAAAGATACTCAACCAATGGCAGGTTGAATGGACAACTGAAAAATATCAAACCGTCCGTAGAACCATGGATTTTGAAAAACACCCTAAGTAGACGGGAGCAAGTGGTCATAACGGTTTTGAGAATAGGCCATACCAACCTCACCCATATTCAACTTCTGAAAGGAGAACGACCGCCAGTATGCATTCGCTGCGACCAGCCTTTATAAGTTTCGCATATTCTCTTGGACTGCTCTGAATATACTAATATTCGATAAAAAATTTTTTTTATCATTTCAATGAGAGACATTCTTTAGAGAACCTATTAAAAAGAAACAATCGAGTTCCTAAGACTTACCCAACTAGTGTATAAAATCTGATGTGAAAGAGGAACAACAGCTCTATTGCCTCCTTTCGTAACAGACACGTTGAAGGGCTAACAAAAAAATTTGCTAGTACCCTTAAATAAAATGCTACACACTGTAAAGATGAAGATAATATGCTAGATCACTAGTTGCGTGACCGTTTTGCAACGGGTTTAAGTCATAAATGGCTCGGAATATAATTAAAACCAAAATAGCCCTACCTTTTAAATCCAGACAGCAACGAAGAACATCCAATCCCCACTAAACAAGGAACATAACAAGTCTTTCTGTGATGTTCTTTTGAGAGACTTTTCGTAATGTTTATTTAAAACGTTAATAAGATATCTCCTAGATGTCTTAATTGTATTACCAACTCTATTAACATCCATGTCATGTAAATAAAACATATTTTGATGTACACAATAATACTTGAATTCGCAGTTACATAGACATCCTATGAACTTTTTTTTAGCAACTTCCTATAGGAAACATTCATACGATGTTTATTTGTATACTTCTCACTAATATCACATACAGAACGTTACTGTAATATTACAAATCAAGATGTTTCTATGATGATCACATGTTGCAGTTACTTTTACATCTTTTGAATTAGTTTTCAGTTACTTCCTTCGATTACGTCTGTACGATGGTAGTTCATAAAACTCTCAGTAATATCTCATATTAAACATCACAGTAACATCAAAAAAATAGGAAAACAGAAGAGGAACTGACGAACGAAATAAACAGTAGATTTATCTGTGGAAACAAATGACAAGCATGAAATTGCGGATGGTTTTCAGTTTTGTGTTATATTATATTTGCAGGAAGCACATTGTTTGCAAAAAGTACTTGAATGAAGTGGTCTTCGTTTTCGTTAGTTCCTACTCAGCTTCAGTTTCTATACTTAGTTATAATTCTTGTTATAATGGACGAACAACAGTTGTTATCGGTAAGTACCTATTCCAAAATCATAAATATTAAAACTTAATACTCATTCACGACTTTAATCGGCTATTGTGCATTGAAATTCCAGGTGTCGGGATGGAACCCTAAAATAGAGTTTACAAAATAAGGGTTTTTTCAAATTTTAAAATATTTTAGTTCGTAAGAATATTTTAAAAACGATTCACAACATTTCAAATCCTAGATATGCATTATATCCTACAAAAAACTTTATATTGCAATAGGGTTGATATTATTATTAATAAGAAAACATGCTCATATGTTTGCAGAGATTTGAATCTAGAAAAAAATATTTTCAATGTTCAAGATGTTTCAGAAGCTACTTACATAAATAAAATGAAAAAAATAGTTGGTAATTATGTAAAGAAAAGGAAGTATCTATTTCAGATAGTCTGATACAGACATTGTATTAAACAATACAAAAAATATTGAATCAAGTATCTCTAGTTCTAGTTTTTGTCGTAGTAGTCATAGCCATCAATAGAGTTTTGCAGGTTTAGAAAGTTTTAACATTAATACTAACAATTCTTTTGAACAAATAGAGACTTTAAAAACATAAATTTCTCTTAAAAGGCTCTTTTCCATTTGAAAATACACTGAATACAATAAACAAGCTGTAGTGTTCCCTTACAATGGTACCTGTATTAATTTAGTTGAAGAATATGTAACTTATGACGCTGAATGCTCCAGTCAACAAACAGAATTCAATTATTTATTTTTGTAGAAACACAGCTCAATTGGATACAATTAATTATAAACTCATTTAACTTGATGATGTGTTCATATCTCTTCTTCATAAGTAGTTTTTTTTTGTATACAGTGTGTTAATAATGCTTAGTTTTCATCAAGTTACAATTCCACGATGTTCATATACAAATGTCCTAGGATGAAAATAACAAGATGAGAATAGTATATTATTTTATACAGAGAAGAAGTATGAATTTTCATGGCACACATGAATTTACCTGCCAAACGGAGTGAGGCATGTAATAGAAGGTAAATTATGAAAAGTCACTTCTCGAAATTAAATATGTTATTATTCCTCTGAAGAACCCCGCATGTATCTTATGGTAATTGGGTCCCAGTCAATTGGCTGAAAATCAAGTTTGATGTAGTTTATGATGAACGATCAAAGGTCTCCATGGGCACAATTTGATCTAAAGTCCAACATTCCAACAAAGAAAAATAAACTTGAACGTTCAAGCTGGTACAAGTGTTGCTAATCAAGATTCGGAGTCGTCAGCATCAGATTCGGAAGATGAAAACATTCTATAGCAGGAGACTTATGATGATTCGAGTAACACCAGCAATCAAGCAATCAGTGACGAAAGTCAGTTGTAAGTTAATTTAACATTTTTATATTTACATTTCATTGATTTAACCTGTATATTACTATTCAATCTAATGTTGGTTTTACTATTTAATCTAACCCAGACTATTTTTCCCGTATTCGCAATTTATTATTCATTGGAATGGAATAAAAATTGTGATACCTTCATATATCTACCCTATACATTTTCAAAATCGATCCACATAACTGTCAAACTAAGCTGGGTCAAGTGGTTTGGTGTGGTAACCAAAGATTTGATATGACAACCAAATTGTGATGAAGACGTGTCAAGTCGAAGTGACATATGCATTTTTCAAATTATTTTCTATAACAGCAATATGTTAACGGATTCGTCAGACGAAGAGCTTGAAGCTACTTTAAATGCCGCATGCAATGTGCCTTATAACTAATTGCCATTATTTCGGAGATATTTGCAATATTCAGTATTTGAAGATTTAAATAAAATTCATTTGAAATATAAAAAAGTTCATTATATTTCCAAAAAAACAATAGACCTGACAACAATGTAAATACCACCATAATATTGGCCATATTACAAAAGACTTACGAACCAAAATTTATGAAAATCGTGAAAGGCGTTTCCGAGTATTGAGGCGCATAATTACTGAGAATTTTGTTCAAACAATTCTTTAATAAAATAAACCATACATGATGATGTTCATTTCCTAGATATTTATTAATAACTAAGATAACAGTATTCTCAGTTGTTGTCGTTTTTTATCAACAAAACATGATTAAAACACTTTAATCCAATCATAAAATAAGTTTCATACTTACCTATGAAGTAGATGCTGCATTTGTTGAACTCGGTTTTGGTAGAATACCTTCTCATAGTAATTTATTTATACACGTCTCGCAATATAACGCCCACTTACGGTATTTTACAGAATAATTTAGAGGGAAAAACCGTCTACATAAAACCGATCGACTCATTCAACACGTTCAATGAATAAAATGAAAACATTTATTATGTTCGTCAGCAATCGTGAAGCCTACATTTAAATATGTTGTTTTTTATTATCACATGAATAAGTGTTATGTTTGGACCTAAGATCTAAGTTGGAATTTCTGGAAACGTTATTATCGTCTTCAGAGACCGAAAGTGAACTTCGGTTCCTGAATGAGGTAACTTGGTTATCGAAACGTGTATCAGACAGTGTGATTGTGAGTGGTGGTGTAGTTACGTGGGTGATACATAGGTACCTGTACATTAATTTAATACTCATTTGTTTACTTTAATATCGGTTTCATACATGAATATATGAAAATTAATGTGTGTTTTATTAATAATTTTCTCTTTTACATTTCAATACAAACAGTTAGAAATCAGTCTAAGAGACTATGCCTGAATTTCCTTTTCATTATCTCCTTGCTTCAATTCTTCATTTGTTATTCTACGTGGCCAGTATACAGGGTGAATCATTATTAAATGGAAATAATTCAACAGTAGAATCCTGACTACAAATTATTAAGACTTAACCCAAAGCATCTAAACAAAATGTAGTGGCTTACTGAGTTACAGGGTGTTTATTTAAAAATTCAAAAACGATTTATGCTCAGTACTTTAAAACTGTTCCCAATACATATATTACATGTATTTTGATGTTTTATTACAGATGCCTGAAAAACACAAGAAATGGGATCCTCGTGGTATGGTGAAAGCTTTGAATGCTTTGCGTAATAAAGAGATGGGATATCTAAAAGCCTCAAAAGTTTTTGGTGTACCCAAAGGCACTGTGGAAAGATACTCAAAGTCAGATAAAAGCCCAGAAGAACATGACAAACTATCGATAGGCCGGAAACCAGCTTTCTCTGAACAACTAGAAAATTAACTAGTTCAATATGCATTAGCCATGGAACAACGGTTTTTTGGTCTGAGGTCGGGCGATATTAAACGAATGGCATTCCAACTGGCAATTAGGAATAAGTTGCCGCATCCATTTAATGGCGTTAGTAAATCTGCTGAAAAAAAATGGTTGAGGTTATTTTTGGAAAGGCATCCACAATTTACAATGAGAACACCGCAAGGCATGTCTGCAGCTCGTATCAAATCTTTTACTCCCGAAAATGTCTCAGCGTTTTTTGATCTCTATTACCCAGAATATTCCAAGCTTCATGATCCTTCCCAGAGGGTATTCAATGTCGAGGAAACGGGCAATACCATCGTTCAACATAAGCATAGTAGGGTTTTATAGTTGTAGGGAAAATAACAGGTTTCTACATTAACCTCCGCAAAAAGAGGTGAACTAATCACCGTAATAACTTGTATGAATGCTGCAGTAGTTTATGAAGAGAGAGAAAGAAGGATGACTGAGAAGTGTATGAATGCCGACATGCCGGCTGAGAAGTGTATGAATGCCGTCTGGAAGTGACTAAAAGTAAGGTATTGTGCATATTCATAGGTCGGTTAAAGTGGTTGCGAAGAAGGAGCAAAATATTAGGATTTGACCAATGGGATAAAAGATTTTGAAACGCAACGGTCAGATACAGCGAGTGAAACTTCGCAGTTTTTTGTGGCCTGAAAAGATTTGGTAGATACAGATAACGGAGTTTGGAAGAGGGTTTTTATGAAGCGATAAGGTGTCGGGTACTTTGAAATAATAATTGGAATTTCATAAGACGATATTTATCTGTATTTCTTATGTGGTAGTAATGTTAAAATCAATTTTTTGTTGATGTAAAGAAATATTAAATGTCGAGAAGAATGATATATTTCGTTATATGGTTTGGGCAGAATATATGAATTGTGTTATACAGGGGAAGTTGAAAATAAAAATCACAGGAGAATTTGGTATTTAAAACAAATTTGAACATATTGGGGGGAGCGGGGAGAATGGAAGAAAGGTGAGAGATAGCGGTTTTCAGACATCGAATGCTGATGTTAGTGAAATAGCTACATAACAGCTTCCATTTTAATAATCATATAATCATTTTATAGCTGTGTCTGTGACTACAATTTTCAATGTGAATGAAATTGCGGCATCCGATGCCTTAATACTATTCTTTTATAAGCTACTAAAATTGTTTATAACAATAGTTTTATAATGTATTTATACCTGATTCATAAATGATACCAAAGTTTCTTAAAAAAGTGTTATAAAATTTTTTTTAAACAATAAATGTTTATGAAACTCTTAGATAACACATATATAATTGCTTTATAAATATTATATAATTTGGATGCCAAATTGTTTTTGTGATAAATTTATAGAACAATTTTTTAAAAAAGCTTATATGGAACCTTTATATAATAAGTTGCATTCTTGAACGCTACAATAATTCTATATCAGAAAAAATTGTTACATACGCCAAAAATTATAAAACAACTTTGCTAGTTGGGATGTCTCAGGACTATTATTTTCCTGCAAACCTATGTTACTTTGTATATATTTAGCTGAACAGACCATTTTAAGAAATAATCCTGAAACACGTCAATTTTTGATTTTAATTTACCGTATTTTAAAATAATAATCTAATATACAGGATGAATTACTTTCGAGTAATGACGTCACCGTCATTTTTTTAAATGGAACACCCCCATTTTGTCTCAATTTTCGGATTACTCTAGCTAAGCTGATTCCAAAAATGTATCACATGTTGATTCCAGTTGGTACAAGGTGGACAAAAATATAATAGTTTTGTGTGTGCTCATAAAGTGACGCGTAACATTCTTTATTAGTTAAATTAACAATATTATCAAAAAAATGTATTGTCTAGCGGCGATTGGTTTGAATGTAACACCCTGTAGTTGGTTACATTTTTAGATTAATAAAAATGAGCTGTTTCCAAACATGTTTGGTACTTGTGGTCTAGCAGACAGAATATGAAAGAAATTATTTCTTATCAATTTAAAAAAAAACTTAATTAATTATAGTAATTATATTGATTATCTTCCACTTCTGAAATTGGTTCTAATTGTTTCGAAATTCTGCTAATTTCTTTAAGTTCTTCAAAGTCTATTTTCGTTATGTTCGGAATTTGGTAATTTCTGGAACCACTTAACGTTTCCATCTCAATTTTTGGTAGTATAAACGGCTTGCCATTACTAACTGGAATTTTATCAATGTATTTCTGGTTATTAGTCCACACTCCGCAAGAGTCTGGTATTCTGATTAAAATTGGAGACGTCACAAGAATATATATGTTACTTCTACATTTTGAACATATTTGTTGAGGTTTTACGGGTATAATTAATATTTCGTTTTCGGTGACTGGTTCGACGACTGTTTCTTGTAAATTTACTACAATGATGTGGCAATGTGAGAGGTCTTCTCCTTGGAGTAGTTGCGTTGTACAATTATCTTGGGATACAGGATTTTGTCGGCAATAATACGTGTCTTCTAGAAGATGGCATTCTTCTTTCTCGAATTGGTTATCTTCATTCTTGTGTGTCAAATAGGGAAATAGAGGGGTAAAAGTTTTATGATTTTGGATTAAAAGTTTTATAATTTTGGATAACTGGGAAAATATGGTGAAATACGTAGGTTTTTTCTTTAAGGATAGGTATATGAATTGCAAAAATTAATGTAGAATTGGATATAGACACTTAAGTGCCCAAAAATTGATAATAAGTTAATAAATTCTCAAATTTAGGAATTTGAAATACTTAATCATTTCGAAAATATCAGTACTAGAAACTATTTAGTTATGAAGAGAGTTTAATTTGGAAAAAACAATTGCATTTTCTAAATTGTCTATTAAGGTAATCGTTGATTGGCAATCTAAATAATTTGTGTTATAATTCCCTGAAAACTTAAATAACTTTCAAGAGTTTCTATTTCATTGTAAAATGCAGCTTGAATTTTCTCTAAATTATTTTTAAGTATCTTTTGATTATTGTTTAAAATATTTATAGATTTATTATAGTGTTCAATAAGTTTTTTGTATGAAGAGGTTTGTAAATTAACTTCTGTAATAATACTTTTCTGGTTTTTCTGCAGTAAATCAATTGCTTTGTTATATCTTCCTTCATCATCTGCATCTAATGTGCCAAAAAGCCATTTGTCAATTCCTCCTACGGCATTGACAAGTCCTCTTTCACTTCTGATATGGGGATATAAATTATTCAGTTTTATTTCTATAGAATTAATTAAAGATACTGTCCTTGTCAAAATACTTCATGCTAAATTATGATACGATATGGGGTTACTACTATTAATTATTTCAATACTATTTTTAATGATATATTAATGTTTGTTTTGGTTATTTACTTGCTTAAAAATAATGTCTAAATCTACATAGTGTATAAATGTATGTTTATTGTATATAATACGAGAATTTCCTAATTGGGTTGGAAGGATTAGGCTCTCGATTTTAGTGGTAGATACATCCTCTCCAATACATTGTATCTGCAGAATCATGATGTATGTTGTCATCAATGTCAGGAGGTTCATCATCGTTAGATTCCTGTAACAATTTGTTTGTTACTTACCTTGGTTTTCCAGTCAGATTTTTATGGTATGTGCCTTCATTAGTTTTAATAAGGATACCTTTGTGGCTTAGTACTTTAGTCTTTTTAAATTTGGGTAGTTTTTTATTTCTCTGTTTAGTTTTTATGTAGCATGTTTCTTGGTTTGCAAAATTTGGGGGATTCTAGCGTTTTTCATTTCGTTTTTGAATAATCTTTTCTTTTGTGGATTCATTATTTTGCTTAATCTCTTCATGCAATATTCTACTGTTTTCTTTATGATCTTGTACGTAAGTCGATATAATTAAATGATCGTCTAAATCAGAAGGATCGGGATTGTTTAGGTGACTTTTAATAATTTCGAAAGGCGTATATTCCGTAACTGAATGAATACTATTGTTATAACAGAAAATTGCATTTTTCATTAGTCGATCAGATTTCAAATTTGTATTTTGTTCTTGTAAGCATCGATAATGCTCGATTAGTGTTAAGTAGAATCTCTCGACTGGAGAGTTAGAATTACTATTTTTTGATGTTGTAAAGTGTAGATGGATGTGGTGTAATTTGCAAAAATCTTGAAGATCGAAATTTTTGAATTCTGTGCCTTGGTCAGACGTAATTTTGCTAGGTAGGCCGTGATGGGAAATAAATGCAAGTAATTTCGCAGCTACAGATACTCCTGTTATACTGTCTAACGGATAGGCTTAACCATATCTTGAAAATGAATCTTTGATTGTTGAATACGATTTGTTTAATATATAGAGAACGTCTAAATGGATATGTTCGAAAGGTCTTGAAGCTGTGGGTGTTAAATTGAATTTTTTAACTGGGGAATTTCTGTCATACTTATTCTTCAGACAAGTTTCACAATTATTTATGAAATGTTCTATTTCTTCTATCATTTTTGGCCAATAATATCTACGACTGAGGGATGATTTTACTTCATTTATACCTCTGTGACCTGATTTACTTATATGGTAATATTCTACTTCCTCTCGTCATTCGTCAACTGATTGAAATATCAGTGAGAATTTTGGTACACATGATAAATTTAAAAGCAGAATTTTTAAATCTTTTTTGTGCAGTTACTATAAACATTCGTGATAAGGGTTCATTTTGGAAATAGAGAGCATAATTTTGGTTAGGATTTATAAATTCCTTAATGAATTTTATTACGTTTGATTCATTGTCTACTACTGGTAATGTAATATATAAACGACTATTTTCGAATATTTTTTCTCTTTTTACTTTAAAAGAAATATTTCCATTGCTAGTAAAATATAATTGATTTTTATACATATTCAGTGGTTTTTCAGATATTGGAATTGATAAAATGGGATTTTCCACGGAAGTGTGTACTGTTTCGAAGTCATCATCTTTGTGGTTCGCTTCTTCGTCCAATGGGGATGAATTCATCAAGGTGTCTTATACGTCTCTTTCGTTTTCGTCTAAAATAGTTGTGAAATCAATATTGTCTGAATCAGAAAAATGATTTGTAGATTCGTTACATGAACTAAATCTTCCTAGTTCTTGATTTACAATTTCTTCAATGTCACCTAAATTAACGTCAAGTAATGCAGTTCCTAAAGCATTCATATTAGGGAAACGAGACAGTGCATCGGCTGCCTTGTTACTTCTACCTTTTAAATATTTAATATCGTTATCGAATTCTTCTAATTCCAATCGCCAACGCACAAGTCGTGAGTTAGGCTCTTTCAAATACATAAGCCATTGTAGGGGTTTATGATCTGAAAATATTGTGATTTTTTGACCAAATAAGTATGGTCTGAAATATTTACATGACCATACGATTACTTACAATTCTTTCTCTAGAGTGGAATAATTGATTTCGGCTGAATAAAGAGTTCAACTAGCGTAGCAAATAGGATGATTATTTTGGGATATTATAGCGCCTATGGCAAATTTTGAAGCGTCAGTCGTTAATTCGAAGGGTTTATTAAAATCAGGATATGCAAGAACTGGTTCTGACGTTAGAACATTTTTACAGTTATTCAAACAATTAATGAATTCAGGTGTATGTTCGACTGTATGATCTTTCTTTAAACATATTGTCATTGGTTTAGTTAGTTTGGCGAAATATTTTATAAATTTTCTATAGTAACCTAAAAGTCTTAAAAACGACTTAATATCTTTAGGTGTTTTTGGAATAGGAACGTTTTGAATCGCTCTGATTTATTCTGATCGGGTTTTATTCCATTAGGGGTTACAATGTGGCCTAAATATTCGACTTCTATACGTAGAAATTCACTTTTGTCAAGTTGTACCTTTAGCTGTGCTTCGCGTAATTTTGAAAATACTAATTTCAAATTTTGGATGTGTTCTTGAAGGCTCGTGCTGAATATGATGATGTCATCCACGTACACCATACATATCTTATGTTGAAGGTCTTTTAAAACTTCATTTACGGCCTTTTGGAATGTAGATGGAGCATTCTTCAACTCGAAAGGCATTCGAAGATATTCGTAATGTCCTCCGTCTACCTTAAAGGCTGTTTTCTCGATAGAGCATTCGCTCATCTGTATTTGGTGAAATCCGCTTGCTAAGTCGAGGGTGGTGAAATACTGAGCTCGACCCAGTTTGTCTAAAATATCGGATATATTTGGAATCGGATATCTGTCATCGATGGTTTTCTCATTTATTTTTCGGTAATCGACAACCAATCTCCATTTTTGAATGTTGGATGCGTCCATTTTCTTCTTAACAATCCATATTGCAAAGAACAAGATGGTCTGATTATATTTTTATCTAACATTTCTTGCATCTGCTTCCTGATTTCTTCTCTGTGTACGTACGGATATCTGTAAGACTTTGTATGTACGGGTATTTCGTCTTTTGTCCTTATAACGTGTTTAACATTTGAAGTAAAAGTTAACTTATCACCTGGTTTAAGAAATAAATCAGAATATTCTTTACATAATTTGTTGCTTTTCTTCTTTATTCATGTGGTTTGTTCGAATAAATTTAGTAATATCGTTAGGATTAGCTAAATTATTCTCTTCAAAGTCGTTAGCAATACTTCTGAATTTGAATAACTCATATTGAGAATGTTCAAATGGAGTTACTTGTATTGGTTCTTTTAATGTTATCGTTACTGCTTTATTTGTGTGATTTTGGATTTCAATAGGTGCAAATCCGTTTTTGGCAGTACTTGATAACTGTGGTATAAATATATTTTCAAAATTTTGCGATTCTACAATAATATCACCATTATATATAATCACTGGGAGATTTTTTAAACATTTTTTTCCTGCGTCTAATGAAAGAGAAAATTCTATATCATCAGGTTGTCTAAATTTAAATGGTATTTTCATATTAGGTCCTACTAATTCTTGGTTAGCAAGGTCTATATTTAAATTCATATATACAAAATCTTTAATACCTATGATTCCATCGAAGTAATCGTGGAAGTTATATAATACAAAATTAATATAAAAATTTATACATGTTAATTCCGCAAAAGCAGGCACAAGTGCTTGAAATCTAATATCTTTACTTCCAAGACTATTGGATAATACAGTATTGGAATGGTAAATTGTATCTGGAAAATATTTTTCTACAATAGAAGGTTTTATTATGAACTAGAACTACCCGTATCGATTAATAGTCTAGCTTTGGGATTCCTAATTTCTATGTACGGTAAAGGATTAGCGGAAATAACGTTTATTTCAACTACGTCTTTGTTTTGGAAGACCCAGTTATCTGAAAATTTTCCTCAAATTGAACTTCATCATTCGTATCGGGTTGATCAAATTCTATTTCTTCATATTCATTGAATTGGTTGGGATCATATTCTAGATTATCGCATTGATTTAAATATAATTCTTCGGAAACAAAATTTGGTTTAGCACGTGGATTTGTTTGGAAGAATCTATTATTATTGCTATTATTATCAACAGGCATTCGACTTCTTTCTGTAAAATTTCGCGACGTTGTCGACATTGGTACAGGTTTTGGTAACTGATTTTGTGGTATTTGATTAGGTTTGAAAACATTTTTTGTTGGACCAAATACTTGTCGATTCGTGAAATATCTATTATTTTGTGGGATAGGTTGAACAGGTATCGGTTGGTTAGGCCAATATTCTCTGTTTTGTACTACATTATTTGAGACATTGGGTTGATTATATCGATAATTATTATATGAAGGTTGATGATTATTAATTGGTCTGTTATTTGGTACGAAATTACGATATTGGTTACGATTTTGATTTTGGTCTGAATTTGACCTTTCAACATTTTGGAATCGCGAATATTGCATACCATTGTGATTATTATTAGAATTATTTTGGCGAAAATTTTTATCATGTAATGATCCATAAAGTCTTTCTAAATTTTCGAATTCTGCGACATATGCCATCGCATCTTCTAAGGATGGGGGTTTTCTTAAATGCATATCATTTCTTATCGTTCCCTTACAACCCGCTATGGAAGTATTTAGTGCAGTTTTATCGTACTGAATAATTTGACAATTTTGCTCAACAGCATTTATGTTTGAGTCGTTACTTATTCTCCGAATTACACTACTACGAATTAACTGAAGCCTACTACCCAAATCGATAAGGTGCTCATTTTTAAAAAGTTTGGCTCTAATTAATTCTTGTACTAAACAATATATATCACGCATATCAGCAACACACTGTAATAAAGCAATTTCCAATTTTTGTCAAGTATTTAACTCTACTCTTCTACCGACCATGAAAGCTGCTCGGCCTTCTAACTTTTCTTGAATACATTCTATTAAATGTGAATTTAATTCGGCATCATTTAGATTTCTATAGGATTCAATTGAACTCTCACATCTAGTGATACATTTGTTTAAATATTCACTATCACCGTTAAATGGTTTGATATTTGCTAATTTATATCTGAAAAGTTCCCAATTAATTTTTGGTGTAGCCATTTCGTTACTATTAATTTCGTTTAGTGAATTATCATTAAAAGCTTCTACAATATTATCAACGTTTGTATTATTGCAATCGTTCATATATATTCAATGTATATAATAATTAAAAATATCTCAATTTATATCTTCACTTATTCCAAAGAATGGTATAGGACGGCAAGAAGAGGAAATTTGGCACTTACGTTCAGAAAATCTTCTTCCCCGACTCTTTGGTTCCTATCACTACGTCCACAGGATGTCTGCTCTCAGTTGTTGATCCCACAGAAAGGGTAGATAGAACTCGCGCTCAAAACGTTAAAACGTTAAAGTCATGAAAGTTTATACGAAAACCGTAGAAATCGGTACACTGTATAATTAACATTTCCACAACTCGCGCGATCCTACTGACTGCGCCAGTTTTGTTTTTCTTTATGAAAAATGTCTTTTTAAAAAAGAACTAAAATTAACTATACTAAAATATATTTTAACAAAGAGCAGAAATAATACAAAAAATGTATATAAACTATACTGAGTTATACAAAGAATGAATTAAAATGGTGTTCAGACAAAATATATAATATCGTATAAAAGGGTCTATCATGCAGTTTTACAGGTGCCCACTTGATAGCGTTGTAGACATAACTGTCGTCTAGTTTTTTGTGAAATGTCATTATTTGTTCAGTAATTTATAGATGTTCAGTGACAGTTTAATATTACATTATTTTTGGTATTAGTGAATGTTTCAATTATTGCTTAGATTTAATTTGAATTAAAAATGGAGTTGAGCGTAAAACAAAAAATTGAAATACTTAGTATGATTGGGTATGGAGACAGATCGCGAACTCAGATGGAAGTGTGCAATTTGTTTAATGATAAATATCCAGAAAGACCTATAACGCGTTCAACAGTCAGTAAGATTGAAAAGAAATTTCGAGAAATGGGTACGGTTGAAAATGTACGCAAATCAGGTCGCCCCTCTGCAAATGCTGATACAGCATTAGATGTTTTACTTAGTTTTAAAGAAGACGCGCACACTTCTATGAGTAAAGTTAGTCGCGATATCGGTGTTAGCAAAACAAATTATTGAAGCTTGAAAAATTGCATCCTTATAAAATCAAACTTGTGCATGAATTAAACGAAGATGATCCCGATAGAAGAATCCAATTTTGCGAAATAATGATTGATAAATGTCACCGAGATCCTCTCTTGATACAAAACATAATTTTTTCTGATGAGGCCACTTTCACGTTAAATGGCGAGGTTAACCGTCAGAATTGTAGATACTGGGCAAAAAAAAACCACTGGATGCGTGTGCATCATAAATAATACCCGCAAAAGGTAAATGTATGGGCTCGAAATGTAAGAAAACGAATCATCGGACCCTACTTTATCGAAGGTTATTTAAAGTTTGAGTTTTTGAGGGGGTATCCCGTACCTGCTTTAACGTAATTTGTTTCCCAGCAGACGTAATCCTGGGGTTTGTGATGAAAGGTTATGGTTTCAACAGGATGGTGCACCTGGTGCAATTTTTCTGAACAGGTGGATTGGTAGACGTGGAACTATTGAATGGCCAGCGAGGTCACCAGATTTCAATCCTTTGGATTATTTTATGTGGGGCCATCTAAAGAATGTTGTGTATCAAACGAAACCAGCAAATATTCAAGAATTAAACGAGAGTATTCGGACAACAATAGACAACATTTCTCAAGGCACAATAAACAAGCTTCAACAAGAATTTGTACACCGTTTGGGTTACTGTCAAATACAGCAAGGGCTGCAGTTCGAACATTTATAAAGTCATGTATTTCATCATATTCTATCCGCTAGACAATAAGTATTTTTGCTAATATTGTTAATTTAACTGATAAAAAATGTTACGCGTTACTTTATGAGCACACAAAAAACTATTGTATTTTTATCCACCCTGTACCAATTGAAATCAAGATATGATAGTTTTGAAATCAGCTCAGCTAGAGTTATCCGAGAATTGAGACAAAATGGAGATGTTCCATTTTTAAAAATTACGAAAGGAACTCACCCTGTATATTAGATTATTATTTTAAATTACGGTAAATTAAAATCAAAAATCGACGGATTTCAGGATTATTTTTTAAAATGGTCTGTTTAGATGAATATGAATTTGTTCATAACTTTACGGACACAGTGTATATTTATATAAATGTTTCGAGCTGTTTACAGAAATTAAGCACATTTTGACGGGTAGTGTATAGTTGCTTTTGCAATGTTAGCTTCAGTGTTTAATATAATTAAATGAGCATACCTCTTTTTACGTCCTTGTTCCGTACTAATTATTATATGATCAATTTGATTCGATATTATTCCATTTTGTGACGTTTCTTGTGCAGAAATAGAGTTCCTCCGACAACCAGCTCCCTGCCTCACAAAACTCAACTAGCCGAATTCCATTGTGGTTCAGAGTTCCAAGATCATGTTTACCAATAGTTCTTTCAAATCCGCTATTATACTCACTCACCTTGGCGTTCAAGTCTGCAATCAGAAGGACAACAGCTTGTGTTAGTGTTTTTAAATCAAACTCACGGTCTCTAGTTAATTCCACAATATGATAAAAGTTATTGAAAATTCTAAAAAATTGACAATTGTTTCGATAAATCAATATCGTCGTCAAAATGACAGAAGTTACATTTCATTTTATGCCTACCTGATGTTTAGTAGTTATTTTTGGCTAGACCAAGAAGTAATCTAACTTGTGATTGGCTTAATATATGTTTACAGAAAAAAGAAGAAGATGTGATATTACAAATATTGGAGCTTAAATATTATTAGCCCTATGGATATCATTTTTCCAATTAAGATCAGTATAACTGTGCAATGATATAGAAAACCAGGAAAACTATATCTGCTGATCTTTACAATTATCACTTAAGAAGACAGTTTATTAGTGGAGAACTCCCTAGAGTTAACTGTTCATTGACAACTTCATATTGTGGGTTTCTTAAATGTCTTCTAATTTCGAGTTCTTCAAGGAAATCCAGTTCTTGTTTCTTTTCACAAATATGCAGCACTTCTAGTTCTGTGTTAGGTGTCAATGAATGATTGGTGTCAAGTAGATGTTTTGCGTGTTGAGATTTATCTGGTTGTTTTAATCTGTATGCTCGTAAGTGCTCACTGTATCGTATTTCAAAATTCCTAAGGGTCTGACCCAAAAAGACAGCATTACATTCTGGACATTTGAGTTTATATATACCTGACTTCTTTAATAGTGGTATTAAAACTTATAAAACCATCACATATACAGGAAATATTTCTAATAATATTTCAAAGATAATATCTTCAGCAACTAACACAACAATTTCTTTTAAAACAGAAAGTAACGTTAGTACAAAATTGTTCAATGTAAAAACAAAAATACCACTATTAAAGAAGTCCGGTATAAATAAACTCAAATGTCCAGAATGTAATGCTGTCTATTTGGGTCAGACCCTTAGGAATTTTGAAATACGATACAGTGAGCACTTACGAGCATACAGATTAAAACAACCAGATAAATCCCACTACGCAAACTTCTACTTGACACCAATCATTCATTGACACCTAACACAAAACTAGAAGTGCTGCATATTTGTGAAAAGAAACAAGAACTGGATTTCCTTGAAGAACTGGAAATAAGAAGACATTTAAGAAACCCACAATATGAAGTTGTCAATGAACAGTTAAATCTAGGGAGTTCTCCACTAATAAACTGTCTTCTTAAGTGATAATTGTAAAGATTAGCAGATATGGTTTTCCTGGTTTTCTATATCATTGCACAGTTATACTGATCTTAATTGGAAAAATGATATCCAGGATATCACCATAGGGCTAATAATATCTAAGCTTCAACATTTGTAATATCACATCTTCTTCTTTTTTCTATAAACATATATTAAGCCAATCACAAGTTAGGTTACTTGTTGGTCTAGCCAAAAATAACTACTAAACATCAGGTAGGCATAAAATGAAATGTAACTTCTGTCATTCTGACGATGATATTGATTTATCGAAACAATTGTCATTTTTTTAGAATTTTCAATAACTTTTATTATATTGTGGAATTAACTAGAGACCGTGAGTTTCATTTAAAAACACTAATATGAGTATATTCCACGAAATAAGGGTCGAGACAGTCAATTTTATTAACAGCTTGTGTCTTAATAGTTTTTGCAAGGGACTGAAAACTATCCTTCTCCTGATCTGTAGCCTCTTCTGTTGGGGCACAGAACTGTATTATTGAAACGTTCCTCTCCTTAGTCTTGAATATCGTCAACATTATTCTCTCAGAAATTGGTTAGTGCCGTTCAGACTTTGGAGACATTAGTATTTCACGCGCCCATTGTATAATAATTAATTTATTCCCATCACCGATTTTAATAAAAAAAATTTTTGTTGAATAATATACCACTGAGTGGATAACGGACCAGGTTCGTATAATAATTCAATAACGGTAAGATATTTTCTATCAAAACTTCAGACATCCCGTAGTGTAGTTTTCTAATAAGGTTTCCCATGCAATATTTGGATTTTAACAAGAGACTTTCGTACGGATATTGGCATTATAACGGAAAACGGAGTAAACAAACATGGAAATTTCTCCATTTTCATTCTAAAAGTTGGCTGCTTGGTAAACGGATCTGTAGACTCGAACATGAGATTTTATATTATATAAAGCAATGCGGAAATTCCAAGAACACACACAATCTTGTTTTTTATTTTTTTTCTTCATGTTACTTGACGAAACAAAATGAATATTTCAATATAAATATGAGTAATTTTCATCAAAAATTATTTCAATTTTTCATTAACGTATTCTTTTTCTTGGAGAACTGAAGATATGCAGAAATAAACGGTTGGTAGAAATGCTGATATCAGGAGCTTTGGTTTGATAAATTAACTCCTAGATACAATTTGTTATTTAATTAAAGCGATAGAAAGGTGCATCCTTATTTACTGATAGAAACGCATGACTGATAGAAACGCATGTTCTTCATAACCAGACTACATCTAGTACGCTTAGATCATATCCTAGTGAGTCATATTAAAAATTATTTTGGTTATATCTCTAAATAAACATTATAGGGACAATTAAAAAATTCAGCATGCCTGACTATACATATACTTCTTATTTTGGATAAGCATGCCTCCCATATAAGTATTGAACCAGTAGTGTCATGAAGGGATAAACGAAAGTAATGTTGATTTTTTATTGTTCATTGCATTAAGCTATCAGTATAGTACAATCCAGTTATTTCAACTTAAGAAAATCTGTTAAATTTGAATAAAAAAAAACTGTTTAACGGTTGGAATGTCAATTTACTCATTTATGCTCAAGTTATCCAAAAACTTAAACTTATATACGTATTTCATTTTTCAAATTAAAATATAAATCGTTTAGTAGGATAGCCAAAATAATTTAACTTTTCTATTTTCTCATGGTATCGATCAATTTGCTAGCAATAATTGTTGATATAGTAACAACAAAAAATCGTTTAACAGCATATGTCGTTACGACTTAGTTATCGAGTTGTGCTGATTAACTGAGATTTAAAAATAATGGAATGGTTAAAAAAATTCTAATTCTTACTTTGATCAAAGTTGAAACGAGAAAAATACTGTTTTATTTTGACCTATATCTGTAGTCATAAGGAAATATGAATATTTCATAGGACAAAAAAACTACCAAGGTTATTGGGATTGTCTTATAAATTATGATTTATTTATACATTCTTGGATGCCAAATTTAAAGCTATTTTTTCGACTTCTTCATGACTGGGCTTACAAACACCACTTTTTGATATTTTTTCCTTCTTTGTCGTACTAAACAACCTATTTTTTTATTGTGTGGAATACTAATATTTTGCGAAGAAGCAGAATTAACAAGGTGGTGTTTAGACACTAGTGCTGCAATTGGTGGTATCGGGGCAATAGCTTTATCTACAATCTCAAGTTCCTCCAATGAAGTTGTAGCCTCAAGAATTCACAAAAACTTCATTTTAATTCCATTTTTTTTCCCTTCAAATTCAAATAATTTGAACTATTCTTTTTACATAATTCTTTGAGGATTCAGTTCTTTTCAATGACATTTTCTTCTACATTCCGCAGAACCTTACAAAATTATTTAAAAGCCCGGTACCATTGTTGCCAATGCTAGTATACTAAAACTCAAAATACCTCAGAATAGCAAATTTTTTACAAATCAAAAATATTCGGAGATATTTGAGAAAGTATAAAATGAATAAATTAGTGAATCGAGTATAGTTAGAAAAGTTTTAAAATTGCCAATAACTTTTATATTATTGTAAAAATTATTTTCTGTCACCTTAAAATAATCTTCCATAAGATAATGATTTCGATTTGGCAATGCTGCTTTAATCGTCGACAATGTTATTCTTGTTAATTTTCATTGGTTAGGATCATCCGTGTCCCTACAACTCACTAGGCGGTAGTCTTTTCGAAGGCGGTGCCTGGCATACACTCCATTAGAAATACAGTAAAAACACGTTTCCCACTTTATGATATCCACATTGGAGGTAAAACGTATGTTCCCTCGTAATGTTCCCCACACTTTATACATATTCTACCATTGGAGATTCTTGAGCAAAAATATAATAGATTTTGGACCAATCAGAGACCCTAGTGCGTATATGTTTTCCTGGAGAAACAATCCATCAATTGTTGGAAACACAATCGCTTGCTCCTTACTGGGAACTGTTTGTTGAGTGAGAGCGAATGCATAAGATGTATTTTGAAACTGTGGGTGATTTGTAACTGTACTTTGAGAGGGGCCCCTGTAGTCAGAAACCCCATCAGAGGCTGTAATCATCTTTCAATTAATAAATTATCTGTGGGAGATTTCATACGTTCTGAGGACGGATCTGTCTGCTTGAATATTTTGTATATATAAATCAGTAAAAAAATAGGTAAAAAAACTTTTTAAGTTAAACGGTTTTATGTTAAACATACATTGCAATGTTTAAGATAAATGTACTAAAAACCAAAAAATAATAAAATAGATACAGTCGTGCGAATTATAAATATATGCATTGACTAGACTAAAATAAAACCGTGGGGCACGTTTTGTCGATTAAAGACAAACTACGAGCAGTGAAACGATTCCTCGCCAGCCAGCAGTGTGCATGTCCAACGATAAACTAGTTTAAACATCTCTTTTATTTACATGGAATGTATAACTATTGGAATTTCCATGAGCAAGAAAATAGTAAGTAATTTCCTCACCGTCTGCGGGCCAACTGCCTAACGACGAATTAAACGATTCTTCTATCGCACATTAAGTCGATAATTTGTAGACAATTGACGTGCCCCACGGTTTTATTTTAGTCTAGTCTATGCATATGTTTATAATTCCCACGACTGTATCTATTTTATTATTTTTTGGTTTTTAGTACATTTATCTTAAATATTGCAATGTATGTTTAACATAAAACCGTTTAACTTGAAAAGTTTTTTTACCTATTTTTATTTTTTGGTTTTTAGTACATTTATCTTAAACATTGCAATGTATGTTTAACATAAAACCGTTTAACTTAAAGTTTTTTTACATATTTTTTTTTTCTAGTTTTTATTTCGCATTCTGTTTAATTCATTTAGTGCTTCATTATTGCAAGGTTTCTTGCCCGTTAGTTTATTGCAGTCCAACTCCTCTATACGTAGTCCCTGCAAAGATCGTACTCTACTAAGAGCCACGTAGGCTTGACCTTCTTCAAACAGTTTCGCACCTGAGTATACGACTGCGTGATCCACAGTGCTGCCCTGCATTTTATGTATTGTAGAAGCCCATGATAGTATTAAAGGCAACATTCTTCTTCCAGCCGTCCCGTAATTGTACTTAGCTGGAAACTGTATGGGTGTATAAGATGTACTCCGTCTCTTGCGAAATCAATTCGGACGGAAGGTACATCTATTGCATACATCTGAGTTCGACGAAATTTAGGCCCATTTCGTTGATGTAGCCTATGGCGCCATTTACTAATCCCTTTGAAACGTCAATATTGGACCGTAGCATGACTTTTGCCCCCACAAATATCTCCAGTTCCGCTGGTATACCCCCAGTTTTGTTGATATCAGCTGGTATTATAGTAGCTGTATCCACATTGTCTGCATTTCGTGTGGCGTGTACTAGCTGATCCTGCGCTTTTATTTTGTAAATGGGAGCACCATTATTTCTGTACAAATTCAATACAGCAGAGTTGTGGTCGTTAACTTGTTGATTTGTGGGGTATACCCTTAACGCTTTGTCTATTGCAAACTCATCACTCGTGTCTTCAAGAAGTCTTCCCATTAAAATACTAAAATGTTGGGATGTTAGCTCACCGACTCTCAAAGCATTCAAAATATCAATAAAAGTCTGGTCACCTTGCTGACGCATATTTTCAGTTAATTCACACAGCGTGAATAAACGCCAGAGATGTGTAGCTGGTTGGATATGTTCTGGCTGTTTCAAAACAGGTGTTCCTGATCGTTTTATAGGAGGCAGTTGTAAAAGATCACCGAAAAGTAATACGTTTACTCCTCCAAAAAACTCATTTTCACAGTTCTTAATTTGCCTTAATCGAGCGTCCATCATGCATAACATTTGATAAGACACCATGGAAGTCTCGTCGACAATCAAAAAATTTGTCTGATGCCATTGTTGCGTCATTATACGCAAATAGTTTTTAATTTTATATAGTACATTGTATTCTACTGGTTGAGCACTTTCATTTGATACCCATATTGATGGGATTGATAAAACCTACGTTATCCGCCATTTTGTAGCTGCCGCCATCTTGGATTTAAATTTTTTATAGTATATTGTATTCTGCTTGTTGAGCCCTTTCATTTGATACCCATGTTGATGGGATTGATAAAACCTACGTTATCCGCCATTTTGTAGCGGCCGCCATCTTGGATATCAATTTTTTATAGTATATTGTATTCTGCTTTTTGAGCCCTTTCATTTGATACCCATATTGATGGGATTAATAAAACATAAATTATCCGCCATTTTGTAACGGCGGCCATCTTGAATTTATAATGATAATGAATAAACATAATTGTATTGTCACCAAAATCCAAAGTGTATACAAAATTTCAGATTAATCGGTTGACAGGAAGAGGGTGAAATTTGAATTACTAAATTTGACCCAAGAATAAATAAAACAAACGGGGCGAGCTAAATAAAACCGTTTAAAAAACTGATTTTGTCTATTAGACTAAGCAAATTATTTTGTTTTAATTTGCGAAAAGGAAAAAGTTCATGCAACTAACAGTTGGTCACCTCTATGTATGCACTAATAATGTTTTCACTGTTATCTTACTACTTTTTCACGATACACAAACTAGTACTATCAAAGCACCGATAAGTAATCTTTGTATACTTCTTTTGTATGTATTTTCATTTTGACGTGCTACAAACATTTTATTGTAAAGTAGTTAATAAATATCTATCTATCTATCTATCTATCTATCTACATTTTTTATGCGTGAAGTATAGTGGGATGTGAGCAACGCAATTATTTTTTAATAAAACTTGATTATATACCAATAAGTTAGCAACATTGGAATTTTAAAAAGTTACCTTTTCCCTGATTACTCCTACTGGTTTTATATCTGTTATATTTTGCCTAAATTCTGCAATGTTTCTTAAAAAGTGGCCGATTTTGATGGGAACTGAACGAGATACATTCTCTTCTTTATATTCTATGTAAACCAAATAAGGACCGACATCTGAAGACTGATATTTATTCTCTCGAAATTAATATATTGAAGATCTTTTATCGAAGTACCTTTATCAAGTATTGAGGGCGGCGATTCGCCACCCGTATTTAAATACATAAGTTGGTGAATTCCATCAATTAGCCTTATTCGATTCTATACTTAAACAAAACGTAAACTGGTTACTAACCTTTACTTGAAATCGAAGTTTTTGTGGGCACTCTTAATACCTGATCGCTTGAACTATCGATACGTTCACTATCAAGGTACCAAGGAAACTGTTATTCATGTATATTAAATCAATCTCAAGGTAGGGCACTTCTTGGTCTAGACAAAAGTAATTATTAAAAACCAGGTAGGCATCACATGAAATGTAACTTCTGTAATTCTGATGATGATAGCAATATAGAAACAATTGACAATTTCTTAGAACTGATAACATTTTTGCGATACGATAAGAAGTTGTGGTAATCAGCAAATGAAAACCAGTGTGACAGATCCTTTAATTGAAAAGGACGAAACTGCATTAATTGCCAATTGTTCTAGTACTCACACTAACTCAAAATAGTTTCAAGAAAACCATTCTGGACAGACCATGTTACTTATTCATGTTAACGCTGTAGTTGTTGACACCATTCATTTATGAACAAACGGACACGTTGTTATTTTATTATCATTTTGTGTTGTTTAATATTTGAGTTATGCGCGACATACTCCCTCCTTGATCATGTGCCACTTAACTATCGCCAACCAATTACATGGCGGTCCTAGCATGTTGCGCGGCAGGCATGCGTCAAGACGGAACGAGATGTCATGGCCATAGACAAATAATAATAGAAGAGACAGTTTGATGCATAGGCGGTATGTGGCACAACGTTTCTGCGCAACTGACCCGCGCATGGAGTATCTACCGTCGCGAATTACAAGACTGTTTTACATAGACAAAATAGAATAAAATATCATAAATTTCAATACATTTCAATATATCGCCTGTGGATAAATATTATCAAATATCCTTGATTTAGTTTTATTTCTAGAACATCCCGATAATATTCTGTGAGAAATATATAAGTCTTACCTTTACATCGAAGTTCATTTTTTCTCGATTTCTTTGGTGCTGGAAATGACTTTGGGAAGGGAAGGGAGAAATGAGGAAAACACCACACTTGTGGAAATTAATTATTAGACCGACAACACTCCGTAGGCCCAAATAGCCTTTTCCCGAAACAAACAAAAAATTATTATTAACGAACAATAGGAATTTCAAATAAAATCAGTACCGACTCACTCCGACTGTAATTAACTTCAACGTTTTTATTTTATGTATGACAAAAATTACTCAAAGCGACGTTGCCAAATCCTCCCCACAAAGATCTTTTACTAAATCAAGTTATGCTACGACAATCGTAGTATATTAACTTTTACGTCGTTAAAGATGAAAATATACAAAATGAATCTTACATTGGTTGGTGTGAATATGGCTTATGTTTGTCTGAGTCAAAAAATTGTTGAAAATATGGTTATGGTGTGAAAAACAATGGTCAGTATTTTAAGATAACTTTTAGTGTGGATCTTAATTTCTTTAGGATTTTGGTTGTAATGAAAGTATGTGAACCTTTAAAATATCATCACCAGGTATAATTCGTCATAGTTGTATTGCTAACTTCCGTCTGACATTAATCAAAGTACTGTATTATCCGCGGAAAGAAAGCTTATTTTTTATAACAATATTGTTCCTGACTATCATTATATAATGATAGTCAAGAACTACAACACAAATTATGAAGCAGATCACTGCAGTTTATTGTATTATTTTTTGAATTTTCATAATAAACCAAAACCATTCACTATTACCTACTACTATTAACAACTAAATGATTCAAATTTTGACACTCAAACAATAAGCTATGTCTCTGGTTTCGTTTTAAAAAAAATTACAACTTTTAGTTGCGAAGAATGTAAGGCTAATTTGCTGACAGATATTTTAGACATTCACCATAGGTTCACTTCCTTCAATGAAAACACATCTGATTTATGTACAAAAAGAAGTTAAATTTATTCCAATACTGCATGACTTTGTTATCATATTGTACCACTTTTAGGTCATGTGAAAATAGTACTGGAAAAACTGAATACTTTGCAAAAGGTCATATACATTTTGATTGGTTCACCTGTCGAGAACATAAATCATACGTATTTTCTCAACTCCTTATTGAAGATGAATTTATGAACAATGAAACAGTTCTAGATACTGTTGTAGATAATGTTATTATTAATTTGACCAAAGACGGAGATAGCGAGGATAATGAAGTTGATATAGAAAGTGATTTTGAAAAATCATTTGTAGATGCACATCATTATTTTCCTGTTGACGATCCCTGTAAATCTAAAACATATATTCACTATAGTGTCTGTAGGTGGTAGTAGTGTATACATTAGCAGAGTTACGTTTACTTACATTAAACGTAACAAGTGTAAAAATGTAAATAGGTGTTATAAAATTGTAGATATTAGAGACGTATTCCACTAGAGTAATATATTTGTATGACATCTATACTTAGTTCTAGATAAACAATAATTCACAGCATCCAGAATAAAGATTTTTGTTTTGCTAGTCCTTACTCTGTAAAAAGTGTGAATGGATGTTCTAATTTCATAGTAGGGGAAAGGCACCTAATTTGGAATACCATTGATCTCCAGTAATGACATACTGCCATCCATAGTTTGCACTTCGAAATACCTCTGCCTGTTCACCTCATACTGTCACCTCAACGTCAGCATTCAGTGTTCTTGTTCAACTGTTCTACGCACGACATCACGTCTTTAGCTGTGTATGAAAAAATATCAGGTGCCTTTATAATAATGCGTCTCAATTTTTACAGGGTAAGTTTTATAAACATCCGCACAATTTAAACACACTGAAGTATATATTTTTAATGAAGATCCGATCGTTTTTAGTCGAAAGTTTTTGTAATTTTGAGGTTACGGTCATCTTATTTTCTCTTCGTTGTTGTTCCTAGTTTGGAATACCTGTTTGTTTGTAATATGAAATATTCCATATTATGGACCTTAATTTATTATCATAATATTCATTTGTTTTTTTGCAGAATGTCCTCACCAAATAGTCTGCAACCTCGAAAATGGTCAAAAGAAAATCTAAAGGCGGCCATACAAGCTTGTTTGTCTGGTGGAATGGGATATTTAAAAGCCCAAGTGACGCATCTTTGCACAGATTTTTGAAATTAGTACAGAACAATGTAGATACAAATATTGATACAATTTTAGGAGTTAATTTAGGCAGAAAGTGGTTTAAAAATTTGATAAATCGAAATTCAAATTTGTCCTTGAGAACTTCGCTGGTCAGATCAATTAGACGTGTTGATGGATTCAATACAGGAAGCGTGTCAGAGTTCTTTAAACTTTTAGAGATGGCTTCGGAAAAACATACATATCCCGCCAACAGAGTGTTCAATTGCGACGAGGCTGGAGTCATAATTGTTCAAGGAAAGCAAGTGAAGATCGTTGCTAAGAAAGGTAAGAAGCAAGTTGGTGGTTTGACTTTTACAGAAAAAAGAAAGAGGAAGCCTGGTTACAATAGTTGCTTGCATGAGTGCAGGAAAAACTTATGTCCCCCATTAATTATTTTTCCACGTGAAGGAATGAAAAACAACATTTGCTGTTCATAAATCCCGATGGATTCAGTTGGAAATGTTTACTACCTGGTTCAAGCATTCTGTAAATTATACAAAACCGAGCGCCAAAGATCCAATTATTTTGGTTCTAGATGGACATTTTTCGTATACCCGTAATTTGGAAATTATCTTGCATGCAAGAGAATCACATGTAACTATAGTTTGTTTATTGCCGCATTGTTTCCATCGGCTACAACCCTTGGATGTCTCTTTTATGCACATCTTTAAATGGTACTATAATGAATAAGTTCAGACTTGGTTGGCAAACCATAGAGTCTCAATGAAACATATTACGCATTATCAGATCTCAAGTTTGATCGGAAGCTTTTGCGAAGGCTGTGACTATGGACAATATTGTCAGCGGATTCCGTGAGACAGGGATATGTCCGATCAAACCCATTGTTTCCATGGTTCAAGACTCCGTCGAAGAGAAATTCCGTGAAGAAACGGAAAATATAAATGGAGCTAATAACTCTTACTCTACAGCAAGCTTACCTGTTTTGCAAGACATATGCCCTCTTTCAGTATTTGAAACGACAGAAAATGTTCCAATGGTTGATCGGCGGAAGGGAAAAGCCAAAATTTTAACTTCTACCCCCAACAAAGAAGAGTTTGAAGCATCAATCAGTGCCAAAGTTACAAATACATAGGTTGCCCAAGTGAAGAGACAGGTTCTCAATAAGAAAAAAAAAGAGAACTTCGTCTTCCAGTTCTTCCGAGGATGAAACTTGTATTGTCCTCTGATTCAAAAGATTCAGATGCTGAGTGATTGCAATAAATTATGGTCAGAGAGTGCCGGTTCAGGCGAATGGGTAAAGTGCCAAGGATGCCACAGATGAGCACATGTAAAATGTGTTAAGCTTTATTGAAATAGAAATCCTACTACAATGAATATATATATATATATATATATATATATATATATATATATATATATATATATATATATATATATATATATACTTAATTAAGATCAAAAATTTATCATACAACATTCAACCTTACAACTAACATTAAATCTCAGTCTGATAAAATATGGGCCTTTAACAGTCTCTTAAAAGTCATCATTATCACTGCACATTTAACACTAGATGGAAGATGGTTATACTCATTCATACATTTGTGAAATAAAGATATCATAGTACTATACTTGTTTGTTTTTAGAATATTAAAATCCTGAACATTTCTTGTACTATATGAATGAATCTGCTCCCTTAATGAAACAAATTCAACAAAATATGCAGGTAACATGCCCTTTTTTAACTTAAAAATAAAAACCATAGTAAGATAGTAAAGTCTTTCTCTCACTGAGAACCAACCCAATATAGACTGCATGATCTCAATTGGTGTATAACGGTTGCAACTTAGAATTATTCTCATACCTCTATTGTGCAAGATTTGTAACGATTGAATTGAACCCATGTCACCCAAATATAGAACACTAGAGCAATAGTCGAAATGGGGCTGGATTATACTTCTGAATATTGTCATTCTTGAGAATAGTGATAGATTCTTGCTAATTCTATTAAAGAAAAAAAGTTTTTTGGATATCTTTTTGCGAATATACTCAAAATGAGGTTTCAATGTAAGTGTATTATCTAGTACAAACCCAAGATATTTTATCTGATTCACCCATTCAATATCTTCATCATTAACTTGTAATTTCATATTCTTAATGTCAAGATTATTTATTTTATGACTACTAGAAATTATCATTGATTTAGTTTAACTTGTATTAAGTTTTAACCTGTTGGTATTCAAAAACATCTGAATTCTTTTTAACAACCGCTGCATCCTTCCAATTACCTCAAAAATATCATAACCACTGTATGCAATCAATGTATCATCTGCAAATAAATTGATAAATTCCAGCTCTTCAACATAATTAATGTCATTTATGAAAATTATGAACAATAAAGCACCAAGTACGCTCCCCTGCGGTACACCAAAACAATTACCCTGCTCCGTAGATTTACTCTGACCTAATTGAACGTACTGAGATCTACCATTTAGATATTCTTTAAACCAACTTATAACCTTCCTCCTAAAACCATAGTATTCCAGTTTTCTAATTAATAAGTTTTGGTCTATGGTTTCGAATGCTCTTCTCAAGTCTAAAAACACAGCTACTACATATTTGTTATTATCAACTGTTTGTTTCCATTTTGAGATAGTAAGCTGTATTGCCGTTTCACATGAGTGGCCCTTTCGAAACCCAGACTGATTTCCTAGAAAAAGATTATGCTCATTAAAGTATGAGACTATCTGATTATAAACGGCTTTTTCAAGCACTTTTTCAATGCAAGGCAGTGTATTAATGGGTCGAAATGAAGATACCTCTGATTTAACTTGAGTTTTTGGGACAGGTGTAATGGAACTAGCTTTTAAGTCTTTAGGAAAAGTTCCACTTTTTAATGAACTATTTATAAAATTAAGTACTGCATAACCCGTTGTCTCAAAAGTTTTCTTTAGGAATTGTGAATTGAGCGGAATATTTATATTTTTACACGTCTTTAATGATAATATTATTTCTTTCAATTCACCGATAGTCAAAGGCTGAAATTCATCCAGGTTGCATTCAAGTACAGGTAGATCACTATCAGACCATTCCTGTACATTATCAAAGCTTGCTATAATCTCCTCAATACTCCTTATAAAATATGAATTAAACATACATGCAGCTTCCCTTTCATTCTCTGCAAAAACAGTACTTTCATTCATTCCAAAGTTAATGTTTTTATAATTTATGGATTGATCCTTATTTTTTATTATGGTCTTCAAACATTTCCACATTTCTGTCGGATCGTTTTTGTTGTTGTCTATCATAGTCTCAAAGTATTTTATCTTTTTTTGTTTTAGCAAATCAACAACTAAATTTCTTTTTATTTTATAATCACTCCATAGAATGTTACTATTACTACCATTACTATAGTCTATGAAATATGTATATGCCCTATCTCGCTCAAGAGCTCTTATACTAACTTCATTGTCATACCAGGGAACATTCTCATTCTTACATTTTTTTTCCCTTATTGGGTGATGATTATTTATCACAGAATTAATTTTTTCATACAGATCATTATATATCACATTAATATCAACAGAATCAAAATTCCAATCACAGTTTATAAGTTCGACATTTAATTGGCAATATGCCTGATCATTTAAACATCTAGTTAGAATTGTTTTCGTTCCATTACTTATACTATTAACATTCTCTAATCTAATTCCTATAATTAAATGGTCAGTAATCTTTGGTGTTTTAAATAATTTAATTTCTAGCATATCATTATTTGTCAAGACATAATCAATAAGAGTACTAGAATAATCACAACATCTAGTACTTTCCCCAACAACCTGCTCTACTCCTAGAGATTGCAACATCGTTATTAATTTCTTACAATAAAAATCATCTATATTTAAATAATTGATATTGAAGTCTTCTACCAATATCCATTTTCTATTCATTTTCATACTATCCTCAATAATGTGCTCCAGTTTATTCAAAAAACATGCTAAACTACCACTAGGTGATCTATACAGACATCCAACAGTCCAACAAATATTATTGATTTTTACATGTATAAAAGTGCACCAATAATTACCATTTTCAGAATAAGTAACTTCATTTTCATAAATTACATCACTTCTTACAAAAATTAAGATTCCTCCAGTATATCGACTTGGAGCATCACAACGGACCAAAGAATATCCAGGCACATTAAGTTCAATTTCCTCCATATCAATTGTAGTTCTTTTTTCCGATAGAGCTAGGACACATGGTTGTTCACTAATTATTTCAGCAATTATTTCATCTTTATGGGCTGTAAAGCTTTGAGCATTGAGGTATACAATATGACATTGACTTATTGTCTCCAATGGTTCCCACGATTTCTCAGAAAAAAACTTCTACGATGTCCAAAATTGTTGTTATTAAAATTATTGTTTGAGTTTTGTGAACCTTGTCTGCGAAAAACGAAATTTCTACAGCTCACAAATGGTGGCCAGAAGTCCTTACTTTCTAATCCCTTACTATGCTTGGACTGTACTCCAACTTTAAAAGACTTGTTGTTCCCTTTAGTTTGCAGCTGAGTCACAATTACAGGTTCATTTTCGGATATGTTGGCTTTTTCTCTAATATATTGTATAACCATTTGATTTGTTGAGTTACTAGAAACCTGTCCTATATAATACCACTTTTTATTTGGTATCCCAATGAGCTGGTTGTTTACATGGGATGATACTGCTTCATTATTTTGCTGCACTCCAGTAAATTCAGATTGTTTTGATACAGTTTTATTTTCACTTGATGTCTCAGAGTCTGATGTATCATCCCGAGTATTATCCTCTGTCACAAGTGCTGAGTTTACGGCTCTTTGTACTTGACTCAATGTAATCTTATTTTCGTCATCTTTGGTAGCACCATTCATACTGTTCTGCATGTCTTTTTTGGTAGATGATAAATTTGTCTGTGAATCGTTGGGCAGTAATTGTTGCTCTGGTTTTTGTTTTTGTATATACTCGTCAATCATTAAAATTTTTGAGGTTAGGTCTTCTACTGTTGCTTTTATTATTCCATTTTCAGATTTTATTGAGTTAATTGTCCTATTCATTGCGTCTATGTATTTTAAGACCTTATCAGTTTTTGAAAAGTCTGCCCTTATGTCATCAAATCCCTTTTGCATTGCTTTAAGAAGGGATGTTTCTATATCTCCTATGGATCTCCTAATTTTACCTCTATTTTCATCCTTCATCGATTTTAGGCACTCACAACAGCTGTATCTTACACAGGGTGATCTTTTTTTCAAAGTTATTCCTTCATGTTCTGAGGCCGATAAGTTGGAGCAGTTAACACACAGCAAAACATTACATTCATCACATTTTGCGTGGGCATACGTCTCGGTCTCCTCAGCATTGCACTTACTACATGAAACCATGTTACACTTATTTTAATTTATTTCTCGATTTTCTTATTCTCTTAATAACTGTAGGGGTCGTTTGAAGGTCACCGTTTTTGGAAGAAATACTGCACCTCCGGCTTAAACAATGTTTAGGAAACCCTAAAAAACACTTCCGATGTATTGCGTACACCGGACTGAACGACCTAAAAAAAACAAAAGATATCCGTGAAAAGTGCTAGTTAATTAATAACTGATTAGTTGATTACTGAGTAATTTTTTATTGAGTTTAAAATAGGAACATATGCGTTCCATAATAGGAACATACGCATTCCATATTGGGATCACCATGTTCTTAATATGGAATTTTGAGCATTGATATTTGAGTCGATATTACAATTTGATTTTTGAAGGTACAAGTTTGATTTATTACTGCATTAATAACGAATATATTTTTCTTTCATAAGTTTACTCATTATTATTATGTTATTCAATTCAAAAGAAAAATATTCCATAATGTTCCCCTATATATTTGAATAAATTCAAAAATTTACATATGGAAGTAGAAATATCTACCACAAAAAAGCTTTAATATTTTATTTATATTATTAGTTTACTAATTAGCTCATATCTAAAGGTGATTTCCCCAATGTGTTTCTCATATTTTATGTATAAACCCGAGTTTTTAAATTATTGTTTACTATATATTATTGAGAAGAACAATTTAAGAAAGCTTAACAGGTAGGTATGTCATTAACTATCACTACACGCAAATAGGAAAAACTATTGGCCATTGTTAAATTTAGAAAGTCGTTTAACAATCCTTATCATATTGTACACTTTATCTACAAAATCTACCTGATTTCCAATTTATATACAAATAAACCTCAATGGCGAATATTATGAAGGGACCACTTAAAAGACATTAATTTGATGTAAAGTTTATGTCTCTTGGAATTTATTTATCATTCATTATTCACATCATATAAAATAATAAAGGGTTATTATAGAATTCCCCGTATAGTTTTTGAAGCAATACATAATTATGTATGTACAAAAATAAACCCAATTTTAGTAGAAAAGGTTATTATTTCCTTATTCATTTAATTATTAATAATGAACACATTAATGTTATTTTGTTTTGTAAACTCGATTACATATAGCATTATAGATGTGCCACATTTTATTATTTTCAAATCCAAATTTAAAATATTGTGTTACCCTCGTACGTATTAGCAGCCTCACAACCTTTAAAATTTTGCATGCGGAATGTACGTCGCCTGCTCTTCCCGGTAACTGCGTTTACAACGTGGTCAAGTTGTATTGCTTTCTCGCGTATCGTCAACTGCCAACATCAATTTGCCAACCTGTACGTGCCTCGAATAAGAAAGATCAAAATGAATATCCCATATGTATATGTGTGAATACCAGAGAAGAACATTTTGAAATTAGTTCACCAAATAATTTATAACAATTGTGTATTTAATAACTGTTCATTCAAATAATTCAATTGTATCAATCAAGATAATTATAGTTGTCGTTCATTCATGTAATCGGTCGTTAATTTATCTTTCGAAAAACCAGTCAAACTTTTCATTAATGTCACTTCACCTCGTAATATTACTGGTTTGCAAACTAATTTCCTTACAAAAAGAATTTTATCTGATAAAATGAATTATAGAATTTTTACGGTTGATCAAATTCAAGCTATCACAAATTTACTGGATAAATTAGAGCAATATCTGATTTAAAACTGAATAAATTGTATTCTAAAATAGAACTTCTCGCATCCCAAAACTCCAAAACAGTGTAAAAAGTAGCCCATATGGCGTTAGATAGCATCAGAAAGCAATTGATGAAAGTTGAGATTCATTCCATCTACTATTCATATTTTTGACAACTAATTGTTGTTGATGTATAAATGATGGATAAAATGGTTAATGTATTTAGATTATATCTGGAAAATGCGAGATTGAGTTGAAAATTTCCTTCCTATGTGCCTTTTAATTCGTGAGATATGTCTGTCAGGTAGCAAGTGGTATTTGGCAAATATTAAATAGGTATCCTACGTCGCCACCACTGTTCCAAAAATTCACTTCATTATGGAAGCAATTGGAAAAGTAATCTAAAACAATTTCAACAATGACTGAAGTTGGAGGAATCATCAAAAGAAATGAATATATACTGCCTTCTATATGTTCTTTAGAAACCGCTAAGAGAGTAACGAAGAGCTTCAACAATTGTTCACGTAAAGATGTTATGAACTGAAGTTATAATTTCATAGTTTTTTGGAAAAGTTACTATTTATGTTGTACAAGTGGTATATTCTCAATAGCTGAATCGTTATACCGGGTGATTTAGAAATATGTTTCATCCTCTGAGAATCAAATAATTTTCGAATTATTTAAGCGTATGATTTAAACTATTTTTAAGTATTGTTTTTCTCTTTAAATTACAGCAATTGGAAAAGTAATCTAAAACAATTTCAACAATGACTGAAGTTGGAGGAATCATCAAAAGAAATGAATATATACTGCCTTCTATATGTTCTTTAGAAACCGCTAAGAGAGTAACGAAGAGCTTCAACAATTGTTCACGTAAAGATGTTATGAACTGAAGTTATAATTTCATAGTTTTTTGGAAGAGTTACTATTTATGTTGTGCAAGTGGTATATTCTCAATAGCTGAATCGTTATACCGGGTAATTCAGAAATAAGTTTCATCCTCTGAGAATCAAATAATTTTCGAATGATTTAAACATATGATTCAAACTATTTTCAAGTATTGTTGTTCTCTTTAAATTACAGCAATTTTTCATGGTTAGTTATTGTTTACCAAATATTTGGGTTAGTTCTGCAGGTTTTCATTAATAATGAGTACACAACCGTCATTGAATATTTGTTTGTGAAAGGCAACACGCTCACGGAATTTACTGGTTAGGATACTGTGTGTATTCTACTGATGCTACTGGTATAAATTGAACTGAAATTCCATTATATAATGGAGAAATAATGAAAATACCGATCAAATATCGTCGTCAGAATGACGGAAGTTACATTTAATATTATACATACCTGACGATTAGTAGTTATTTTTGTCTAGACTAAGAACTGACCTACCTCCTGATTGACTTAATATATATGAAAGGTGAGAAGAGGAAGGTATATGATATTTCAAATATTAAAGTTTATCTATTATGAGCCACAAGGCCATATCCTGCATCTCTTTTTTCCCATTTAAGATCAGTATAACTGTGCAATTATATAAGAAACTAGGAAAACTATTATTGGCTGATCTTCACAGATGACAGTTTTACTGATGTCAGTGCAGCCACTTTAACAGAATTAAAATCGAAACACCCTTTGAAGAAACTTAATAGTACGTTCCCTACTATTAGTTAGGAACCTACTCCTATTCTTATAACAGAAGAATTTGTCAGTAACGCAATGAACTCTTTCAAAACAAGTTTTGCTGGTGGTTTAGACTCTTTCAGACCTTCACATCTTCAAGATTTAATAAGTTACAGTGCTGGCCCTTCAGGACAAAAACTCTTATCATCTTTGTGTAAATCATGTAATTTTATTTTAAATGGCACAGTCAACATCGATATTCGTCCTATTTCATTCGAGCGTCACTATTAGCTTTAACTAAAAAAGCAGGAGGTATCAGACCAATTGCTATTGGTACAGTTTGCCGTCGTTTCGTAGCGGACATAATTTGATCAAACATCAAAGACAAATTAGGATATTTACTTCGTCCACTACAATTTGGTTGTGAAGCAGTTGCACATGCAACAAAACGTTTCGTCTCTAATCATCCAGACGTTAATGATTAAGTTTTTCTGAAAATTGATTTTGAAAATGTTTTCAATGCAATTCATCGCGATCATTTATTAAAACTTGTAGCAGATATTTTATCTGAAATTTTTCCTTTCATCAATCAATGTTATCGATTCCCTTCATATCTTTTATTTGGCGAAAACAGCATTTATTTGGGAAGAAGCGTCCAACAAGGGGACCCTTTGGCACCTCTCCTCCTTTGCATATCGATACAAAAACTTATAAGCAACATTGACACAGAATTCAATGCTTGGTACATTGGTTCTTTAGGTGGTAATACTAATTCCGTGTTCAAGTATCTTGTATATATTATAAACAATTTCAAGGATATTGGTCTTGAACTCAATTTCAGCAAATGCGAGTTATTTTTCTTAGAATCACCAAATAATATAACCATTGATAAATTCAATTCTGTAGCACCAGGTATAACAATTACCAACAGACAAAATTTAGGAGCACCTTTACTAAACGAATCCTTTCTATCAGCTTTCAATGAAAAACTAACCTCTTTCAAAAAAATGTCATCTCGTTTATCCTGGTTAGCGGCACATATTGCTTATTATCTTCTCAAGAATTGCCTATTAATTCCAAAATTAACATATATCTCAAGATGTAGTCTGACCTGGTTACATATTGATATCTTAATCAATTTTGACAATACAATTCGTCAATCATTAGAGTCATTATTTAACATTAAATTAGAGGACCTATCTTGGAAACAAGCTTCACTACCTGTTTCATATGATGGCTTAGGAACTCTCTCAATCGTTTCAGTAGCTCTTCCTTCTTTTTTGTCATCATTAAATAGTTCAAAAAATTTCATTAATTACATTCTGCCATTCTGGAGGCAGAAAATGTTTGGTCATTAAAGTCTAACAATGTGGTACTCGAAGAATATAAATTCTACCAGAAATCCTGGGATATCCTTTATTGAACATTGAAAAAGATAATCTGCTTCAGAAAGATATCAATTTACTAGACAATGCTCGTTTGAATGCAGCATTTTCGAAGGAATCAGGAGCATGATTGAACGCTATACCGTCGGCCCCATTAGGTACGCTTTTAGATGACGAAAGTTTCCGTATTTCTATTGGTCTTCGTTTAGGTTGTCAAATTTGTGTAAAACATCGCTGTCGTTACGGAGCTGATTTTGATGAATATGGTAGACACGGCCTGAGCTGCAAATCAAGGGCCGGCCAGTTTTCACGTCATTATGCAGTAAATGACCTAATCAAACGAGGCCTCTCATCTGCGAAGATTCCCTGTTCGATGGAACCGTTAGGTACTTGCCGCGACGACGGTAAACGTCCAAATGGTATGACCCTCATTCCATGGCAACGCGGTTGACCAGTTATATGGGATTTCACTTGCACTGACACTTGGGCTCCGTCCCATGTCCGATCCACATCTACTTCCGCAGGGGGTGCAGCTTTACAAGGCGAAACTTTTGAAATCAATAAATACAAAAATTTGGAGAACATTTACATTTCTATTCCTGTAGCAATTGAAACCTCTGGTGTTTTAGGTCATGAAGCTTTAAAATTCATCAAAGAAATCGGTAAAAATTATCAGTGGAAACCAATGAATCAAGAGCAACTTTGTTCTTTATACAACAAATAAGTATTGTAATTCAAAGAGGAAACGCTTCATATTTTCTCGGCACGATTCCCCGTTCTAAGCCTCTAGAAGAATTTTTATGAAGCCTAATCATAAGAAACCTAATTCTTCTACCACTTTCAAACTTTCTCACATTACCGACCCAAAAACATGTAATCTTTACTTTTTCCGAAATTATTATTTAACATCTTCATTCTCTTCTTCAGAATGTGTGCCTTCTGATAATACATGCGTTGACAATTTCATAAGCTATGCCTCCAACAAGCTTTTGGGCCTCAGTTTAATAAAAAATATAGCTAACCACCAGCCAGAGGATGTCACATTCATAGGAATACTGAAGAAGATGACTATCCTAGAGAATGATGCGATTCCAATACGCAATAAATTATCTTTGACCAAAACAAAATATAAAACTGGTTTACCCTCAATAAAGGTGGAGACATCAAATGAAAAGGTAAACGACCAAATGGTAGGTATTTATACTAACAGTGTGGTATATTCTAACAATACTAATACATACATTTGTCGGATGAAGATGATAACGGAAATCACGCATCAGTAGCCGATTTGAGTAAACATTTCAATAAGAAACTCTCCAGAACAGTAAAAAATGGTACTAACCCCGCCAATAAGACAATTGGGGTTATATCCAAAATATCTGATGTGTCCAATGAAGTGAAACCACTAAGTACAAAATCAATATCAACCAGAGTTGAAAAATCTAGTAATAATGTTTCGGTGACCAAAAAAATGACATTGCTTCCAACAAGTGTCAAAATAACCCCGATGTTTTGCAGTCAAATTCAAAATTGGAAGAGAAAGAAGACGTAGAATAAAATAACGGGTCCGAAGTCGATAGGGCCGTAGTAACTGAGACATCAATGAACTTCAATTTCCTTTCTAAAAATAATCCTACAGTTAACAACTTCTCTTCATACATTTCATTTTCGATTGAAGATTTTCAGAAAGGGGATAAAACTCAACAATAACAAAAGGACACTTCTAAAAATGATGTAGATAACAAGGAATATATTAACAAAGTGAACCAGACCAATGATCTATCGACATCAACCAAACTTTCCTGAACCGGAATATCTCCATCGAATTCAATAGCAAACAAAATCAATTCAAATTCCTCATCACGCCGATCAAATGAGAAAGAGAATAATAGAATCCGAGATTATTCGAACAATGATAGTAGTTGCGAAAGAGCTCTTAACAATATCTCCACAATCTGATCCACAAAGGGTATTACCCAAAAACCTTTGAGTCTCAAGGTTCTCAAAAACATTGGTAACACATGTTTCATGAATAGTATAATCCAATGCTTATCAAACACAAGGTGGCTATTAGAATATCTAAAGAGAGAAGCATTCATAAGAGATATTGACATAAACATATCTAGCATGAAAGGAGCACTAATTAAAGCATTTGCTGAAGTTATTCAAGAGCTTTGGTCTGGAGACGGTTCACACAGAGTGGTTAATACAGTATCATTGAAAAGTCAGGTTCAGCGATTTACTTCAAGGTTCATGGGATACACTCAACATCATGCACATGAGTTTCTTCGTTACCTATTAGCCGGACTTCACGCAGATGTCAACAAGGTATATGAGAAACCAAAGCCCATATTAACGGAAATTGATGACAAACTTAGTGACATTCAGAAAGTACAAAAGTCTTGGTTGAAATATCCGATAATGAACAACTCCAAGATAGTGGATAACTTTGTCGGTCAATTAAAATCAACATTCAAGTGTACACACTGCAGTCACTGTTCAGTTACCTACGATCCCTTTTGGTATTCATCCCTTTCCATACCCCAAAGAACAGGTGAGTTACGACTTCCACAATGTTTAAACTTGTTTACAAGGGATGAAACACTCGACGGTGATGAGAAACCAACATGTTCGGAATGTAAAGAACGAAGACGATCCACTAAATCATTCTCAATTCATAAATTTCCATAAATATTGGTTATTCACCTGAAGCGCTTTTCGCAAACTGAAAAATTTAGTGGAAAACTCAATGTTGCAATAGATTTTCCAATAGAAGGGCTTGATATTAGCCATTACGCGGCTGATAATGTGGCACCTTCTATGTACAACCTCTACGGTATATCGAATCACAGTGGAACCACTTACAATGGACACTACACAGCATATTGCTGACATAACTACACGGGACAGTGGCACGAATATAACGATTCAAGGGTGCTATTATTATCGTGGAAATCTTAAGTCAGTGGAGAAGCATATGTCCTCTTCTATGAACAAGATGACACAAAGTCCCACCTTTAAGTTCAATAATTTTTTTATTAGTTTTCAAATTGTATATTTTTATTGTGAACCAATGTTCTCTCTTCTAAATTTATTTATATAATAATAATAATAATAGTAATAATAATGTTTATTCAAGTAAAATGTTTCAACAACTGAAATATACAGTACATATATGAATAAATATAATAATAACAGAAGCAGTGTATAAAGCTAAGCTACAATTTATTAGATCAGAATACATTGATCTATCCGTTTCCGTAATCCATTTCTTAATTTGCCTTTTATATTCACTATATTTCTTTATCGTTTTTAAACGTTTGGGTACTATTGCATACATTGTCGGTGCTAAGTAATATGCATTTCTCTGTTCAATAGTCTTCACACGCCTAGGCCGAATAACACCATCGTGGTGTCTGGTATTGTAACTGTGGCTATATGAAATAAGTACAGCTCTTTCTTTATAAAGAAATAATAGAATGTTTTGGAAGTAGAGCTGTCGAATATCTTTGACGACTTGTAACTCATTATACAATTTATCTGTTGAGAAGAAAATATTTTTACTGTATATAATTATTAATACCCATTTTTGAACTACATCTACTCCGTTCAGATACTGGTCATACACCCCTCCCCATCCCAATATACCCTAGGACAAAATCGATTCCACCAAAGCAAAATATACTGATTTTAAACTCTTAATATCTAGAAAATCTCGCAAAATTCTAAATTTTGGTATGTGACCTCTAATTTTATTTACGACTTTTTTACAGTGTCTATCTATTAGAATGCCCAGATACTTCATGTTTTGTCCCTCGCATATAGCAATATTATTCCCTATATCTATTGGACCTAATTGTGGTAGTCCAGTTTTGTATGAACAAAACGGTAGGTATTAGATTTTTTTATAATTTATTGTTAATTAATTATATTGTAACCATATTTCTAAATTTTGAAAATCATTTTCTATTTTACATTTCAGATCCACCCATGAAGCAGATGTATATGTAATTACAGTATCGTCTGCAAAATTGGCTATTGTACCCTGAAGATTTAAGGAAAATATACTGTTAACGTATAGAAGAAACAGAACTGGTCCCAAAACAGTACCCTGGGGGACACCGAATGTCACTTTCTGTCGCGTACTAAATGTTTCATCTATGGTGACCATTTGAACTCTATCGGATAGGTAACCTTTCATATTTATATATACATACATATATACATTGTATTCTTATTAATGCATACATCGAATAAAATTATTAAATATTCATTATTACTCAACCCTTTATAGGTTATTGAAAGAATAATTTCCCACCATATGTGATTTACTCAAATTTACTCAAAATAGTTTCCTATCATCAGCATGCCCTCGCTCGAACAGTAATTGAGTATCTCCCAACTAGAGGGCGCTTTGAATTTGTGTGTATAAAGAACAAGTGGGTACTTTGTTAGTAGGTAGGTAATCATTATCACTTTGACCGTTAGTGTACAGTGAAAATACAGTTTTTCCTGGTAAAAGAGCATTGTTGTGTAAAATTTCGCAAGAATAAACAATATTTAGGAAAACAAAGGTGAGTATATTTTTTGTATTCGTTTTATACACTGATTACTTTACAAATAACATCGATAATTGAGAGAAGTAAGCTGTTGGCAGAGAAAATGACATAGAAAAATTAAGTTTGATATTGCTTCATAGAAATAGTAATTCTTTTTCTTTGCTTTTTCTATAAATATTTTGACAAAATTTCATTATAACATGAACTTACATACTTTAAACTACGAAAAATCTCAAGAAATAGATTTGGTTATCAATCGGCTGGGGTAATATTGCCACTGGTTGAAATTTACTCGGGGGTCCTAATATAACTTTTTTGTATTTTAAGATATATTATGATGTTTACTATATTTTTCTACTTCTGTAGTAATATGCCAAAACAAGAGTTATCTGATGCAAAACTAGAGTTACTTTTGTTGGAAATTACAAATGAGCAAACTGAAAACTCCGATATAGGGGGGATTCGAACGCCGATGATGATCCTGATATTGATTAGTAATTAATTTCTATTAAGGGTTGGTTTACATTGTATATTTAACAATTTATAGGGTCTATAAGTACATTAAGGTCATGCACTAGGACATCGGGATTCCTAAATACTGAACCATTGGCATCCACTTCTACTGAAATCGGATCACCTTTTCTAGATAATGATGCCGCATCGATATTGGCGTCAACCACTATGAATGTCTATTCGGAAGACTTTGATGACTCCCTTGATGATCCTAGCTATGATCCTATACCGAATAAAACGAGATTTGGATTAGAACTTTCACAAGATTCCTTTGATAGTGAGTGTGAAGCTGAAAATGAGAGTGTTGCCAAAACTGTTCCAAAAAAAAACAGAAGGAACCAAAATGTATTACGAAACATCCTATGAATGGAATAAAATAGCCGTAGATTTACCTCAGTTTCATAAGGCTACTTTTAGTCAGCCTTTTGGACCAAAGCAATCAGTACTAAATAGTATCAACCCTTTGGCATTTTTTTCTTCGATTATGACTAGAGACATATTAAACCACATAGTAGGAGAGTCTAAAAGGTATGCGATGCAGCGGAACAACGACCTAAATATTGACGTGGAAGAACTGCAAGCTTTTTTTGGATTACTGATCATTATTGGATTTCATCGTCTCCTAGTATGATATTGTACTGATCGACTGAATCAAGTTTTGATGTCGAACGTGTGGCTCGAGTAGTAACATTGAAGAGGTGTTTAAAAATTTTGCGATATTTGCATCTAAACAATAATGAGAATATACCAGTTCATGGTGCTGCCAACTATGATAAACTATATAAAATACGGCCACTTTTATCCCATTTTCAAACTTTATTCACAACACTATTTTCTCCTTCAAGATTTTTATCAATCGTTGAGAGCATTCAAAGGTCGCTCTACAATTAAGCAGTATAAGCCACTAAAACCAATAAAAATAGGCTTCAACATTTGTGTTTGTTGTTGTGCTTTAACGGGTTATATGCTAGCATTTGATGTATAGACTGGAAAAGCTAGTGGTTGGTCCACGACGGAATCATTGGGAGAAAATGTTGTCAAATTTTTCTCTCAAAGCTTTGAAGGATTAGCGTACTGTTTGTTTTCTGACAATTTCTTCAGTAGTATTGAGCTGATAAGAGCATTACTTGGAAAAAAATTGTTTGCTTGTGGCACGTTCCGTACTGAAGGAAAACATCCAAAAAATATGTTCAAAAAAGATAAAGGATACTCCAAAGGGGAAAATGCAATGTGGAGATATTAGTATGACCAGATGGTTTGATCATGGAAAAAAACCGGTGACTGTAGTAAGTAACATGCACAAACCTTCCGAGATGTCTACAACAAAAAGAAAAAATGCTCAAGGTATTCTTGAAACGATTGAATGTCCAAAATCCGTAGCAGATTACAATGCATATATGGGAAGGGTGGATAAATTCGACCAATACATGTGCTACTACTCCAAATCTCAAAAACTAAGACGGTGGAGGATTAATAGTAACTTATGCACAAGTGTATAAAGCGGCACTTTTTTTCACGAATGGAAAAAGTTGGCAATTCCATGAGTGAAAAAAGACACTTCATGCACATGTTGCATACATTATTTTTTCTACAGCCCTATATGAAAAAATAAAATGCAAATAGAAATTAGGTATATTTTAATTAAGCTCCTTTGGTAAATTACAATTATATGTATTCCAAGATTCAAAAAAGTTCATCCTCGATGCCCAGCCAAGTATCTTAGAAGTCCATCCTCGATGCCCAGCCAAGTTTTATTATGTTATCTTATGGAAAGCGTGAAATAAAGTTAACGTTATGGCACTTTTTGTAACGCTTTTTTACTTTTTTTACTCTAACCATAAACAACCACTTTAAGCGCTACAAACCGATGAAATACAAAGTACTTTAAAGATAGGGCGTAGAAAAAATATTTTATTATCTCTTTGAATCCGCTATTGTCAATTCTATCATTCTATACAGGGAAACAAGGAAGAACAAAAATCAAAAGCCGATGAGTCATTTACAGTTCCAATCACGTTAGGCTAATGAGCTTATGGGTAACTTATTTATGTATATTTCATAATATTTGTAAATAAAATTAGTTGCATTCTAGGGACATATAGCAACAGTAAACAACTCTTTTCACTCCTGTCAATGGTTTTGGAAGGAAACGGAATCATCTAGATGGGTATCCAACTGTACAAAACAATATTAGACTACAAGATGGCCCATATGACAGAATTACAAAAAAATACACACGATGTGCTTTTTGTAGTAATAAAACAAAAGAAGTTATCCGATTTGTAAAATTTGTTATGTTGGATTATGTGAAGGTTGTTTCGGTAAACTTCATGGAAAATAACTTTTTCCAAATATGTAGTAAAATTTGATTCTTACGTTATTTTAGGATTATATCGTTACGTTTGCATTCTATTTTATTTTGACATTATAAATTTTAATTTTTATGTAAATTATCAATAAAAAATACATTTGTAGTCAGGTGGGAAATTATTATCCCCCTGCTCTTGACATATCTCCTAAGACCCTTAACGGTCTTTGGGAGAATTATTTCCCCCCAATGTTTTTGAAAAGTATAATAAAAAATCACGTTTTCTTTGCATAGTACCATATAAACGTTTTCACAAATCCAAATTAAAATAAAACATGCCCCACCCTTTTGCCCTATAGAGGGTTAACCCTGGAGTAGTCGCACCACGGTCTCTGAGACCGGGTAGTACAATTTTTTCTATATTTTTAAGCCTATAGATCCGCCGGTACTCTATCGCCACAAGTATGCTTGCATCAGGTCAATTAATTGTCAGTATCAATTGCAAAGTTGTACGGGAGTGATCTTGTGCTAGAGAACGGAACAGGGTGTACCATTCCAGCGCGACTTCTTGAGTACACGGTCTGCTATTCCAGCGCGACTAGCTGTGCGATATTTCTATTGAATGTGAAGGTCAGTATTTTGATTTTATAAGCCAAACATTGGTATTATTTATACATTATATTACAAATTAGACGCCCGACAATTATGAGTGAATTGTTATAAAATTAATACAATTTTTCAAGTAGTATAAAAGAAAATCGAATATTTTTGTGTATTTGTAGATATGTATTTTTACGGAAAGGTTGCAACAATTAATGCAAGAAGTACTGGGAGAGCAACTTTCACAAGATTATTATCACGATCCAAACATTGCTGACGATCAATCCAAACAAGATGAGATGCATGAAGAACACGATAGTGACATTGAACAGGATGTGAGTGATTTAGAAGAATTTTGTGAGCTCAGCACAGAGTTATCTTTCATTGGTGTGTAAATATTTTATTATCTACAAATTCATTTTTTTAATCAATGGTTTTTTCGGGCAAAGATAAAAAAACATATTGGCGAAAACGTAACTTCGAATATACAAGTAGGAAAACTCGACAGGAAAAAATTATACAAAGGCTTCCTGGATGAACGGATGGAACACGATCGAAATATGGAAATATTTTATAGAGGATGACATTATTATTATTATTATCATTGACTCTACAAATGCAAACATAGAAACAGTCGAAAAACTTTTCACACGCAAGGGATGCAAGTCCAACAACAACGACGGAAAAAAAGCATTAATAGGATTGCTATATTTAGCGGGAGTTTATAAAGCAAATTGGATGATTGCTGAAGACTTGTGGCCGACAGATTCGGGTTTTCATTGCGTTGCCTAAGATTCGATGACAAGAGGACATGAGAGGAACAAAGATTGATTGACAAGTTGGCTCCAGTTCGCAACGTTCTTGAACAGTTTACGAAATAATGTCGGAGTGCATACCATTTACATCCTTATTTGGTTATGCCGTGCTGAAGAGGCAAAATAAGCCAGAAACATGCATGTCCACGGTTACCACTCTATATATATATATATATATATATATATATATATAACCTTTGGAACGGAGGGTGATTTTGGCATCTAGGAACACCAAAACGGAAAACTGCATTGAAATTTTTCCGAAGTCGCGTCATGCTACTCTCTACAATAGCCCTATTTCATTCTGAAATGAGCCAAAAATTGTTCAATATCGCAACTACTGTGACCGCCATAATACATACGAACAATTTGCACAGTGTTTTCACGAGTAATCACTTTACAACGAGAAGAAAAATAGATAATAACTAACTGATAAGAATTAAAAACTACCAAAAATGTAAACAATAATATAAATTCAATAATGGGAAAACACAAACAATTTTAAATTAAATTATAACTATTATAATGAATTAAAAATTATTATAATATCAATATAAACTTGAAACAACAAATGATCTTACAAAAATATCAACAAACGAAACAAGAAATTACTCACAAGTACACTAAAATAACAAATTTAATCGCTTCAAAAATACTTATTCGTTCCAAAGGTTGCAAATTGTCAAGAATGAAAATAACATTATTTGGAAGGCTACCTACTAGATTTTGCTTTTTAAAATTGATACTAAATTGTTAGAACTTTTCTATCAATGAATAAATTTTTGAAACGAATAACTTTCCTTTATTTTAAAATTAATGGTTTTTGGGATAAAAATTGTAAAAAAAGAACTAAAAACAAAGAACTTCGGCATAGCGTGGGATCGAACCGTCATCCTCCACATGCAACTTTCAAATTTCGCGTTCCAAATACCAACTCGGCCCTCTCGGTCAATGGTTGTTTTTATTCGAAAGTGATATAAAAATGAGTACGACTTTTAAAAACATATTTATCTATTTTCTTATTAAAACAAACCAAATTTAAGAAAACTAAAAGTGCAATTGAATTTATTTTTTAACGACCTTTTCAAATCTGTTATTATTTTTCACGAAAGCTATTTGGTAAAAAAGTTTGCTCGCGTTTCACAGTTTTGTACAGGAAACCCTATGTCGCATTTTATAAATAACACAGTGTATAGATTCATCCACCGTACTAGGAACACGGTAAACCTGATCACCAATTTATACTTGTCTGCAACTGTCACTTTCAAATTTTGTGCTCTTGTCAATCGCGTAAAGTATATCATACTATTTATTTAAAATTAATATTTATGAGATTGTTGAAAAGGACCAAATTGTGAAATGGCATTTTCAAGGCAGCACATTTTGGCAAATAAATGGTTTGTTTGAGGCAGCATTTCCCAATAACACCGCTATACCAGTCTCAAGCCTGGGGCCTCACCACGCAAAACGTGAGGAAGGGGGGAGGGATATAGGAGTAACACCTCGCAAAAAAACCTGTGTTCAGCGAGCCCCGGCTGATAGTACCCTGTAAGGGCCCCTTGTCCAGGGTTACGGATGAAGAACCCAACAATGGGAAAGGCGGAGAGAGAGAATCCTCAAAATGATAGAACGCTGGAAGGGGCAATTGTCGATTTTAGGAATAGTATAAAATCAGAAAAGGGAAGATGGATCTCTTGAGTCGTAGAGAAGACAATCTGTCTAGGAGAGAGACACTCCGAAATCAAAGCTCTGGACCTCCAGGATGGGGGTTGAAGCATCGGGACAACCCCTCGATACTCGTCAAAAAACTGATAGGTTGAAAATTCTAGTAAGAATTGGCCTCGGAACGTGCGGAACCAGAGAAGACGACCCAAGCTTAGAAAACAGACAATGAATATTGGTACTTGGAACGTTCAAAGCCTCTTTAAAAAATCAAACGATGTAATAGCCGAAGTGAAGAACGCAATGATGGATATAGTGGTGCTGAGTGAAACAAAGAAAAAAGGAGTATGCTCAGAAAATCTCAGACAATATGACCACTTTTGCTCAGGGGTATCAAAAGACAAACGAGACCAACAAGGAGTGTCTATACTTATTCGTAAAAATCTGAGAAGGTGCATCACATCCTGGGAAGCAATCAGTCAACGAATCATAAAAATGAAACTAAGTATACACGGGAATAAAGTTACAACCATAGGAGCGTACGCTATTAATGATGATGCCTTAGTCAATGATAAAGATGAATTCTTCGTGCAACTATCATACGAAATCTCCAAAATTGGAACATCCCGAGAAATAATACTGGTAGGAGACCTAAACTCTAGAACGGGAAAGAAACAGCAAGATAAAATAGTGGGACACTTCGGAGAAGACACTGTAAATGACAATGGAAATAGACTCATCAATATGTGCGACCAAAACAACCTGCGAATTCTAATCCTGGGTGCAACACTCTAGGAACCTAAAAACTCTCATAGTTTATGTGATAGTCCGGCAAACTAAACACTGAACATACAGGACGTTGGAGCCTATAGAGGCGCGGCGTATGGAAGTGACCACCATCTTGTCAAATCCAAAATACTACCATTCCGTGTAACAAAGGAATAAGGAAAAGACACAAGCGAACAAGAACAAAAAATACAGAAATCAGGTACAACCTAGATAGCCTTGACCAAGATAGCGTAAAGGAATTTTACAAAAAACGACTTGACGAAAAACTCATACAATAAAACTTTGAAAACACAGAAGATCAATACGAGTATCTTAAAAGATGCTTGAAAAACGCCGCACTGAAAGCCCTGGGAGAATACGCAAAGCACAATCGAAGAACACCATATTTGTGGGATGAAAAAATGGGAGAAATGATGAAAATAGAGAAAGACAAATACAATTCCTTAACACAAAGTCGGATCAAGATAAAAAAGAATACAGAACAGCCCAAAGGAAGGTACGCACAGCTATAACAAAAAAAGAAGAACGAAAGCTGGGAAATAAACTGCTCAAGACTCAATACATACCTGGGACGTAGTAGAAGTACCGAAAGCTGGAAAATGTTAAGATCTCTTCGTCAAGAAAAGACAAAAGATATCATCTCACCAATAACGCAATAACGTTAGAACAATGGGATAAATACTTCGCGAAACTGCTGACTGAGTAAAGGACACAATATCAGCAACTACAACAGCCACAATCCGACAATCAAATACAAACCACAGCATCCTCACTTGGAATCAACACCAAAGGAGTAAAACTGATTTGTCAAGCACTGAAAAACATAAAGTCTCCTGGCCCCGGTAATATCCCCCCGGAGTTACTTAAACACGGTACAGAAAAGCTATATCGACAATTAGCTTGCCTGTTCCAGAAATGCATTAATGGAGAAATTTTTCCAGAAGAATGGAAAACGTCGTACATAACAACGATACATAAGAAGGGTAGAAGAGACGTGTGTGATAATTATAGAGGAATCGCTGTGCTTGGTATTATTTCGAGGGTCTATGGTAAGCTAATAAAAAAGAGAATTGGAGATGAATATTGTGAAAGTGAGGCCGAAGAACAAGCCGGATTTAGAGCTGGTAGATCCAATGTGTATCACTTATTCTCAATAACACAGATAATTGAGAAAAAGACGGCAGAGAATCAAGAAATACACCTCCTTCACGTAGACCTCAAGGAAGCGTACGATAGTGTACCCCAGCTAAAGCTCTGGGAGGCACTTGAGAAAACCAACATCAGCATAACGTTCATAAAAGCTGTTCAAGAACTCTATAAAGAGAACACAAGCCAAATAAAGAAAGGGCAGACATTATCAAAGGGGTTCAACATTAACAAGGATCTCAAGCAGGGTTGTTGCTTGTCACGAACTTTGTTTAAAATCTATTCAGAACAAGCTCTGAAAATATGGAAAAGGGAGTGCGAACAGATGGGAATACCACTGAACTCTCTGCTTCGCTGATGATCAAATAGTCTTAGCTCAAGACTACGACGACTCAGGATACATGACCTACAAATCAATTGAAGAATATAATAAGTGGGGGCTGGAGGTAAATCTTCAGAAAACGAAATATATGTGCATTGGTGGAGAACAACAAGACCTTATCTTGGAACAACAACATCAGATAAAACAAAGTGAAAAATACAAATATCTTGGAATAAACATCACTAGTGACGGAGTTTGGATGAATAAATCAGTTACAGAAACAACCAAGGAAGACAAGCAATCAGACAACTCAACAGTATTTTGTGGGATAAGGCAGTATCAAAACCAAATAAGCATAGAATTTACAACAGCATAGTGAAAAGTGTCATCAGCTATGGTAGTGAAATGTGGCCTATGGAGGAAAAAACTCGTAGGTCTCTTGAGCCACCGAGATGGATTACTGGAGACGCGCCGCCGAAAAATCAAAACTGGAAAGAGTGAGAAATGAGAGAATTCGAGAAATTATGGATGGTAAACACAAAATGACGGAAGACATACAAATAAATCAACTTAGATGGTATAGACACGTTCAAAGAATGGCGGAAAACAGAATCCCTAAGAAAATACTAAATTGGACACCACAGGGAAAAAGAAAGACCCAGACTGAGCTGGAGAGAAGGAATCGATAGAGACATCAGAGAAAGAGGAGTAGAGGAGAATCTCTGGACCGATCGAGAACAATGGAGACTGGAAATTAGAAGACGGCGGAGAACGTTAGAAACTGATTTATAGATAGATAACATATCCTAATAGGCCCTCACCATCACTTAAAAAAAGTGCCTACAGCTTGGAATAAAATCGCAACCTTTGAAATTACAAACAACGTGCTGACCCAATACACCAATAATATGTAGTTAATAATATATCTAAAGCTCTCTAGAAGCAAATTTGACAATTACGGGCTAGCGTAAATTGGTCAACAAGCTTGCCGCGTTCCTAGTAACTCAAATGAATGAGTATAATACCTCTAAATTAATTTTTTAGTTAATGAGTACATTCCTCTTTAAAAATGAGTTGACGTGGATAACAAGATATTTGATTGATTTCATAAAATTCATATGTTTGGAATCGATTATTAAATTTTAGTACTTAGGTAGGTATTTTTCATAAGATATAAACGGTAAAATGTAGTGTTTTTTACATTTATGGTTAAAAGATGCGCCTTAAACCATTTTCTTATTAAATTAAAATCTTTCTCAACTATTGTTCTCATGTCATTTCAAGTATCAGTCACATATATAACTACAGTGTCGTCTACAAACGAGACTATGAGACCCGCAGAATTCAGGGTGAATAAAATGTTGAGATATATAAGGAAGAGAACAGTTCGCTGTGTCATGGCACGAGTCAATTCTCTCAGTTTCTGGTCCATCTCCACTATTTCTACTTGACCCGATAACTAGCTTTGAACCGAATTATATACATTTCCCATAAAACCCAGTTGTTATAATTCATCCCGCAAAAGCCAATGACTTCGGTATCAAAAGACTTTGCTAGATCAATAAATATACAAAGGCAATATTTCTTTTCATCTAATGCTTTATATATATTATGGATGTGACTTTCGCTATTACATCTTGCGTCGATATATTTTCTCGAAAACCAAATTGAAATTCAGATAATATTTTATTTGTATCAAAATAGCTCACTCACTGTTTTGAGAATGTTTTCAAAAACTTTTCAGATGGAGGACAACAAAGAGATTGGTTGATGGGCATATCTAAGGTAGACGTTTGAATATCATTGACTGAAGAAATGAATTACAAATTATCAGGAAATACTTCCTATTCAATTCATAACTACAATTATTCAAAACGTATAATTTCACATACAAAATTGTCCTGCTATAGGAGTTTTCGTACGTATTATTAATTAAGTTGAAAATACTTTTCTCCTTTAATTAATACCCATCTTATTATATATTTATATAATAAAGTCTTTTAAAATATATCAAATTGTATAGTTTACGTACGAAGCACAAACTGCTATTTTGCCATGACTTTAGCATTGGATTAATAACCTTTCCTAAATATATTTCTGTTGAGAATAAACGTCAATAATGGACACAAAAACTAGTTTCACACTTACTGTAAATCGATTGGAACTTTGATAATCATAACAGCTGTTACTGTTCACAATTCATACGTTAAAACAATTACACATTCCTGACTATATTCGGTGACATTTTCCGCTTCTAATTTTATTAAAATGAGGGCCATATCAGTTTGATCAAATTGAAGGTCTTCTTGATGTAAATACGTACGTGAGTTCATCATAATCACATTCACTAATAAAAGACAACTAGTGACTAAGTAGTTTGTGAATAAATTTATTAAGAAACCCAATTCACGAGCTCGCCTACTTAAATTTTGCAAAGTAACTATGATATACAGTAATATTCTTCCGCCAAACATTTTCGAAGTAATCACTATTAATTTGATGCATATTTGAAAAATGAGTGTTAATGTACTAAATATATTTTTAATATCGGTGAAACGTTCCCCATGTGGTTCTTTAAATGCATTCGTAATGAACAAAGGTGTATTTAACTATTTTTGAAGTGGGATTCACTATCTGGTTACCACTTAAGTCATAGAGAGATAGGTAAAATGAGAGGAGGCTAGAGATAGATATAGAGAATCAGAGATAGTCAAAGAGAGTAAGAAGTAGTTAGAACGAGTCAAAAAGAGTCAGAAGGAGTCAAAAAGGGTCAGGAAGGGTCAGGAAGGGTAAGAAAGAGTCAGAAAGAGTCAGAAAGAGTCAGAAAGAGCGATAAAGAGTAATAAAGAGTCAGAAAAAGTCAGAAAGAGTCAGAAAGAGTCAGAAAGAGTCAGAAAGAGTCAGAAAGAGTCAGAAAGAGTCAGAAAGAGTCAGAAAGAGTTAGAAAGAGTCAGAAAGAGTCAGAAAGAGTCAGAAAGAGTAAGATAGAGTCAGAAAGAGTCAGAAAGAGTCAGAAAGAGTCAGAAAGAGTCAGAAAGAGTCAGAAAGAGTCAGAAAGAGTCAGAAAGCGTCAGAAAGAGTCAGAAAGAGTCAGAAAGAGTCAGAGGGAGTCAGAGAGAGTCGAAGAGTGTAATAAATACCAAAATAAGAAATATGGGGAGAATCATCCTGAATATAACAAATTATTTTTTACATTGTAATGTTTAAACTATAGAAAGCGGTCGTTCACATTGATACAATGAAACAACACTTATCTAAGCGGTCTGTCTGGTTGCAGAAAGGAAAAAATAATATTTTAACCGGAAATAATAATTGCGTCAAAATAACGAAAAACCTATTACACAGTTACGTCGAACGATAAGTTCCACCAATCAAAAAGTAACAGGTACAAAAAAAAAAAAGATTGCTGACTAGGGAGAAAGGTCGAAAACTGCGAAGGTGTAACAATTGAGGGGCAGTTGGCAAAAACTCGAGGTCGGGAACGGTCTAGTTTTTTTTGGGTTTCGCGGACAGCGGTTTTTGAGGAGTCCTGAGTTTCAGTAATTTATAATTAAAGTAGTGTTTTAACAATCTGGAATATTTTTTTTTCGAAAGGGGAAAAGAAGATTACAAGGGAGCGCCTACTGTACGCGCTCTGAAAGGGTTTCTTTTTTTGTTCGAAACGCGAATCGTGTCCGTCGGCGCTTTTGTGAACACTCAGTCCGGGAATTGGTAAGTCTGATTTCAAAATTATACTAACTGTGTATCATGATTTTTTTGTAGTTTGTTCAGATTATTAACATTCTATGATATTATATCCATATAATTTAATTTGTGTTATGATAGTTCATATCGCATAGGAGTATTTAATGGTGATATCTCACCGTATTATTTAGGAATAGGGAGCACATTTGAGGTTGAATATTAAATTGTTAATATCAAAGTTTCATATACAGGGTACGCGAAAATATTCAGGTTCTGGCGATTATTTTTAAAATAACAAATTTCTTTTTATTCTGCGAGTCATTCGCGTTGATCTAAAAGGGTATCTCCAGTTTTTTCTCGATCATATCACTGGTTTTATTCAATTACAGTCACAAGTCTCTGTATACGATTATTCCTGACGCTTTGTCAATTTGGTGTGATTCATTTTTGTTTCTCTTATATTTTTTTATCAAACTCATTTAACAAATCATGGTCGGTTAATTCATTTTCTCAACCAGGAGAGCAGGAATACCTAACGTATACACATAAGAGCTACACCTAAAAATTTTCCTCAACAAACCCCTCTAACGAACGTAACCCCATGACACATAAACTCTCATTACCAACGACAACTGGTAGCAGTTGAGGCCGAAGCCAGCTCTTTCGGATATTTCTTACAGGATCCGTCGACTCCTGTTTCCCACGGAATCGTGGGTGGTGACAGCCAGCTACGCTGCCTTCTCGGACCTTTAGGGACATTTTGGACAGCAGAGTTTTTTAGGTTATTACAACTGGTGATAGATTTTTTTTCATTCAGGATCATTGTGGAATCTATTGATTATTACAGTGGTGACAGCGGTATTTTTAGTTTTATGGCGAACAGTTTCTTTTAGGTTATCACATTTGGTGACAGAATTATTTAGGTTATTACAAGAGTCAGAGAGAATCAAAGAGAGTCAGGAAGAGTCAGAGATACAGTCAGAGAGAGTTTGTCACAGATAATTAACGAGAAGCAAAGACAAAGAGTTATAGAAAATCAGAAAGGGTCTTAAAGAGCCAGTTTGAGTCAAATACAGTCAGAGAGGGTTATAAAGAATCATAGAGAGGCAAATTACGCAAGTTAAATAATTTTACCGCTTACCTGTTGCTACGTAATGTTATTGATCAGTAAAAAAAGTTCCAGGGCTAAAAGAGATCCTGGCGTAACATCATTTGAAATTGATTTACTGAAAGATTATTATCAGCTTTTTAAACATGAGATTCCCTTTTTATACCTCTGATATTATCAATAATCACATTCCTATGTCTTATCTATTTTATCGCATCTACAAAATCAAGGAAATTATTTCTAAATATAACTGTCAACACTTTAAATTTATTTGAAAACTTTGAAAAAACATAACTAAAAACCTGTTATTCGAATGTGATCCTTTGTATTACTAGTTAATCAAATATATTGAACGTGGGCTCTCGAAATACTTTTATAACTCGAAATTTTCCACAGAGCTGCCTGCATTTACTGTGAAATAGGTTTTAACATGGAAGTTGTGATCGCTCGTCCATCGTACGAAGTAATTTAAAGTTTTCAACGAGTTAGAAATTATTTTGAAAGTACATAATTACTTAAGTTGGAATTAAGATTATACACGAATATTGTGTAGCAATTTTATGTTTTGATCCGGCAGATTGTTCATATTGGGATCTATTATACAATATCTGCGAGATTATACTTTATGACTATACCCGAACGATAAATTGGCGAGAGTTCATTACCTTTGGTGTAAAAATCAAAAAATGTAATACTTCGTCAATATTATATATGTATTCTCCGTTCATGCAAAAAACAAAACACTATTTAGGAGAAAACTAGTTCTTCATTGCTATTGAGAAATACAAATTTTATTGCACTCATCGGTCACTCTAGTATATCGTTTTGTAATCATGATAAACAAAAATATTCATATCGACGGCAAATATTTAGTCCATGTTCTATGAGATTGTATTATGTTTTGAACAATTGTTTATTATCAGTCAGATTTATTACGAACTAGATTACGAAATTACTGAAAAATGCCATGATGCGCTCATTGCTACTATGATTAATGCTATTGCAGTTCTAGCACCGTCAGTCAATAATTTATTCAGTCGGTGAATTTCATCAGATGTTTCAAGCAGTCAATATATATCCCTCTTTTCCTTATTTTCTCCAGTTCTGTGCAGTCTTCATGTTTATATTTGTAGCTCCTATCTCTGTTTTCGGATTCGTTGTCCTTAGCAATATTTTTATTTTGTCTGAGTTTCGCGGTTTCTTGTATTCCATTTCCTAGTCTGTTTATGGTATTTTTTCTTTGATATTGTTACGAAACAGCACACTAGTATAGTCCCTAAATCCGACTCTGTCTAAGCCAGGAATAAAAGTTATAATTATGGCGGATACGCAGGTTTTTTTTATAACTGTTTAGGACTATCTTATCTAAAGACTGTTTTTGTGACCATACTTAACTAGAAAAGGCCAGAACCAATTATTTTTGTGTGTGTAAGCCGCAGTCCGGAATTTTCTAGTAAAAAGGGCTTTAATATAAATAAAGGACCGATAAGCGGATGAGTTTAGTTTATAATTTGACATCGTGAGATAAACAGTAAATAAGTGAATATAATTTAAGTGATTATATAAATTAGTTTAAGTGAATATACTGAGTATATATAAATTAAGTGTTAGTGATTAGTTTAGTGTTTAAATAAATTGAGTAAGTGAACCTACCGTGTGTTTAAAATTTATTCCGCCCGTTTATTGTTTAAATTAATAACAAAAAACATTACATTGGTGTCAGGTGTGGGGTAATATGAATAAATTGCTACGTAAAAACGGCCAAGAAACTTTGTGATCTGAAAGTCACGGAATTGAGAGCAGAATTGGAAGATCGTGAGTTGGAAACGTTCGGTAAGAAAAATGAATTAGTAGAAAAACTTAAAGTGGCACTGGAAAATGACGGCTTTGATCCAGAATTATTTTTATTCAATGACGAGGCTTCCACCTAGATCTCGTCAATTTCTGCTAATATTTTTGCTGATATGGACGAGAAGATTACCACAATGAAAAAGCGATATTTCTGCTAATATAAAGAACGATATTTCTACCATGGTAAAGAAGATTTTAACCATGAAGAACGATATTTCTGCTAACATGGACAAACTTTCTGCCGATTTCTTATTAATGAAAAATGACATTGCCGCTGACGTGGAAAATAAAAGTTCGTCTCTTAAATCGGATATGGAGAATAAAATGACAACGATGGACGAAAAAATCAAGGAGTTAGAGAGTAAGATAACATATTTAAGAACACAAGACACGCCAGCAGAACAAAAGAAGATCGAGATATGCAAGCCAGCAACACAACCCAAGATAGAAGATATTAGCAATTTTGCCCGAGTCGAGGCTCCAACGTTCGACGGAGAGACATCGTGGACCAATTATGTGAAACAATTCGAAGAAGCCGCTAGAGTGAATAATTGGTCCGATAGAGAGAAGGCAGTGAAATCAACTATCCCGCTTCGGAGAGATGCCTTAGATGTACTTCAGACGATACCTCTGGAAGAAACGGATGATTTCGAGCAGCTGAAGAGGAGGTGGGACATGCGATACAGTCACGAACATTTAGAACATTTGTACAGATTCCAGCTGAAGAACCGAAGGCGGAAACGTGACGAAACCCTTCAAGAGTATGAAATGGATATTGCCCGACTAGTCCGATTTGCTTATCCATCAGCACCAGAGAACATGATGGAATGTTTAGGCATCCGGGCCTTTATTGACGACTTATGTGACCACGATATGGAGAATACGCTCCGATTAGCCCATCCTAAAACATTGGTGTGCCGTGCCGTGCCCAACAGACCGCTCCCAATGCAACAAGGGGGAATCTAAGGAAGCTGCAGTTTCAAGAACTTCAGTAGTCAATGAAGAATGGTCACCCACCAGGATTAGAGAAGATCAGGAGAATGATCCTTGCCTAAAGAAGATTCGGCAGTGGAAGGAAGAAAATCGGCGACCTACCTGGCAAGAAGTGTCAAAATTTTCACCGAAACTCAAGGCGTATTGGGATCAGTGGGACTCCCTTGTCCTGGAAGAAGGGCTGCTGTAAATAGTCCTTGAAAACGATGATGGTTCTGAGATGAGGAGACATCTAGTTATCCCGAGAATAAGAGTAGCTGAGGTACTAAAGAAGTTACACGACAGTCCATCGGGAGGTCATCTGGGAGTGAAGAAAACTCTTTAGCGAATCCGTGAGAGGTTTTATTGGATGAACAGCTCCGATGATTTGGAGGACTGGTGTAAGAAATGTACGACTTGTGCTACGAGTAATGGACCACATCGCAAGAGAAAGGCACTCATCAAACTGTACAATGTTGGAAGCTCTTTCGAAAGGATTGCTTCAGATATCGCTGGACCATTTCCAACGTCAGAAAATGGTAGCAAATACATACTGGTTGGAATGGATTATTTCAATAAGTGGGTGGAAATTTACGCTTTCCCTAATCAAGAGGCCACAACTGTTGCGGATGTATTGGTGAAAGAATTTATCAGCCGATAAGGAGTGCCCTTGGAACTCCACAGCGACCAGGGAAGAAATCTCGAAATTCATCTATTCCAGGAGATTTGCGAGAAGCTGGGAATGAAGAAGACCAGAACAACAGCATCACATCCACAGTCAGATGGAATGGTCAAGAGAATGAACAGGACTATTGGAAAATACCTGTCCAAAGTAGTATCCGGCCATCAGAGAGATTGGGACCAGTATTTTACCCTATTCGCATTGGCTTATCGATCTGCCGTGAATGAGTCCACGGGTGAAACACCGGCAAAAATCCTGTTTAGACGTGAAATGAGGCTTCTTTGTGACCCGGAATTTGGCTGTCCGCCTGGAGAAGGTTTAGGAGACGAAGACTACGTGATCCAATTGAGAAGAAGGCTGGACGATATTCATGAATTAGTTCGAACAAATCTTCAAGTTGCCAGGGACAGAATGAAAAGTCGATACGACACGTACGCCACAGAAGGCGGTTTAGGGGACAAAGTATGGTTACACAACCCGACGAGGAGAGAAGGATTTTCTCCAAAATTACAAAAATCTTGGGAAGGTCCATACTTAATCAAGAATAGGATCAATGATGTTATATATCGCATAAGGAAGATGTCCAACGGAAAACCAAAAGTAGTTCACCAAAACCGACTAGCCCCATTCGAAGGAGACCATGGCCTAGAGGAAGGAGTAAACCTTATTCAATATGTGTCTGACCCTACCTTCGATGAATTTATGGGCGTGTATGGAGGTACCGGGAATGCTAGATATGGAGTCACTTCGGAACAATAACAAGATTTGTTCACTCTCCCGGAAGATTATTCACTGGCATACAACAACCCCGCCCGTATTAAGAACGCACGAGGGTTGGCAACCGTCTTTCGAAAGAAGTTCGGGCAATTAGAAAAGCTTGAAGACCAAATTCCAGCCCCTGGCAAGACACTGAAACTGAAACATAATTCGCGGTACGTCTTCTACGTGGTAACTAAAAATGAATTTCAAGATCGATCTACCTACAGCGATGTGTGGGAAGCACTTCAGAACCTACGAGACCATGTGTTGGAATACAGCGTGAAGAAACTGGCAATGCTCAAGATAGCGAGTGACCAGTTGGATTGGCAAATCATCAGGAACATGGTAGAGGTTATCTTCAGAGATACCGGTGTCCAGATATTAATTTGCAGCTATAACCGCCGTTATCAGTATCCTATGAAGACGATGCCCTGCTATTTCCATAAGATCGAAAAGTGTAGAAATGGGGCCAGTTGCATATTCAAACATTCAGTCTCGGCTACACAAAAGTTCCAGGAGTAACTTCCATCTAAGGAGGGAGTAATGTTACGAAACAGCACACTGGTATAGTCCCTAAATCCGACTCTGTCTAAGCCAGGTATAAAAGTTAAAATTATGGCGGATACCCAGGTTTTTTTTATAACTGTTTAGGACTATCTTACCTGAATATTTTTTTTGTGAACAGACTTATCTAGAAAAGGCCAGAACCAATTATTTTTGTGTGTGTAAGCCGCAGTCCAGAATTTTATAGTAAAAAGGGCTTTAATATAATTAAAGGACCGATCAGCGGATGAGTTTATGTATAATTTGACATCGTGAGATATACAGTAGATAAGTGAATATAATTTAAGTGATTATATAAATTAGTTCAAGTGAATATACTGAGTATATATAAATTAATTATCAGTGATTAGTTTAGTGTTTAAATAAATTGAGTAAGTGAACCTACCGTGTGTTTAAAATTTATCCCACCCGTTAATTGTTTAAATAAATAACAAAAAAACATTACAATATCTTACAAAGTACTGGTTTTGTTTAATTCAAATTTTTCTCCACAGTCATTTTGGTCGGGCATTTTTCTTCTATTATGAACTCTTTGTTCGTCTACCCCTCGCGGATCTATTCTTTCAAAATTTTGTGTTCGAATGCCAATTTTTTCCCGTGGCCCTCACGGCTCCGTTTTCCCACCTTTTGCTAGGGCGCCAATTTGTTCTGCTACCACTCACGGCCTTCTTTTTCCAACCTTTTGCTCGGGCTTCAATTTATAATTTCCGTGGCTAGTCAGGGGGTAGAACATAAAGGGCTGTTTGGTTAAATCTACTTTATTGAACAGAATAATTCAATTAAAAATTGAACTAAATGGATCTCCTCAATTAATAATCTACCAATTTATAGATATTTACAAAACTTCGTCCGATTTAATATCTTCGGCGTGTTCTCAGGGTCCAACCGTTCACTTATCGTTATATTTGATTTCGATGGCTAATTTCAAACTGCGTTTGGTGGAAGGAAACACGTGATAGCAATATTCCAGTTGTCAATATTGACGGAACTAATGAATCGAAGTTAGATTTATTGTTGGTATGGGAACGATTGGCATAATTCCGGGTTCAATATACACCGGTACCGTATCTTGACAGTTAGTTTTATTTCGGGTTCAATGCACACCACTAGAACGGGATTTGGACGGTTAGGTTTAATCCGGGTTCAATACAAATCGTTATTTAAAGAAATTTTATTCGACTTCGAAGGTCACCCATGTCAGCAGGAAAAGTCCGGATACGAACTCATTTTTATGCACTGTAGACGAAACTGCCAGTAGGAAAATCCGTATCAAGGGAGCCAATAGAATAACCATTAGCTAGGTCACGGTCTCCTGTTTATTCTCTAGTAAGGAGGCCAAATTTACTTTTTAAAAAGTAGAACCACGGTCCCTCTTCGCTGACGTAGTGAACTCCGTTATCCTCACCAGACACTAACTGAGAGTTGAATCAAAACACATGAAGAAACTGGAGTTAAGGGCAATACCAGACGATTGGTTAGAATAAAGAATAAATACTTAACGGAATCCTAGCGATTTCCATTTTCCGATACGAATTAATTTTATTGCGCTATCATTGTATACCATAGGTGTCAAAAGTGTGTCTCAAGTTATTATTTTCAGTTCTTTGTTTGTGGATTTTTTTATTTATCTGATTTTAATATAGGCATATTCAGTTGTTATCTACTTAGTCTGTTTTCCTTACTCCCGACAATTCCCCCTAGGTACAGGTGGATGGGACCTATGGACGTACGGGGTCCTGACAACACGGCGAACCTCAGAGCTCAGGCTTGGCATATCGTTTAAGCCCAAGAGGGCCCACGATACCCTTCCGCTCGAACCAGGCAGCTACCCTCTCTCAAGGTTCAAGAAAGGGGGGGGGATCCTGCTCTCTCATGCCCTACGGCATTCATGGAAAGCAATCGTTGCAACCAAACTTAAGCTATAAGACAGCATCGGTTATTATACGGGTGACAGTAATTACACTGTAAAGGTACCAATTTGTTACAATGTTATGAACCGTTTAACTAGCGCCCTCTGTGAGAAGCAGATATAAAAACAAATTATGCGATTCGTCAGTTTCCAAAATATATTCGTAAAAAATTTCTTCAAAATGTCGCCAGCAATTTCAACATAATCGTCAAAAATGTGTATAAGAATTCTGTGTAAACACCCTGTATGTTGAAAACGGATGCTGTTACGAAATTTTTTTATTGGCCGAACCCAACATACTTTGCAGTGTTCTAGTTATCCTAGCAAGCGGGTCACCTTTTTTTTGAAACATCCTGTATAGGAGCATCTAGTTCTTGCTGTTTTAGCGATATCAAAATAATTCAATGACGAATATGTATTGAATGTAGAATCTCTCTGAAAAGTTTGATGAAGCTGTATTATTATATTTAAATATAATTAAGTATTATTAAGTTTAAATAAATGAGAAAGTAGAATATTAACCCTACCTCCTCATAAAAAAATTGGTATTGACTATTCTACATTGAATGCACAAGTATTTCGTTTTGTGTTGGACAATTTTGAGAAGGCCAAAATTATGTTATTAAAATAATTCATATGGGATTAAAAATCATGGCGTTTCTATTAGCTTTTTCTACAACCACGCAGAGGGCAATCAAATCAGAACATTGAGTTGATTATATATCCGTACATAGTAAAGTGTTCACATCCAACGAAGTCGGTCAACTGCGAGTAGTAACAACCTGGATATTCGGTCACTGGTACGAACCGAATGAATCCAGTAGGGGCTTGCCACCAGCTTCCGCAAAACATGAGATAACAAAGATAAACGGAATGAATGCAGGTGATTATTCAACGACCTAGCAAACGAAAGATACTGATTGGTGGATAAATGCGTGTTGATAATCGATTTTGTATTTCGGCATATTGCTTGATTGACAAATCAAAATAAATATACGTAGTTGCCTACAATTATGTGTCAATGACATGTCATCAACGTCAGAAGTAGATAATGATTAAAATGAATCCTCCTGCGGCAAATAGATTTGGTAATTAAAATGGGAAGCAGATTCCAAAGGAAGTAAAAGAAAACGTGTCCAATAATACCGTAATATCGAAAAGGTACATATAGAAGCAATTTAGTGAATTTTCTGAGACTCGAAATTACCAATTATAATTGATAAATATTAGAGAGATCGGGAAAACACGAATATCGTGATACGCTATTTACGTTCTGCGCTATTTGACAACTAAGCATGCGCAGCTCAAAATATCTATCGAATTCCGCAAATATCGTTAACGCAAAACGATAATTCCGTAAGTTTACGGTGGTACGGTTTGGCGGAAAAAATTGTTGAATTGTTTGAGATTACACAAATTGAAAAATATCTTATTGGGGATTGCAGCAAAAGAGGAAAAAATACACTCTATTCAATTCTCCAAGCTTTCGTAAATCTTTATTTACATCATCAGGGAACTACAATAAGAAAAGAAAAACATAAATTATAAAAAGTTTTCTTACAAACATTTCTACAACTTACATTGATCGAGATTGCATCATAGATCTTGAATACAGGAAATGTGTAAAACAGCAAGTCATTAGAGAAATAGGTCCAGTCGGCAATACATTTGCCTACTACTGGTTCAAGTTTAGAACATTAATAGAAAGTAAAAGTTGAACCATTGAAAAACATAATCCACACACCCACGCGCACTTGTGAGAATAATGGCGGAAACTGAAAATGTCAGGTTAAGTACAACAATCATCATTTCCAAATGAATGAAAAGAATGGATCTTTGCAATGACGCGAGACACTGAAACAATCGAATTGAAACTTTCAAAAGAATACCAGGGTGGTAACAAAATTATGGAAATGTTGTGAAATATCACTACAAGGAAATTCTCATTAACGGGAATTAATATGTGATTAATGATGTTATTTATTATTATTATTATTAATATTATTATGGATCTCTTAATAAAGGGGACCACCTACCATGATGACACAAGTAGGGAACTAGTGAGAATTATCAATATTATTATTAATATTATTATTATTATTATTATTATTAATATGAAGACAATTGTGCCTATCACGAGTTAGGAGGTGGGAGTAGAGATTACTCAAATTCTGAATGTCAGTCTTTTTATTCATACAACCTTCTTCTTGGAAGGTGAAAGCCATTTCCAAAAACAAACTTTTGTTACGAGAAAGGATTTTAACTCCTTCAAAATCAATGACATGATCCAACGAGGAGACATGATTAGCCAGAGAACATCTTTCAGGATGTAACCTTATATCACTTTTATTGAGGGATACACAGCTGGAAATTTTTTGAGAAGTTTGACCAATATATGAGAGGCCACAACTGTTTCAACACAGCTTATAAACAACATTACTACAATCCGCGACAGGTATCTTGTCTTTTAAAGGACTATTAATTGACTTAACAATCAAGGAACTCTTGCAGGCAAACCTAACATTCTGTAAGTATTGTGAAAAAAATCCCAGCTACACCTGCTGCGTCAATTGATTGTATTGAAGTATGTGACAAAACAGAAGACGTGTTGAAGATAATCTTTCTTAGTAACTGTTTTGGATAGGAATTGTCCAGGAACAAATTAAAAAGAATAGCACGATTCTTATTTCTAAATATAGGGTCAGAGAGATTCATAACTCTATCTGTCATTTGTTTAACCAAGCTAAGCTAAATTTATGGTAAGAATTGTAGTTGAGATATCTCCCAAAGCTACTTTGTTTTCTATACCAATCAATTATAATCACATTTTCAGGAGACCTAGTCCATAAAGTATCTAAAAAGGGGAAGCTATGTTAGAGTTTTCTGTTTCGAGAGTAAACTGGATATAAGGATCATAGCTATTAAAGGTGAGAAGGAGATCTTGGGTGGAGTCCACAGGGCGAGCCAGAATTATATCATCTACATATTTATTGATGAAAGGTATATTAAAAGGAAGTACCGGAAGGACCACGTCCAATAGATCATCCATTACATAGCACGCTAATATCGGAGAAATACTAGCTCCCATAGGAGTACCAAAAGTCTGTTTGTAAAATTTATTATTAAAAGAAAAGCAGGTAGAACTGAACAGGAATTCAATCAACTCAATGAACATGTCAAAATCAATATTACACACCGCACTAATGGATGGCCAGTGTTTGTGAACTGAACGTATAACTGCTTGTAAATAAACATTGCTAAAAAGTGAAACCACATCCAGACTGACCAAAACATAGTCTTGTCGAAGAGTCCTTCTGTTAAATAACTCAAAAACCTGAAAGGCGTCCTTAATGAAATACTCATTCTCATTACTATATGCCTTAGTCAAGATATCTGTGAGGAAAGAGGCGAAAAACTCAGTAGGAGAGTTGATAGAAGCGACAATAGGTCTCATTGCCAAGGTAGGCTTATGAATTTTAGGAAGAGTGTAAAACTTTGGTATGACGGAGTTAGAAGAAGTTGATTTTTTCTTCGTGATCTCATCAATCTGTCTCTCATTATATAATCTCTGAACAAGAGTGTTGGATTTGAATTGAATCGTCCTACTGGGATCTCTCGAGAAGGGAGCATAGGAAGAATCATTGTCGATTATATCTTGAGATAACTTGAGGTAATCCTCCTTTTACATAACAATCGTCACGTTACCCTTATCTGATTTAGTAACAATTAACTCAGGATGCATTTTCAGGAAACATCTTGCTTCAAACAACAAATTTCGAAAAGGAGATGGATGGCAATCATCTTTATGAGCATGATCAGTGATAACATTGATGGACCTAGCAACAGCAAGACTTCTATTCTCAACGTCAGGAATTTGAGAAGAAATGTGATCGATATCAGAGAGGATGAATTTAATTGGTATATCTATACCTAATTGAGGTTATACACTGAATTTAGGGCCTAACAACAGACTGACGAAGCAGGTGTAGCTGAGTTGGATCCTCTCTCGGCCTCTAGAACGATTCCTTCCGTTTTAACGGTTTCTCTGCCTTATATAAGGGAAATTACGCCCAGACTTACTAGGATTTTTTCACAATACTTACAGCATGTTAGGTTTGCCTACAGGAGTTCCTTGATTGTTAAGTCAATTTATAGTCCTTTAAAAGACAAGATACCTGTCGTGGATTGTAGTAATGTTATTTATAAGCTGTGTTGTAACAGTTGTAGCCTCTCATATATTGGTCAAACTTCTCAAAAAATTTTAGCCGTGTATCCCTCCATAAAAGTGATATAAGGTTACATCTTGAAAGATGTTCTCTGGCTAATCATGTCTCCTCGTTGGATCATGTCATTGATTTTGAAGGAGTTAAAATCCTTCCTCGTGAGAGAAGTTATAACAAAAGATTGTTTTGGAAATGGCTTCCATCTTCCAAGAAGAAGGTTGTATGAATAAGAAGACTGACAGTCAGAATTTGAGTAATCTCTACTCCCTCCTACTAACGCTTGATAACCACAATTGTCTTCATATTAATAATAATAATAATAATAATAATAATAATAATAATAATAATAATAATAATAATATTAATAATGATAATATTAATAATTCTCACTAGTTTCCTACTTGTGTCATCATGGTAGCTGTTCCCCCTTTATTAAGAGATCCATAATAATATTGATAGTAATAATAAATAACATCAATAATCACATATTAATTCCCGTTAATGATAATTTCCTTGTAGTGATATTTCACAATATTTCCATAATTTTGGTACCACGCTGGTATTCTTTTGAAAGTTTTAATTCGATTGTTTCAGTGTCTCGCGTCATTGCAAAGATCGATTCTTTTCATTTATTTAGTAATGACGAATGTTGTACTTAACCTGACTTTTTCAGTTTCCGCCATTATTCTCACAAGTCCGCGTGGGTGTGTGGATTCTTGTTTTTTAATGGTTTAACTTTTACTTTTTAATAATGTTCTAAACTTGAACCAGTAGTAAGCAAATGTATTGCCGACTGGACCTATTTCTCTAATGACTTGCTGTTTTACACATTTCCTGTATTCAAGATCTATGATGCAATCTCGATCAATGTAAGTTGTAGAAATGTTTGTAAGAAAACTTTTTATAATTTATGTTTTTCTTTTTTTATTGTAGTTCCCTGATGATGTAAATAAAGATTTACGAAAGCTTGGAGAATTGAATAGAGTGTATTTTTTCCTCTTTTGCTGCAATCCCCAATAAGATATTTTTCAATTTGTGTTCTAATTGATCAGCAACGATCACGGCGTTTTTCGCTTCTATATTATATATATATATATATATATATATATATATATATATATATATATATATATGTATATATATATATATATATATATATATATATATATATATATATATTGAACCAGATATCAGAGATATTAAGAGAATTAGTTGTATAAAACTATGTTGCTAGTATGAAAATGTATGAAAATAATATAATTTAAGAAAACACAATTAAAAAGGAAACACTTTTCTTAATTCAAAAGCATATTTAGTAAAGATATATTGAATAATACCCTATAACAATATAATAAATAAAGAAATTACCTCAATAATAATATAAAATATAGAGATTGCCTAACCAATGTAATGATGTAAATAAAGTTGCCTAAGACGAAGAATATCTTCTGTAACGTGATCAGCTGTTAACCTAAAAAGAAACAATTATATAATCAAGTCAAGAGAATTTTAGATATAAGTGGTTACATTAGAATACAAATATAAATATTTAGTAGAATAAGGAGTATAGTTTTTCATAGATAAACAATTAAACATAAAGAAAAATGATATGTCTGTAAAATGAACATAGGATTAAATAATAATTTATTAATTGCGTTAGTAGAAATGAGTTAATACAAGAATTAGATAGAGAATACATAAAAGGATTTATGATTTAAGTTATATAATTGTAACAGGAATAGACTGTTTATGACAATATTAGATAGAACTATTTAAACAACATCTATGTATATAACCAACTCTAATTTATTTGTATGATTGAATTTAAAAAGATTCTCTACAAGTGTATTAGAAATGTGAAATAGTATATTTATGAACTTTTCTATTAAGTAAACCCAAATCAAATAATTCAATTGCATAGGACAATATCTGATTGGTTAGAAACAAAATGACAGATAAAATTTGCAATCAACAAGTATTGAAACAAACTTTGGTAGATAGTGACCTGAAAACAAACAAATGACTTTGTTTGTTCAAAAAAAGTGAAAATCGAGAGGAAGCGTGGATTATTAGAAGTGGCGTCGATACGGGTGTACTGTGTGTTAGAGTGTTCCCGAAATTTTTATGAAATTCCCTAAATAACTTAATAAATTTGAACATAACTATGAAAAACAATCTTGTGTAGTACTCACCGATTATCAGACACAGTTGTTCTGCAAAAAACCAGCAGAATTTCTCCAGAAATTGGTATTGGAACTGCAGAGAAGTATTCCTGGGGTCCAGAAGAGTTATCCCAATTCCAGAGCATCAGGTCAGTGTTCTTTTAAACTATTATTGGCCAATAATAAGCAAAAAACTCAAATAAGTGCTTAGTTTCGTATTTTGATAAACATTCACAGCAATGATCGATCTTAATTATAAAGAAAACGGACTTTATTTAATTAGTTAATAAATTAAATCTTTAATAATAACAAAAAGGCCTAATTTCTATAAATAAATAATTTTAAAGTACGTACGCCATTCTATCATAAGATGATGCTTAACTTGTTTCCATGTAATCTGTCTATCTGTTTATAAATTGTATAATAATTCCATGTCTATATAAATCTTTTAATACTTTTCTTCCACAGCATATTGATAACATTTTCATGTATATTCTTCACAGAAATTTGTTTTAAAACCATCTAAATGTTTCGTATTCGATAATATTATGTCATTCTAATGAGCCACAGAAGCTCCATCTCACGTTATTAAAATTATGTTCATTTTACGCATGACTGTATTTTGAGCATGCGCACCGTTCAAATCATAAAATCAATAATTTCTTTAGAGGTGACCATAGGCGTCTCAAATTATTATTATCACATATAAAATATTGAATTTAAATTAAAATTTGTTATAAGTAAAGTGTTTCTTTTATTTAAATGAAGGTAATACGTTTTGAATGCCAGGACTCGAAGAGTAGAAAGTGTTTCATGCTCCCGAATAATTGAAATAAAATAAATTACATAACAATATAATAATAACCAACTGAGCTAGCCAAATCTAAATAAAAATTCTAAATATAAAATTATAATCATCTAAATTCCATAATAAAAATAAGTATTTAAGTCAATTATTGTTAATAATATATATATATATATATATATATATATATATATATATATATATATATATATATTGGTCGTTCTTAAGATTTATATTTAAATCATATTCCATAAATTGATCAATAATTCTCTGATTCAATTCACATCCTTATATGTTCATTACATTCGCAATTTGGGGAATCTTAATATTCATCTTCCATAAATGGAATGTTACCATCCTATCATAAAATATAATTCTAGATATAGTTCCCATCAAATCTTTCGACAAAAATTGGTTTGATTTGCTTATGAAATAGACTTATGCTGGAATCTCTGTGTTTCACCATCCATTTAGCTATACTTTCATTTTTTTATATTAGGAAAAGATCTTCTAGTCTAAGCGTATAGTTTACAGTTTTATTACTTTCTAGTGTTCCTTTGGCTAATATATCCACTTTCTCACTATTCTCATTATTAATTATTCCACAGTGAGCTTTAGTCCAAACAAATTTAACTTCTTTATGTTCCTGTTCTATATCTATAACGGTATTTATTATGTCTATAAGTATATAATTCAATTTATCTTATCTACAGAGATATTTATGTTTTTGTAGTAAATTTCTACTATCTGTAATTATTAGAATATAATGTTTTTTTGCTCAATTATGTTTTTACATAGGTTAGAGCTTCTCATATTGCTAATTGTTCTGCAGAGTAAATTGAAAATTTATTGGTAATTCTATTGATTCGGAGTAATTGTCGATTGGATTGCAGAAACCACAGAAAGCATCATTACCTTTTTTAATACATAAGTGAATATTTAATGGTGATTAGGATATGTATAGTTTACATCGGATTTAAAAAGTAAGTTTGTGAGAGCAGGGGGTAAAGAGAAAATCTCTCAAATAATCTACCTTAATTTCAGTTATTATTGTTAAATTTGTTTGGTATTAGGCAATCACATCATTTTTATACATATGTTGTATACTTTCGAGATAATCTGCATATGATTCACAAATTAATAAGGAATTTTTTCCTCCAATATACATAGGTTAAATCGTATACATATAGTTTGTGTATTTTATGGCTACTGTTTTTAGTCATTATTTTCACTAGGAACTTACCACATAAGTATTCTCTCCTAAGGTTAAGTGGCATCTCACAGTATTCAACATATAAGTTAGAGACAGGCGTACTCTTTAGGGCCCCTATTGCTAGTCTTAAACCTTTTTCTTGTCACAATGTCTAACTTCTTTAGATGGATTGCAGCTGCTTGCGAATACAGGATACATCCGTAGTCGAATATGGATCTTATGTATGGTAGTAGAAATATTTCTGGTTCTGCTCCCTAGTTGTAGGAGCTTACAGCCCTGAACATATTCAAGCCTTTTTCACATTTCTTGGATATTTTCTCTATTGGTTCATTCCAAAGACGTTTTCGGTCCATCGTCACACCCAAGTAATTTACACTTGGACATGCAGAAAATGCAGTATTCTTTAACATGACTTATTTTGGAATTGTTCTTTTTCTACTCACAATACATGCCTTGATTTCTTCAAGGATATATTCAGTGCTTTTTGAATCCACCAATCTTTAAGTATTCCAAATAAATTTCTCGGGTAATTGCATCCATCTTCTATATCAGAATTGTCAACATAAGCTCAGAAATCAGCGTCAAACTCACTCCAACAGTGTGACTTCATTACATCTGTTCAACAGATTTTCCAAATCATAGGTATATATTACATACAGAGGAAGGCTCAAAATACTACCCCGGGTATGCCTATGGAGGCTGTTCTGGGTCCTGTAATCACTTAGGAATATTCTATGGTAACATAGAGTCCAGAAGCGATAATATGTTATACAAAACAAGTATATTCAGTGTATCGCCTACTTTCCTTAACAAGGTATCATAACATGCCAAAGAAGTATTGTTGCAACTGTTAAATTGATTTCCAAATATCACTTCAATCATTAGAGATGAAGTGTACCACCTGTAATTCCTACGCTCATGATAAAACGATTTCGACTACAGCTGTAATTCTTCTATTTTTATCGATCCCCTCTCTTCATTTTCAATCTACATGTTGAAGTATAAGTCCCCATACATTGTTCCTTTCTTAGACTGACAGAAATAATTCCTCATTCAATTTCAGCGTAAAACAATAATCCCCTCATTATCAACGGAAAAATGTAAGAGGCACATGGCATTACCAGTGTGTGAGAGAGAGACATTGGTGATATAGACAATCAAACGTCAGTGTAGATTCTTACAGTTAAAATAAGTTTACTAGAATATACGAATACAAATCGCGCGTGCGCCTCTCGAAGCCGGTACCTACCAGATGAATACGAATCGCATGTGCGCCTCTCGAAGACGTTTAATTGTATATCTGGGTACGTCACTACCTGTTTGTTTCCGAATGAGGAACGACTTTAGTGAATCTTAAAAAATGAGTATGTAGATACACCAAAAGGTGCAAATTATAAAATGCTATTACCAGGGTACCCGAACCTTTGTTTATTGTGGATTTCGAAAATAACCAACAAATTAAAAAGAAACAAGTGAGAACGGTTATAAAAAAACTTGAAGACATGGATGTGTCACTCCTAAACTAAAATGGACTGCGTCTACAAAATCGTCAAACCCAACCCAAAAAAGAAGGAAGAGATATTTTAATATGTGCAAGTGTAGAAAATAATGTTCTACAGTCGTCCAATCATTTAGCCAAGCATTTTGATGTTGAACCGAAAACGATTCGGACTGTATTAAAATAAACGATTTTAAAAATTAAAACTAACTTTTCCGCATCTGTCAGATGCCCTGAACAATATTCTGTAATAAAACTGTCACTTTTATACACTCCGGGGTATGTACCTTGCTAACAAACCTAAATTTCTCAAAAATAACCAAAAATATAGTATATCTGGATTGATAGGACCCGCTGTACTCGCTATAGTCAACTAAAAATCAATAGGGTACATCTGTGAGATATCTTGAATAATATTCAAACATGAAATTGGTCAGTTGTATACACTCTGGAGGCTGTATGCTAACAAACTGAAAATTCTCCAAGAATTACAAAAATTTGGTACCTCAAGTACCATAGCACCCGTTGTTCTGGCTTTAGTGAGCTGAATATCAATAAGATTCATCTTTGAAATGCTCTTAATAATATAAAAACATGAAATTGGTCACTTATATATACTCCGGAGGCTGTATCGTGTTAACAAACTGATATTTCTCCAAAAATAACAAAAATGTCGTACCTAATGTACTATAGCACCTGTTGCACTGGCTCCGGAGAGCTGGAAATCACTGAAGTTAATATGTGCCTTGTCCTGAATAGTTTCATAACAAGGTATATAATAAAACAATAATTATTCCTGTGGAAGTATTCCTTTTGAAGTAATGACCTATATCCTACAATATTTTAGTTTATCTATGTCTATGTAGCATATTTAAAAATGTATAACAAAGAAACTTAATGTGTATTATAAAACTAAACAAAATAACAGAACTACGCAGTGTTTCATTAAACTTCTTGTATGTTCTCACTAGCATCCACTTCTACTCGACTGTTTTTTTCCTGACTTTCTGTTTCCTGAGTCTCATCAGCTTCCACAGATTTATTCTCATTTATTACTTGGTCCTGCTTAGCCATTGGCTTTTTACGCAAACTACGAGTTTTGGCATGTTCCAAAATTTTATCTCTAAAAATACTTATTGTTTTTTCTTTTGTAAAACGATTGTCAGCTGTTTTAAGTACATTAAAGACTACATCAATAATTGCTTCATATTTTTGAAATGGTTTCTTTCTTTCTTCCTTATCTCTTGATATGCCCGTCCATGAATATTCCAACAAATAATCGGGCACAAAAAGTATATCTACTATTTTGTAAGCAATTTTAACGCCATCCATGGTACCTGATGTACCACCAATTGTTTGCAAAAATGCAGTTATCTGATGTCTAAAGACATTATGAATTTGTAATGATTTATTCAAATTTTCTATTTCTTCAGCCGTTTGAAGAGGAAAATTAAACATTTCCAAAAAATTTGGCTCAATTTTTTCTTTTGATATATCTTCATTATGGGAACATTTTTTTACCTGCAGCAAAGGAAACATTTTATCCAAAGCTATATTTGTTTTAATTAGATATTCAAGCACACTTTTATTTAATTCTGAAAATTTTGTTTTCAAATCCTGTAATGCTTTTTTTATATGCATTACATCATTTGGTTCCATTGTATATACTGGTAACACTTCTACATTAGTTTCATTGATAGAATTATCATCGACTGTGTTAATATCTTCAACGCTATCTACAATAATAACTGCGTTTCCAGTTTTAATTAAAATTGGATTTTTCTCCACTGCCAGCAACATCTGGTTATTTCTATTTTCAAAACATTGAGATACTTTGATTGACATGGGTGATCCCAGATGTGTTAAGTGTTAAGTTATAAAAGAAATTGTTAAAACTATTCATATACATCTGCAGAACCATATGTCTTAAAGTTTTACTTCATCTACTTACTCGTCTTCTGCGTCTGTATCCACACATTTACTAAAGTTTTCTTCTATAGATAAAGCCGTCTCAAAATCTTCAATACGTGAACATTTTACTGTACATTGGAATGGTACACTAGCACCATTGCTTCGTTCTTTTTCTAAATCTTTTCTTGTCAAATGATTCGGATAATATAAAACGTTATTAGCTTCCCACTGATGTGGAACGGCCGTATAAAACAACCCTTTTCTTTCTTTGGAGCATACAATTTTAAAAGAATCCATCTTCTTCTTCTTCTTCTCGTTCCTTTTTGGGTTATATCCTGTGGGATAATTTACCCAGTTTTATACATGTGGGGGGAAAAAGTCTTGCTCTTGGCAATATTTCCCTCCCTCTAGAATAGATATATTCCTTAAACAAAACTGAACTACTGTTTAGCATAGGTACTATGAGTTTTTGCTCGCTTGGGGGTAGCGGCCGAGCTTGGACACACCCAGAAATGCTACCTCGGATATAGGTGGAGAAACCCAGGTCTATAAAAGAGAAGATTAAGCTAAAGGGATATTTTAAACATAGTTATAAATTGGTGTATTATTGATAATCGTTCATCATTTAAATTGGCTAAAATTGTACATATATCAAATGGCGCGCTAAGTTTAGTTTTGCATAGCTCTATGTAAAGGTTGAATTGGTTTGATATATTAATTTGACATTCTAGTATTATGTGGTTAAGTGATCCTATTTGCCCACATTCACATAGTGGGTCGTCTTTAATTCCAATTCTAAACATATGGAAAGGAGTTAAACAGTGTCCTGTTCTCATTCTTATAACTGTTGTTAAATGTCTTCTGTTTTTGTATTGGTATTGGTTAAACCAGGGAGATTTTGGTAATTGTTCGACAACTTTGTAATAGAACGATTTTTTATTCTGTTTTATGAGGTTCCATTCATTGTTCCATTTAGCCCATATGCTGTTCTTGATATCTGGGAGGTAGTTTTGATAATTCAGTTTTATATTCGGTGGAACTGTGAGGGAACAACCTGTTTTAGCTAGCTGATCAGCATTATGGTTTCCTTTGATTTCAGAGTGACCTGGGATCCATGCTAGTACGATATTAAAGCCGTTAGTATTTGCTAGTATAATTCCTTGTTTAGTTAATATTGATGAATGCTCTGTTTCTTTGGAGAAAGTTGGTTTACATATTTTTTGTAGTGCAGTTTTAGAGTCTGAGAAGATTATGGCTTTCGTGGTGTTAGTTTTTAAGATGATTTGAAGTGCATGGTTGATAGCAGTAATTTCTCCTAACCATATTTGTGTGAATTTTGGTAGCCTAGATGAAAATGCATAGTTGAGTTCTTCACTGTAAACTCCAAACCCTGCAGTGCCATTGGAATAGAGAGATCCATCTGTAAATATTCTTGTATGATCCGGAAATTTGGATATAATTTTTTGGTACTGAATTTGTGCTAGTTCAGCTGTTTTATTAGATTGAAGATTTGCCACATTCAATGGAGTTAGCTGAATTTCTAGGTCAAATTCATAGCAAGGCAATATTTCTTTTGTCTACATCATATTAGTAGATGGTTGTAGCCGGTCAAGGATTTGTACTAAAGTTGTTTTTTCTTTGTTAGTCCAATATCTTGAGTTTTTGCTTATGTTATTGAGCTTCTTTAGAATATTGATTATAGGGTTATTGGATATTGCCAGGTTTTTTATTAAGTATTTGGAGCTCAGCCATTCCCTCCGACTTTTGAGGGGCATTTCACCGTTTTCTGATAATAAGGCTGGGATTGGTGTTGAATTCATGTTGCCTGTAACTATTCTTAATCCCTGGTTTTGAAGTTTGTCCAACGTTGTTTTATTCTTTTTTGTGAGGGTGGAAATCTGGCTACCATAGTCCATGTGACTTAGTACTATTGCTTTGTAAAGTATTCTCAGTGTGAGGGGATCACAGCCCCACCAAGTACCGCAGAGAGCTCGCATAACGTTTAGTCCTTTACATATTTTTGTTTCTATGTATTGTATATGTGCATTCCATTTAAAGTTTTGATGAATGTACATACCTAGGTATTTAACTTTATCTACCCATTCAATAGTTTCAGAGTTTATTTTTATTTTGGGGATAGATCTTTTTATGATTCCTTTACTAAACATTACTGCATGAGATTTATTGGTTGATAGTTTGAGATTATGTGTGTCTTACCATGTGTTGAGTTTTTCTAAAAATGTATTTGAATTATTCACCATTTGGCTCACATTTGATCCACCAACTATCAGTACCATGTCATCTGCATATTGAATAAGATTAACATTTTTAGGGAGGATATTATAAATAGGTAGGGTATAGAGATTAAACAGAATTGGACTAAGGGGAGATCCTTCGGCTAGACCTTGATTAGCTGGCAAAGGCCCTATTGTTTGTCCTAAGTTGTCTTGGACGAATATGACTCTGTTATTTATAAAAGCGTAAATTAAGTTTATTATATATTTAGGTAGGGCTAGGTTTATTAAAGTTTTGTACAGAAGTTGGATATTAACTGTGTCATATGCAGCTGAGAGGTCTAAGAAAACGCCTATGGTATATTCATTGGCTGAATAATTTATAAGGATATGAGAGGTTAGAAACGTTAAACAGTCCATACAACCTTTATTCCTTCTAAATCCAAACTGTAGGGGATTGAGTAATTTTTTGTTTTCTACATACCATTCCAGCCTGTTTTTTATTAGTGATTCTAGAAGTTTACCCACACATGAAGTTAGAGCAATTGGTCTATAGTTCGTTGCTACTGATTTGTCTTTGTAGGGCTTTATGAGAGGAAGAATAATTGTTTGCTTCCATGTGTGTGGAATGGTAGCAGTTAGCATGCAATCATTAAAAAATTGTAGTAGGTCCTTAGACAAAGATGTTGGCATGTGCTTAATCATAGAGTATGAAATTAATTCCATACCTGGTGCGGAGTCTTTTTTTGACTCTATTGTGAATTTATATTCCTGATAGGTTCAATTTCTGTTGATATGGATGTTTGTATGTTTTCGGTAATGATAGGTGGGCATAAGGAGGATAAAATTTCTTGAGCCAGAATGCCAGGTGGAAGTTGATTTGATAGGTTGTTGTGAGGTGTACGATTTGTAGCTTTATTTATTCCAAATAATTTTTAATGGAGAGTTACGGTTTATTTTTGCACAGAAGTTGCGAAAACTGTTCTTTTTTTTGGACTTGAGAAGTTTTCTGGTAGAAGCAATGGTCCTTTTAACTGCTATAAAGTTTTCTATCGTAGGGGAGTTGGTAAATGTTTTAATTGCAGATATTCTGCAGTTGATGGATACTTGACAGGAGTTATCCCACCAAGGGATATTGTATTTTTGGTTGTGTTTGATTTTGTAAAATGGTATTGCCGCATTTGCTGCTTTTATAATATTATCTTGGAATGTTTCATATTGAACGTGGGTTAGGGGTTGGGGGGTTGTACAGAGGTGTTCATAAAAGGTGTTCCAGTTAGCTTTTTATAGTTTCTTTTTGTGGTTACTATCTGATTGAGGTTGTCATTATTATTGGAATAAAGTTTGCAGATGGTTGGGTAGTGATCACTACTTCCAGGGTCTAGGAGGACTTCCCAGGTAGCATATGGAGTTAACTCAGAAGATATTAGGGTAACATCCACCACAGATTTATCCTCACTCGGTGAAGACAATCTGGTAGCCTGTCCATCATTTAGATATACTAATTGGAGTGACTCTAAGGAGTCAATAATGTTTCGACCATTAATACTCATTTTCTTGCTGCCCCATGCGGGGTGGTTGCAATTTAGATCTCCCATAATAAGTAGGGGTTTCTTGAATTGCTGAATAAAATGGATCCAATTATTTACTCTGAGTATTGAGCTTGATGAGCAGTATATATTCAGAATATTAATGTTATGTTGTGGTAGGTGTATTGCCTGTGTTTGAATATTTATATTGTCAAAGTTACTTTGGTAGGTTATTGGGATGAATTTTATGGTATTTTTTATTAGAATAGCTGTCCCACCGTAGCCCCGTAGCCATCGGCTCTGCCGTTTCTAAGAATTTGAAAGTTTCTGCAAGAGATATTATAGTTTTGTTTTAACCATGTTTCATTTAGTAGGATTATATCAGGATTATGGTTTCTAATGATTACTTTCAAATTATCTGTGTTGGAGTTGTATGAGCGTATATTTCACTGGATTACAGTTAGTGGAGTGAATGCGAATAGAATTCAAATATTACACAGGAGATCAGAACATGTCCGTGTCGGACAGGTCCATATAATCCCCTGAGGTATTTTGTTTTTTGGTGTATGGTGATAGAGGTGTACATGTTTGTGCTGTGTTTATTTCTGTTAGCTGACCCACTTCTTGCTGGGGTGTAAGATAATTATTTGAAATCAAATTTCCTATAAACGTTAACACAAGCTCTCTGTGGGATTCTGATAAGAATGATATTGCTTGTACTACATCGAGTTGGAGTTTATCTTCTTCCTCTTTTCTTGCTAATTGTTGGGGCTGTTCACTAAGTGTTGTCGTTTTGTTTCCTATCTCTGATCTGCCATTTGGATTATTTAGGGATTTGGTACGTGCGGCTTTGTCGTAGTCTGTTTGTCTTTTTCTTTTGCTGTTTGGGGGTGTTGTGGCTACTTGTACAGAAGATGCTACTTCGGGAGTTGTGGATATTGTTGCTAGTCTTCTTTCATGTACTTGAATTGAGTTGGCCTGTTCTTTTCAGTTTTTTTTTCTTAGAGTTGGAAAGTTTTATAGGTCATTATTTGGTGGGCTGGTGGGAGAATTGGATGGTATTTGTTGGCTAGCTTCGTAATATGAGATGTTTGAGAATGCCATTAGTTGTTTAATGTCTTTTTTGTTCTTTGCATATTTTATCAACTGATGAGTGATCATTATTTTTGCAGTAGATACAATATAAATTGCAGCTTGAGGCATTGTCATGGCTTTTACTGCAAGTTTTGCATTTTGCTTTGCCTCTCCATTGATTTGTGCTATGTCCATAAAGTAAGCAGTTATAGCATTGAATTACAGGGCTTATATATGGAGTTACCAGGATTGGAAGGCCATATACTTCCACTTCTCGTGGGATGATTTTTCCTGCAAAAGTTAAACACACTGTGCCTGTGGGGATGTACTTTATATTTCCATCAATGATCGCTCTTCTATTCATTCTCTTGGCATGTAGCACCTTACAATTATTGATGTTTGTTGTTGTAAACTGAATTATTTCTTGTTCTGTAAGGGTCATATCTACAAATCTTACAATACCTTTGCTTGATACATTGTGACTTGGTATATATACTTCATAGCCCAAATTTTCCCAGTCTTGCTCATTAATAAAGTGGTTAGCAGCTTCTGCATTCTTGGAAGTGACTCCCATTCGGTGTTTACCCTTTCTGGTGAATTTGATAACATCTTGTAGTTTCAAGTTAAAGATAGTTTTTGCTATACTCATAATATGTAAATTACCCACATTACCTGACTTTCCCTGAATATATACTTCAAACGGGGGAGAGCTATGTGAAGTGTATAGGATTTTTGTTCTATTAATTTGTGATATATTTTGGTCTTTGTCATTGTTTTTGTCAGGAGGTTCGGGAGGTTTATCTCCCGCCATTTGACTTACTTTTTTCTCCTTTTTTTTCTTAGTATGGGTTTTGTATATATCTAATAAAAATAAGTTGGAGTTTACTTACTTAGGTCAAAGGAAAAGGATTTGACACAAAAAGTGGTAAGTAACTCACCCTATCTACTATAAACGATTAAATCACACTTATATTCAACGATAAATCCGTATTCACAGTTAAATTCACTCAATCGACGTAAGATTTCACCTCGATCCCAAAGTCATACCTAAAGTTCCGACCACATCAGTTTCCACAACATAACGAACCGAATCCATCTTCTATAAGTGTAAACAAATATTTTTGGCATTATAGGGATTCACGTAATTTGACAATGACAATTGACAATGAGTATTACTAGCGCGGCGCGTTCTGTAGCGACGGTTTGGTCAGGGCTAAAACTGTAGGGTAGGGAATGCAAAGTTACCGTCACATATGTAACGAATAGGTTATGTGGGGGACCCAAAAGTATAATTGGAAAGTAGTTCTTACGTATTTCAGACTAACAAGTAACATTTTTAAGGTAAAAATAATGACTCTAAGGTTTAATAGCACTGTGTGGTTTTTTATGTTACTAATTTTTCCTCATTAGTTAATACAACCTTAGTGTTGCCAAAGTCTCGGTAAGGTTGTTATTTTGTTGGACGCCATAACGATTATCAGACTAAACTTTTTGTGTTTTTCGAAATGATGATCGAAATTATACTTAGTCCTACTTTTGAGCCCAGAACATTGTTAAAATATCATTTATATGACCAAATTAAATGTACGAATATCATATAATGTATTTTATCGATATGAAATTGATTTCTAGACTGCATTACGCTTAAAATTTTCTGTTTTTTTATTAGTAAAACTAATCATTTCGGAGGCGAATAATAAATTTAGAGCTGAAAGTATCCATATTATCAGTAAAGTTTGCCTGGTTTATGTTTTTAAAGTTAAGGACCTAAGAATTGAGCGTGTTTTACTTTGTGTTATTTACCAATATTATATTATTGTGATTATGTAGAGCATGTCACCATAGTTTGGAAGTATATAGATCTAAACTTTAGAAGATAAAGACATGAAATGTTGTTTCACGAATCGCCGAGGAGGATAGCAAATGTGTTGTCACAAATTACTACTCTATAACGTTATTATAACGTCGTTGAAACGGTATTATTACGTCTTTGTATCCGTCATTGCAACGTTTCCACGACGTCGTAGTTACCACAAATGTGTTCCCAATTTTGGTAGTAGTTACGTGTTAACGACGTATTTAGAACGTAACAACGACTAGTAAAAATTACTTAAAGGTTGACTAGATAGTCAGTTTTACGTTTTTACGACTTAAAATGTTAGTTGGGTTGTGCATCTCATAATTATCGATTAGCAATACATTTTTTGAATACACAATTTCCCAATAGGATAATCTCCACGGAAGGTGCCATTAGATGGCCTGCTAGATATCCAGATTTGCCAACCAACGATTTCTTTTTCTGGGGTTATGTGAAATCGAGTATTTATGGATTCCAGGAGAACAGGGCCAGCTCTCTGAATGAACTTAGAGAACAAATTCTACAAGCCTGTATTGACATAACACCTCAAAAACAGCAATTACTGACTTGTTTTTTGAAAAAGATAGATTTGCATCTATTACAAGATGATCTACATTTTCTATCGTGGAGTGAGATTTTCTAACACCAAACTGATATTTTGGTAACTTCTTGTTCGATTTAAGCCAGTGTTCCATTCTTGTTTTAACCATGCGTTCAAATGTTTTCAGTATACAGGGAGCTATTCCCCTATATTGTTCTGCTACTTCAGGATTTTTGTGCGGTTTTATGTTAGGTATATCGATGTATTTTTCCCAATCTTCTGGATATGATTCACTCTCCCATATATTATTTATTATTTCTAAAAAACTAATTTTACATGACATGGGGAGGTTAAATATTAGTGTTTTCAAATGAAACTCACAGTCTCTAGTTAATTCCACAATATAATACAAGTTATTGAAAATTCTAGAAAAATTGACAATTGTTTCGATAAATCAATATCATCGTCAGAATGACAGAAGTTACATTTCATTTCATGCCTACCTGATGTTTAGTAGTTATTTTTGGATAGACCAAGAAGTAACCTAACTTGTGATTGGCTTAATATATGTTTATAGAAAAAAGAAGAAGATGTGATATTACAAATATTGAAGCTTAGATATTATTAGCCCTATGGTGATATCTTGGATATCGTTTTTCCAATTAAGATCAGTATAACTGTGCAATGATATAGGAAACCAGGAAAACTATATCTGCTGATCTTTACAATTATCACTTAAGAAGACAGTTTATTAGTGGAGAATTCCCTAGATTCAACTGTTCATTGACAACTTCATATTGTGGGTTTCTTAAATGTCTTCTAGTTTCCAGTTCTTCAAGGAAATCCAGTTCTTGTTTCATTTCACAAATATGCAGCACTTCTAGTCCTGTGTTAGGTGTCAATGTATGATTGGTGTCAAGTAGATGTTTTGCGTAGTGGGATTTATCTGGTTGTTTTAATCTGTATGCTCGTAAGTGCTCACTGTATCGTATTTCAAAATTCCTAAGGGTCTGACCCAAATAGACAGCATTACATTCTGGACATTTGAGTTTATATATACCTGACTTCTTCAATAGTGGTATTTTAGTTTTTTTATTTAACAATTTTGAACTAACGTTAATTTCTGTTTTAAAAGAAATTGTTGTATTCGTTGCTGAAGATATTATCTTTGAAATATTATTAGAAATATTTCCTGCATATGTGATGGTTTTATAAGTTTCAATTTCATCAGCTTGTTTAGGATATATTAGTTGTCATGCCACTTTTTCCTCTTTTTTACTAATTAGCTTATTTATCATATCTAATGGATAACCGCTAGATGTTGCTATTTGTCTAATTGTATTAATCCATTAGATATGATAAATAAGCTAATTAGTAGAAAAAAAGAAAAAGTGGCATTACAACTAATATATCCTCAACAAGCTGATGAAATTAAAACTTATAAAACCATCACATATGCAGGAAATATTTCTAATAATATTTCAAAGATAATATCTTCAGCAACGAATACAACAATTATTTTTAAAACAGAAAGTAACGTTAGTACAAAATTGTTAAATGTAAAAACAAAAATACCACTATTAAAGAAGTCAGGTATATATAAACTCAAATGTCCAGAATGTAATGCTGTCTATTTGGGTCAGACCCTTAGGAATTTTGAAATACGATACAGTCAGCACTCACGAGCATACAGATTAAAACAACCAGATAAATCCCACTACGCAAAACATCTACTTGACACCAATCATTCATTGACACCTAACACAGAACTAGAAGTGCTGCATATTTGTGAAAGGAAACAAGAACTGGATTTCCTTGAAGAACTGGAAATTAGAAGACATTTAAGAAACCCACAATATGAAGTTGTCAATGAACAGTTAAATCTAGGGAATTCTCCACTAATAAACTGTCTTCTTAAGTGATAATTGTAAAGATCAGCAGATATAGTTTTCCTGGTTTTCTATATCATTGCACAGTTATACTGATCTTAATTGGAAAAATGATATCCATGATATCACCATAGGGCTAATAATATCTAAGCTTCAATATTTGTAATATCACATCTTCTTCTTTTTTCTATAAACATATATTAAGCCAATCACAAGTTAGGTTACTTCTTGGTCTAGCCAAAAATAACTACTTAACATCAGGTAGGCATAAAATGAAATGTAACTTCTGTCATTCTGACGATGATATTGATTTATCGAAACAATTTTCTAGAATTCTCAATAACTTGTATTATATTGTGGAATTAACTAGAGACCGTGAGTTTCATTTAAAAACACTAATATGAGCATATTCCATGAAGTAAGGGTCGAGGCAGTCAATTTTTTGGTTAAATATTATTATATAATGGTTATTATCCACTCCAGGTGCTCTTTTTTGTGTGGTAGGAGATCTATCTATAAATTCTTTTATAGAAAATTTCCTGCATAATTGATCTCTTGTATCATAGACAATATCTTCATCTACTTGTAATATGGTTTCTATATCTTCTTCTGCCGACTGTTCGTCACTTGACCATTCTCCTGGGCATATTCTACTTATTGGTTCGATATATGTGCTTTTAAGTTTTCTGATTTCTGTCCAGATTTCTTTATTTGGCTAATTTTAATTTAATTTAGCGCTTAATAATTTCCAAGATTCCCTCTTGCGTTTATTTTCTTATTGGATATAATTTTCCATATTTGTCATTTGTGTAAATTGCACAAGGGCTACTTTTTAATTTTTCAATGATATATCGCATTCTTGACTCCACCATTGTTTATTAAATTTTGGATTGATCACTTTTTTCTTTTTGGGTTTGGAATATTCTGCTGCATGGTTGAGTTCACTTACAATTTGATTGAAATCAGTCATATTTTTTCCAGAGGTGCCATAGTCCATACGTTCAGAGAAAAGTGGCCACTTGCCTTTGTTGAGGTTCGCACTTTTTGAATCTGTAATTTTATTAGATAGTTCCATCTGTACTTCTGTAAGTACAGGGAAGTGGTTTGAGCTTAATGTCATTGGCTGCGCATGACAATTGCATGACGTAGCTATATTTGGTGTTACACTATGTGTGTTGTACTATGGTGAGATAAACAAGTTGATTCATTTATTTGGTTAGATGGTGGAATTTAAGTTTGATCACCTTTGTTAAGAAATACTAAATTTGCACTTTCTATTGCTACGAGTAAGTTTACTCCGGCTCTATCAATATTATCACAACTCCACCCATTATGGTGACAATTTAAGTCCCCTGCAATTACAAATGGTTTTTCCAAGCTATTTGTAAATTGTGTCCATTCTCTCTCATATTTATTCTATCTTGGTTTTGCATATAATGAATAAATGTTCATTTTCATTGATTTATTCATTTTAACACTCAAATTAGAAAATGGTTTAGACTTATAAAATGGGAAGCTTTCCCTAAGAAATATTCCTACCCCTCCATATCCGTCTTCTCTATCTAATCTCAATACATGGTACCCACTAAAAATATCTTATGATTTGTCTTTAACCAGCTTTCACTAAGATGGAATAGCGAGAAACATTATGGGAATAGGACAATCAAGAGAAAAATAAAGATGATGACCCAGGAGGAAATGGATGTCAGATTGAAAAAATTGGAAAACATAAAAGAATAAACATTAGGAGAGATGAGAGCACTGGCCAAGGTCAAAAAAGAATGGATAAAAATGGGTACAGAAAGAACTCCAATACGACGTCTGAATAAGGTGAAAGGATATGACAAATCAATTTCAAACTTATTTATATGAAAATAAAATAATATTGAATTGTGAGACATCCTAAAACGATTTGAAATACATTTTTTATGTAAATATAGCATCTGACAAATTATTGTCAACAACAGAAATGTCTGGCAATCATAAATTGATATTTCTAAAATTTTTGAAAGTCAGTGATTTCTAAAAATTATTTAAATACCAATATTTTCGCATCCTTCAGGAGTAGTCGCGTTTCGGCCTTAAACCAACCATCCAAGGGGAGAAAGCTGATACTGATGGAACTGCTTCGCACGCTTCGGGAGTAGTCGTGTTTGAACCTTAAGCCAACCGATTAAGGGAAGGACGACTGCTACTGTGGGAGATGCTTCGTACGTCCCAATAGTCGTTGCGTTTCGGCAATTACCCACCAAAAACTCATAGAGGGAGCAATTCCAACTCCATATGTTAATAAACTCCGTGTAGGGTAAGGTATTTGAGCAGGAAATACCCAGGTTTCGAACACAGAAAGGCAAGTAAGAGTTACCCGACTGGTAGCAGCGCTCTTGTCATAACCATATGTGACCCCTGGAATATTTTATTTTTCACTGACGCTGCCCGTGGTAAGTGGAGCATACCACGGTGAGAAACTGGCCCCCGAGGCAACCAGTTACGTGGACTCTAGGCGTCAAATGATTTAGTAACGACGAAAGTACGTTACACTTTACGAGTAGTAAACATTATTTTTCGTTCCGCATTTTGATTAATTTTTAACTCTCTCACAAATTAATAGGCACACCCAGTGTTTCCATATGTTAACTGATATGGAAGTGGCTGTGAACACTCATAGATTTATGATACGATTTCCATAGATATCCGTTTATAAACAATTGTAAGCTCGAGCAATTGGAACATTGAGTAAATGTTTTGATGAATAATAAATAGTCCATTTCACGGAGATCTTAATAATGTCAATAAAATTTTAATCATACCAATACATGTTGTCCAACTTCTAGTTCATCAGTTCCCATCGTCAAATATAGTTTTTTTTTAATATTTCACTTTTGAAATGAAAACAAATTTAGCATTAATAAAAAAATAAGTTTTCAGATTATTTTGTTGTTTAGAAATACTGTCATCAACTGCGATATAACCGACTCAAAACACAATATGTTTTACGATACATCAAAATAGTTACATTGTTGTATATCACATGAGATACCATCTCCTATGTCTACAATTCTTATTTAAACTGCAAATATATTAAATCCCGTATAACCACATAGTTAACCGCGTCAGTGACTCTAAATAATTACGGCTTACGTTAAAGCCGAATGTAAATAGAAGACAATTTCGGGTTGATGCTAAGATCAAGAAACTCTGATGGAAATAAAATACATACATATAACGTCAAACTTTAACCGCGGTATAATGAACAAACAGCAGGAGAATTCATCGTATATGTCATTAAAATAGTTATAAGTATGACTGTTGGGCATACAGAGTGAAAGTCAGGATTCGTATTTGATGATTTATGAACAGGTTCTGTATTTATTCAAGAATAAGACGAAAAAGGTATAAAATATGTTTAAAATTGATAAGAAGAATAATACATAATATTAATCATAATTGGGACTTCTTTGTGTGTAGTGAAGTGACAAATATGATCAAATGGAGGGGCACGAGAAGTCTGAGTGAGTTATTTAGAGTTAGATAGAGTGAAGGTTTGAAGGAGTAAGGAAGAGTCAGAGGAAATTGGAGAGAGTAAGAGAGAATCAGAGAAAGTAATAGAGTCAAGAAGAGTAGGAGAAACTAAGAAAAAGTGATAGAGAGTCATAGAAAGTCTGGAAGAAACGGAAATACTCATAGGGAGTCAGAGAGAGAGAGAGAGAGAGAGAGAAAGAGAGAGAGAGAGAGAGAGAGTCAAAATGAGTTAAATACACTAAGAGAAAGCCGGAAACCGTCATAGAGATAGAGGTGGGGAGAGTCAGGGAAAGTTATCGAATGTTATATAGTTTTTGGAAAAGTTACAGAGAGACAGAGAAAGTCAAAAAGAAACAAATTAATTCTGAGAGAATCAAAGTGAGTCGGATATCGTCAGAAAGTTGATGAAAGCCAGGGATAGTTCGGGAGGGTCAGAGTGAGAAAGAGTCACAGAGAAATAGACAGTGAGAGAAAGTCAGAGTAAGTTATTTAGAGTCAGATAGAGTGAAGGTTGGAAAGAGTAAGAGTCAGAGGAAATTGGAGAGAGTAAGAGAAAATCGGAGAAAGTCAGAGAGTGTCAAGAAGAGTAAAAGAGAGTGATAAAAATTGATAGAGAGTCATAGAAAGTCTGGGAGAATCGGAATAACTCATAGGGAGTCAGAGAGAATCCGGAAAGAGTCGAAAGGAGTTAAAGACAGTAAGAGAAAGTCAGAAACCCTCAAAGAGACGGAGTCGGGGAGAGTCATGCAATGTTATATAGTTTTTCGGTAAGTTACAGAGAGACAAAGAAAGACAAAGAGAAACAAGTAAATTCTGAGAGAGTCAAAGTGAGTCAGGGAGACTCAGAGATCGTCAGAAAGTTGATGAAAGCTAAAGATAGTTTGGGGAGTCAGACTGAGAAAGAGTCAGAGAGAAACAGAGAAAGTCGGAGAGAATCAAAGTAAGTCTGAGACTGTTATAGGAAGTCATAGAAAGTCATAGAAAGTCATTGAAAGTCATAGAAAGTCATAGAAAGTCAGGAAATCATAGAAAGTCATACAAAGTCATAGAAAGTGATAGAAAGTCATATAAAGTCATAGAAAGTCATAGAAAATCATAGAAAGTCATAGAAAGTCATAGAAAGTCATAGAAAGTCATAGAAAGTCATAGAAAGTCATAGAAAGTCATAGAAAGTCATAGAAAGTCATAGAAAGTCATAGAAAGTCATAGAAAGTCATAGAAAGTCATAGAAAGTCATAGAAAGTCATAGAAAGTCATAGAAAGTCATAGAAAGTCATAGAAAGTCATAGAAAGTCATAGAAAGTCATGGAAAGTCATGGAAAGTCATAGAAAGTCATAGAAAGTCATAGAAAGTCATAGAAAGTCATAGAAAGTCATAGAAAGTCATAGAAAGTCATAGAAAGTCATAGAAAGTCATAGAAAGTCATAGAAAGTCATAGAAAGTCATAGAAAGTCATAGAAAGTCATAGAAAGTCATAGAAAGTCATAGAAAGTCATAGAAAGTCATAGAAAGTCATATAAAGTCATATAAAGTCATAGAAAGTCATAGAAAGTCATATAAAGTCATAGAAAGTCATAGAAAGTCATATAAAGTCATATAAAGTCATAGAAAGTCATAGAAAATCATAGAAAGTCATAGAAAGTCATAGAAAGTCATAGAAGGTCATAGAAAGTCATAGAAAGTCATAGAAAGTCATAGGAAGTCATAGAAAGTGAGAGAAATTCAGAGAAAGTCAGAGAAAGTCGGAGAAAGTCGAAGAAAGTCGGAGAAAGTCGAAGAAAGTCGGAGAAAGTCTGAGAAAGTCAAAGAAAGTCAGAGAAAGTCAAAGAAAGTCAGAGAAAGTCAGACAAAGTCAGAGAAAGTCAGAGAAAGTCAGAGAAAGTCAGAGAAAGTCAGAGAAAGTCAGAGAAAGTCAGAGAAAGTCAGAGAAAGTCAGAGAAAGTCAGAGAAAGTCAGAGAAAGTCAGAGAAAATCCGAGAAAGTCATAGAAAGTCAGAGAAAATCAGAGAAAGTCAGAGGAAGTCAAAGGAAGTCAGCGAAAGTCAGAGAAAGTCCAAGAAATTCGAACGAAGTCGGAGAAAGTCGAAGAAAATCAGAGAAAGTCACAGAAAGTCACAGAAAGTCGAAGAAAGTCAGAGAAAGTCAGAGAAAGTCAGAGAAAGTCAGAGAAAGTCAGAGAAAGTCAGAGAAAGTCAGAGAGAGTCAGAGAAAGTCAGAGAAAGTCAGAGAAACTCAGAGAAAGTTAGAGAAAGTCAGAGAAACTCAGAGAAAGTTAGAGAAAGTCAGAGAAAGTCAGAGAAAGTCAGAGAAAGTCAGAGAAAGTCAGAGAAAGTCATAGGAAGTCATAGAAAGTGAGAGAAAGTCAGAGAAAGTCAGAGAAAGTCGGAGAAAGTCGAAGAAAGTCGGAGAAAGTCGAAGAAAGTCGGAGAAAGTCTGAGAAAGTCAAAGAAAGTCAGAGAAAGTCAAAGAAAGTCAGAGAAAGTCAGAGAAAGTCAGAGAAAGTCAGAGAAAGTCAGAGAAAGTCAGAGAAAGTCAGAGAAAGTCAGAGAAAGTCAGAGAAAGTCTGAGAAAGTCAGAGAAAGTCAGAGAAAATCCGAGAAAGTCATAGAAAGTCAGAGAAAATCAGAGAAAGTCAGAGGAAGTCAAAGGAAGTCAGCGAAAGTCAGAGAAAGTCCAAGAAATTCGAACGAAGTCGGAGAAAGTCGAAGAAAATCAGAGAAAGTCACAGAAAGTCGAAGAAAGTCAGAGAAAGTCAGAGAAAGTCAGAGAAAGTCAGAGAAAGTCAGAGAAAGTCAGAGAAAGTCAGAGAAGGTCAGAGAAAGTCAGAGAAAGTCAGAGAGAGTCAGAGAAAGTCAGAGAAAGTCAGAGAAACTCAGAGAAAGTTAGAGAAAGTCAGAGAAACTCAGAGAAAGTTAGAGAAAGTCAGAGAAAGTCAGAGAAAGTCAGAGAAAGTCAGAGAAAGTCAGAGAAAGTCAGAGAAAGTCAGAGAAAGTCAGAGAAAGTCAGAGAAAGTCAGAGAAAGTCAGAGAAAGTCAGAGAAAGTCAGAGAAAGTCAGAGAAAGTCAGAGAAAGTCAGAGAAAGTCAGAGAAATTCAGAGAAAACCGAGAAAGTCAGAGAAAGTCAGAGAAAGTCAGAGAAAGTCAGAGAAAGTCAGAGAAAATCAGAGAAAGCCAGAGAAAGTCAGAGAAAGTCAGAGAAAGTCAGAGAAAGTCAGAGAAAGTCGAAGAAAGTCGGAGAAAGTCGGAGAAAGTCGAAGAAAGTCAGAGAAAGTCGAAGAAAGTCGAACAAAGTCGGAGAAAGTCGAAGATAATCAGAGAAAGTCAGATGAAGTCAAAGAAAGTCAGAGAAAGTCAAAGAAAGTCAGAGAAAGTCAGAGGAAGTCAGAGAAAGTCAGAGAAAGTCAGAGAAAGTGAGAGAAAGTGAGAGAAAGTGAGAGAAAGTCAGAGAAAGTGAGAGAAAGTGAGAGAAAGTGAGAGAAAGTGAGAGAAAGTGATAGAAAGTCAGAGAAAGTCAGAGAAAGTCAGAGAAAGTCAGAGAAAGACAGAGAAAGTCAGAGAAAGTCAGAGAAAGTCAGAGAATGTCAGAGAAAGTCAGAGAAAGTCAGAGAAAATCAGAGAAAGTCAGAGAAAGTGAGAGAAAGTCAGAGAAAGTCAGAGAAAGTCAGAGAAAGTCAGAGAAAGTCAGAGAAAGTCAGAGAAAGTCAGAGAAAGTCAGAGAAAGTCAGAGAAAGTCAGAGAAAGTCAGAGAAAGTCAGAGAAAATCAGAAAAAGTGAGAGAAAGTCAAAGAAAGTGAGAGAAAGTCAGAGAAAGTCGAAGAAAGTCAGAGAAAGTGAGAGAAAGTGAGAGAAAGTGAGAGAAAGTGAGAGAAAGTGAGAGAAAGTTAGAGAAAGTCAGAGAAAGTCAGAGAATGTCAGAGAAAGTCAGAGAATGTCAGAGAAAGTCAGAGAAAGTCAGAGAAAGTCAGAGAAAGTCAGAGAAAGTCAGAGAAAGTCAGAGAAAGTCAGAGAAAGTCAGAGAAAGTCAGAGAAAGTCAGAGAAAGTCAGAGAAAGTCAGAGAAAGTCAGAGAAAGTCAGAGAAAATCAGAAAAAGTGAGAGAAAGTCATAGAAAGTGAGAGAAAGTCAGAGAAAGTCAGAGAAAGTCAGAGAAAGTCAGAGAAAGTCAGAGAAAGTCTGAGAATGTCAGAGAAAGTCAGAGAAAGTGAGAGAAAGTCAGAGAAAGTCAGAGAAAGTCAGAGAAAGTCAGAGAAAGTCAGAGAAAGTCAGAGAAAGTCGAAGAAAGTGAGAGAAAGTCAAAGAAAGTGAGAGAAAGTCATAGAAAGTCAGAGAAAGTCAGAGAAAGTCAGAGAAAGTCAGAGAAAATCAGAGAAAGTCAGAGAAAGTCAGAGAAAGTTAGAGAAAGTCAGAGAGTCAGAGAAAGTCAGAGAAAGTTAGAGAAAGTCAGAGAAAGTTAGAGAAAGTCAGAGAAAGTCAGAGAAAGTCAGAGAAAGTCAGAGAAAGTCAGAGAAAAACAGAGAAAGTCAGAGAAAGTCAGAGAAAGTCAGAGAAAGTCAGAGAAAGTCAGAGAAAGTCAGAGAAAGTCAGAGAAAGTCAGAGAAAGTCAGAGAAAGTCAGATAAAGTCAGAGAAAGTCAGAGAAAGTCAGAGAAAGTCAGAGAAAGTCAGAGAAAGTCAGAGAAAGTCAGGGAAAGTCAGAGAAAGTCAGAGAAAGTCAGAGAAAGTCAGAGAAAGTCAGAGAAAGTCAGAGAAAGTCAGAGAAAGTCAGAGAAAGTCAGAGAAAGTCAGAGAAAGTCAGAGAAAGTCAGAGAAAGTCAGAGAAAGTCAGAGAAAGTCAGAGAAAGTCAGAGAAAGTCAGAGAAAGTCAGAGAAAGTCAGAGAAAGTCAGAGAAAGTCAGAGAAAATCAGAAAAAGTGAGAGAAAATCAGAAAAAGTGAGAGAAAGTCAGAAAAAGTGAGAGAAAGTCAAAGAAAGTGAGAGAAAGTGAGAGAAAGTCAGAGAAAGTGAGAGAAAGTGAGAGAAAGTGAGAGAAAGTGAGAGAAAGTGAGAGAAAGTCAGAGAAAGTCAGAGAATGTCAGAGAAAGTCAGAGAAAGTCAGAGAAAGTCAGAGAAAGTCAGAGAAAGTCAGAGAAAGTCATAGAAAGTCAGAGAAAGTCAGAGAAAGTCAGAGAAAGTCAGAGAAAGTCAGAGAAAGTCAGAGAAAATCAGAGAAAGTCAGAGAAAGTCAGAGAAAGTCAGAGAAAGTCAGAGAAAGTCAGAGAAAGTCAGAGAAAGTCATAGAAAGTCAGAGAAAGTCAGAGAAAGTCATAGAAAGTCAGAGAAAGTCAGAGAAAGTCAGAGAAAGTCAGAGAAAGTCAGAGAAAGTCAGAGAAAGTCAGAGAAAGTCAGAGAAAGTCAGAGAAAGTCAGAGAAAGTCAGAGAAAGTCAGAGAAAGTCAGAGAAAGTCAGAGAAAGTCAGATAAAGTCAGATAAAGTCAGATAAAGTCAGAGAAAGTCAGAGAAAGTCAGAGAAAGTCAGAGAAAGTCAGAGAAAGTCAGAGAAAGTCAGAGAAAAACAGAGAAAGTCAGAGAAAGTCAGAGAAAGTCAGAGAAAAACAGAGAAAGTCAGAGAAAGTCAGAGAAAGTCAGAGAAAGTCAGAGAAAGTCAGAGAAAGTCAGAGAAAGTCAGAGAAAGTCAGAGAAAGTCAGAGAAAGTCAGAGAAAGTCAGAGAAAGTCAGAGAAAGTCAGAGAAAGTCAGAGAAAGTCAGAGAAAGTCAGAGAAAGTCAGAGAAAGTCAGAGAAAGTCAGAGAAAGTCAGAGAAAGTCAGAGAAAGTCAGAGAAAGTCAGAGAAAGTCAGAGAAAGTCAGAGAAAGTCAGAGAAAGTCAGAGAAAGTCAGAGAAAGTCAGAGAAAGTCAGAGAAAGTCAGAGAAAGTCAGAGAAAGTCAGAGAAAGTCAGAGAAAGTCAGAGAAAGTCAGAGAAAGTCAGAGAAAGTCAGAGAAAGTCAGAGAAAGTCAGAGAAAGTCAGAGAAAGTCAGAGAAAGTCATAGAAAGTCCATAGAAAGTCCATAGAAAGTCCAGAGAAAGTCAGAGAAAAACAGAGAAAGTCAGAGAAAAACAGAGAAAGTCAGAGAAAGTCAGAGAAAGTCAGAGAAAGTCAGAAAAAGTCAGAAAAAGTCAGAAAAAGTCAGAGAAAGTCAGAAAAAGTCAGAAAAAGTCAGAAAAAGTCAGAGAAAGTCAGAGAAAGTCAGAGAAAGTCAGAGAAAGTCAGAAAAAGTCAGAAAAAGTCAGAGAAAGTCAGAGAAAGTCAGAGAAAGTCAGAGAAAGTTAGAGAAAGTTAGAGAAAGTCAGAGAAAGTCAGAGAAAGTCAGAGAAAGTCAGAGAAAGTCAGAGAAAGTCAGAGAAAGTCAGAGAAAGTCAGAGAAAGTCAGAGAAAGTCAGAGAAAGTCAGAGAAAGTCAGAGAAAATCAGAAAAAGTGAGAGAAAGTCAGAAAAAGTGAGAGAAAGTCAGAGAAAGTCAGAGAAAGTCGAAGAAAGTCAGAGAAAGTGAGAGAAAGTGAGAGAAAGTGAGAGAAAGTGAGAGAAAGTGAGAGAAAGTGAGAGAAAGTGAGAGAAAGTGAGAGAAAGTGAGAGAAAGTGAGAGAAAGTGAGAGAAAGTCAGAGAAAGTCAGAGAATGTCAGAGAAAGTCAGAGAAAGTCAGAGAAAATCAGAGAAAGTCAGAGAAAGTCAGAGAAAGTCAGAGAAAGTCAGAGAAAGTCAGAGAAAGTCAGAGAAAGTCAGAGAAAAACAGAGAAAGTCAGAGAAAGTCAGAGAAAGTCAGAGAAAGTCAGAGAAAGTCAGAGAAAGTCAGAGAAAGTCAGAGAAAGTCAGAGAAAGTCAGAGAAAGTCAGAGAAAGTCAGAGAAAGTCAGAGAAAGTCAGAGAAAGTCAGAGAAAGTCAGAGAAAGTCAGAGAAAGTCAGAGAAAGTCAGAGAAAGTCAGAGAAAGTCAGAGAAAGTCAGAGAAAGTCAGAGAGAGTCAGAGAAAGTCAGAGAAAGTCAGAGAAAGTCAGAGAAAGTCAGAGAAAGTCAGAGAAAGTCAGAGAAAGTCAGAGAAAGTCAGAGAAAGTCAGAGAAAGTCAGAGAAAGTCAGAGAAAGTCAGAGAAAGTCAGAGAAAGTCAGAGAAAGTCAGAGAAAGTCAGAGAAAGTCAGAGAAAGTCAGAGAAAGTCAGAGAAAGTCAGAGAAAGTCAGAGAAAGTCAGAGAAAGTCAGAGAAAGTCAGAGAAAGTCAGAGAAAGTCAGAGAAAGTCGAGAAAGTCAGAGGAAGTGAGAAAGTCAGAGAAAGTCAGAGAAAGTTCTGAGAAAGTCAGAGAAAGTCAGAGAAAGTTCTGAGAAAGTCAGAGAAAGTCAGAGAAAGTTCTGAGAAAGTCAGAGAAAGTCAGAGAAAGTTCAGAGAAAGTCAGAGAAAGTCAGAGAAAGTTCAGAGAAAGTCAGAGAAAGTCAGAGAAAGTCAGAGAAAGTCAGAGAAAGTCAGAGAAAGTCAGAGAAAGTCAGAGAAAGTCAGAGAAAGTCAGAGAAAGTCAGAGAAAGTCAGAGAAAGTCAGAGAAAGTCAGAGAAAGTCAGAGAAAGTCAGAGAAAGTCAGAGGAAGTCAGAGGAAGTCAGAGAAAGTCAGAGAAAGTCAGAGAAAGTCAGAGAAAGTCAGAGAAAGTCAGAGAAAGTCAGAGGAAGTCAGAGAAAGTCAGAGAAAGTCAGAGAAAGTCAGAGAAAGTCAGAGAAAGTCAGAGAAAGTCAGAGAAAGTCAGAGAAAGTCAGAGAAAGTCAGAGAAAGTCAGAGAAAGTCAGAGAAAGTCAGAGAAAGTCAGAGAAAGTCAGAGAAAGTTCAGAGAAAGTCAGAGAAAGTCAGAGAAAGTCAGAGAAAGTCAGAGAAAGTCAGAGAAAGTCAGAGAAAGTCAGAGAAAGTCAGAGAAAGTCAGAGAAAGTCAGAGAAAGTCAGAGAAAGTCAGAGAAAATCAGAAAAAGTGAGAGAAAGTCAAAGAAAGTGAGAGAAAGTCAGAGAAAGTCAGAGAAAGTCAGAGACAACAGAGAAAGTCAGATAAAGTCAGATAAAGTCAGAAAACGTCAGAGAAAGTCAGATGAAGTCAAAGAAAGCCAGAGAAAGTCAAAGAAAGTCAGAGAAAGTCGAAGAAAATCGAACAAAGTCGGAGAAAGTCGAAGAAAATCAGAGATAGTCAGGGAAAGTCAGAGAAAGTCAGAGAAAGTCAAAGAAAGACAGAGAAAATCAGAGAAAGTCAGAGAAAGTCAGAGAAAGTCCAATAAAGTCGAACAAAGTCGAAGAAAATCAGAGAAAGTCAGAGAAAGTCAGAGAAAGTCAGAGAAAGTCAGAGAAAGTCAGAGAAAGTCAGAGAAAGTCAGAGAAAGTCAGAGAAAGTCAGAGAAAGTCAGAGAAAGTCAGAGAAAGTCAGAGAAAGTCAGAGAAAGTCAGAGAATGTCAGAGAAAGTCAGAGAAAGTCAGAGAAAGTCAGAGAAAATCAGAAAAAGTGAGAGAAAGTCAAAGAAAGTGAGAGAAAGTCAGAGAAAGTCGAAGAAAGTCAGAGAAAACAGAGAAAGTCAGATAAAGTCAGATAAAGTCAGATAAAGTCAGACAAAACAGAGAAAGTCAGATAAAGTCAGAAAACGTCAGAGAAAGTCAGATGAAGTCAAAGAAAGTCAGAGAAATCAGATGAAGTCAAAGAAAGTCAGAGAAAGTCAAAGAAAGTCAGAGAAAGTCGAAGAAAGTCGAACAAAGTCGGAGAAAGTCGAAGAAAGTCAGAGAAAGTCAGAGAAAGTTAGAGAAAGTCAGAGAAAGTCAGAGAAAGTCATAGAAAGTCAGAGAAAGTCAGAGAAAGTCAGAGAAAGTCAGAGAAAGTCAGAGAAAGTCAGAGAAAGTCAGAGAAAGTCAGAGAAAGTCAGAGAAAGTCAGAGAAAGTCAGAGAAAGTCAGAGAAAGTCAGAGAAAGTCAGAGAAAGTCAGAGAAAGTCAGAAAAAGTCAGAAAAAGTCACAAAAAGTCACAAAAAGTCAGAAAAAGTCAGAGAAAGTCAGAGAAAGTCAGAGAAAGTCAGAGAAAGTCAGAGAAAGTCAGAGAAAGTCCATAGAAAGTCCATAGAAAGTCCATAGAAAGTCCATAGAAAGTCCATAGAAAGTCCATAGAAAGTCAGATAAAGTCAGATAAAGTCAGGTAAAGTCAGGTAAAGTCAGATAAAGTCAGATAAAGTCCGATATAGTCAGATATAGTCAGATAAAGTCAGATAAAGTCAGAAAAAGTCAGAAAAAGTCAGAGAAAGTCAGAGAAAGTCAGAGAAAGTCAGAGAAAGTCAGAAAAAGTCAGAGAAAGTCAGAAAAAGTCAGAAAAAGTCAGAAAAAGTCAGAAAAAGTCAGAAAAAGTCAGAGAAAGTCAGAGAAAGTCAGAGAAAGTCAGAAAAAGTCAGAAAAAGTCAGAAAAAGTCAGAAAAAGTCAGAAAAAGTCAGAAAAAGTCAGAAAAAGTCAGAAAAAGTCAGAAAAAGTCAGAAAAAGTCAGAAAAAGTCAGAAAAAGTCAGAAAAAGTCAGAAAAAGTCAGAAAAAGTCAGAAAAAGTCAGAAAAAGTCAGAAAAAGTCAGAAAAAGTCAGAAAAAGTCAGAAAAAGTCAGAAAAAGTCAGAAAAAGTCAGAAAAAGTCAGAAAAAGTCAGAAAAAGTCAGAAAAAGTCAGAAAAAGTCAGAAAAAGTCAGAAAAAGTCAGAAAAAGTCAGAAAAAGTCAGAAAAAGTCAGAAAAAGTCAGAAAAAGTCAGAAAAAGTCAGAAAAAGTCAGAAAAAGTCAGAAAAAGTCAGAAAAAGTCAGAAAAAGTCAGAAAAAGTCAGAAAAAGTCAGAAAAAGTCAGAAAAAGTCAGAAAAAGTCAGAAAAAGTCAGAAAAAGTCAGAAAAAGTCAGAAAAAGTCAGAAAAAGTCAGAAAAAGTCAGAAAAAGTCAGAAAAGTCAGAAAAGTCAGAAAAAGTCAGAAAAAGTCAGAAAAAGTCAGAAAAAGTCAGAAAAAGTCAGAAAAAGTCAGAAAAAGTCAGAAAAAGTCAGAAAAAGTCAGAAAAAGTCAGAAAAAGTCAGAAAAAGTCAGAAAAAGTCAGAAAAAGTCAGAAAAAGTCAGAAAAAGTCAGAAAAAGTCAGAAAAAGTCAGAAAAAGTCAGAAAAAGTCAGAAAAAGTCAGAAAAAGTCAAAGAAAGTCAGAGAGAGTAAGAGGAAGTCAGAGGAAGTCAGAGAAAATCTTAGAAAGTCATAGAATGTCAGAGAAAGTCAGAAAAAGTCGGAGAGTAAAAAAAGTTGGAGAAAGAATAAGAAGGTCTAAGTACGTCCAACAACAACTCATGAATAGATATGGATTAATGCAGAACAATGTATGGTCAGAAAGTGATTAGGATAGATAAAATAATAATGGATCAATATCAACGCCATCGATAAACGTATTTCTCTTACTTTTTAAACAAAACAATTAATATCTATGGTATTTAAAATTTTTGAATTCCAACAATCTCTTTATTAAAAGTATTGACAATTGCTTGTGAGAGCGTTAAATTTGTTACGTCTCTTGATGATTGTCGACTCAGTACATTTTAGTAGTAGTGGCTTTGGTCCCAATCCAGTTATATCATACATAATCAATTTGAAATTCAGAACTTCGATTGGGAAACATAATACTGCTTGTTATTGATATCAACGCATTGAAACTTGGCATAAGTTTAATTACTTAAGGGCTTGCAATACTCTCAGCTAATATCGATAGTAGTCAGTTAATGATCTCACATTTCTATATTACACTGTAAAATAGCACACTTTGCTTTGTTACTGGAAACCAATTTTTTCTCAATTTATTTGTAATGTATATAATATCGCGTTAAAAGTATTTTGTGATGGCTATAGATATTAAAGAACGAAGGCTAGTTTGAACTTAAGTCGACGACTTGGAAGAACAACTGAGATATATGAATACCCCGATGAGCATAGCCTGGTCATAAGTTATCTAAACTCTAGTAACCAAACAGATATTTCTCAGTAGTTTTGCTGGTTATGAAATCGGATAATTGGTGCCAAATCGTGTGTGACGTATAAATATAGGCGAATCATTTATAAAATAATAAATTCTACATTTGGTAGACTTTAATATGCTCTTAAAATGCAATGTTTCCCCATTCAGCAGTCTCTCTAGTTTTTCAGCCTTCTAATGCCAATGTTATTGTGTTTAAGACATCTAGTACATATATGTTATTGTATAACAACGTAATTAAATTATAACGCTTCTTTTCCATTACCTGGAATATCAGAACACCAAACAACTCTCAGTTCATTCATTTATTCTGTTTGTGGACGAATCGATTTCTTGAATTTTTTATTATTTTCGGTTTGGTTTATGTCCTGATTATGGCATGCGATAAACAAGTGTTCGTCGGAAAAATACATGAAAGGATTAAATAAGAAAAGAATCCTGTTGCCAGGAGTTATAAACTAAATATATTTCCATGAAAGTTTCACTATACAGTAGTTTTCTTGTTTATTGCTTTTAGACGGGAGTTTTCCGCATTCCTTTTTGTTGGAGCTTCGATGCACAAATTCCAGACAGAAGAGAGTCACATCGATTGGGTGATTTCTAAACGAAGTGCCTTCCGAACATTAGTACAACGTAATCTTTCCCAACACTGTTGCATGCGATTTGAGCGACAAGAATGCAATACGAAGAGATAGTGTAGAATAATCAAGAAATATATTCAAAATAGTGAATTATGTGATATTTCACGGGATGAGTAGGAATTCCTGCGAGTCCCGTGAAATCACTTTTGGATCGTGTTACCTAGAATATTTTTTCTGTAACCGTTTTGAATGCCAAACAGAATATTGATGGTTCATATTTACAGTTTCTATCCTTGCTGTGTCGACTTCATTCATATTACCGTTATAAATGAAAGTAACTGTTTCTGAATAACTCCTCAATATAATGAAAAAATTATAAAAATTCTTAGAAACTGCCAATTGTATCATGAAATACCATTGACAGACGTTACATTTCATGTGATGCCTACCTGATGTTTAATAATTATTCTTGGTTAGACCAAGAAGTGTAATTACCTTAATATATATGAATTGGAAAGAGAAGAAGATATAATAGTTCAAATGTTCAAGCTTAGAAATTAGTAACCGTATGAGGATAGCCTGGACACATTTTCAATTATTTAAGATGAGTATAACTGTGCTATGATAATAGAAAACCAAGGAAAACTATTATCTGCTGATATTCACTATCCTTGGATTTTTATATACACATACGCACAGCTATACTGATCTTAAATGGAAAAAATATATCCAGGATATCCCCATAGGGCTAATAATATCTAAGATTTGATATTTGCAATATCATATCTTCTTCGTTTTCCTATTTATATATACATTAAGTCAATAACTTCTTGGTTGAGCCAAATATAACAATGGTAGGTTTATTTTAAAAGATATGTTTGAGGTTATGTTCACTGGATTATTTGATTATTGTGAAACTATAAGATGAATAATACTGATTGTTTGTTTTAGTATCATCAAAACATCTTTCAACGATCTCTTAAAACCCTTTTTTAATGATAATATGGGTTTGTTAGCGGAAATTCCTAATTGAAGTGAAGTGTCCTTTCAAGTATCCGAATGAAAAAAAAAACTAAAACTGCTCTCAAAAGACAAGAATTGAATAATTAATTTTGATGGAAATATAATTGTAATAATCGAAAAATATAACTATTATCAGCAGATACAAGGTGCATTACATATTCAATGGAAGGACATGTCCTATTTAATAAAATCGATACCAAGTGACAGAATTGTGGGAATTGCTTGAAATCAAGAATGGAAGAAAAATTTATATTCAAAAACATTCTACCTTTCAAAATTTGTACCATTTATATCAACATAAAAAAATGTTAACATATTTATAAATTTTTGTTTGTTTCATGCTAAGGAAATTGAATTGCAGAAAAGTTGCAAATTTACATGATTGAAAATAGGCTATTTAGTCTGAAAGCTCAGAATATCGTGTCACTACTCACCTCAATCTAACCATATTTGTATCTGTTTCAGTGTTTCTGTAGGTTGCTTTCAAATTTTCTTTGACATGTAGGCTCTTTTTTCAATCACATGTATAAATATATTCAATTTTAACTAAAAACAAATAATATTTACAAAAACTTTCCAAATTTCTTTATTACACAGGAAAATATTTACTTGTAATACAATGCTTTACAGTCAATAGAAAGAGGAAAGTAGGGTACAGTGAGGAATTTCAATTTCAAATAGTAAACGTTTCAAAAAACTTACAAAGCAACTATAACAACTAATAAAAAATGTAAAGTGAAAGATCTGTTATGACAAATAATAATGTATATATTGTAGGAAGATTGATATATACAGTACAGAAGCAAACATACAATCAACATGTACAAGTTTGCTTTTACCTTGTTTGCAAAGATTGATCATGTGTATTATGAGCTGCTTTATATTAACGTGGTCTTTTTATATGGATACTGGAACTGAAACATTTTTCCTTCATTGTACAAAGAAATAGTTTGCTATTTTTTTCCATCTATAAAATGACAGATAAACATATGTTTGAACACCAAAATGGTAAATATTTTTTTTTCATTTTATATAATACATTGTTATTCGTATTATTTATTTCAGGAGCACTTGACCTTCTTGCAAGAAAATCACACCTGATGGTAGAAAACCAAAAAAATAATACAGCAGAGACGTTCATGAATATTGTTTGCAAATTTAATGAAGGAAAGAGATTAAATCTTGTACAAAGTGGGTCATATAAACGAAGAGTCCAACTGTTAGATCTGAGGTATAATGAACATATTGGGTGGCACACAAGTCCCTACAAAAATGTGATTGAATGCTTCCACTTTTTCATACAACGACAACTGTACCATCAGGCGAAGAACCAATAGTTAAAAAAGGAAAAAATACCGCAAATGTAGATTATGGGCCAAACGCTGAACAGTCTGAAAATCCAGAAATTATTAAACAAGAAGTTGAAATCATGCAAAGGTTACAAGTAAGTCAAAATGATTTTAAATACGCGTAGTTACCTATATTAGTCCAACAGATATAATAATTAAACATTTCTTGTAGGTAACAGTCGATCAATGATACCGCATACAAGCAGAATCTGTGGGGCAGTTTGGATACTATTAATATGGAAATCGAAGGAAATATCTATTCAAAATAAGTGTTTTTGAATGAAACTCACGGTCTCTAGTTAATTCCACAATATAATAAAAATTGTTGAAAATTCTAAAAAAATGACAATTGTTTCGATAAATCAATACCATCGTCAGAATGACAGAAGTTACATTTCATTTTATGCCTACCTGATGTTTAGTAGTTATTTTTGGCTACACCAAGAAGTGACCTAACTTGTGATTCACTTAATATATGTTTATAGAAAAAAGAAGAAGATGTGATATTACAAATATTGAAGCTTAGATATTATAAGCCCTATGGTGATATCCTGGATATCATTTCCAGTTAAGATCAGTATAACTGTGCAATGATATAGGAAACCAGGATCTTTACAATTATCACTTAAGAAGACAGATTATTAGTGGAGAACTCCCTAGATTTAACTGTTACTTGACAACTTCATATTGTGGGTTTCTTAAATGTCTTCTAATTTCCAATTCTTCAAGGAAATCCAGTTCTTGTTTCTTTTCACAAATATGCAGCATTCTAGTTTTGTGTTAGGTGTCAATGAATGATTGGTTTCAAGTAGATGTTTTGCGTAGTGAGATTTATCTGGTTGTTTTAACCTGTATGCTCGTAAGTGTTCACTGTATCGGATTTCAAAATTCCAAAGGGTCTGACCCTAATAGACAGCATTACATTCTGGACATTTGAGTTTATATATACCTGACTTCTTTAATAGTGGTATTTTTGTTTTTACATTTAACAATCTTGTACTAACGTTACTTTCTGTTTTAAAAGAAATTGTTGTATTCGTTGCTGAAGATATTATCTTTGAAATATTATTAGAAATACTCCCCCCACTAATAAACTGTCTTCTTAAGTGATAATTGTGAAAATCAGCAGATATAGTTTTCCTGGTTTTCTATATCATTGCATTTATACTCAAATGTCCAGAATGTAATGCTGTCTATTTGGGTCAGACCCTTAGGAATTTTGAAATACGATACAGTCAGCACTCACGAGCATACAAATTAAAACAACCAGATAAATCCCACTACGCAAAACATCTACTTGACACCAATCATTCATTGACACCTAACACAGAACTAGAAGTGCTGCATATTTGTGAAAAGAAACAAGAACTGGATTTCCTTGAAGAACTGGAAATTAGAAGACATTTAAGAAACCCACAATATGAAGTTGTCAATGAACAGTTAAATCTAGGGAATTCTCCACTAATAAACTGTCTTCTTAAGTGATAATTGTAAAGATCAGCAGATATAGTTTTCCTGGTTTTCTATATCATTGCACATTTATACTGATCTTAATTGGAAAAATGATATCCATGATATCACCATAGGGCTAATAATATCTAAGCTTCAATATTTGTAATATCACATCTTCTTCTTTTTTCTATAAACATATATTAAGCCAATCACAAGTTAGGTTTCTTCTTGGTCTAGCCAGAAATAACTACTAAACATCAGGTAGGCATAAAATGAAATGTAACTTCTGTCATTCTGACGATGATATTGATTTATCGAAACAATTGTCAATTTCTTAGAATTTTCAATATTTTTTATTATATTGTGGAATTAACTAGAGACCGTGAGTTTCATTTAAAACCACTAATATGAGCATATTCCACGAAGTAAGGGTCGAGACAGTCAATTTCTATTTAAAATGTATGTTTTCAGATCCAGGGGCAATTGAAATTAACTAATAGGAGCAGTTGCTAATTTGTTGTGTATGTCTGTGATTATATAGATCTATATATAGAAGAAATTGAGATAGATAGAAAAATATGTGCCGAAAAAATGCTTCCGAAACTTGAACAATTCGATACAGAATGTATAACTCCTGAAATAATCAGAAATCAAATAGGAAAGGGGCAAAAATGTATTGACCCCCCTTATATCGAGCAAGCAATATCAGAATGTATGAGAAGTCTGTTAAGACAGAATCCAAATAATAAGGGCTTTATTAGGGCAAAGATATGAATTCTGATACTACTCCGTGGGTAAAAATATGAACAAGATTCATTTAGAAAAATCTAATGTCTTTTCATTTTCAGAACTGACAATTTCACTAATATGGAACCTGCTGCAGCGCTGTCCATTAATCTTTCATAAAACAGATTTTCCTGATACTATTCAGTAAGTAAAAACACTAACAAAACTTATTTACAAAAATCTAATTTCTTTTCATTTTCGGAACTGACAATATCACTAAAACGAAACCTAATGTAACTGCCCCCACACGTCGAAATAATTTTCATATAGCAGTGTTCGCTATAACTATTCAGTAAGTAGGAAAATGATAATACCTATTTAGAAGAAGCATCTAATTTATTTATTTCATTTACAGTTCTGATTATGTAACTAAAACTAAGCCTCATGTAACTGTCCGCACAGGTTCAAATAATTTTAATATAGCATTATTCGCTACAACTAATCAGTAAGTAAAATTATGATAACACCTACTTTGAAGAAGTATCTAATTTGATTTCATCTACGGTTCTCATTATGTAACTAAAACTAAGCCTGATGTAACTGACCACACATATCCAAATAATTTTCATATCGCAGTGTTCGCTATAACTATTCAGTAAGTAATAACTTAAACAAAGGCTGATGAAACTGTGACGGATAGTTTATAAACATTTCATTTGTCTGAGGATTAATAAAATGGTAGATGCAGTTCAGTTGCCATGTAGGGAAGACTAGGGCACTTTCGACACCCAGATTTCATTTGGAAAATGAACGATTTTCGGGAAAGTAAAATACAGTATCCTGTTCTACAACCATCAAGAACAGTGTGTGTGAAATTGCAATTCATAGGTGTGTGTAGTTTTTCGGTAAAAAAATAATTGGTAAAGTGCATAAAAAAGTGGTGAGTCGAACACTTTTCATTTCAATTGTATCTTCTATTGTTATTGCTACTTCTTGAGATACTTACCAATATAGGGAGTCTATTTACTCATTGAATAATCAAGGCACAATGTTTTAACCTAACTTTTACCATGAGTTTGTTTGAATTGAGGATTTGTTTACAAGCGGGATGGAGCAGATTCGATACCATGTAGGTGGGGCAGTTTCAACATGGTGTCGATTGTACCCCATGCAACTTTTTCGATAATACCTATTAACAATAATTATAACATCATCGCTCATATATTTGATTGATATTTTTGGATATACTATATTGGTATTATTATGATTCCAGATTGTGCGAGTGTGCAAGTAGAATACATCCAGAGTTAATATTGATGAAAACCAAGTTTCAGCAGCAATAAAAAGCATTCTGCTCAAGGTGAGGAGTACAAAAGCTGCAGCAGAATTTTGAAATATTAAAAGAACAACATTGATATCTAGAATAAAGGCCTTAGAAAAGCAACATTCTACAGATGAACTCAAAACCATGTGTCATGAACGTGATAGCGCCAACGAATTGATAAAGTTCAAGCTCCTCGCTTTCGTGGGCCAGTGAAAGCTGTGAACTTGAGTTCTAAATACACAGTAAACCAGGTGTTTACAATGCAGCAAAAAAATTAGCTTGCAAACTATTTAGCAAAATGAGCTAGTTTGAGCTACGGATTGAGTTACCGCTAAGTAAGAATCGTAGCATATGATTATGCAAATATCATACCTGAATGTAAGATGCCAAAAGCCTCGAAAACAAACAAAATAGCTGGTCTAGATTGGGTAATGAATTTCACGAATGGATATCAAGAGCTTAGCCTTCGTAAACCCGAAAATATCAGCGTCGCACGGGCTACAGCTTTCAATAGAAGATATGTCGATGAATTCTTCAACAATTATAAAGCTGTTCTTGCGAAATACAAGTTCTAACCCCAAGATAATCTAAATTTAGATGAAACTGGTGTTACTACTGTCACCAAGCCAGTTAAGGTGATTGCTACAAAAGGAAAGAAGCAAATTAGCCAGGCATCTTCAGCTGAGAGGGGTGAACTGGTAACAATAGTTGGAATCATAAATGCTTCAGGTGGTTACAGTCTACATCTTTCCGAAAAATGACAGCTATTTGATTCAAGATGCACCCCTTTCAAGTCTAGCCTTAGGTAATAGCTCAGGATGGATGACCAAGGAGTTATTCCTCAACGTTTTAGAACATGTCAAAAAGCACACAAAATGTTCGCAAGAAAGAAAGATCTTACTCACATTAGTCAATCACGAATCACATATTTCTGTAGCTGCTGTATATCACTGTAAATGGAATGTTATGCTCTCATTTTCACCTCATACGTCGCATCGGCTTCCACCTGGCGACGTTGCTGTATTTGGTCCTTTCAAGCAATACTGTGCCAATGCCTTCAACGATTGGTTATTGATACATTCAGGAAAAACTATACGAATGATGGATTTAGCAAGGCTGACTAGACATGCCTTTTTAGTAGCTTTCACGCCATCCAACATTATCAATGCTTTCAAGAAACCTGGAATTTGGCCATTGAATTCCCTAGCATTCACTGACGATGATTTCAGTGCAGCTGATGTTTATGACACAGAAGCACCTTCTGACAAGCAATTTAAATGTATAATTTACGAAAACATACCCAAATCAAGTGAAATGATACCTATTGCGAGCACAAGCTGTGAAACCGAGATAAATGAAGGAGAACTCATACAAAAATGCAATAATGAAATCATCGGAAAAGCAACACCTGAACATGTTCGACCTCTTTCAAAAGCTATCAAATCCTCTAAACCTAGAAGAAGACTGCAGGGAAAATCAAAAATTGATACTGACGCTCCTGATAAACTTCAGTTGGAAATGAGAGAAAGAGAAGTACAATAGAGAAAGATGAAAGCTGCAACTAGAAATAAAAACAAGAGGCCATATAAAAGGAAGGTCTTCACGCCATCCTCTTCATCATCCAGTGAAGGGGATATGCAACTAGAAGTTGACAAAGAAAGTGATGTGGATTGGATAGGTCTCAGTGAAAACGGATACATTTCCCACGAAAGTTTGACTCTTCTGGATGACGACACCATTGATGCAAAATATTTTCTACTAGTCAAATTTTGTACTAAAACTACTACCAAATACCACGTTGGTCAAGTCACAAATTGCAGTCAAGGAGAGTATGACATTTCTAAGAAGAAGAGGACAATCAATGCAATTTCCATATGATGAAGACATCTCAACTGTAGATCGGACTGATATTGTTTGGAAACTGAGAGCTATCGAGAATAAAGCAACATCAAGAATTCAAAATATTTTTTCGTTCAAGATTAATGTGGGAAAATATAATGTATTTTAGAATTTGTGGCCATTGAATTAAAGATTTTTCATTGCTTAACGAAAGTCTTATTAGTATTCCACTTTCTCTCATATTTTGGGCAAGAATAATGAATTAGAATGGGTTGTCTAAACTACCCCAAGGTGAAGTTGAATATGCCCCACCGGTGGGGCACATTCATCAGATGGCATCACATTGAAAAAATCTACCCCACCGAAAAATACATTGAATAAAGAATGAAATATATGCCGGAAATGTAAGACAAATATCCGTCTTTTGAAATATTCATATGGCAGTCAACTGAAAAATGTTCGTGATGAAGAACAGGCGCTCGAAAAAAAAGTGTTGAATATGCTCCAGTCTCCTCTATGCATAAAAACAAAGAAAATATATTCAGTACTTATGTATATTAAATTTGTAAAATGGATTCGAAGATAAAATGGATGATTTGTATACTTCTGCTGAATATTAAAAAACAATTTGGTAAATAAATTTATTATCACCCATTAACGCCCAGTGATACCGTATGGTATCGACAAATACAAGGTAACTATAGGGGCAGGCTTTCCACCACAAATAGGTGGGGGTCAAATTTTATTCCCGATTTGGCTTAATCAAAGACCATCAGTTGCACGACAACGATCGCGGTATAATCTGTGCGGACGTAGCAGCTGTGAACACGTGTTTTTATTGTGGAATTTTCTAACATCGACAAATCATGGACATTCGTTTTACGTAAGTGAATTTATTCCGTTGTCGAAACTTTTTTTCTAACGAAAGCAGTACAATATATTAGGATTGGTGTATACTTTAATAGGACGTTATATACTTTACTCATTTTTCAAAAGTAACATTGTCTAGGGTGTCCAAAAGTCGGTGATAACAAGTGGTATCACTGGGCGTTTCAACTACTATAAAATACGGTTTCATTTCAGAGGAGGACTAACTTTGTCCGAAGCTTTGGATATGGTTTTTAAAGACGAAAATATTGCTAATGAAGTAGATGAAATATTTAAAGAGCCCCCTGAGAGTAACATAGAGACTGACGAAGACTCTGCAGATGAGGACGAAGGAGGTACGGTTAAAAGGCGAAATCGCTTTATACAAATACAAATATTTCTCCATTTTGCCGACAATACTAAAATGGATAAGGCGTAGAAGATTCGTCCATTGATGGATACAATTAAAAAACGATTTCTGGATCATTTTGTGCCTGTTCAGAATCTTGACTTTGATGAGTCAATAATACGGTACTACGGTCGTCACGGCTGTAAACAATTCATCCATCGCAAGCCGATTATATTTGGTTACAATATTTGGTCGTTGAACTCAACAGAGGGTTATTTGCTCAATTTTGACTCATACCAGGGCAAAAATCCTCGTGGAAATGAAAAATACGAGACACTCTTTGGGAAATCAGAATCTTCATTAGTACTGATCCTTGAAGAATTACGTCATCTAGATTTACGCTATATTATTCATGTCGATAATCTGTTTACAGGGTTAAACCTATTTGGTTTTCTACGGCTTTTAGGCTATGGTGCTGTAGGTACCATGAGAGAAAACCGTATACCGAAATCATGCCCATTACTCAATAAAAAGTCTTTTTCCAAAAAAAAGAGGGTCGAATATCGGCACGTCTTGGAAAAAAATTCTGGGATACTTTTAGTGAGATGACTATATATTTCTGTAGTTACCATGGCTTCCACCGATGCGAGAGTACCCCCATTGGGATCCGTCAAACGATTCTCACAGACCGGGAAAAAACTATATTAGTAGATCGCCCATACTGCTTCGCCAAATATAATCAAAATATGGGCGGATCCGACTTCATGGATGAGTGTATTTCCAGTTATCGGGTTGTCATAAGAAGCAAAACGTGGCACTGGAATATATTTAGATGAATCTTGGATGCTGCAATAAACAACGCTTGGTTACTATACAGAAAACGCAATAGTAAAACCACAAATCTACAGTTTAGGACGGAACTAGTACAGGTATACTTGGTGCTTTACGATATAGCTCCTAAAATGCCAGGACCAGCAAAATCTTCAACTTCCCGGACTCTTCTACTATCCGTACGTTTTGATGGTATGCACCACTACGTTGGTCCATGTAACAGACGCCGCTGTGCTGGTATGGACTGTAAATCTTTTGGAAGGACCATGTGTAAATATTGTGATGTTAGGTTGTGTGTTCCTTGTTTCGCCAAATATCATACAAATGAGTAAACAGTTACACGTCCTAGGTACTGATTATGTAGATATATACATGTGTCTACATTATTTTCAAAAATATTACACAATATAACTTTATATTTGCAAACGAATAAAGATTTGTTTCTTGGGTTAATTCATTGTATCTTAACCGCCCAGTGATACCATATGGTATCAGCTAATATTTCTCTTTACAAACAATTTTACATTTTTTTATTATTTATTTTATTACACTAATCTCAACTAATATAAGCCAGGTAAAATAAAAAAAACAGAAAATAGTTCCTGGCGTTAATGGGTTAAAGAAAGTATGTGAATATTATTTGTTCAATTTTTATCACTACATGGATCAAGACCTCAATATGTCGATGGGGATCACCACCCCTTTGTGAGTATAGAATCGTAAAAAATGGATATTTTTATAAACTTTTTATTTCCTTTCAGTTATGCGGAAAAAAGGTAGAGAAAAATAGAAGATGAACTTCATTTGCCATGTATAAATATGAAGACAAATACAATAAATTTGTAAAAATGATTTTATTAATACTTTCATAAAATGTGTTTTATTTGTTTCTCATCAATAAAAATATACACCAACCATTGGTGTAATTTTTTTGAATAATTAATAAGGATCAATGAAAAAGCGGACATGTCTGTTTATTGCTATAATAAACATTTTTAGAGTTTACCTAATTAATTGGCATTTCTTTGCTACTATTCATTTGATTGATTGAGAGGGTCAGTGGAAAACAGACATTCTGAATTATAACGAATATACAAACTACCTGCGTACTTACTCTGTACATCAAATTTGTAATACTACAATTAAACAAACATAATTCAGAAATGATTTGTTCTCAATGAAAGAAAGCAATTTTTCTATAATTTATTTGAGAAACTGGGAATATTTAATGGAAAAACAGGCATATGGTCATTACAAACTGGAGGAAAATGCGAGAAGGATATATAACATTTCGATACATAACCTGGAAAAATTGAAAATCAAAAATATAATTACATTTTTATTCCTGCGTTTCGAAAATACATACACTATTTTTTATCACTTCAATTGGGATAAGGCGAAAAAACAAACAAAATTTCGGAACAAATGGATTTATTTGACACAAAAATGAATTAACATAAGCCGTATATTCTCAATACAATACCAACAAGGATCAGTTATTACAATGAAAATGTCCAACTCAATATTTTATATATATACCAAAAATAAGTTAGGGACTTATCTTGGGAAGACTCGGAACGTACAGCTCGCAGCAGTATTCTGATACGTTTCAATTTTGTGGTTGTGCAAATTAAGTTACAGGAACTTGAAAATATAATTCGTCATGCAATTTAACATCATTTTGACCCACCATGTATATTAGGAAATCCAGTGGCATCTATATTGGGGATAATTTATAATATTGTACAGCCATAAACATTGTTACCTTTCCTAATTAACTATACGTCAAGTATTTATTTTATTTTTGTGGAGCATGTCCCCGTGGTGTTACTCCGAACGCACTACCCCTGATACATATCTTTGTAACGCGATTCTCCGTGATGTGTCTATGCATATATTATTCTGTGATATATACTTGTTGGATATCTCAGCTCTTATTGGTTATTGGGAGCTTTGACATCTCGAGAACATTCTGATTGGCTGGCAGGTTTGACACGAGAGTTTTTGATTTTGCCTGTGAATATACTGGACATTCATTGTTCGTAGGGTGTATCGGAGTGAAGGTGGTTGAATTTATATCACCATTTTCGGATGAAATAATTGAATATTTCACCTTATATTAAGGGATGACCGATTGGTGATACACATTTCCCGGGTATCGTTAGATATTTTTGGAGTTGTTTGTAGAGTATAGACCTGTGGAAATACCATTTTTTTGGGATCAGATAATTCAACCGATAGGTGGTTTTTTTATGCTGTCATTCCAGTTAATTGTAAGTATCAGAATGTTTCTATAGTTTCATTAACTAGATTGTTCTCAATTATATCATAGAGGTTTTGTCCATTGTCTGATGAATTGATTTTCCTTTATAGCTGTACATTATACATGAAAACCAATCTTGAAGAGGGTATATTGTTTCAGTAGGCCTTTATCATAGTACCTAGGGTAATAACACCTTCAGCCCTATATATTCGGAACTCAAACTGGCCATTTGGTAAGAAATATTTTTTTTATATATAGATGAATATTCAAGTAATTTTAAAGCGTTTTATCTTTGGGTAATGTATTTTTTTGTTGATTGGAGGTCAACTGGTTTTATAGTTTAGGTACTTAGTTCATAGGTATTGGCTTCATATGAGCTCGTACTTGTTTTTTGTCGAATGTGAAAAGATTATTGTTGATATGTTAAGCTCGATTAGTATTATCATTTTTTGTTGGTCAAACATGAAGTATATAATTTTATGGTTAACTTTTGTCAGCAAAATTAAGTAATATCAATATTAGTTGATTAATCTTTATGATTAATAGAAGTCTTGCTCTTATGAGATTAGTAGATATTTCAGTTTAGAGATCAGTAATAGAGATTACTCATATCGGATATATGACTGCTAGAGAGAGTTAATCGGTTAAGGGGTAAAGTTTAGATTGATATTTCGGTTTGACCATTGAGACTGAAAGAAAATGTATAGAGTATTAATATATTTCTCATTTCAGGGTTCTCCTTTCTTTTATTCTATTCTTTTCTGTTCGTCAATCTTTACTATTCGGGATTTGGTTTTGGATTTCATTTTATGGGACAACGTTGTGTCAGAACAACAAACTTGTATGGGAGAAAATTTGGATTGTTACTGAAGAGTACAATATTGGATCTTATAGCATTCTACAGAAGTAGTAGTTGGTAGCCACCACTAGCAACCATCAAGACACAGTGGATTTCACGCAAGTTTTAAACTTTGGTTTATGTAAAATACCTTTTTGCGCATAAGACTTGTTTATATCCGTCAGTGTAGGTTGTAGATAACTTTTTTTATTACCGTAAGCCACTTGTGGTACGCAGTTTACGATACTTGTGTTGATCAAGTATTACAAATACTCTGATCAACATACACTATTCAATTAAACCTGTTTTACCATTTATACTCCCATTGTGGATTGGTGATAACTACACCCACTGTTGTTAAATTTATGAACGTTACTGTGGATATTCATTTTAACATTCTGAGTAATTTGAGTTGGTGGTAGTGAGCGTATGAGCTCATATGATATTGCGCCATATTGTATTTTTAATATTTATTTTCAAAATTTTACATTTAATTGCATAAACGTTATTTTGCGCCATAGATACGTATGGTATATTGTATTGATTTAACCCTATATTGTATTTGGACCTTAAGTATATAGTTTTCTCATTCTACCGGCTAATCGAGTACTCGTTTGAGAAATTTTATTTGTATGTAGGTACTGGTTTGTGTACATATTTATACCCAACGAACAATCCAGGCTGTAACATAGGATTTTACCAGGGGGGTTTCATAGGATTTTACCTGGGGTGGTTTAATAGGATTTTACCAGGGGGGTTTCATGGCATTTTACCAGGGGTTTTCATAGGATTTTACCAGGGGGTTTATAGGATTTTACTCGGGGGGAATTAAAGGATTTTACTTAGGGAATATATAGGATCTTCACCCAGGGATTTATAGGAGTTTAAAGTACCATTGGGTACTAGTGGGTACTTTAAACTCCTATAAATCCCTGGGTGAAGATCCTATATATTCCCTAAGTAAAATCCTTTAATTCCCCCCGAGTAAAATCCTATAAACCCCCTGGTAAAATCCTATGAAACCCCCCTGGTAAAATGCCATGAAACCCCCCTGGTAAAATCCTATTAAACCACCCAAGGTAAAATCCTATGAAACCCCCCTGGTAAAATCCTATGTTACAGCCTGGATTGTTCGTTGGGTATAAATATGTACAAACCAGTACCTACATACAAATAAAATTTCTCAAACGAGTACTCGATTAGCCGGTAGAATGAGAAAACTATATACTTAAGGTCCAAATACAATATAGGGTTAAATCAATACAATATACCATACGTATCTATGGCGCAAAATAACGTTTATGCAATTAAATGTAAAATTTTGAAAATAAATATTAAAAATACAATATGGCGCAATATCATATGAGCTCATACGCTCACTACCACCAACTCAAATTACTCAGAATGTTAAAATGAATATCCACAGTAACGTTCATAAATTTAACAACAGTGGGTGTAGTTATCACCAATCCACAATGGGAGTATAAATGGTAAAACAGGTTTAATTGAATAGTGTATGTTGATCAGAGTATTTGTAATACTTGATCAACACAAGTATCGTAAACTGCGTACCACAAGTGGCTTACGGTAATAAAAAAAGTTATCTACAACCTACACTGACGGATATAAACAAGTCTTATGCGCAAAAAGGTATTTTACATAAACCAAAGTTTAAAACTTGCGTGAAATCCACTGTGTCTTGATGGTTGCTAGTGGTGGCTACCAACTACTACTTCTGTAGAATGCTATAAGATCCAATATTGTACTCTTCAGTAACAATCCAAATTTTCTCCCATACAAGTTTGTTGTTCTGACACAACGTTGTCCCATAAAATGAAATCCAAAACCAAATCCCGAATAGTAAAGATTGACGAACAGAAAAGAATAGAATAAAAGAAAGGAGAACCCTAAAATGAGAAATATATTAATACTCTATACATTTTCTTTCAGTCTCAATGGTCAAACCGAAATATCAATCTAAACTTTACCCCGTAACCGATTAACTCTCTCTAGCAGTCATATATCCGATATGAGTAATCTCTATTACTGATCTCTAAACTGAAATATCTACTAATCTCATAAGAGCAAGACTTCTATTAATCATAAAGATTAATCAACTAATATTGATATTACTTAATTTTGCTGACAAAAGTTAACCATAAAATTATATACTTCATGTTTGACCAACAAAAAATGATAATACTAATCGAGCTTAACATATCAACAATAATCTTTTCACATTCGACAAAAAACAAGTACGAGCTCATATGAAGCCAATACCTATGAACTAAGTACCTAAACTATGAAACCAGTTGACCTCCAATCAACAAAAAAATACATTACCCAAAGATAAAACGCTTTAAAATTACTTGAATATTCATCTATATATAAAAAAAATATTTCTTACCAAATGGCCAGTTTGAGTTCCGAATATATAGGGCTGAAGGTGTTATTACCCTAGGTACTATGATAAAGGCCTACTGAAACAATATACCCTCTTCAAGATTGGTTTTCATGTATAATGTACAGCTATAAAGGAAAATCAATTCATCAGACAATGGACAAAACCTCTATGATATAATTGAGAACAATCTAGTTAATGAAACTATAGAAACATTCTGATACTTACAATTAACTGGAATGACAGCATAAAAAAACCACCTATCGGTTGAATTATCTGATCCCAAAAAAATGGTATTTCCACAAGTCTATACTCTACAAACAACTCCAAAAATATCTAACGATACCCGGGAAATGTGTATCACCAATCGGTCATCCCTTAATATAAGGTGAAATATTCAATTATTTCATCCGAAAATGGTGATATAAATTCAACCACCTTCACTCCGATACACCCTACGAACAATGAATGTCCAGTATATTCACAGGCAAAATCAAAAACTCTCGTGTCAAACCAGCCAGCCAATCAGAATGTTCTCGAGATGTCAAAGCTCCCAATAACCAATAAGAGCTGAGATATCCAACAAGTATATATCACAGAATAATATATGCATAGACACATCACGGAGAATCGCGTTACAAAGATATGTATCAGGGGTAGTGCGTTCGGAGTAACACCACGGGGACATGCTCCACAAAAATAAAATAAATACTTGACGTATAGTTAATTAGGAAAGGTAACAATGTTTATGGCTGTACAATATTATAAATTATCCCCAATATAGATGCCACTGGATTTCCTAATATACATGGTGGGTCAAAATGATGTTAAATTGCATGACGAATTATATTTTCAAGTTCCTGTAACTTAATTTGCACAACCACAAAATTGAAACGTATCAGAATACTGCTGCGAGCTGTACGTTCCGAGTCTTCCCAAGATAAGTCCCTAACTTATTTTTGGTATATATATAAAATATTGAGTTGGACATTTTCATTGTAATAACTGATCCTTGTTGGTATTGTATTGAGAATATACGGCTTATGTTAATTCATTTTTGTGTCAAATAAATCCATTTGTTCCGAAATTTTGTTTGTTTTTTCGCCTTATCCCAATTGAAGTGATAAAAAATAGTGTATGTATTTTCGAAACGCAGGAATAAAAATGTAATTATATTTTTGATTTTCAATTTTTCCAGGTTATGTATCGAAATGTTATATATCCTTCTCGCATTTTCCTCCAGTTTGTAATGACCATATGCCTGTTTTTCCATTAAATATTCCCAGTTTCTCAAATAAATTATAGAAAAATTGCTTTCTTTCATTGAGAACAAATCATTTCTGAATTATGTTTGTTTAATTGTAGTATTACAAATTTGATGTACAGAGTAAGTACGCAGGTAGTTTGTATATTCGTTATAATTCAGAATGTCTGTTTTCCACTGACCCTCTCAATCAATCAAATGAATAATAGCAAAGAAATGCCAATTAATTAGGTAAACTCTAAAAATGTTTATTATAGCAATAAACAGACATGTCCGCTTTTTCATTGATCCTTATTAATTATTCAAAAAAATTACACCAATGGTTGGTGTATATTTTTATTGATGAGAAACAAATAAAACACATTTTATGAAAGTATTAATAAAATTATTTTTACAAATTTATTGTATTTGTCTTCATATTTATACATGGCAAATGAAGTTCATATATATATATATATATCTATATATATATATATATATATATATATATATATATATATATATATATTAAACTGGATAGAACGAGGAGAGAAAGAATGATTTAACGTTATTATTAGTTTAGTTTATATTTAGTTTTGATTTGCCCGGTATATTGTAAAATTTAAAATTTTATTATTAAGATGATAACACTTTGAACATGAGAAATTCTTTAACCTCAGAGTAGGGTTCAGATATATAAAAGCAAAAAAAAATTCAATTTTTAATGTGAGCGCCTAAATTTGATTAGATATCTCTATCTTTATAAAAATTTTGTCAATCAAAAATGTACTTGTTTTATTTAATAATACCAAATAAATTCCAAAGACGGTCCTGTGATTAATGTTGAACCTCTCCACGATTCATAGATGTCGGTTTAAACTACCAATGGTTTAAACTAGATGGAGCCATCACCACAAAGAAATGAAATATATCAAAAATCAATTTTACAATGTTCTTCAAAATAGAAAAACGTTATTTAATGTTATGAAAAGACAAATACATTGTTCTTTTACAGGACACAAATTAATAAAAAACCTATTATCTATTATGATCACTCATTCGAACAAAATCATGTACTCAGATGAATAATTATCTCTATATACAATTCCAAAATAGGCAACATTTAATGCAAATCTTATAATACGAAATCTTTTATATAAACGTCTATGATTTAAAAATGGCGAAAGACAAAGGTTGCAAGTGTTTGTTCAATACCAAAGTTCAATTCTTTGCACTAAATCGGTAAGTTTATTTAACTTTCTTTACGTATAATGAAAATAGTTCAAATACCTTATTCTTGTATAGTAATTCACGTCAATTATTAGTTTTCTTTACTTTATTTCAGGTTACCTTCTGGAAATTACCACATCACTGGTCCAGCCTGCACAAAATCAGGAATCAATGCTATATTTCGTCCACATCAATACATTTCAGTCAAATCACATAATCCAAAGCTTTCTAAAAGGTATGGTGGATATATCAATCCCACTATACAAAATATTAATCAAATATCATCTATAAATTATACGGTTAGTATTCAAACATAATTACCAAATTCTTTCTTAGTTTGTACATCTGCTTGTTTTAATATATGATTTACTAGATCACAAGTACAATGTATTTCCTTCCTTGAATTTTGATACCAAAAACGTTGTATTCCGAAAAGTTTAATTAATTTAAAGTAATTTTGCTTCTTCCAAAAATTTCTACCACCCCAAAAAGATAGTACCTAGTGAATAGCATGTATAATCAACAAAACTTTTCTCATTCAATTTTTTTATTATTAACAAACCACAGGGTGTTGTTTCACTCTATGTTAATATATATATATATATATATATATATATATATATATATATATATATATATATATATATTTGTATAAATTTTTGTACATCATTTAATCAAGGGGGAATTTCACTTTCCTATGATAATTTGTGTTTATGACTCATGAGTCATTTTGGACACCTGGGAAAATTTATTATAATTTTGTGGTACCCTTGTATGTACTAGTTGTATTAGTAGAACCTTGTAAGATCGCTCGATATACTAGGCCAATTCATTAAACTTAGACTTGGGTAAGTGACATCTGACTTTTATTTCTCCACCTATTTGGTAGTCTTAGAGTGGGAAAAACTTGTGTAGGTAGTTGTCGGGAGGCAAGATTGCCTGGCGCTTTTTTACATTCATTTAGTCTGTGAACAAAGGACCCCCTCCCCGTCTCCGCAAGAGTTAGATGCAACGCCTAGAAGCGCACAGTATGCACCGAGTTTTAGGTTCATAGATCTCAGAGTGAATAACAGTAGGTGGCAATTCAAGGATTCTTGAGCTGTCGTTGCCTGGACTCCACAAAAAAGTGACAAAATACGGGGTATTAAATCTCCAACCAGCCGAACACAACTCTCGAAGTGAAGAGAAATCAAAATTCTCTTAAAATTTCGTTCTCATAAATACCGATAAAAATAAATCAAATAAAAAGACATTAGATGGCAAAAACTAATCCGCTTGGTAAATAACGAAAGTGTAGTAACGAAAGTGAAGGCCTGTATAGACGCATTGTTTCAAAATAATAGATTACAATTTACTTTATTATAAAACCCTACATTTTACCGAATTGATTCGTAAAAAAAATGTTGATTTTAGCAAAACATGATGCTATTTGCCTGTATGCAACTAACATAAAACGAAACAATATATAGATATTTGAATTATAAAGGTTAAATCACGATTTAGTTGAAAGAGTTGCAGAAGTAGAACGTGAACTGGGCATAATAACAGTCAGTTGTGGGAAAATTAACCAGATATTTCACTTGAATATATCGAGATTATACCAAAATAATAAGAATTATATTTTATTAATACAGGGTGACTCGAACATGTTTAATGGTTAAATCAAACCGTGACACATCTCACAACACCGTGTAACAATATATATTACATTGCTCGACCTTCGCATCCAGTATTGTAATTTGATGCATGCTAGTTCTAAGTATGGTGATTGCACCCCTACGGTTACAACTGTAGACTTCTTTGTTGAACTCGTTGTACGAGAAGGGAAATTCGCCTTAGCGATATTTGGCTGGTTCCTCTAAGTTTAGATTGGTTGATCCTTTCCTTCCCGACATGTTTTTGAGTATTTTAAAACAAGAACACTCGCCAACCTTTTGTTGACGGGAATGCTGAAATTGTCGTTGAGACTAAAGGAGTAATAAAAATACGGCTCACTCACAATCCCTCTATTTGAATTCTTACAAGAACGAAGTACCAAACTTTAGTATCGGATACGGCAACAGCGCTAAACTACCGTTGAACCGGTCTAGGCGACCATGCGGATTCAAACAATAATTTTTAATAATAATAGTACTTACAATACAGAAATTCACCGACCAATGTCGGAAAAGCACTTCACATCATATTCCCACTCTCATTTGTTGCAGTTACATTAAATTGATTAACGAAATTAGGTATGTACTTAAACCAATGAATCAACACTTGATCATATCATCACAAGAGTTGAGCCAAGACTACTGACTGCCTGTCGTTGGCGGTAATTTTTCGGCTAGTGGCGCAGAAGGTACCAATTGGATCCGTGATCATAAATAAAGGGCGCGGAGATTTAAACTTCGAATCTTTTATTTTAATGTTAAATTAAGATCCATTGTAGGAATTTATGAGAAATTCCTACATACTGGGGGCCGGGGCAAAAATGAGAGGAACAGTTTAGGAGCAAAATCCAAATTTTGAGCAAGAAGGAAGGAGAAAAGAAAAAGAAAAAAGAAAAAAAAATACGTTCTACTCCAAATGTAGATAGAACTCAGTCCATACATGGTAGAGGAGCTAACTTAGTAATAGGACGAATATAAACTCCATCCACAGTTCTTACACGTGCGGCACGAACATTGCCGTCTTTGCCAGTTAGTAGTTCCACTACCCTGGCAAGGGGCCAATTCAAAGGAGGACGGTCCTCCGATTGCACTAGTACAAGCTGATTAAGCTGAAGATTGTTTGAGGCTTTACACCACTTAGGTCGATGCTGCAGTCGATGCAGATAATCGGTGCTCCACCTCTTCCAGAATTCTTGGTTCATCTTAGTACATTGTTTCCCAAAAAGTTAATCTGTTTACAGGGATGGTAGATAGATCGCGATCGGGATAAGCGGTTAAAGGTGCTCCGATCAAAAAATGACCTGGTGTCAAAGGAGATAGATCGGTAGGATCATTTGACATCGGGTATAATGGTCTGCTGTTCAAGATAGCTTCGATCTGACTCAGAACCGTGGAGAGTTCCTCGAAGGTAAGGCACGAATTGCCAATTATTTTGGTGAGGTGGGATTTGGCGCTTTTCACAGCCGCTTCCCATAAGCCACCCCAGTGCGGTGACCGCGGAGGAATAAACTTCCAACTAATTTCTGTAGTTGAAAGAAAAGACTGTATCTTATTGATACTTTCGGAAGATTTGAGAAAAATGGAGAGTTCTCGTAATTGATTCCTTGCTCCCACAAAGTTGGAACCATTATCAGTATAGATAGTCTGAGGATTCCCTCTACGACTGAGAAATCTTTTAAGAGTGGCGATAAATGCATCGGTAGAGAGATCACTTACTAATTCGATATGGATCGCCTTTGTCACCATGCATATGAATATGGCAATGTAGGCCTTTTGTATTGGGGCTTTTCTTAAGCGCGAAGATTTAATTTGTACAGGTCCAGCAAAATCGATGCCAGGTTTGGAAAAGGGGCGAGATTTTTGCACTCGGTCAAGGGGTAACGGGGACATTATTTGAGAGGCGAACTGGGCATTAAATCTAAAACAGGTGATGCAGCTTTTTATCAATTTTTTGACAAGACGAGTGCCATTCAAGGGCCAGTACTGTAGCCTTAAATTTCCTAACACATTTTGGGCCCCACCATGGCCAAGACGGCGATGTTCCCGTATTATTAGCAAATCAACAACATGATCATTTTGTGGTAACAGCAAGGGAAATTTTTGATTGAAAGGTAAAGTAGAAAATTGTAATCGGCCACCCACTCTTAGAAGGCCGTCATTATCCAAGAAAATGTTCAATGGAATTAAGTCTTTATTTCCAATCGGAACGTTAGTTTTTAAACAACGAATTTCGTTGAAGAAGTGTTTATGTTGAATTTGTTTGATTATAAAATCATGGGCAATGCGGAGCTCGTCAACAGATAACGAACCAACGTCTCTGAATTTTCTCCTCGATAGGTTTATAAATTTGAATATATGGGCTATAACCCTATTTAAGGTTATAAATTTTGAGAATCGGAAAAATATAGGTTCCCAAAAGTTTAAGTCGCTGTTGACTATAGCAAGGTTGACCTTATTGACTTCAGGCAAGTCGTCAATAGGTTCGAAAGAATCCATAGAATCAAAATCTTTAGATTCAAGTAGAAATCGAGGACCCTCGAACCAAAAAATCCAGACATCAGATGAGAATTTACCACTAGAAAGTAAATCGGCTGGGTTTAAATCGGATTTGACATGTCGCCATATAAAATCTTTACTATTGTTTTGAATGGTTAGGACACGCCGAGCTACAAAGGGAGAAAAATCATTAGAAGACCGTCTCACCCAACTGAGAGCGACTTGAGAGTCGGACCATAAATTTATGGAAGAGATGTGAAGAGAAATGCACAGAATCTGAACTATTCTGCGAGCTAAAGTGGACAACAGCTCCATTGCACACAGCTCTAACTTGGGAATAGTTAAAGTAATTTTCAAAGGATTCACACGAGATTTAGCAGAAATTAGGCGAGAGGATCTAGAATTATCAGCGTAGATCGCTACTAAACAGAGACACCCTCCGTATGCCTTTTGACTGGCATCGCAAAACCCGTGGAGAGAACACGAAATAATAATTTTTTGGTTAAATAGGTATCTGGGTACTCGGAGGTTAGCAGCTTCAGTTAATAAAGAAAGGAATTTATTAAACTGAGTAATTATGGATGTGTCGGAAATGGGAACATCCCACCCTATCTGGGATTTCCAGACCGATTGCATCAACAGTTTGCCGAACACGGTCAGATTGTTCACTAACCCAAGAGGGTCAAATGTACTGGCGACGGTACTTAATATCCTTCGTTTCGTTATATGAGAACAATCAGCCAACTTGGCAGTTTGGATATGTAAAATATCAGACGCAGGATTCCATTTTAGTCCTAGAATTTTGCTTGACGAATCGTCAAAACTACGATCCAATTCAGCGTTAGGTAATTCATCGATTGACTGTAAAAACTTGAATGAATTTGATTGCCATTTGTGAAGTTGGAACTCATGTTTTCCAAGCATATTGGTCAATTCGGCATAAAGAGCCGGTAAGTCCATTTCCTTATTGGTTCCAGTTAAGATATCATCCATGTAGGTTTGATGAAGAATAGCCTGCTGCGCATTTGGACAATCGGGACTATTTAAGGCAATGTCTTTCAAGACTTGGGTGGCCAAGAAAGGGGCACAGTTCTGTCCGATACATTGAAGGGGTTTCGTGGGGTTATCCCTCCACAGTATGTTTTGGAGATAGCGTTGCATGGGATTGATATCTATGAATCTATACATCATTTTGATGTCAGCACACAGGACATATTTATAGCATCTAAATCTGCACAAAATGTCGAATAGGTTATCCTGAACTTGGTATCCCTTCGACGTTAAATCATTAAGAGAGAAACCTGAATCGGTTTTAGCCGAAAAATCGAACACGATCCGAAGTTTGGTGGATGCGCTTTCCTCACGTATCACCGCCCTATGGGGTATAAAATACTTGAAATCATTAGACACAGTGTTATAGAAAGACAGAGGAATGACTTGAGCATGATTGAGTGTTAGATATTCTGAAATTACTTTTTTATATTCAGAGAAAAGGGTAATTCCTACACTCGTTATAACCGTTTTAAAGATTCATCACCTTTTATTAGTCATACATTTCTTGAACATAAAATTTGTAGTAGCTACGAATAGTTTTTCAAATAACCTTAATTCATAGTTTTCTTGGGTTGATTATTTGGAATTTGTTCTTCCAATTTCATAGAATCAACAATCAATTACAATTTATTTAATATTCAATGATAAATGGAAGTTAATATAAAGGCTAAATAGAATACATTTTTTCAACTACGGCGGAGTATATATTATCATCTTATCAAACACCAAAGTAATCCCTTTTCATCTCAATTCTCTGATTATATTTACTCCGTTATTGTACATATTAATAGAGAGTTCCTTATTTTCAAAATATAACTTTCATATCCCTAGAATACGCAAGCCTCTATATTGAAACAATAATAATCAATTGTGTAACGTGATAATGAAAAACCCTGTAAATTGAACAAATAATTTCATATTACTTTTTATATACTAATATGTCCTGAATCAGAGGAACAAACTTATCTAGTTTTATTTAGAGTAACTCTGCAGAATTTCTCTTCCTTAAAAAAGCCGATTTCTGTAATATCGACTCAGTTGATACAGTCTGTACAGTGTTGCTGATTCGGTGTAACGCTCGAGTACCCTACACTACCCAGCGATTCTTCTTGGCTCGTCCACAAGTGTCTTTGTTAAAGAATAAGCCCGCAGAAGTGTGATATGTTGGCGTAATTTTACTTTGCCGCTAATTATATTTCCCCCACATTTTCCTTTTGTTTTTCAGCTCTCCTCTAGTTTGCGCTTTGCCGAGTAGAGTGTCTGCATGTATTCGAGATAAACTCGAGGCTATTGTTGCATGCCCCGCTAGTAACTTTGTAACAATTTCACACTTCATAGGAGAATCTCAAAATGACATTTACTTTTGTTAATTGGTTTTTACATATATGCTTTGTTTGTTAATTGTTGAGAATAATATAGAGCAATGTTGATTCGAAGATATACAACTTTTAAATCTGGAGCTCAAAATATCTAGATATAACCTGAAAATGCTTTTGATATTTTCGTGGTGTTAAAAATCTCTCTTCTATTTAGATAATAATAAACCCATTACAGTACTATAGTATGAATAAAATGTGCAATGTGGATTGATAAACTACATTCTAAGTTCGAGAAAGGTTTATATTTGTTTATATTTGTTGAAATGTCACATATGTTAATCAGCCTTAATTAAAATGTCTCCCTCACCATTTTGATACTGTTTTTACAGACTGAAACCCAAGAAAGTCTTATTAACAATATAAATTTAGCCAGATATCATAAAATTGTTGAAGGAAAATTATTTAAAAATTCAAATTAAAATAAATCAAACTGAAGAAAGTGATTCAAACTTTATGATGTATCATGTATATAAATACAATAGATTTAGTATGAATTTCAATCATTCAAACAGAACTTAGTCAAATCAGCTGGTATAAAATAAAAAAATGCAATTTTCAGATGTGAAGATTTATGGTTTCTATGTATTATCTTAAATTTGTATTATGTAACTTTAAAATTGTTCCAATGGACTCGAAACTTTACTTGTAATGTATCCAAGGGTAGAGTTCGAAATAAGAACCAATGCGGTTATAAAATATGTGACATTTGTGAACATATTTGTCATCTGTTGTGGGGCACGGTACGAAATGTAAATGCCAGCTAGAAAAATGAGAATTAATAAAAATGAAAACGTGAATTGTTTATTTAGGATTTACGATGTTTTATAATTAGAAAGAGTGAATATTTTGAAAGATATAATGAAATATATTAAACAAACAACTATTACTGGTCAATACTATCAAGCAAATTTAGTAGGTAGAAGGCTGATTCTTGAATAATAAAAAAAATTGACGTTTTTTGAAAAAAAGTTGTTGATTTTGGAAAAAAGGAGATTGAGAGTGTGGGTTTTAGAAAAGCTACAAGTAGCACATTATTTTTCATCCTAATAATAAAAATTGAAAAATTTATAACAAGTATTAAAAAGTGTGAATAATGGAACTAACCCTTCTAAACGATTACTGAAGAAAATAAACGGTATTTACAGTGAAAATAACCTTTCTCACGATTCCTGAAGAAAATAAATACTGAAGCATCTTCACAAATGAATTGATTCAAATGAACCACGAGTCCACTCCATTTTACAGGGCCCACAACAGCCTAAAAAGAAAGTAAAGGAGTGAATATTCTCCAATCGAACAATAGTGGAAGATAAAAGTTATTTTATAAACTTCATTTCAAATGAAAAAACTTACTTGTGTGTGTGTAAAAAACATTAAATATTGAATCATTCCTGATATAAGATATCATAATATCGTCCATTTTCTAATATTTTATTGTTGAGTAATTACCAACATAACTTAAATATATAGTAAGTTGCATACTTACATATATTAGATATGAATTTCACTGGTATGAATGTTGTTGTATGAAAGGCCATCGTAGTTAAGTTTTATTTTTCATTTCAAGTGCAAAATAATGTACTTTTTGATGGTATACGAAATAGAAAATTTATTTTCTCCTCAGTAGATAAAATCACATGGTTGTAGATCTTAATTCAAATTCCTTTTTCTTTTTGTCAGTTGGCGGTACTGTTTCAGATCTGTGTATACACCACTGAGGTGCTATTAAAACAAATTCACAGGACCATATTACAAATATGGAGTTCGACCCTGACTAGCAAAGGCGAAGCACGTGAAATCTCGATCCCAATTAAATTAAAAAATAAGTGGTCTAAAAATCTGTGGAAATTTAGAAAAGTGGGCAATATCAGACTTAAAGCAGTAGCAGTGATTAAGCAACAAAAAGCAGATAGAAATAGGTGAGTTTGAAACATTCATATTCAAAGTAGAACCATAAACAAGTTGTCTAACAAAAACAGTTGTGATACCATACTAATTACTTGCTAATGGGAAGCTAATACAACAATATCAGTGTGACGATACAGGACCGTAATCTAAGAAATAAATTCACTACAACTGGAATATACAACAATTGAATTAGGAAACAAAACGAATTATATGTTCAAGGAAACGATAGAGCACAGCTAGCACAGACACCGGGCCGAGTTTTGAATTAAGTAGGATCTTGGTAAATAAAAACTAGGTCTGTGACGCGGTACCTGTCAATTCCAAAATGGAAGAAAATTCAGAGATGGGGAAAGCACTGGGGAAAATATTGGGAAAACTAGAACAAATTGAAAATAGAAATGAAAGGATTGAGAAAAAACTAGATAGCATTCAGAGCGAAATGGCGGAAATAAGAAGAGAAAACAACCGCAATAGACTGGAGAATCATGAACTAAAAGAGGCTTTAGGTAGGCATGAAGAGTAAATAGAAAGATTAGAGCGTGAAGTGAGGAAATGAAAGGATTGAGAAGAAATTAGATACCATTCAGAGCGAAATGGCGGAAATAAGAAGAGAAAACAACCGCATTAGACTGGAGAATCATGAACTAAAAGAGGCTTTAGGTAGGCATGAAGAGTAAATAGAAAGATTAGAGCGTGAAGTGAGGAGCAAAAACTTTATAATAGAGGGAGTAAGAGAAACGGGAAACGAACATGAGCTGCAACTAACGAGTGTCTTACAAAATGTAATGGAGAAGCTAGAGCTAAAACTTAAAAGCGATGAAGTTATTGAAGCTAGAAGAATAGGGTAACAAAATCTTAACCCTAGTAAACCAAGACCGATTTTGCTGGGACTGAAAGAATACAAGAAGGAAGTACAAATATTAAAACAAACAAATTAAAAAATACACCAATATACATGAACGAAGACTTTACTAGAGAAGTACTAATACAACGGAAAGAACTTAGATCATACATGAAACAAGCAAGGAATGAAGGACATCAAGCGAATCTAAATTATAACAGACTATGGATAAACGGAACGGCTTACTCTTTAAATGAATTAAAACAAAACATGCAAGGGAAGGATACAGTTAGACCATCGGGTTCCAAACCCAAAGGAAGAGCATTCAGCAGTAGATCAATGACCGAAGAAGAAGAGGATATTGATTAAGAAAGAACTATAAAAATGCTAAAAAATCTTACGGATATGAAAAAAGGAAAAAAACTAGCAGCAAGAGTAGCTCAAGAGGATCGAAACATTGTAAAAATGATCACGGCAAATAACAAGGAAAAAAAGTAACTTAAACTATAATAAAAACCAAAGACAACGTTAGGAAAATATCAACGAGGGTGAAGCGGGTGAAACAAAAAGTAAACTCATTGAAAATTGGAACTTGGAATATCAAAACAATGCTAAAGGTTGGGAAAATGCACAGCATAGCGCAAGAAATGATGAATTATGATTTAGACATTCTGGCGTTACAAGAAATCAGATAGAAAAAACAAGGGAAAATAGAAAACAAAAACTTTACGATGTATTTATCAGGGGAGGAAAAACAAGGAAGGAATGGAACAGCAATAATGGTCAGTGAAAAAATAAGAAATAAAGTAATTGAGTTTAAGCCAATCGACGGTAAGATTTCATATTTAAAACTTGAGAATAAACAAGCAAATATAAGTATAATTAATGCCTACGCCCCAATGGAAGAAGCAAGCAAAGAAGAGAAAATAAAGTTTTATGAGAAGATGAGTGACGCCTGTGAAGATATCTCTAGAAATGACATTTTGATAATAATAGGAGATTTTAATGCCCAGATAGGAAAAGAAGAAAATAATTGAGAAATAGCTGGAAAAGAAACAATACACGAGATCACAAACGATAACGGCAGAATACTGTGCAACCTAGCTGCGGAGACAAATACTTTTATAATTAGTACAAAATTTAAGCAAAAAAAGGAGCACAATACAACATGGTCATTCCCAGGAAAAAGAAGCGACAACCAAATCGATCATGTTCTGATACCAAAGAAATGGATGAAAATGGTTAAAGGCACAATGTCATACCGAGGAGCAAATCCATATACAGACAACTTTTTACTAATAGCAACAAATGCAAAAAATAGAAGAGAACAATAGGGATAATAGAAAACTCTTCAAATATGTGAGAAAGCAATACAGTAGCAGAAACGCAATTGGGACAGTAAAAATAAATAAAAAATAATGGGAAACATACTTTCAAAATCTATACCAAAACAATCATAGTATGGACGAAAATTATAAGGAAGCAGTAATGGAGGGAGAAATCGGTGAACAGCAGTACAGACCCTCTTTCGAGGAATTTATAGATGTTGTGAAACAACTCAAACCAAACAAGGCGGCAGGTCCAGATGATATAAATAACGAACGAATCCAACATGGAGGAGAAACCTTACTTCAACAAATATATGACCTGATAATGAATATATGGGCAGAAGAACGTATGCCAAACGAGTGGAGTATTGGACATATAGTTCCAATCTTCAAAAAAGGAGACCCAATCAAATGCAAGAATTACAGGAGTATAATGTTGCTTAACACTACATACAATATATTAACCAATCTAATAAAAACAGAAATAAATAAACAGGCTGAACCCATATTAGGTCAATATCAACTGGGATACAGAAAAGGAAGATCTACGGTAGACGCCATACACCTACTAACACAGACTATCGAAAAGTGTTATGAACATGACATTGATCTACATGTATTATTCATCGACTTTCAGCAAGCGTTTGATTCTGTCAACAGAGAATGGCTGATATCTGATATGAGGAACATAGGAATTTCTGAAAAACTTATAAGACTAGTGGAAATGACAATGAAGGATTCTACTGCAAAGGTGATAACCAGAGACGGGAATACAGGAGACATAAACATTGATGTAGGTGTAAGGCAAGGAGATAGTTTGTCTACAACTCTTTTTAACATAACCCTAGATGGAGTGATTAAAGCAATAGACATAAAAGGAATGATTAGTAACAGCTCCACACAAATAATAGGATATGCCAATGACTCAGCTTCAATTACTAGAGACAAAGAAACCCTAGAAAATACATTCAAGAACTTAATAGAAGAGGCAGCAAAGAGAGTGCTGGTAGTTAACCAAGAGAAGACAAAATATATGCAAATTACGAGGAAGACAGACAACACAGCCACTATAAATATGAGAGGTTACACTTTCCAAAGAGCAAGTCAATTCAGATACCTGGGAATAGTGATTGATGAGAAGAACAACGGAAGTGCGGAGCTAAACGCAAGAATAATAGCAGGGAACAAAGTGTATTGGGAGTATCAGAGACTGCTAAGGGGCAAAAGCATCAGTAGAAAAACCAAAATTAAAATTTATAAAGCTGCAATACGACCAATAATAACGTATGCCGGTGAAAATATGAGCTTAACTGATTAAAATGAAGAAAATCTCAGAGTGCTAGAGAGGAAAATCATGCGGAGGATAATAGGACTAAAATATATTCCGAATGAAGGGTATAGAAGGCTATATAACTACGACATAAGTCAGTACATGAATGGTAAAGATATAGTCAAACATATAAAAGCGCAGCGTCTAAGATGGTACGGGCATCTTCGAGGAAGGAATAAGGACGATCCATAAAGGAAAATCACTGATTGGAAGCCTGCCAACCCCAGGCCCAGAGGACGTCCTAAACTTAGATGGGAAGATCAGGTGATTGATTACCTAAATAAAATGGGAGTCAGTGACTGGGGAAGAAAAATAGAGGACAGAAAGGAGTGGAAAGAAATTACAAAGATGGCGAACTCACACCGCATACTGTAGCAAGCAGTAGATATCACACGGATTGATCCACCGTACAAAAGAGATCGAAAGAGCTCAAAAAGAGCGGCCTATACTCTCCGACACAGTGTAACGATGTTACTTTTCAATGTTTTCATTTTCAGCAACCATGCAGTATAAATTTCATTTTATTTAATAATTAAATCGCCTCTCTTTCGAAATTTAACTCTGAGTATTTATTTTATATAAATGTACTGCTTCTGAGACATCCGGTATATCCTTTCGTCGAGTTCACTTAAACCAGTCTGCTAATGTGCGCGCATTTTCAAAATTTTAAGGAGGAGACTTCGTAAGTGGGGTAGGAGAATTTAATAAAAGGACGTAGCATACAGGTAAACGGGGCTTTTTCTTTCTTTTCCTGCTCGAAAATTACTTTGTGTTTACGCCGAATACTGTGTCTGGTTTTTGTGAACTAGGTAAGTGGATATACATTTTTTTTTAATAGCTATTATCATCCAACGCTTAGCCGCTTTTATTTTAACGTTCGAATTCATAGTATTTGTGTACAATTCCGAAGTTAGAACATATAGTTTTAGATACAACATATAGAGTCACTTTTATCTGAATATTTAATCCCGTTCAACAAGCCGTTGTACTGTTAAAATTTAGTTTCTTTTGCGTTTGCTTAGAAAAATCTCGTCTGGATTCGCTGCTGAGCAGGGATCAATTCGGGAGGCCTCTAAGGCAGATTTAATTTAAGAGATACGAAATAATCTCCGAAGTATTCGCTGCTGAGCAGGGATACCCAAGAGAGGTTTTCGCATTCTGCTGGTAGTTGTCATTATCTGAGAATTTGATTTCGTACAATAGGCTGTTGTTTGTTAGTAAAACATATAGAGTCACTTTTATCTGAATATTTAATCCCGTCCAACAAGCCGTTGTACTGTTAAAATTTAGTTTCTTTTGCATTTGCTTAGAAAAATCTCGTCTGGATTCGCTGCTGAGCAGGGATCAATTCGGAAGGCCTCTAAGGCAGATTTGATTTAAGAGATACGAAATAATCTCCGAAGTATTCGCTGCTGAGCAGGGATACTCAAGAGAGGTTTTCGCATTCTGCTGGTAGTTGTCATTATCTGAGAATTTGATTTCGTACAATAGGCTGTTGTTTGTTAGTAAAACATATAGAGTCACTTTTATCTGAATATTTAATCCCGTCCAACAAGCCGTTGTACTGTTAAAATTTAGTTTCTTTTGCATTTGCTTAGAAAAATCTCGTCTGGATTCGCTGCTGAGCAGGGATCAATTCGGGAGGCCTCTAAGGCAGATTTAATTTAAGAGATACGAAATAATCTCCGAAGTATTCGCTGCTGAGCAGGGATACCCAAGAGAGGTTTTCGCATTCTGCTGGTAGTTGTCATTATCTGAGAATTTGATTTCGTACAATAGGCTGTTGTTTGTTAGTAAAACATATAGAGTCACTTTTATCTGAATATTTAATCCCGTCCAACAAGCCGTTGTACTGTTAAAATTTAGTTTCTTTTGCATTTGCTTAGAAAAATCTCGTCTGGATTCGCTGCTGAGCAGGGATCAATTCGGGAGGCCTCTAAGGCAGATTTAATTTAAGAGATACGAAATAATCTCCGAAGTATTCGCTGCTGAGCAGGGATACCCAAGAGAGGTTTTCGCATTCTGCTGTTAGTTTTCATTATCTGAGAATTTGATTTCGTACAATAGGCTGTTGTTTGTTAGTAAAATTTTAGATACAACATATAAAGTCTAGTTTAAATGCGTATTTAATCCCGCTGAAGAGGCCGTCGTACTGTTAAGAAAATTTAGTCCGTTCGCACCTGTTTAGAAAAATCTCGTCTGGATTCGCTGCTGAGCAGGGATCAATTCGAGAGGCCTCTAAGGCAGATTTAATTTAAGGGATACGAAATAATCTCAAAAGTATTCGCTGCTGAGCAGGGATACCCAAGAGAGGTTTTCGCATTCTGCTAGTAGTTTTCATTATCTGAGAATTTGATCTTGTACGATAGGCCATTGTGTTGATCAGTAAAACCTAGTTTAGTTGAATCTAGTGAAATCGCTAAGAAATTCCGGTGGCTATTGAGATTAACCTAGCCGCCGAGACTAGTTAATTGATTATTTTCTTCCGCTTTATTTAAAAGGTACACAAATACTAAGAACCGATATAGTACGCTCTGTTAGTGCAACCATAACGCTTTCTCTGTGCATTTTAACATATTATCACTAAGAACTTTGTATTGTTTTCACCTGCTACGTACTAGTAGAATTCCGCACGTTATTCTCCGCCTCCGTTGTAAAATAGCTAGAATATTTATTGCTTGGTGTCAGTCCGCTTTTGGTTTGATTAGTAACGTAGATCTTTAGTAGTAGATTGTGATATTTTTGTAATTTCTCATTTATGTAAAATTCAAATCTATTTGTGGAATTAAAATTAATAATTTCTCCAGTAGCGAGTAGTTTATTTTGATATTTTTGTAATTTCTCATTTATGTAAAATTCAATTCTATTTGTGGAATAAAAATTAATAATTTCTCCAGTAGCGAGTAATTTATTTTGACATCTTTGCAGTTTCTCATTTATGTAAAATTCGATTTTATTTGTGGAATTAAAATTAATAATTTCTCCAGTAGCGAGTAGTTTATTTTGATATTTTTGAAATCTCTCATTTATGTAAAATTCAATTTTATCTGTGGAATTAAAATCAATAATTTCTCCAGTAGCGAGTAGTTTCATTTGTTTGATAGTGGTAAGCAATTAAAGCCTGTTTGCACACTACGTATCCGGAAAGGTCCATAACAACAGACCCCTGGAATTACTGAACCTCCATCTGTGGCTACCCTGGTAACTCTCGACGCCGTATTTTCGAGAGTTCGGTGGAGTAAACCACCCCAAAAAATCTGGCGCCCGAGGAAAACTAGGAAGTACCGGAGCCGTGGGTGTCATAGTGACGTCCGTGATCCTTTTAAGGGAAAGAAGCACGTCACAACAGGAGTGTATATATATATATATATATATATATATATATATATATATATATATATATATTACAAATATTCCTTAAAAAACAGTAATATATCAGAAGTGAATAAATAAATTAAATTAAACAACCTACAAATTATAACACCTAATATCTAATACCGAAAGTTTTATAAACTTTTCAGAAAAAGTTCAAACAAGTTCAAACAGTCACCTCCCTTGTCAAATGTCCAAAATGTTTGGATTAAATCCTCGAATTATTTATTATTTTATATGGATTGTTAAATATAGATGCATCTATAATTTAATTTGTTTCAAGACCTGAATGTTTCAATCAAATAATAATTATGGAACGGACTCACCTGTACTAGATGGTAACAACTAACTCGTACAATTCTAAATAATTTAGAATTCCAGATCATTCACATTTTCTTCAATCTTGACTAAATTTTAGGAATCTCTCACGTACATAAATTAAAAGGGTTACCGAATAATGCCTTCTATTTTTAATCACTAGACTTTTTATAAATTGTATTAACAATATTGGATAGACGTAGATCTTCTCAATTTAGAATATTAAATTCAACTTTTTGGAGAACTCTTACTAAGATGTTCTCCCTTCGGAGGATTAAACGTTACTGAACACTTTTTTATCAATAAATAACCAAATTATATTGTGGTTACCAAATTTATCTTCTTACTATAGGTAGATTTGGAATTCTTTTATTACCACTATATGCTTGCTGTAACATCTGTTTTCAGTCCTTTTGAATGTTCCTTTGAATTGTGACATAATTTATATATTATTGTATTCATTTGATCTAAATGTCATCAGTAATTAAATGATGCCAAATTTGCCATATACTGGGTTTTTCCTTAATATTGATTTCATACACAATACAGGGTATAGCAGAAGTATTGTACAAAATAAATAAATAAATGATTTTAAAATTTAAATGAATGAACTGTAGCCATTATTTTAACGAATTTTCATGAAATTGTATGATGAAACATGTTTAAGTCAATTACAGATGCCGATATTAAAAACAGTCAGCAAAATCCCCACAACAATACTGAAGAAAATCACCGAAGATATGGAAACAGACGATATACTCGTTGAAACGTCAGAATCGAAAATACTAAAATCCTATTCAGATTCAACGGAAATTAACACTAATAATTCAGTGGATGATGTTAAAAAAATATCTGCCGTTATTAAAATGGAATTTAGAATGGTTTAAAAGAGACAGACATTTGATACATAACACATGTTTTTATATAGTTAGTAAATAGGTTATTTAATGCAAGGGATTTCAGAAATTTTCAATAAATAGTGAATAAGTTATGTCAATATTTATATGTATAACAATTTATCAAAACAAAATCATCATATATCTTCATTGATTTTTTTATTTTAGTCCAATGAAAGTTAAAAAACTATTGTAATCTCACTGTTACATGATCATGATGTTGTGACGGAACTAAAAGGTTATTTTTATGCTTCGTATCCGTTTTAAAAATTAATGGTTTATTGTAATGTGAAAAGCGTATCGTTGCTAAAGACACAATGTTTAAAAAAAATTTCAAATCAAAATTTCAGATGATAATTAAAAACAAAATTCACCCTCTATAGCAAAACGTTTCCCCAGCAACCAAGAACGATGATTGGGATTGATTAGAAAAATTTTGAAAGAAAAGTCAGTCGGATTTGGAACGTCAAAAGAGGGAAGATATATTATAATTTATCTCGGCAACAAGTGCGATAAAAAAACGTTTATATATAATTAGCAGAGAAATTTTAACCAATTTTATAATAATAATAATAAGAAGATATGAGATAATTGTATATACACTTAAAAGTATATATCTGGAGGGAGAAATAGATTGTCAATAATTTTTTGGACAGTACAGCAGAAAAAAATTGAAAGTGAAGATTGGTGAATAGAAACTTTATACCCGTGGACCTATATGCCCCGATCTACCCTATCATACAAATAACTGGAAATTAGAAAAAAAATTATTGTTGAAAACAGCAAAAAACCTTCTGCGCTAACCTACTGGCGTCTTTGAACTTTATTGGTATCACGGTCGGCAAATAATGAATGAAATACTGTATGCTTTGTTAATCACAGTATAGCGGTGTTGTCACGTTGACGATACTTTTTTCGTGTTATATTTATAAACTCGGCATATTTCACTTTTTCGCCCAACCTATCTAATATGCGAGAAAAGTATTGGTTTACCCCAAAGAAAGTTGGAATTTTTGAATTTTTTTTACAGTTATTTTCACGTTTTCCATCAACAACAACACGAAAAAACGGTTTTTAGAAAAAAAATCCTGTGTGTGTGTCGTCGTCGTCGTCATCGTCGTCGTCGTCGTCGTCGTCATCGTCGTCGTCGTCGTTGTCGTCGGCCACTTCTTCTTACATGCCTTGTTAGCACTATACAGCATCCGGAGTGCAATAAGTCACCAATTTTATGATGGAATACTGTTAAGTACATGTCACAGATAAACCCTATTGATGTTCAGCTCACCAGAGCCAGTATAACGGGTGCTACGGTACTTGAAGTACGACATTTTGTCATTTCTTGAGAAATGTCAGTTTGTTAGCACGATACAGCCTCCGGAGTTTAACAAGTTACCAATTTTATGATTGAGTAATATTCAGGACATTTCACAGATGAACCCTATTGATTTTCAGCTCACCAGAGCCAATACAACAGGTGCTACAGTACTTTAAGTACGATGTTCTTGTAGTTTCAGTGACCAGTTTCACAATTGACCAATTTCATGATTGGATATTATTCAGAGCGTCTCAAAGATAAACTCTATTGATATTTAGCTCACTAAAGGAGAATGTTCAGTCTGTTAGCACGATACAGCCTCCAGAGAGTATACGATTGATCAATTTTATGATTGAATATTGTTCAAGGTGTCTGACAGATGTACCCTATTAATTTTCACTTGAATAGAGCGAGTACAGCGGGTCCTATAAATCCAGATATACTTCATTTTTGGTTATTTTTGGAGAAATTTTGGTTTGTTAGCACGATACATCCCCCGAAGTGTATACAAGTAACAATTTCATGATAGAATATTGTTCAGGGCCACAGATGCGGAAAAGTTAGTTATCTTTGAAACCGTTTATTTCACTAGTATTCAATAGAAGTTGACTACAGAATTTATGTCTGCTTACATTGTGAACAATTCAACTTTCCAGTATGCGCTAATTAGGTACTTTTGTGATAGATTTGTCCATGTAACTAAACACAAATGGGTTATTTCACTCTTCAAACTATTGTTATTTAGGACAATATGGCAACGTCGATGAATTGTTTACATTATGTTTGATTTCAGCCATTTGGATTTAGGTAGTCTATCTTTGGTTGAATGTTTTTGGATTTCTTAGTTTTTTACTTTCCTCATGTTTATTTAATGCTTTCACAACATAACCTTATTTGATATTTCCCCACCTTAGGTTGTTTCAAGCATGTGGTACAACTAAAGTTTACGAACCTCTGGTACCACGGCACTGGCTAATCATAATTTGACAAAATCAATACTAATGATGTGTTTTGAGGAGATTATACCATATTAAAATTGTATCATTTTTCTCACGGTACTTCTTCGTGGAGGTCCTGTATATATAGATATAATCGAGAATAGAGTTTCATAACTTTGAAGTACGTTGTCTGTAGTTCCGAAATTATTCGTTTAGGGCAAACTTGTCATTTAATCGATACTGGAAACGACGAACCGAAAACGAACTTTAACTGCATTCGCTGATAATATTTTTGCTGTCATTTCGCTGATGTTATGCAAATGAAATATATTATCATCCCTGCAAATCTGTCTCCATAACGAAAACGTTTTTTTGAAGCGAAAATTCATTAAAAACTTGGCTTCATAATATGAATCTGATATTTTCGCTATTAGATTTCTAAACACGATACGACGAAAAGTCGAAGTCATATACTCATACCTATCAGGGTGGGTCGAAAAAATATGTTTTTGCTTTAGTGAGTGAATGATGCCTATTGTAACAAGAAGGAAAACGGCTTAAACATATTAAAATCGGTTACCACCTTCCGTCACAGTTCCATGCTAATATTCAGGCGCTAAAGTTGAATTTTCTTCGTTGGAAAATAGTTATTTTTAAAAATTGATTTATCGTTGAATAGAAAGAGTTTGTTCTATATAATCCTATAGAGTTATACTCATAGACTTCTCACCGTTACCCTCACCCCCAATAACGGGTACCCCATACGCTACCGAGTATACCCGTAGACTCAGGGAAAAAATTCGAAAACTTTTTGTAAACGAAAACTTGATAAGTGATATAACAGTGACAGTAGAAAATAATTCTAAACAGTTAGTCGAAGTGAAAACCTCACCAAGAAAAACTATAAGAAAGGTACGTTTAAATTGAAAACTTTAAAAAGACATAAACTAACAAACACGCATAAAAACGTTAACTTAAAAACAGACACGAAAAAACCGTGGATGGAAAAATACTGAGAAGGCAAATTCATCAAAAGACGAAGAAGATTTACGCACCTCCACAGAACCATCAAACATAAAGCACACAAAATATGCCAAAGAATTACAAAGAATCAAATCTAAAACACGTGAACTTGAAACACGAAATCCAAATTACCATCAAATTGTATTTCTAGAGGAGAAAGAAACTGATAATATCAAACCAAACACAAATTCTAACATTATAAACATTTCCAAAACTTGTCTAGACACAATAGATATATTAACCCTTAACAAGTGCATCCGACTTTCCAGAACCTATAGAAAAGTGTATAGGACAAACTAACACAGAAAAGTGTCTAGGAAGTCCGAAATTAAAAAAGTGTCTGGGAAACATACACCAAGAAAAGTGTCTAAGGAAACCAGAAGAAAAAAAAGAACACTCAAAATAAAAAGTGTATAGGAAACGAAAATACACCAGAAAGGGACGTATCAGACAGCAATACACCAAACCTAACACTTGAATTTTCAAGTCCTACTTGTAGAGGGATAATATCAAACAGAATATCAACCCCAGATAGGACCTCTAATTTAAATAAAAAACAAAACAAGATAAGCATGGAAGAGGACACGATTGGTTACAATTCTAGTGCATCAGAGGACGGTTTAAACAATTTACCAAAAAATCAACCAAATTCAACGACGACTCAAGCCCTTGTACACAAACAAGCAAGCCAATTATGGGCAGAAGATGTCGAAAATGAACTAACTGACAAATCAGTTCATTATAACTTTGTATCGCAATTCGAAAATATCACTAGGAAAACTATAGTAACTAGATCCCTGGATATGACTTGCAAAAAGAAGAAGATGGAAGATATAAACGCTATTACCATAATTCCCGACAAATGGCTGCCAAAAAAAGTCACGACGTTTTTTTTTTAATTTTTTGGCCGAAGGACATAGTCCATTTAGCCATGAGCTACAGTACTAAAAAGGGTACCAAATATGTTAACTGTGTCACGACGTTTGACAACTATTAAAACAAACAAAGAATCATACTGTAACCACAACAAATAATAGATATGAAACATTATCAGAAGATTCCAAGGAAGAGGCGAAACAGCAACGGAAAAAAAACCAAATTTCGTAAATACAATGCATCTGACGACAGCTCTAATGAAATTAATAAAAATCACAGCACTAAACGGCCAAAACAAAAAGAACAAACTACAAAATCAGTAAAAAAAACCATATCATCCTGTCCCCCCATCGTGATTAAAGGGAATGCATCAGCGCATTGAGGTATAGTGCTTAAACTCAAAGAATGCGTATCTAAAGCATTTGAAATCAAATACACAACTAATTCGACTATTATATTTACAAAAGAGACCGCTGACTTCTATAGTTTGAACCAAATTTTAAAAACCGGAGAACCGGAAAAGTTCCATTTCCTACCTATACTAGAAACGATGAGAAAACGAATGCATTCGTATTGAGAGGACTACCGGAAAGTCTACAAATTGATGAACTCAAGGAAGAACTTTCAAACGCATATAAAATCAACATTAAGAATATATACAGGATGACCACCAAAGCGAGGCCATTATACTTAGTAATCACTTAACCAAAAATAACCTTGGACTACCTCAACAAAAACGTGAGAGTGTTGGAGCATACCAGAAAACAATGGGAATATCGGCGTCAAACAAAACCGGTAATTCAGTATCACATATGCCAGCTCTGCGGTCACGCCACCTCAAACTGTGGCAGGGCTCCAAGGTGCCTGAAATGTGCCGCCCCCCACTGAACCCCCGAATATCCGAAGGGGAGGTCCATACCGGCTAAATGTGCTAATTGTAAAGGCGATCACCCGGCAAACGCGATGATATGCCCGGAATTCATAAAAAGAAGAGACTGGCTCGAAGCTAAAAGAACGAAAATAACAATCAATACAGCACCTAAATATATCCCAGCTCCCCTCCCTCCCAACGAGGTACCCATGGAACAATAAAAATACCCCCTCCCTCCAAGACTTTATCAGCTTAACTACAAAACAACCTACCCCTACCCCGCAACAGAGCATCCCTAGAACCCGAGTTACAGCTCCAGCAAATATTACTCCTGCTGTAGACATCAATAAATTTACACAACAGAACTCGCTGTTCCAAAAACTTCAAGCCACATTCAATCTAGACGAACTAACTAGGGCCGTAGCAGATTCATTACATGAGATGAAAGCAGCCACAAACAAATTAGAGAAATTCACCATATATAACAACTTTGTCGCTGGGATTGATAAATATGACATCTAGGCAGGTAGATGGTAAAACGGGAATTCAAAACCGAAATCATCTTAAAATGATGTTTTGTAATGTAAATGGAGTAAATAATAAACTCCACCTTATCAGACACTTTCTCGACATTCATAAACCTTACTTTTTTTCCTTAATCGAGACGCAACTCAAACCCAACAAATCCGTGATGAATTTTAGAACCCCGATTATAGTCTGTATAGACAAGATCGTCTCGCAGGTGTCGGTGGGGGCGGTCTCACAGTATTAATCAAAAAATACATCACATTTCAACTCCTCATCAATTGAAGGTATCTCATAACACATAGACGATAAAACAAAATAGTGGGGGCATACAACTCACCAAACAAAAAAGTTTTCGAATCAGATTTATTCAACATCATAAGAACGCACAATAGGGTGCTCATAGTGGGCGACTTAAATTGTAAGCAACCGCTATGGGACTCCTATGCCACACACGTAAACCCCAACAGAAGTACTCTCCTAAGGTTCTGTGATTATTCGGATTGTAATATCTTCAGCACGGACGACCCCACCCACATTCCCTATTCCGATAACACCCCAAGCACAATAGACCTTGTCGTAGGTAGAAACATCAATACTGTAACAAAAATCAAAACCATCCTTGACCTAAATTCCGATCATGACCCAATACTAATAGAATTAAAAATAACACACACTATACATTCACCTCACTTGGAGTTCACGATTACACAACCACAAACTGGACATTATACAGAAAACACATAAATGAAGAATAATAATCACTGATAAAATTGAAAAGCAAAGCCAATTAACTAATGCTATACAGAACTTACAAAATATGATAAGAACAGCTAGAAACAACACAACAACTATTGAACCTAAGCCTAAATCCCATATTTCGGACCATATTGTTAATATCATAAATGAAAAATAATAAAATACGAAGAAGATGGCAATTAGGCTGGAACGACAATGATAGACAAACACTAAATGATTATCAAAACATCATAAATACTTCAATATTTGAACACAGAAACAACGAATGGAAATTGTTTTTAGAAAAGCGTTCACCAAAAGATAACTCTTTGTGGAAAATAACAAAAAAACTGAAAAACAAGAGAGAACATGTTACAAAAATTGTGTCAAATGGTAAAACATTTACGCAAAAATTGAATATCGCAGAAGCCTTTGGGGAGTATTTCCTGGACAATTTCACGAATAATACAGCTAACACACAACTACACCATAACATAATACAAACAGTATCTGACCATTCACATAAGGTAAACGCAATAAAGAAAACTAACTTAGCCACAACTGGAGAAATACTCAGTACCATTGTTTCACTAAAAAATAAGACAACGCCGGGGACGGATAGCATTTCAAACATCCTCCTCAAAAGCTTGCCTAAAAAAGCAATAGTACAAATAACACACATTGTTAATTATATAATCAAAACCGGTATCTATCCAGATATGTTCAAGATTGCCAATTTTATCCCTATTATTAAAGCCAACAAACAATCATGTTATGTGGATAGTTACAGACCTATCTCCCTATTGCATAACATAGCAAATGTGATTGATAAAATAATTCTGGAAAGAATGCAACAATCTGTTGAGCAACAAAATATTATTCCCAAAGAGTAGTATGGGTTCAGAAGTGGACATAGTACTGTTGCTCCAATTATTAGAGTTTTCAATCACATAAGGAAAGAATTTTATAAAAAAAATTAAGCTGTAATGGTAACAATTGATATTCAAAAAGCCTTCGACACGGGTGTGGAATGAAGGACTAGTATTAAAATTAATTAATCTTGAATTTCCGGATTATATAATAAAAATTGTTAATTCATATATACATAATAGAAGAAAACTTTACTCCTGTATGAATGAAGGCGTAGTGGGGCCATTCCCCATTAAAGCCGCAGTTCCGCAAGGATCATCAGTTCTTTCACCTTCGCTATATTACCTATTCACCCACGATCTACCCTCCGCCCTACAAATCCTAACAGCCATGTATGCAGACGACACTTATTTTGTATGATCTGCATCAACACCAGACAGTGCACTACAAAATATTCAATCACACATCAATACACAAATACTCACATACATGAGGGACAATAAATTGACTATCAACCCCTCCAAGACAGAGTACATGTTACTCAGGATGAAATCAAGGAAGAATGGCTCATTGCAATCGCAGCTGTGTGTATATGGGCTAAGTATCAATCCCAGTAGCACATTAAAATATCTTGGATACACAGTGCAAGGCAATAATAACGCCAACGCACACATAACAAGTACAAAAAGCGTAGGTGGCAATGAGCAAATTGCATCCTTTGATATGCAAGAATAGTTGTCTCTCAATACCCAACAAATTGATGATTTATCGACAAATCATCAGACCCACTTCAACATACGCCGCACAAGCTTACTACACCGCTACCAAACACAATTTTCATAAACTACAAGTGGTGCAAAACAAGTGCCTACGCATGGCAATACCCTACAAAACTGATCATCCAAAACTTCCTAAAAACTCGTGGTTACATGAACAAGCAGACTTGCCCACTATCAAGGACTTCATAACTAAAATATCAAAGAACATTTATAATTATTACTTACCCAAAAATCTTAGCGAAATACTCAGAGCCGCCAGTCGCGCAGGAGACACCCGGGGTAGTGAGTGTAGGCTTCTGCATGGTAATTTATTTACATAACAAGTTGTTTAATCTGCAACAAACACATCGAATTAGAGGTTAACTTAGTTACCCCTAATCAACCAAACATTCGTATACACAAAACAAATACCTCTCTAAAAGAACATCAGTCATGTTGCCGTCTCTCACAATCTAATCACTCTGTTCGTTTCGAAACCCTGTTTTTCAGCTGCTTTCAAGGGATAAATAAGTCGAAATAGCTAGTCGAGTCATATTTATGAATACGGGACATGGTGAGTTACATAGCGAAAATAAATTGATAATGCTCAAAAGCAAGGTGCCATATATTCCTCCAGATATAAACAAATATGCCAGGACTGCCAGGACATCGGCCCTATATATATATATATATATATATATATATATATATATATATATATATATATATATCTATTTCATTGAATGTATATAGTTCTGAACAGAACTTGTAAATAAACAGAAAATATTGTAAATAACGACATTTTAAAACAAACAAACCACCTTTCGTTCGCGCATCATACTGAAAGTTTATGAAAAATTGCAAGAATCGCGAAATTTTTGTGAAATTTTTAACTCATAACTCACCACATGAAAGTGATTGCATGTCGAGTTCCATCCACACTCTACCCAACTAACCATCCAGTCTTTGGTTGTGGTATTTACATTATATTCATAGAGTCTGATTCTTTGAATTCATCTTCTTTTCGTTAAGCCGTCTTCTGCCGAAGGTTAGTGATCCAAATTATCTTAAGAACTGCATCTCTGAATGTACCTTTTGAAACATCGACGCGGATCCTTCAACGAACCGGTGCCTTCCAACTGATCTTTTACTTTGTATTCTACCTTAAATGATTAACCTTCATGTCTCGTACATTCTACCTCTCATTATTTGTCCAATGTAAAATATTTTACGTTTCTTAATGGTCAGCAATAATTATTTTCCTTTACGTAATCGATTAAATAATTCGGTGTTCGTTATTATTTGCGTCGATGAAGGTACATTTCGAAAGTTTCAATTGTTTTTCTTGTTTGAAAGCCTAAGGTCCAGCTCTCGCAAACATAAGTACGGAATATATGTAACACCGGATCATACGTATTCGAAGACCTAAACTCAGATCGGATCTTAAGAAAAAGCCCTTCATATCAAAGAATGTCTTCTGAGCCTGTTCAACCCCCGCCATTTTTTCTATTTTTTGGAACGCACTTTTCATTAACAATAAAACCAAATACCTAAAAGATGACACCTGCTCATCTATCTAGTCTTTTATGTGCAGTGTCTGGTTGTTTCAGAGAAGACAATCAGTTTTGTCTTAGATGCATTTATTCGAAGGACAACATTCTCACACTGTTCGACTATACACTCCATAGAGCTCAGCAGCTCTGCAAGGCTATATCGACCAGAACAACCCCGTCATCTGCAAACCTAATGGTATTTATAAATTTCCCCTCTATTTTTATTCCAAATGATACTCCATTCAGAGATTTCCTGAAAATTGCCTTGGAGTATATATTAAACAGCAGTGGGGATAATATACATCCCTCAGGAAACCCCTTCTCGATATTTGTGATTTTAGACATCTGCTGATTCATGCTGATGTTTGTTGTCTGGTTCCAATATAGTTCTGCTATAATTCGTAGATCTAAATTGTCAATACACGTGGCTTTTAATATTTCGATAATTTTTTCAAAATAGACATAATTGGAAGATTTCTGTAAATCAATAAGGCAACGTGCATGTCCCTGCAAATCTGTGTTAGTGCTTTCAGGGAAAACAGTGCTTCATGTGTGCTTATACCATTTCTAAATCCAAATTGCATGTTATCTAGTTGTGCCTCACATTTTCTGTAAATGCTGGTATGCATAACTCTCAGGAACACATTGAGAACGTAGAATAGGATGCTTTTTACTGGCTAGTCATTACAGTGGGAAGAAACAGTTTTTTTGGCAGAGATATAAACGTCAAATTAAGCCAGTGGAGGGGCATTCTTCCGGCGTTATATATGCGATAAAAAAAGAAGTTAAAATTACTATCCCGGCGCTACCCTCCCAGCGTTAACTTTAAGAATCAGTGCTTGAATCGTGCCTGGACCTTCGTAATCAGTTCCATTAGCTATTGGTGCGAACGTTGTCCTGTTGTCATTGAAAGATTTTTCTATGTATTCACCCCATGTTTTCAACTTTACCTCGACACCTAAATTGATCTCACTGTTGGCATTTCTAATAATTCAATTTCTTTGTTTCCGACTCCATCCTGTCATTTCTATGATTTTACTTTCCGCCAACCTATCTAATATGCGAGAAAAGTATTGGTTTATCCCAAAAAAGTTGGAATTTTCGAAATTTTTTGAGTTATTTTTACGATTGCCATCAACAACCACACGGAAAAATGGTTTTTAGACAAAAAATCCTGTGTGTATGTCGTCGTCGTCGTTGTCGTCGGCCACTTTTCGATACATGTCTTGTTAGCACGATACAGCCTCCGGAGTGCAACCAGTCAGCAATTTTATGATTGAGTATTGTCAAGGACATGTCACAGATGAACCCTATTGATTTTCAGATCACCAGAGCCAGTACAACGGGTGCTATGGTGCTTGAAGTACGAAATATTTGTCAATTTTTGAGAAATTTCAGATTGTTAGCACTATGCAGCCTTCGAAGTCCAAAAATTCACCAATTTTATTATTGAATATTATTTAGAACATCTCACAGATGAACTCTATTGATTTTCAGCCCACCAGCATAGATAAATACTTTTAATACGGGGAAGAATAGAATCTCCTGTACTAAGTCCGAAGCCACAAAGTATTGTCGAGTGCTGCGCCATCTATTGTGGTGGAAGGTTACTATCTACCAACAGGGAAAAAATAAAGGAAGAGACCTGCATGATTAGTCACAGTTTACTAGCTACTACTAGATGGCAAGCCAAGCAAATACTGAAGGTTTTTTAAATTATGCATATATTGTTCCTTTCTTAAATAAACAAATAAAAACAGTCAGACAAAGTTTGAACACTTTTTGAAGCAACCTGTTATTTTATTTTGGCTTAAAAGTAGGATAGGTTGTTTCAAAAAATTGTTTGAATTTTTATCCGTTTTTATTAACCAGGATATCGACAAATAGTTCCACAAATTTGATATAAAATTTTGTTTATAAAATAGTACAGGTTATTTTCTTCCCAAACTTAAGATAAGAATAATTTATTGATAATAGCATGTGCTAAGAGATATTACATATATGATACAATATAATGGAGTCCAATGTTTTTCAAATATTAATTTTTTCCCGATATACATTGTGTATTTTGTAGTGTATTTGTCATCCAAGGTGCGATCTTCGTGTTTTTCTTTTACATTTTTTTGTATTTGTACAGTCGTCTACATATTTTTGAAGTGTTTCAATGAAAGTATTTGTTGCATAGTTAGGATCTGGATTCAAGTATGAGAAATCTCAAGATTTGTGTCTGATTGTATCTTTAAGTTTTGTTTCATCTATGTATTTCACTATTCCTCGTTCCTTGGGGCATCTGGTCTTTTCCAGTACTATCTGTAGAATTGTTGAGAAATGATCTGTAATGTCGGTTTGCAATACTAGGGACAGTATATGATCGAGTACGTTGAATTTGGATTTTAAGAATATGCGTCGAATGTCGAATTACTGGAATTTTTTCATATAACGTTTTCACATTATTTTCAAACGATGTTACTTGCAGGTTACTCGGAATTCTTTGGGTTTTCTAGAGAGTGCCAACGTTTTCAATTAAAGTGTTGATTTTCAAATTTAAATGAGATATATCATCTATCATCAACCTTTTAAATTCTAAAATAAATTTAAAATATGATTAAATATGAAAATTAATTAAAATTATTTGGTTTAGTCACCTTGATCATCAAGTGTATCTATTTGTGGTGATGATTTATCTCTTTTGTGAAGTGTTCATCTGATTCCACATCCACAAGGTTTTAACTCTAAAAAAAATTTAAAAAAGGTACATTATAAAATTAAGTATTTTTATACTAAAAGTCAAATTTAATATGCAAACTTTAGGTTATTATAAATTATGATTTAACTTAAGAAACAAATTACCTCTAGGAACAGCCAATCTCGCCATATCATTTGATTCTTTATTCTCAAGGGAAATTCCTTCAGCTTTAGACCTCATAGTTTCGGCAATAGATTCCACTTGAATCTCTGGAGAAGTACTACCCGATTTATAATTCCCCGACTATTTATACAATACTGAAAAATATATTATTTGTACAAAATATTCCAATTAATTTTTTCAAATACTTACAATTTGTTTGTGGTGTAGGTTTGAAAACAGGATAAATGTTACGATTTAATGAGGGACTCTCGTCTGAATCAGAACTACAGTGATGGGACATATACCTTGTATTTTTTTTCCGTATCCTTGATCCCCGTCCTTTGTAACTAGACGAAAGGTCTGTTGTAATTAATGCGTTTTTGGCTTTTCTTTGTGTTACAGTAAAGTCATCTACAAGTTAAAAAAATATTTCTCTTTAAAAAATGACAAACACAATAAAACCCTGTCAAAGTCGCTAATATACTGATCCATTTGTAATTGTTTTACTCCTGACATTTTGATGTCGTTAGTAACCTTCCAAGCGAATATATAGCGCCAATGATGCAGTTTAGCAATGGCTATAAAAGAGCCACCAGAGCCAGTACAACAGGTACTATCGTACATTATGTAGGACATGTTTGTCATTTTTGGAGAAATGTCAGTTTGTTAACACGATGCAGCCTCCGGAGTATATACAAGTGATCAATTTTGTGATTGGAGATTATTTAGAGCGCCTGAAACATGAACCCTATTATTGTTCAACTCACTGAAGCCAGTACAACGGGTGCTATGGTACTTGAAGTACCAAGTTTTTTTCATTTTTGGAGAATTTTTGGTTTGTTAGCCTGATACAGCCTCCAGAGTGTATACAAGTGACAAATTTTATGATTGAATATTGTTCAAGGTATCTCACAGATATACGCTATTAATTTTCAGCTGACGAGAGTGAATACAGCTGGTCCTATAAATCCAGATATACGACATTTTTGGTTATTTTTGAAGTAATTTCGGTTTGTTAGCACGAATACATCCCCGAAGTGTATACAAGTGGAAATTTTAGGATAGAATATTGTTCAGAGCCACAGATGCGGAAAAGTTAGTTTTAATCTTTAAAACCGCTCATTTTTATGTAGATTAGAGGGTTTAGATTCATCTTGAAGCTGTTATATTGCTATGCACTTTTGCCTACATCCACTTTTCTTTTGTCTATCTGCATTTCTGTCTTATGATGTTGTTGAGTTGTATATATTTGTCTGTTATTTTTTTCAGTTCTCTTCTAACGTAGATTAGGTCCAAAATTTATGCAGTCATCCATCCTTTTTTGGCAGCGTTACTAATTATTACTAAGTTCTTAGCTTGAGTTCTTCTCGGTCTATTTTTGATCAATTCCCAATCGGTTTCTATAGTATATCGTTCATTATCAACGTTTATGCTTGTTAATTCTTCTTCCAGCTCCTGTTTTACTTTGGCTCTTATCTCAGGGCGAGTGAGTTGTATAGTATCTGTTTTTGATTATATTTCTAGCTGAACTTCGTCAACTGGTGAAGACATTCAACTAGATAAATAATCTTAATTCGACAAAATTGTCGAAATTAATAATTTATTATGTAGAAATTTACAAAATGGTACAAAGTTGTGAATGCTGATCTTCCGTGGTTTCAGATCGGAAAACACTTTATGTTTCGATTTGATGTTGTAATAATGTCGACCCTGATAAAATCTAGCCCCTTATTTATTTTAACATGTAACTGTAATAATCTTAGCCAACAAAACTTAATAATCAGTGTAATAATCTATCCTCCTGAAAAAAAAATCCGCTGCTCTAGATGTACTAAAAATATGGGTCAGAAAAAAAGAGAAATATTTCCTACCTATCTTTTGGCCGCTCTCTATTGATCCCGACCCTAGATTGTTGCCAATTTCTGCCTCCAAAGAGCGGCTGAGCGTGCAAGGCAATCCAGTCCGATTTCTTTCAGCTAGGTTCGCCTGGTCTTAAAACGGATGTATCTTCCTTTGCCAGGACAGGGCTGTCTTCCTCGTTTCTGTCGCACGTCCACGTTAATACACTTCCAAAGGGGAAATGTTGGGGTAGGGGAGTTGGGTGAAATAATATAGAGTCAACAAGTTATACAAAATACATATATAATAAAAAATAACGTTTCTAAATCCTTAGATACAGCTATGCATACTTAACCCTAACAATAATCCCGAAGGACTCAGTTCCCAAAATTCCCCGTTATAATTTCTACCTATACATAAAATTTGTCTAAAAATTTATTTATTGCTTATTCCTACCCCTGTTTAAAACGATAATTATGAACGGAGTTCCCGTTTTTCCGGGGGTGGCAGTGAGCCTATCCCTGTTATCAGCTCGGACCTTTACAACAACTGCGGGAGAAGAGTGTAGCTTATTATTATTCGTTTCTCAATATTTCTATTCCCCTGCGACGAGAAAACAAATAAATCGTATGTGTAAATTTGCTTTTAACCACAATAAACGTTTCACGTTATGTCGATTCAGGTCGCCATTGACCTTCAAAACGAAAGTGAAATTCTTGTTCTATACAGAAATTCTGATGAGCTAATGAAATAGTTTAAATTATTTATCGACACTGGCGGTCCACGTTGCGAAATTCCCCAGTAGTTTAATTACATATGTTAATTTATGCTTTTACCCTGGCAAAATATAATCGAGTTATAATTTATAATTACGGCTGAACGAAAGACTGATAACAAAGGTTCTCTACAATCAATTTACTTTTCAGCATTAGTTCGCTGACACCCACGCAAATATGGCAAGCATCCGCTCCGGCCTTTTTGTTTCTTTTTTTTTTACTACTGCCTACAAAATTAACCTTGCCCAACTTTCTATCTATTTCCTACTTTCGAGGTGGAAGAGAAAATACGTAACTCAACATATGATAATCTCCTACTCAACAAAATGAAACCCAACTCGTGTCAGGTTGGCGAAACTCTGGAAATCGAAATTATTTCAGTACACACGGTAAATTAACTGTTCGTTAGGACGAAAAGTATATAGAAATTTTCTTATGCTCCCAAGTTCAGACTCCAGCTCGACCAATAACGAGTACATATATATATATCACTAATAAAAGAAATTTATCCCAATCGAAATCTAATTCAAAAACTTACTGTTTGACTATCTTCCTCCGTCACGTCGGGAGATTTCTTGATTTTCTCTATCTGTTTGGTCGCTACGTATCGTACCCGATAAACGAAATCGTTTTAGGTTGAAAGGCAATTAGCGTAGAGGGTAAATCTACCGTTTGTGCATCGAAGTAGGAGACAGTATCACCTCCTAACACAACGGTGAGAATTTCTACCTCTCGTACCGCTAACACTAAAACACTAGTTACCGTAGCAAGGGAAAACCTTTCCCTTCGGACGTTTCGCACCCGGTACTCACTGCCGCTCTTGATCTGTCTACACTCCTTTTTTGTTTTCTCCCGACATTGATTTTGGGGTTTTTGTCGACTTGCAAAAACCAACTTTTGTTTTTTTGAATCGTGCTAGTTTATGTTATTGAAATCCTTGTTTTTAAAACAATCATTTTGCTTTGACCCAGTATTTCTCTCTTCTGTTTTGGCTTCGCATTTGTTTTATTAAACATAATGTGGGTCGTGTTTCCATTTAATATTATGATTCAAAATAAAATATGTTTTACCGTGTGTTCTGAAACTTTCTACAATAAAATTATTCTTCTGAATATCCGTATTTATTACAATGTATATTAAAAACTAACTTTGTTATTGAGCGTTGAGCTTGATTCGATGAGTGTGTAAAACTCGCGTCGATGAGTGTGAAACTTTGTTATCGAGAGTATTGAACTCGCTTCGATGAGTGTAAAAAACTAACTTTGTTGTTGAGTGTTGAGCTCGATTCGATGAGTGTAAAACTCGTGTCGATAAGTAGTAGAACTGATGAGTGAGAAACTGAATTCTTCACGTTGTGAGACGTGTTAAATAGAAATCTGCGAGGGGCGTGTTTACACGTGGATTGGGTTGACCAAACGAAAATAAATATTTCCTATTGGCCAGTATCGTTTGATTTGTCGGGTTCCTAGACAAGAATCAACTATGGGTGCCGCCAATAGATAGGTAAATCTCTATTGAATACTCCAATAGCAATTATAACCTTTTTACTCAGAAAAGTGATTCAAAAATGTCTTTCATATCTTCCGACCATCGACCATAAAATTCATGCAGAAGTTACACTAAATTTAGGGTTTTTACAATACAAATATAATAGGGTGAAACGTGACCTTTTCCTAACTTCTTAACTATAGGACAATGCGACAAGATGTCGACTTTCAAAAATGTGCTATTTCTATGCCCATACAAAACAATTTACAATTATGGTTGCAAAACGTGATATTTAAGAGGTATTTAACAAAAGTTGAAAATAAAATGAAACTATCCTTTGAATTAACAACAATATTAAAGATCTTATCAATTCTGAAACATATTTTTACAAGGTTATTAACTAAAATGAATTTACGCCTTAAATATATACAATAAAAAAAGGATACATACAAATACCTTACATATTTTAAAGGTATCGTAAACAATAAAATTCAAGATTCTACAATCAATGTGTTTATTTGGAGTTGAATGATTGTAGTTTTTGAAACGTCGAAATCTAAAATCCGTTACTAATGGATTATGGTTGATTAAAATTAAATATATTTGGTCCCACCACTTCTCTCACCTACCACTAAGAATGAGTTATCGATCATATTTGGTTCTGTACAGCCACCTCCACTCCCCCTATTTAATTAGGAAATAGGAATGAAGCATTGGTAGGGATGAACAAACCGATATATTTGTTTAATAGTTTTTATTTACAATAGCATGTTAGTATATTGTAAGCAAATATTATGAACCAGATACAACTGTTTTATGCTTTTTATCATAGTCGGGGAGCCCAAGAGCCCGTATGAGCTCTTAATATAGGGGGGGTACGCTCAGGGGAACCCGTCAGATTAATAAAAAAATCGATCATCTGAAATACCCCAGCGCGTCAGATTAAGATATGTGGATCAATTACTAGCTATAAAGTGCCAATTCTGACGACGATTTGAGCGAAATCTAAGGGGGTGAGAGGGCGACAAAGATGTCTGGACTTACTCGAGCGCGGTTGTATTTGTTTTTATTTTGAAGTCCATATTACCAGAAAAACAAAAAATGTAATCTGACAATTTCTACAGGGCGAAAATAATGAAAATCGTCAATCAAGATCAGAGCGTGCAGCTAGGGTAAAGTATTTATTCCCCTCTCTGTCCCTTTTACTGTACCCCTATCTCTGACTCTCTCGTACCTTCCCTACACTGCTTTTCGAAGCCATGATACCACTACGGCTATTCAGAATCCACGTTTTATGTTTTATGCACGACGCTCTAGCTTGTTTATTATGAAAATTAATATAATATTAGTGATAATGTTATGAATTGTGTTTTCTGTGATATATCTTCTGAAACAGTGAAAATCACATTTCAAACGGAGAAAAAATGTAAAACGGCATTGGAGTACTGTCACAGTGAGCCGCATCAAAGAAAATATCGCACTACGTATGATATTATTGAATTTCCTCCAGAACCCATGGAATTTCTACATTTGGATTATGACAATTCTTTGAATGAAGACGAAGATTAAAAATAATTATTTAAATCATTATATCTAATTATAATTTTCTTATATGAAGTTCAAAATAAATAATATTTTCAAACATATTGGTAATTATTCGTATTTTATTGATCAATTTACAAAAAAATTTAATTTTTTTTAGTTGTCAGATTACCCATACCTCTCAAAATAATCGTCAGATTTTTTATCACTATGGCTGGGACATCAAGATAAACCTTCAGTACGCTAATCTGACGCGGTCTAGTATTTCAAGATGGCGATTTTTTCACATTTTCCGGAATTTGCTGTGAGCTTGCGTCACTTTCAAATCGTCAGTCTAAGAAATGGGAGCATCTGACGCGCTAGCGTAATTTTTTGTTCTTCTCTCCCGCTTTGCCACCTCCACCATGCAAATCGGCAGATTATTATATATTTCATATCAGAGATATGTTAGAGTTTGGAAAATATCATTATCTGACACGCTTGAGTATTTCTATGGTATTGTTTTTTTCACAATTTTGAAAATCTGTAGACGCTTCCCCCACCGCTTATAGCAGAAACATTATAGCAACATTTATTCTTCCTATCATCTAATCTACCAAATCTTATAGGTTTCCATGACGCTCGAGTAAATCCACATTTAGCATCATGGGCTCCCCTTCTATTAGGCGTATGTTTATTTTGTCTATTTTCATCTTGATTGGTTATTTTAGGTCCAGTTCTGCAAATTTTCTTTCCAACCAGTAATTGCAGCAATGGAAGATTCACGAATTCTCAAAGTTTAATATGGAACACAGTCCCTCTCTCTTTTTAACTTCCTTTATAGTGGTAATTACCATTTATTTTCCATCGGCAATTTCTTCTAGGCGCTAGCAAAGTCTTAATTTCATATATAAATAACAAATACAGAGAAAAGAAAGATAAATACCAGCAGTTAGCAATAGAAATAGAGCGTATATAGAAACAGAAACAAGTAATTGTAATACCTTTTATAATATCTGTTACAGAAATTACCCCAAAAACATTCATCACACACCTCACGCAGTTAAATCTTCCACATTAAACCACCCAGATACAAAAAGCAGTCATCCTACACACATGCAATATTACCAGATCATTTCTAAACCAAAGATAGAGTGAAAGTAGACTTGAGTGCAAACTCCGTCTGCTATTTATAAGAAACCACAATTGTGAGAAATAGAGAATAATAATAATAACTACTCCTAGGAGCTGTAAGACCTTGTCGTTGGTGGAGTGGCTGAGTAACTACCTCCCTCCTCGAACCGCAAGGACGGGAAGGGAGGAGTGAAACTGAAAAACAGCTCAGAAATGGTCAGTGGGGCACTGGTGGGGCTATTTATGCCGATATGATAACACTAACAAATGCCAGTACAAGATTCAACATGCCCAAGTTACATCCGAACACACTGACAAGTCCTAACCAGACTTGGGGGACGAGCGGCGAGTTTCCGGCGCCGAAAAACCGGGACCCTCGGCTATGGTATGGTAACCCAGACAGAAGAGTTCCACATCAGGGAGTTATCACTTCGTGGTGTGTAAGTCCCGCACAGTATATTAAGGTATACTTGGATGTTTCGAACCACCGGAACCTACCATTTGACAGTGGGCCAGGGGACCACTGGAAGTAGAAATCCTCTTATCTTAGTACTACCATGAAATTAGTAGTGGTACGACAGGGCTCTGCCAAGATGGACTCTTTTACCCTGTAAGCTGGCAGTAGCTTTAAAATGCACACCCATTTCTAATGGAGAGAAAATTTTAAAAAAAGCCTCGGACGAGCGTCTCTACGATCGGGTGCGACGCGGGAATTCTCAGCCCGATCAGAAAGATGACAAGCCAGTTACACCTCCGTATAATTCTATAAACAACACCTTTACCATATCTGATATTGTGAGCGATGGTAGCTGTCTATTTAGAGCGGTAAGTTTGTATCTATATAGTCAACAAGAATGCCACGAGCCGCTTAGACTAAAGGCCCTAGAATATATAAAAGAGAATTGGTCCGTACTTCAAAACCATGCCCTAATTGAAAATAACAGGATGAGAGATATCAAAATATACTATAATAACATGAAGAAGACAAATGTCTACGGCACTAGCCTTGAAATACTTGCTCTATCCGAAATTCTAAACATTAACTTCCATATTTACACCAGACTTAAAACAACAGAGAACAGAACAATTACAATGGAGGGCGAACCAACAACGATAAGTAAGATAAAACACGATAAGAACATATATCTACTTCTGACGGGCAACCCTGTATCAGGACAATTTGAGCTCCTCATTCCACAAAATACGGGTCCAAGCCCGGCTACGGATGTTTTCCAGGAGCAATCTGCCACCACCAAAGCCGGAAAATAAAGCCAATGCTTACAATGGACAGATGAAATGAATAAAACAATAATGCGTTGTTACTACACCGCCACAAAACTCGAAAATATAAAATCATACTATAGGCATAAATTACACAGACTTTTTCTAGATAAATATCCACACCTTCAACATCTTGTAAGAGAACAGAGAGTAATAGATCAAAAAAGAACCATAATCAAGAACAACCGCCTCATGCCACTCATACTACAAATGCTTAAAGATACAGTAGCCGCCGAACTGAACACAGACCTGTTTCACATTGGAAACAATGACGAACATCCAGAACACACCTTACAGAATGAAACTCGGACAGCATCCATTCACTCATTTCCTAATGAAAGCACAACGCGTAATATCCTTCCACAAGAGGCGAAAACACAGCAACAAAACATCATAAACACAGCAACCAACCAATCTACAGAGCGAACTACACCTACACAACATCTCCCCAAATCACCTCTTTTACAAAAACTTCCAACGGGAATGGATAAACGCCTAAGCCTAGAAATAGGCTGTGATCCTACACTTAGGAATCCAATCCCTCGACTGATCTTCAAGCAAAATACACAACAAATCCTCGATACAATTAACAAAGATTCAATACCTCAGTATATAACAAACTCGAGCACAACCGAAGACATCCATACAATATTATACGCAGCTGCTATCACCACAGTTACACAGAATGATCAAAAACTGCCACAAGGACAAAGAAACTTTAACAAAACAAAACCTAAATTCAAATGTCAAATAAGACTAGAAAACAAAATCAATGGAATCAGGAAAAATTTGGGGCACACTACCCAGTTTACAAACGGCAATACCTCAAAACATGTAACACAGAGCGTAGAGAAATTAAAATCTAAATATCCCACCCAAACAATGCTAGAAATTCTTGATACACTTAAGCATAGACTATCTGTATATTTGTCAAGACTCCGTAGATACAAAGAGTCAAATGGAAGAAAAGACGCCAACAACCTCTTTCTTAGAAATGAAAAGCAATTCTACAAAGAACCATGTCCAGCCAGGAAATGAGAATAAATTAACCACCAGATAAACAAGAGCTGACCAATTACTGGAAGAGCATATGGTCGGAATCAAAACAACACAACAATAATAGCCACTGGATCAAAACCGAAGATGATAGACAAACATACACAACAGAACAAATAGATTTCATACTTACAACAGAAGAGATTACAGATACAATCAAACACACACACAACCTGAAGTGCCCAGGCATAGACAACATTCAAAATTTCTGGTATAAACAGTTTACTACTATACACGAGCCCCTTACACACCAAATTAACAAAATGATTCAACAACCTCAGATATTTCCTAGCTTCCTGACTCAAGGAATAACCTACATAAAAGCCAAAAATTCGGACACCAAAAACCCATCGCACTATCGACCTATCACCTGTCTCCCAACCCTATATAAAATCATCTCAGCTACAATTTGTAAGAAAATAGAACAACACTTAACACTCAACAACGTTTTCACGGAAGAACAAAAAGGATGTGGGACAAACAGCCAGGGCTGTAAGGAACAACTAGTTATAGATAGTATCATCATGGGACAAACTGGAAAAGAACACAGAAATCTCCACGTCGGGTACATAGATTATAAAAAAGCTTTTGATTCCGTACCTCATAGCTGGCTAATTAAAGTCCTTGAAATCTACAAAATTAATAAGAAAATCAGAGAATTTCTTACGCAAATAATGAACACCTGGAAAACTAAAATACAATTGTATACTGGATCCGAATACATCCAAACAGACGAACTCCATATTAGACGTGGTATTTTCCAGGGAGATTCACTCAGTGCGCTGTGGTTTTGCCTCTGTCTTAACCCACTCTCAAACCTACTTAATAATACAAAGTTTGGCTTTAATATCAAGCACAAAAAAGAAACCCAACGTCAAATAAATCACTTGTTATATATGGACGACATCAAACTCTTCGCAGCCACAGAAACACAGTTGAAGGGCCTTCTCAGAATCACAGAAACATTCACCTCAGACATCTGTATGGAGTTTGGAATGAGTAAATGCAAGGTACTTCTAATAAATAGAGGTCAGTGGAAGGAACATCATGAGGTTCAAATCGGAAATGATAAAACACTAGACAGCATGCTTAGAAAGGAAACATATAAGTACATAGGATTCCACCAAAGCACCAAAATCGACCACACGCACATGAAAACAGAGCTCATGAATGAATTCAAAACAAGACTCACCAAACTGATAAAAACGAAGTTAAACTCCAGGAACCTTATTAGGGCCATAAACACTTATGCCATATCTACCCTCACCTATTCATTTGGTATCATCAAGTGGCCCAAACAGACCTAGAAATTATTACCATCCTCATGCGCTCCGAACTAACTAAACACAGAAAGCTACACCCAAACTCATGCAAAGAAAGGCTAACAATCAAAAGAAATGGAGAAGGAAGGGGAATTATAGACATAACATCACTACACACAAGGCAAATACAAAAACTAACTCCGAGAATTATTTCATACTAAACAGACCAGTCTACATATAGCGATAAGTAGGGCAGATAAAAATCCCCCAACCCCTCAACGTATCCCAAACAAACCATCCGGCAGACACATACAATGATGCGCAACTACAACAAGAAAAAATGAATACTTGGTCAAATAACGTACCACATGGACAGCACAGATACCGCATGGAAAAAAAATTTATTGATAAAAAATCATCATACACCTGGTTAGAAGATGGTCAGCTTTTTCCCGAAACAGAAGGATTCCTACTTGCTATCCAAGACCAAATCATTGCAACAAGGACATATAATCAAATACCCAGCTACTGTAGATGACCTGTGCAGAAAATTACACCTACAGAAAGAAACAATAGAGCATATTACAAGTGGATGTAAAATCCTAACTGGTTCAGAATACACAGCAAGACACAATGCAGCAGCAAAAGTACTTCATCAAGCATTAGCCACAACGTATAAACTCGTAGAAAATACCGAGCCATACTACAAGTACACACCAGCTTCTATACTTGAAAACAAAGACTTTAAACTGTACTGGGATAATAATATTCAAACAGATAAAACAATACCCGCCAATAGACCAGATATCACTTTTCAGTTAAAAAAAGAAAAAATCACATACTTAATTGACATAGCTATTCCCATCCAAACGAAATATGATGAAAAAGTCGCCAAATACTTAGACCTGGCAATGGAAATGAAAAGGATTTGGAAGCAGGAACGGGTAACTATTATACCTATTATTATGTCAGTGACTGGCCTCACACCAAAAACATTCAAATCACACCTGAAACAGCTAGAACTCAACACAAACATACAAAGAAACTTTCAGGAGGCAGTCATCTTAAAAACATGTCATATATTGAGATCATTCCTCAATGCACAATAGTAAGAATAGATTTTGCACTAACTTAGCGTAGCCCGTCAGTGCAAAATAAAACCACAACTATGTGAGAAGAAAATATTAATAATAATAATAATAATAATACAAGTTATTCTGCTCAAGAACTTCACGAGGATTAATATACATGAATAATAAGTAAATAAGTAAGCAAATGAGCACGAAGAAAATCCACACAGGCTAACCTGCGTGTGGATTGCTGGGATTCCTACTTAGCTTGAATTGATTAGTTTAATTATTTTTAGAATTAAAACACTGTAGTATAATACAATCATAAAGTAATATCATAAAGCTGAAAAATGTGAGAAAAGGAGATAAACATTAATAATACACGGGTAAAATATTTCAATAGTAAATTTCACAGTCCTGATAGTAATATAATTAACACAATAACACATAAATCAAAACGCAAACACAACCCTAAATAAATAAACTAAAATAAAACATCAGACAACACATTGGTAAGATAGCATGATAATGAAACAATCATAACTATATTAACCCCGTAAAATACGAGCATAACCATTCCATTAAGCGCAACTGAATTTGGAATATGGAAAAACTTTTATTATACGTTTTTAAGGTCTATCATATTGTGTATTTCCATTCTTGTTCTATTATTAATCCATTTTTTAGCTCTTCTTTTGAATAGAGTTATTGAGTTGAGTTTTCTCATGACAATCGGAAATTTATTGTATACTTTGGGAGCGAGAAATATAAAACTTCGCTGTCCAATTGGACATGTTAGGTACCTGTACGGACTTTTCTTTATATCTGGTATTATGAACATGGTCTACTTGTCTGGTCGATGGAATATATTTGCGTTGATATATTAAAAGAGTAACGAGAAAAGATTGTCGTATATCAAACAACTCAGGTTCACTGTAAAGATAATCACTGGGACAATCCTTTTTTTTTCCAAGTATGATTTTTATGATCTATTTCTGCATTGTTTCGAGACTTTTCAAGTAGTTGTTTCTTGCAATGACACAATAAAAAATGTGGGTTTGAACAAGTGCAAGATACATTATTGGGAGATGATGGATGTCAAAAAACTTTTTCTAATATTTAAATTCACTCAAGTAATAACGGAGTTTTTTTACGAGAATGGAAATATGAGTATCCCATCTGAGATGATTATCAAGTGTGATACCCAGATATTTAACTGTTCTTCTCTCCATTAATCGTAAGGTTTGTTTTCCATTTTTAATTTAGATATGGTTAAAATTAGGTAGGTTTGGCTCGTAACTGGTGACTGGGAAGTATACCGTTCTATCTATATTAACTGTAAGAAGTTTGCTCTTGTAAAAATCAAACAAAAGTGGTAGTGCGTTTTGAATTTTATTTTTAGGACTGAACCAGTCCAGATCCTGAAAGACAACAACTGTATCATCGGCAAACCCAATTATATCACCAGGAATGGGTAAGTTGAACATATCATTGATATTAAGTATAGAAAGGATTGGCCCCAAAACAGTTCTTTGGTGGATACCATAGCGAACAGCTCTTTTATTACTCTGAGTGTTATCTATTTGTACACACTGCTGTCGATTACTCATATAGCTTCTCATTATATTTATTGATTTTCCTCTAAATCCGATATTTTCAAGATAATTGATCAAACCTGAATGGCTCACTGTATCGAACGCTTTTGCCAGATCGATGAAGAGACAAATTGCTGGATGCTTGGAATCCGCCGCTTTGTAAATATTTCCTATTTATTCAGCAATTGCATCTTGAGTTGATTTTCCCTCAACAAAGCCAAATTGTATCTCAGAAAGTAACTTATATTTTTGCACAAAACTAATTATTCTTTTTTTTTATAATCTTTTCTATTATTTTGCTAAAACTGGAGAGGAGTGAAATCGGCCTATAGTTTGAGAAACAACCCTTTTTCCCTGATTTATGGAGGGGTCTAACAACTGCAATTTTTAAAACATCTGGAAATATTCTAGTTTCTAAAACCATATTTGTGATTGCCTTTAGAGAATATAATAACAGATCAATGCATTTTTTGATTGTTTCAGCTCCAATTCCATCCAACCCAGAGGCTTTATTGGATTTCAGTTCCTCTACAACAAGCTGTATCTCGTTTATTCTCGTATTGTTCGTAAGATTGGCCCGCAGACCGAGTACAATTCCAAAAATTGTTTAAGGCTTTAAATCGCGTAATTCTAGGTTGGAATAGTGTAAGAAATATTTTTGTGCTATTTCCAAATATGATTGTTCTTTAAATTTAAGTGTTGAATTAGCAAATGCGATTTTTAGTTCTTAATATGTTTCGGGTTTTAAACAAGATAAAAATAGCTCACGTTTTACTTTTAATGCATGACACATCGTTGAGTTTCTTCTCCAGTCCCCACATGCGACAAGTATTCCATGAATGATTCGGCAGTAATATGGGCATTGTATTTTTCACGTTTAAAGTTTTTTAGGATATTGGTTACTTCCGTTTGTGCAGAACTAGTAGCGGTTGATTGTCGTTGTGTTGTTATAGTCAAAGCGTGTAATAACTGTGCAATTTGTTCTTGTTGCTTGTTGTGCAATTCCAAAATTTGAGCAAATTGTGTCGCGTTCATATCCCATAATTTGAGGTTATAAGTAAATCTTGAACGTGATCTCCACTACTTGCTTAAAATAAATTTATCCTCGTCGCCAGTACGTTATGTTTTCGATAATAATACACTACGTTGAAGTATGAATATGTAATTGAAGTAATTAAATAATAAATCAGTAAGCTTGCTATTAAATTATTCATAATCCGCTGAGGAATTCGCGATAACTAAACTTTTCAAATTTTGTATGTTTATTGGAGCAGGTACATGACTTCGGATCGATTTTTAGAGCATCCCAAAGATGCTCAATTGGGTTTAAGTCGGCACTTTGTGGAGGAAACTATAATTTTTTTATGTTTATTTTATTTAAATAATCTATCACAGATCTTGCTATTAGAAGACGTGTATTATCTTGCATGAAAATGAAATTATTCCCTGTATATGGTGCGGATGGCGTAACGCATTCTTCAATAATATTCTCATATAGGCGAGCGGGACGCACCCCCAAATCGACCTTACTGTGACCACGGAAGTACTAATCGCTAGGACCACTTTTACTTTATGTTTTCGGGGTCGCTGAATACGAACATGAAATTATTTTTTCGATAAAATTGGGGGAACAAGGAAAAAAACGGCAATTTCGCATAAAATTGAGACAATTGAATTTGGCGTTTTTCTGTAATCATCTCGCTATATCTTCCACATTTATTAATGTATCATTATGGAATTCTTTATGACTATTTCGTATCTGAACATCTAAACAACAAGCCTACTCCGAAAATTCTGCGACAATTAATACTTGAACAGGAAATTTTAGAATTGTTTACTTTTATGTGTTCCGAGTTTTGTCGTACAAATGCAAAAGTTGTGTTACGAAGTTTCGAGTTTCTAGAAACTAATTATCCAGTATTAAAATGCAATGCCTAAAGAAGTTTTTGGGAAAGTTTCAGATCCAAATATTGAAAAGAAAAGAAGATATGCTATTTCAAAGTCGAGCGTCGCGTGCGGCTGCACGGCGCGCTATAGCACGAGCAGCGACTACCCGAGTCGGAATTTTACATGCGTGCGAAATACGGTTTTAATATATCAATTAAAATAAAAACCAATAAAATATCTTAAAAATCTTCATTTATGTATAAATTACATAATTCTTCTAAAAACGTTTCATTAGTTTCACTCAACCATTCAAAATAAACAGTTTTAAAGATTAAAACTAACTTTTCCGCATCTGTGGCCCTGAACAATATTCTATCATAAAATTGTTACTTGTATACACTTCGGGGGATGTATCGTGCTAACAAACCAAAATTTCTCCAAAAATTACCAAAAATTTAGTATATCTAGTTTTATAGGACCCGCTGAAAATCAATAGGGTACATCTGTGAGACACCTTGAACAATACTTATCCATAAAGTTGATCAATCGTATACTCTCTGGAGGCTGTATCGTGCTAACAAACTGAAAATTCTCCAAAAATGAAAAAAATGTGGTACTTCAAGTACCACAGCACCCGTTGTACTGGCTTTAGTGAGCTCAATATCAATAGGGTTCATCTTTAAGACGCTCTGAATAATATCCAATCATAAAATTCATCACTTGTATATACTCCGGAGGCTGTATCGTGCTAACAAACTGAAACTTCTCCAAAAATGACAAAAATATCGTACTTAAAGTACTGTAGCACCGGTTGTATTGGCTCTGGTGAGCTGAAAATCGATAGGGTTCATCAGTGAGATGCCCTGAATAATATTAAATCATAAAATTGGTGACTTGTTGAACTCCGGAGGCTGTATCGTGCTAACAAACTGAAATTTCTCGAAAAACGACAAAATGTCGTACTTAAAGTACCATATCACCCGTTGTACTGGCTCTGGTGAGCTGAAAATCAATAGGGTTCATCTGTGAAAAATCCTTAACAATATTCTATCATAAAATTGGTGACTTATTGCACTCCGGAGGCTGTATCGTGCTAACAAGACTTGCAAGGAAAAGTGGCCGACGACAACGACGACGACGACGACATACACACAGGATTTTTTTTGTAAAAACCGTTTGTTCGTGTTGTTGTTGATGGAGAACGTAAAAATAACTCAAAAAAAATTTCAAATTTCCAACTTTTTTGTGGGTAAACCAATACTTTTCTCGCATATTAAATAGGTTGGCGGAAAAGTAAAAATTCTCATACAGAATATGTAAAACCACTTCGTAGCAAAATGGTAATCCACGTTGACCTAGATGAAATTGTTTCCCCTGTAACATCTGATCAACGGTATTTGCAGCATATACTCATAAATCAACGAGCATACTACGCAAGCAACTATCACCCCATATTATACCAATACATGATGTTAGTACCGTATCAGTATGGAAGCCACCTAATCGAAGTATAATATTGGAAAATTCTTCATAGCGAACAAACTTTATGTATTGAGCAAGTGCATATAATTGTTGATCAAATATGTGAATGCAGTATGCTTGACCGCAAGCTTTCATCAATTCTTGTCCCCTTTTCATTGTAGTATATACTGTACTTAAATCACTCGGTTTTGAATGAATAGCCGGAATGTACAATACTTTGGTAAACGTTTTATCGATTTCAGTAAAACGAGTATTGAATGGTACCCACGAAGATATAATTTGTAAAATTTGACTTACAATTTCTCTGGAAAAAATGCCGCGAGAAACGTTCCTCAACATTGCCCATACAAGATCGTTAGTTAATAGTTTGTCATCCTGATCTAGTGAGTTTTTCTACAGCAACCAAAGCTCCTTCAAATGTGGGAGGCTCAGGCCTCGAAGTTGGTTTTTGATAATGCAGAACTTGAAATGGATCTACGAATTAATTACTCAACGCTCTTTTCTTACTATTACGAGCTATCCTTTCCGATAGTATGACTTCTTTCTCATCTTGATCTTGAAAAATAACTCTAGCCATCGCGCGATAAGTATTTTTTCCATCAATAGTTTCTGTATTAATGTCTACATTTTCGTCTCCTTCTTGAATAAAATTTCCGCCATCTGTTCTATTGATAAGCCCTGATGGTATATACACAGTTTCACTTTTCTCTAATTCTTTTTCGGCTGCCAGAGTAAGAAAACATTCGAGGAATTTGCTCTATTTTTTTACGTACTATAGCAGCAGCTTTGTGATGTGAAACAATATCATTGTCAATGCATTCGTTCTTTTTCGTGTAAACGTTGCACTATGTCCACAAGTTTATGAAATAAAAACAAAATCGAGAACTTGGCTGAAGCTACGATCAGGTTTTCCAGGATAAGAATAAAATTTCAGTTTACATTCAGTAACTTTCTCGAGTTTCAATTTGATGAAGCACGATTTAATGTTCAAAACTTCTTCAGCACACTTCAATTTAGTCTCGATTACTTTGTTTCTAATAGTTTCGAACATATGCGGTAACAAAACGAATTCACCATCATCAAATTTTTGTTCGTAAAAGAGCACTGTGTCTCGGGCTATTTTCTCGTAAGGTAAATTTTCTACTTTCATTACCTCGTCATCTTTCGATATAAATGCGTTAAGTCTTCGCTTATAAATATAATCCTGGTAGCATCGTGAATGATATCGCGCACTTTTACCAAATAAATCAATCTCACCCGGTAGAAGATTTTCAATAATAGCATCTTTCCGTATCTTGGCTGCATCCAGTATATTTTTCTTCACAGTATCAGAACTGAATTAAGATACCAACGTATGTGTGTTACCTTGTCTCAGATTTTCTCCCTCGCCACAGAAAAGGCATTGAGTCGACCAATCAAAATTTGAATTCGTAGCAAACGATTGTTGTTCGCAAATTCATTTCCTTGATTCTGCATCTCGCGGATCATCCTTTGGCCTTTTTTTATTGCCACCCATAATTATCATATCTGTCCATACTAAAACTTTAAAAATTTTAAAATTAATGCGTGAATTATCAACAAACAAAAAATTTTCAAACTTAACCTCAAATTTTATGATATATCGAAATTTGATTATTAAAATTAATTTTTCATAAAAAACAGTTCATGCACAATGTTTTATAGATAAAAAACGAAGTACTCACCATCATAGAAAATATTATAAATGGGAAAAATCCATCTAAAACGTGTATGTAAACAGAAACTTTTTAGGGCTGTTATTCGCTGTTATTCCATGTGTTTTACAAATCAGTACCTATAATAACCAAGTGACTATACATGCTCTGTTGGTAAATGTTGCGTCAAACATTTGAACAGTTCGCTTTGCAGCCACACGCGACGCTCGAATTTGCAATAGCATATCTTTTTTTCTTTTCAATATTTAGATCTGAAACTTTCCCAAAAACTTATTTAGGTATTGCATTCTAATACTGGATAAATAGTTTTTAGGAATTCGAAACTTCGTAACACAACTTTAGCATTTGTACGACAAAACTCGGAACACGTAAAAGTAAACAATTGTAAATTTACTGTTCAAGTATTAATTGTCACAGAATTTTCGAAGTAGACTTGTTATTTACATCTTTAGATACGCAATAGTCATCAAATTTTCATAATGATACATTGTTAAATGTGGATGATATAGCGAGATGAACACAGAAAAACGCCAAATTGAATTGTCTCAATTTTACCCGAAATTGCCGGTTTTTTCCATGTTCCCCCAATTTTATCGTAAAAATAATTTTATATTCGTATTCAGCGACCCCAAAAACATAAAGTGAAAGTGGTCTTAGCAATTAGTACTGCGTGGTCACATACTGCTATTTCTAAGCGACTTTCTGGGGGTGTCCTGCTCGTCTACTAATAATACTCTACATTCATAGACTCGCGATGAATGGGGACTATATCCGTGCCTGCGTTATAACACATTCCTGCCCAAAACATTTTTGAGCAGCATTCAAAATGTTCCTTGGTAGAAATGGTATACACACTAATTATTTCTCCAGATATCCTCCATACTCTGTCACGTCCATCAGGAAACTTAACACTAATTCGAGTGTCATCGCTGAACAATACGTTTTTCTAGTCGTCCACAGTCCTATACTCATGATCCCTTGCAAACATCAACCTGCATCGTTTCTCTTGAAATGATTTAATGACTGAATGGACTTCTACTGGTCAATCCGAAAGTTTTTATCGTTCTCCTTACCGTTTTAGATTAAATTCTAATATTTTTGTCCATTTCAAGTGGACTGCTTAATTTTCTGCCTATAATTTTTTGGCTTCTCAAAACATGTTTTCGAAGACAACGCTCATCAAAGTGGCTGGTAATCTTTCTCCTACCCTGGCCACTGACTCGATGGTTTCCCTAAATTTTCTGAACATACGACTGGCCACATAACGTATACTTCTTTCGTCTTGCATCAAAGTAATATACATTATTTACGATAAAAAGATGATGAATTCATTTCTAGTTACTTTCCTGCTTATCAGAATAAATATTAATTTGCCAACCGTGAATACAATTTATCCTCAACAGCCAGGGGAATTTACAGCTAAGGGGTGGGCAGAACTTCAAGACGTTGTCATATTAATTGGTGAAAATCCCCAGTTTGTTTTGACGTTTATTGACATTCGATCATCGTCTAATATTAACAAGTTTTTTTGGTGCTTTTAAATCCATTGCTACTTCAAGATTAAAAAAACAGTTATTTTTATAACTAATTATTTAGGCGAATCTGCAGTGTGTGGTTAATAGAATGCCGAAGCAGCTGAACAGAAAATATCAAGAGATGGTAACATCTTTGTTGAGCTATTTTGAACGAGAATGCCGAAATGGGGGCCCGCTTCTCCCGCTTACTGCTGTAAGAGACGTAAGTAATGGTATTCGCTATTTGTATTCATCAATATTAATATTATTGTTACATATTTCAATGAAAATGATTAAATAATTTTAATGTTAGGTTAATTAAACCTGATAATATATTATTCTTTCATAAATTGAAGTAATTATATTGTAGAGAGTTGCAGAAGCTTTACAAATTAGCGTTATCACTGTTAACCGTATTGCCGCCAAGCATAATAGAGGTGAACAGAATAACAGCCCCCCCAAAAGGAGACAACGCATAACACCTACTGTTGAAATTGATAACTTCGATCAAAATGCCTTCCGAAATGTTATATACGGAATGTATGGAAACAGTGAGTATATTGAATTTACTGTTTTATTTTAATCACAATTACCCAACACAATATTTTTTCAGAGGAACACATATCCTTGAAAACTTTAAGAGACAAACTCCAGGAGCGTGCACTCTCTAATGGTTGTTTCACATCACTCTGGAAGTGAAAAATATTGGAATCAAATATCAAAAAGATGATCCTCGTCGTGAATTAATGGAGTTGCCACATATTGCATTAAAACGCGTACATTTTCTACATTAATATGTCAAGATAAAAAGGGGAGGTTTATATCAATTTGTGTTTTTGGTTGAGACCTGGATATTCAAAGACGGTACTGTTGGACGTTCTTGGCAAGATTCTAATCATAGAGACGTGGAAAAACCCAAAATTGGTGGTCCAAGGTAATTGAATAATAAAATTGAGCAATTAATTTATGATGTACTAACATTCCTGCCCTTTTAAGACCTTTTCAAATATTTACTAGTCACACTATTCTATTTAAATGTATATAATTATTTATAGTTGTTTTGAGCTATGCAGTCTATCTAGGAAATCTAGGAGTAATTTGTTATTTCCTTATTGTAGGTATATAGTATTGCATGCTGGTTCCTCTTCTGGATTTATTCCTGGAGCAGGGCTGATTTTTCCTTCCAAAAAAACAAGATGGTGATTACCACTATGAAGTGAACCGAGAAAATTTTCTCAATTGGTTTGAATACCAGCTTTTAGTGAACTTGGAAGAACCTGCCACAATTGTAATGGATAATGCAACTTATCACAGTACAGTGATCAATAAAGTACCAACAACAGCTACCAAAAAGGCTGATATACAGAACTGGTTGATACAAAATGATATTCCTTTTGAAAATACTTTCCTCAAAACTCAATTATCGAATTTTGTACAACGGTAAGTTGATATGAACATTTTTCAATATAATATGGTAATACTTAGATAACTTATTTTGGTTAAATATATGCTTGTTGTAAGAATAAATCACCAACATTATATGAAGCTGACATATTATCTGAAAAATATGGTCACAAAGTGACCTCCTTACCACTGTATGTTCAACCCAATTGAACATATTTGGGGCACAGTTAAAATTTTTTATAGAGATCATGTGGGAACTAATGGTTTTTCAACAGAACAAGCAATAGGTATGGAAAAAGTCTATAGAAAAAGTGGCTCCTGATATTTTGTCAAATACAGTAGAGTACACTAAAAAAATTATACAAGATGGGTGGGATAGAGAAGTAGTATTTGATGGACAGGATGTGCCTCCACTTATTCTTAATTTTGACAGTGACGATGAAGATATTGATGATTTTGTAGTGGAGTAGTGGAAATCTTGTGTTTTATTTTTTGTATATTTTTATCAAATTTCCTTTATTTTCTACTTTTCAAAATCACTAATAACTATTATTAAATTAATTAGGTACAGTTATATTATAATACACCAATTAAAACAACGACCACAGTATCTCTACGTAAATAATAGTGATGAAATGGGAGATTTTTTATTTTCATATCTTGTAACAAAATTTTATTTTCAGTATATTTTTTTTCCATTCTATTTCTATTATAATAAATATAATAGATATCGTATAAATAAACAATATTTAAATTTGCATGGAGATGATTACAGCTAGTATTGATTCCTTTTAGCGTAAACCCTTGCAGTGCTCTTGAAGATGGTTCTATAGAGCATAGAATAAGTTAAAATGACCCTCTTCTATGTAAAATAATCAAATGTACATTCGAATATAGAATGATTGGTTACTGTTTCTTGTATCTTATCCATAGTTTTTCATGAATAAATATTTATATTAAACTATACTCCGTTTTTAAAAGGCATGGAGTAATAAATCACTCATTTTGGCCGGAACCATAGGCGTACCACATTTAGTCATTTAAAAAAAGTTAAGGCTTCTAAAATTATCTCATTTCCGAAAATAACCGTTTTGTAATATTATTTAAAATGAAATTTCAAATTATCAATATTATAATAAACTGTGGATTATATCACTGATATCAATTTTCCAGAAAATTTATTATTATGTATAAAAGGGCGTAGACGAGTCCCTCCACTAAGCTCCAGGTAGTTATAATCCTACATACAATAAATAATAAAATAAATGTTTATAACAATTTCATACAAATACATTTATATATATCCAAACCAACCCCATTTGCCTATTATTTCACCCAATTAGCAGGTAATTGAAGAAACTTGACAAACAGGTAGATCAAAAATGGTTTTATTATTGTAAAATATAGTCTTTTCAGTTTTAAGAAAATGCCCCCATAATACAATGTACTTACTAGAATTTTTCAACTATAAAAGTAGCGGAAAGGTTGAATATTTTCAATTTACAGTTCATATGCTCTGGAGAAACTGCTGTGTTGATTGATTTCCCCATTATTACTGTTATTTGTTATTATTTTTTACCGTTATTGTTAACTGGTGTTTATTTTTGTTCATCTATACAAGTTCTCTTCTTATCACACGAGACAAACACCTAACTACACCTTCCAACTATATAGTGTTCCAACCAAATTCGACCAGATATGGAGGATTTATCACCATCTAAGCGACCCAAAGTTGGCCGCTGAACGAAAAAAATCTGATAATAAATTGCTATTCCTCGTTGAAGAACGAAGAAATTAGAAGAAAAATCATGAATTTGACAGGAAGTGTTGATTAAACTGTGGAGATTACTGCAACAATGATGGGTGTTTCAAAAACAACAATTTATAATTTATTGAAGGAGAAAAAAAATGGAAACATCACAGCCCCAGCAAAGTCCCCAGGCCGACACAAACTTGAAATGGATGAAGACTTGAAGAATGGAATAAGGCGTAAGGTGCATGCTTTTTTCTCTAGGAAAGAGATCCCAACTCTCTCCAAAATTATGGCTTCGGTTCAAGAAGGTTCAGATTTTCCGAAAATGTCTCTTAGTACATTATGTAAAATTTTGAAGGAACTTCGATTTGAATATAAAAAAATTATCGGAACGCCATGTTGATTGATAGAGACGACATTGTCATTTGGTGGAGGAGTTATTTGCGCAATATTCGGAAAGAAAGACTAGATCAAAAACGAATTGGTTAAATGAAGGTCATACTGTTTCAATGTTTTGGCAAGACACGAATGTCAAAAGTCGGAGGCAGGCAGCTCTTGAAGGGTGGTCAACAGGCCTCAATCAACCAGCAGAAAAAGGAGGTCGACTCATCATTACTCATATCTGAAGTGCCGAAGGTTTTGTTAAAGGTGGATTGTTGTGTTTTGAGTCGAAGCAAACCGGAGATTATCATGAAGATATGAATGCAGACGTTTTCGAAGAATATTTCTCACAAATGTTAGATCTAATTCCAACGGGCTCAGTCATTGTTATGGATAACGCAAGTTATCACTCCAGGTTAGTGGAGAAATTACCTTCAACTGCATGGCGTAAATAAGATATCCACGATAGGCTGACCTCGAAATATATTGAATTCCCAGATAACTCGCTGAAAAATGAGCTCTTGCAAATGGCATCAGCGCGTGGTATAACGGTGCTGAGGCTTCCTCCTTATCACTGTCAACTCAATCCCATAGAATTAATATGGGCCCAAGTGGAAGGGGAAGTTTCAAGAAAGAATACGACATTCAAAATGAGTGACGTCAAAGTTTTATTCGAAGACGCGTTAGGTAACGTAACCAAAGAAAACTGGAAGAAATGTGTTGAACACGTGACATAAGAAGAATTAAATATGTGGGAAATGGATCATATAAGTGAACACATGATTGAACCATTTATAATCAATGTTAATAATGGAAGCTCAACAGAATCGTCTGATTCTGATATATAGACTAGTTTTTGTGTTAGTTTTTACTATTATTTGTTAGACTTTTTTTTAATAAATATTACATTAATTCGTACTTTATTCCTGCATTTTTCTTTTTTCCTCTCCTATTGTAAACGGTATATTAGTACTAAAGTTGATACCTACTGCAAAAAAATTTGCTATTTTTTATATAATATTTTATGTTCATTGTTCATTCATAGGAACACAAAAAAATGTGTTTTTGTTGAATCGATATTGTGAACTCTTTTGAATAGTTTTCGTAATTATAATTTCATAGTGCCTTCATATTCATATACCAAGTTTGTTTGGTCCTGATTGCACGCCTCTGAGGATTAAATTGTTTATTTGTTCATTCAAATACAATAGAGCGACCCTTTCAATACAATAGGCGACACAACCGAATACAGAGTTACGGGGTGTCTACCTGAAATTCGTAACAAATGAGAAATTTTAGTACAAAATTAGATAAACTTCGAAGATAGTTAATTATACACCCTGTATCGGTTTTGCATACCTAATGAGCTTTTATTACTCCATGCCTTTTAAAAATGGAGTATAATCAAGCCTATCATACAAGCTTTTCATTTTTAAATAAATATTTTTGACTTACGCTCTACGAGGCACGGAACAATGAAAAAGAGGAAATGTCAATCTAACATCAGATTGACTTTTTTAGTTTTCGTTAAGTAAAGAAAAAGACTACAGCTTGGCAACATCACAATATTTTGTTTTGCAACGTCATCGTCTTGTCATCGTAAATAAACTATAGCTCTTACACATTCCTTGTTGGTTAAATTATATGCACTTTTAATGATACCTTGAAGTATTCTACGCCTTACAAACTGCTCTATTTGCTTATCAATCTAAAAACTGGAATAAACACTTTCAAACTGAACCTTTTATGCTTTGATATTGACACAATAGAGGAAATGTCAATTTCTATTCTTTGTGAAAATTGACACCATCCACCTACGATTTATTGTGTAAAGGATTCACTGTAAGTTAAATTTGAATTCCAAAAATTGTAGAGATTTCTTAGAAAATTTTGTATCTTTTGTAAAAAGAAAGATATTGGAATGACCAAAGAAGCAAAATATCGAGAATTGATAATTCTTTCTTATAATTTGCGAAGAAAAAATTGTAGCATCTAGTTTACCCCACAGTGTGTTTAGAATTTTCGGTACATAAATATTGTTTTATTCCACTCGGTATACTAAATGGTCAAATAAATTTTTAGAAAAACCGAAAATGCTTGTGATAATTTCAATGAATTTCCTACAATGTGCCAAAAAAATTATTTTAATCGGTTGAAAATCAAAAGAGTTATAAATCAAAAATAAGCATAAATTTACCTGTTGCGTTAATTTTCCCCATGAGTTTATATGAGAAGAAAATTAAGACTAGATCACAGAACAAGACAATTGACGGACTAAAAAGTAGACTGATATATAGGTTATAACATCTGCCTTCAGGCAAATGTTTTCCTATGACATCCATAAGCAAAAAATGACGTTTCGGATATTATTAAGGCATCAACTGCGATACAGTAACAGAATTCTAAAATTCCGATACATAAAAAAATTGGGATCAATATATTACAATATATTATTGCAACACACTGTATAGGGAATGAAGTAACTAGACATGCCGTGTGAAAATAAACTCTCATGACTTGTACATAAACAATATTCAAGCAGTATTGAATATATTTACTGCACTAATGGAAAATGAGGTTAACTATGGATTTATCCGACGACATTTCTTAAAGGTTGTTCATCGAAAACACAACAGGAAATTCGGTTATCGCAGGAAAGGCAACGACAGAGTTACCAAACCACTAATGAGGTCTGCTGACATTACAACCTCTCAAATAACATCTACTTACTCAGCGAACGACAGTGCCATTTCTGATTTAAGTTGAGAGTGTTTCTATATTTCAAATATAAATTGCAGATTTTCATCGTTAACAATTTATTGTTAAGTACTGATTTTGCAATAAAATAATGTGTTGATAGATTGACTAAAAAATTCTTAATACAAAGACCGTTACTCTTCAATACTGATGTTGGAATTACGTTGTAATACTACCAACTATTTAAAATGTCCTTAACTAAACTAATCATCCTAATATGTCATCAATATTCACAAGAATTCATGAACTTAGTTCCATTAATAAATGAACGGAAAATGTAATGTGATTATTGGGATCATTCAGAAATTATCTCAATTATTCAGTTAATACAGGTGAAATTTATAAGAATACTATTATACATCGTATCCCAACTAAATACATGCGAGAGGAACAAAGGAAAAAAGTGGTAAAATACGTCGGCCTTGATTTCGAAGGGATACATTCTAGGGAAGTAGACACAGCAGACAACCCATAACTTGTTCCAATCTCTTGCTGTTCTTACATTTGCTTGTACAGTAACAAAGTCGACGGAGCGGAGCTCTGGTTTTAACGTTCATTTGAATCACCTACATACTATCCATTTCTTAGGAAGAAGGGCGACTCCTCAATAGGGCCATCTCCTGTTCCATGGCGGCGTCCTTTTGCTGATACACCGTATGTATTTTCAGCTGCATGATGCCACTTTGAGTAGGAAGCACCTAGGCGCCGATTTCTCTTTCATCATCCTCCGACATCTTATCGTCGGCCTTCGACATGCTGGAGTTGGGTTCCACGACGATTTACTTGATATTATTCTCAAGTTTCCTCTCCTGTTTCCTTCTGATCTTTAGCCTCCAGAAGCCAAAATAGGGGCTCATGTTTAGTTTTTTTAAACCTCAAAGGGACTGTTTTTCCATAGAGAAGACTGTCCTTCCAGAGTTGGCATTTGTCCATCGGGACTGAGCCGTAGGAGTTCCTTACCCATTTAAGGCTTCTTGATAATTCTTTCAACATGCAGTCTTTCTCCCCTTTCGTTTGGGATTAAAACGGTGCAAGTCACTGGCTTTGGTGAGTCCTGGTCTGTTCATACCTTCAACACAGCACTCTCCCAGGGCTTGAGTATTGGCACTATTTCGTGAGCTCTCAATATTTCAGCTTGCATTTCTGCAATCCTCCCGGTCGTCAACTGGGCTTCAGGATAGTTTTCACTTTTGCACTGCCCGCCGCCTATTTGTACCACTTGCTAGTCATAGTAGTCGGTTTCTAGGTTTGCACACCCATTGGCGTTTTGCCTTTTTTGAGGTGTGCCGTCCTCTGATCTTGTTCTTTTTGGGATTCACTAGCTTCTATACTCTAGTTGAGTGATTGGTCTTATCCCTGCCCTCAATATGGTTGATGAAGTTTTGTCTGAACACAGAGTGCTAAGCTTCAATGTAGCTGTTGCCATCTTTGGTCAGTATAGTTCCGACACACGGATGCCTCCGACAGAGTTACCTTCTGGACCTCTTCCTGGTTCAGGATGTTAATCTCCTCCAAGGAATTTGCGCTGTAGCTGGATACGGTCTTAGGTTTGCATTTGTCCTCGCCACTTTTTATTTGGATCTTGGTTTTAGTTATGACTCATCTTAATCCCACAAGAAAAGTGGGAAGTAAGAAGTGCACCTATCCAGAATCCCGCATGGCTGGGTAAGACATAAGATACAGGGGGTGCCGTCTTGTACCCTCGAGGGAACGCTTAAGATCACATATATCCCTGTGACCATCCAGCCCTCGGCACATTACCTTCCACCTTTATTTGAAACTGTGTTGAATATGAGTATTTAGAGTAAGTATATGATATGTGTGCTTGTGAATGTGTGTTTCCCCCTCTTTTCTTCAGGCCTGGAACCGTTCCCGTGGTCACCATAAACTGGACCTCTACCACAATTTTGTGTTTGTCTAGGAACGCCCCATCCGACCAAGAGAGCAGAGTTCAAAGAACCATACTTTACATTAAATAATTTTGACATTCGGTACACCCAAGGAACTCCTATTATAGTGAAGTCATTACAGCAATTGGTATCACTGTTTGCTGGATTGCCAATCCGCTGAAAGTAATTCAAAAAATTTCATTGAATCAGATTATGTCAACAATTTGCTGTATTAAATATTCTGTAAGTTATAATATATATTTGTGACCCACCACACAGGCTCATGTGAGTTACATTGTAACAATGACTGGTGCCATTATGACACATCGTTGCGATGAATGGTGTGTTGTTCCACCCAGACGCTGATAGTGCGGAATATGCTGTTTTATATTAAAAATTCCCGATATAAACATTTATAAATGAATCTGATTTTATTGTTGTTATATATATTTTAATCTCTGAATCATCATATTTTTCGTCAAATAAATTGAAATTTTTGTTTTTGAGAAGTTAATTTTCGAAACTGAAAATATAATTGGCGCAGGAAACAGTAGGATCGCGAAAGAGTCATCTTGTCGAAACTCGTCGTTTTTAAAAGTTTATTCATGATACGAGCTTTGAAAAAAAAAGTTAACTCGAAAAGTGCGAAAGTTAAAACAAAAGTGCAATTTTGGAAGTTTCATCTAACACCAGATCATCCAACAGTGACCACCTGCAGTTTCGGGGAATGAATATGATCGTCGCCCTCATTCTGTAAGTACCTATGTCAGATTCCACTGCTTTCAATCCATTGATCATTTATCTGCAGATTCATTATCAGCCAAATTTCAAATTCTAGTATCAGTGAAAATAGCTCAAATTTGAGTATTAGTGAAAATAGTTCTAATTTAAGTAATTTAAATATTAATAGAAATACAATGGCTCTTCCACAATTTGATGTAAAATAGCCTTTGCATTTTACCAGATTTTTATGGAAAATCTAGCGCATTATATGATTTTATTAAAGTAGCTACATTATTAAATTACTATTATGATAGGACACCTGGTAACGAAAATGGTTTTCATAATATTCTGTTACTACAGGGTATCGTCTCTAAAATCATAGGTAACGCTAAAGAGATTATTTCAATATATAGTTATAAAGACTGGATTGAATTAAAAACAATTTTGACTGAAAACTTTGGCGATCAAAGGAATGACAATTCATTGACGAGAGATTTTATTAATTTGAGGCATACTTATAACGAACAACCGCAACAATTTCATCAAAGATGTCTTGAAATTTTAAATATTATTTGTAATTATATTCATATTATTCAAAATAAGAAACAATTCTTTCAATAACAGGCTTCAACTACCTCCTTCGCAGGTCTTAAAGAACCTTGAGGTTTTACTATTAGAGAAATGCGACTCACCACATTAGCTTCTGCTTTGCAGTATATCCAAGAGGAAAATAACGTACACTATTTACAAAAAGGCAGCAACCCACAACAAAACTTTTCTAATAAGAAACCTCAATATTCTACAAGAAATCAGCCACATTCTCTTCAACCATCCACATCTTCTCCACCCTCTTTTAGGACACAATGGCAACAAACTTCACAGATACCATTTCCCCAAGGTCCAGGAAATGTAAATCCGAGACAATTACCACCCCAAAGATATTTCACAAACCAACTAGTTTTTGGCAAACCCCCCAGACCAGAGAATTTTCAGGCAAGTAAAAATACACCTCAAACAAGACCCACACAAATGACTACGGTCAATAAGAATTTAAATCATCCTAAACATACCCATATGAGTATTTCAAGTACCATTTCAGTTGCTTGCCGAAATTCTACAAATTTCAAAGACAAACTCCCCAGAGAAATTGGACATCCGAAGAACTTTCCAATTGTGAACAAGACACGTTGCCCAAGAATACTACATCTCAAACCGCGAAATAAACGAATATATTGAGAATAAAAACTTTAATTATGATAGCGAAAACGATGATGAAAATTTTCACTTTAATCCGAATCGGAATTTAAGCAGATAATACGAGTAGAAATAAATACTATTTATGATAAAAAAGGATTACCGTATATAGTTTTTAGAAATCCACCTTTAAAACTCTTCATAGATTTATAGATGCGGTTTCATCAAAATCATTTTTGAATCCTGATATTGGCTTTCAGTATTTTAAAAATAATGTAAAATTTGAACCATTCGTAGTAAGCTCAGTTTTCCAAACAGATCCTAAAGAATATTCTATTAATATTCCAAGCTTTATTGAGTTCGAAAGTAATCACAATTTGAACTTTGGACTTTTCAAATTCCATTAAACCTATGATGGACTGATTTGTTTAGACAATTTGAAACTTTTAAAAGCGCACATCGATTTTTCCAAATCAAAACTAATAACTGAAAATTCTGTATTACCGATTAAATATTATCAACCAGATGAAAATCAATGTTATTTTATCCAATTAGATCCACATTCAATAAATCCCATTCGAATAACTGTTAAAAAATAAAAGTAGAATAATTTTACCTAATCAAAAAATGTTTGGCGCATATTTAAGAGAAACGCTAACCGAAGCAAAAAACGGATTAGTATGTGCCGAGTTAATCAATGACACAGACGAAACTATTTCTATGCCATTGACACATCCTCTCAGAAGTGATTTGAATGAATATCATTTATATACAGCTGACGTTTTACCAACAAATCTTCAAAATACTGACCAAAAAATTGATATAAAAAACTTTATTCGAACTGATCATATTATGAACGTTGAAGAAAATGAAAAAATTACACGTTTGTGTCAAACATATTCAGATATATTTTATTGGCCTGATGAGCCTTTTACGTTTACAAATCAAATGAATCATATTAACCCTTAACTACTATCCCCAAGTCAATATGATCCAAAGATCTGTCGATACACGTGATTCTAGGCGAATCCGAGGAGTTGGGACGGCATGCGGCGAGATATGCTCTAGCTAGCGACGACGGATTTTAGTCTCATAAGTGCAGAGTAGAAAGATTGTCGCTTTGGTATATTTTTTGTGTTAGTGGGTCGAATTGACCCGTGGATAGTTTTGAGGTAAGTTTTTTTGGTGTTAACCGACATGCTTTTGATGGGATTTAGAGCCAAAACCAGGGTAGTATACTAAGTCTCGGTATTTATTTTCATAGAATATGGAAAACAAACCACTAAGCGATTGTGATTTATTGCAAATTGTTGAAAATGGTGAATTTTGGGTGGATATGGAAGAGGAGAAAAACACGGCAGGCGATTTGGACGTTGCATCATCAAGTACCGCAACTGACAGCGAAGAGAGACGTATTGCCTGCAATAAAATTTTGTACAAAGGCGACGAAAGCGATCCAGATGAGAGCGATGCTGAAGAGTTGGGCGAACACGACTCTGAGATTGAAGTTGAATGGGACAAACATGATGACGAAATTGATTCTTCAGAAAGTTCATCGGAGGACGAACATGAAAATACCCAAACATTACGGTATAGTCCATCGTGGTACGCAAAAGATAAAACCAAGTGGTCGAAAACAACACCAACAAGGGGAAAAGCAGAACAGCAAAATATTATAAAAGTGCTTCCTGGTTTTAAAGGTCCAGCTCGACTAGATCCCCAACTTCGCCTTTGGAAGCATGGAGACTCCTAATAACAGACTCTATGATTGAAAAAATGGTTATACACACCAACTCAAAAATAAAAAACATGCAAGGTCAGTATAGTAAATTCGAAAAAAAGAGAAATAGTAGATTACTGTTTTCACCTGTTTTTATCCAAGAAACCGATAAAGTAGAATTAGAAGCATTATTGGGTCTTTTGTATTTGCGAGGGTGTTTCAAATCTGGTCATGAAGAACTCCGGTCTCTTTGGGCTACCGATGGAATTGGTAGGGATATATATCGCTGCACTATGTCTTTAGCGCGATTTTCTTTTCTGTTATGTTGTCTTAGATTTGATGATGAAGCTACACGCCGCGAAAGAGTAAAAGAAAATAGGTTGGCTGCAATTTCAGATATTTTTGATCAATTTGTTGACAACTTCAAACAATGTTATTTGCCTGGAGAATTTTTAACCGTTGACGAGATGTTGGTACCGTTTAGAAGACGGTGTGGTGTGGCTTCAGAATGTACATACCAAGTAAGCCGGCAACATACGGCTTGAAAGTGCAGATCTTAGCAGATTCAAAAACACATTACATGATCAATTCGGAGATATACAGTGGAAAACGAAATGAGAAGACCAAGTTTTCGGTACCAACAGAAACAGTATGTCGCCTCGTTCAACATGCCGCCTTCACCAGTAAAAATATAACAGGTGATAATTGGTACTCATCGATGGAATTAACTAATGAACTTTTAAAACAAAAGCTAACCTATGTCTGTACGCTGAAAAAAAATAAGAGATTTATTCCATCAAATTTTTCACCATCCAAACAGCGTGAGCCTGGTTCTTCTGTTTTTGGGTTTACTTCAAACCATACCATTGTGTGTCATGTGCCAAAATTGAACAAGGCGTTTATTTTAATATCTACTATGCACAACGACAATTCTGTGAATGAAACAACAAAAAATCCAAATATTATTATATTTTATAATGAAACTAAAGCTGGTGTTGACACATTGAACCAGAAATGCTCTACTATTCTACGTTTCGTAGAACCCGCCGCTGGCCAATGGTAATCTTTCACATGATTTCAAATGTATCGGAGATCAACAGCAGAGTATTATATCAATTCGCTACTGATGGAAAAACAATTTCAAGACTGGACTTCCTCAAAGTACTGGGTCGTAACCTATGTGAGCCTCATATGAAGAGGCGTATTTACAACAATAAAATACCACGCAAGCTAAGAGATTTAACAGCTGATATACTTGGGGTAATTATAGAAGTTTCCGATACCAAAAACAACTAGGACTTCTTGGTTATTACAAGAAATTCATCCAAGATTTTGCGCCAATTACTAAGCCCTTAACCATCTGTTTGAAAACGAATGCTAGAATTGAACATACTCATAAATTTATCGGATGTTTTGAAACTTGTAAAAAACTTCTTGTAAATGAACTCATACTTCAATGCCCCGATTTTATACAACCCTTCAATTTAACAACTGATGCTAGTAATTTTGCAATTGGTGAAATACTTTCGCAAGGACCAATTGGCAAATATAAACCAATCGCGATTGCATCCAGAACGTTAAACGATTCAGAACAAAATTATTCAACCATCGAAAAGGAGATGTGTAGTAAAATTCTTTAGAACTCATTTATTCGGAAGGAAATTCAAAATTTTTTCAGATTTTATCAGATATAACATATATATTCAAAATGAAGGTTCACCAATGGGAAGCCCTATATCACCTATTTTGGCAAACATTTTTATGGACAATTTTAAGATAGATCTTTGAATGTAATATTTCGAAAAATGTTTTATTTTGGTATGGATATGTAGATGACATATTAGCTTGTTTTATGGGTAGTGAACGACAATTAGATGTATTTTTCAACCACATCAATAATTTACACCCAAAAATTAAATTCATATCAGAAATTGAAGAAAATTGCTCAATCAATTTTCTTGCATTAAAAATTCAAAGAGTTAATAATGTACTTGATTATTCAATTTACCGAAAACCAACACAGACTGATGTGACAATTCCATTTAATTCCAATCACCCCATGTCCCATAAACTAGCGGCATATAATTCAATGATACATAGAGCTTTCTCAGTTCCTATGAACAGAGAGAGAGATTAATACAATTAGACAAATAGCAACATCCAACGGTGATTCATTAGATATGATAAATAAGCTAATTAATAAAAAAAGGAGAAAGTGGCATTACAACTAATATTTCCTAAACAAACTGATGGAATAAAAACTTATAAAACCATCACATATGCGGGAAATATTTCTAATAATATTTCAAAGATAATATCTTCAGCAACGAATACAACAATTTCTTTTAAAACAGAAAGTAACGTTAGTGCAAAATTGTTAAATGTAAAAACAAAAATACCACCATTGAAGAAGTCATGTTATATAAACTCAAATGTGCAGAATGTAATGCTGTCTATTTGGGTCAGACCCTTAGGAATTTTGGAATCTGATAGAGTTAACACTTACGAGCATACAGATTAAAACAACCAGATAAATCCCACTACGCAAAACATCTACTTGACACTAATCATTCATGGACACCTAACACAAAACTAGAAGTGCTGCATATTTGTGAAAAGAAATAAGAACTGGATTTCCTTGAAGAATTGGAAATCAGAAGACATTTAAGAAACCCACAATATGAAGTTGTCAATGAACAGTTAAATCTAGGGAGTTCTCCACTAATAAACTGTCTTCTTAAGTGATAATTGTAAAGATCAGCAGATATAGTTTTCCTGGTTTTCTATATCATTGCACAGTTATACTGATCTTTATTGGAAAAATGGTATCCAGGATATCACTTAGAGGGCTAATAATATCTAAGCTTCAATATTTGTAATATCACATCTTCTTCTTTTTTCTATTAACATATATTAAGTTAATCACAAGTTAGGTCACTTCTTGGTCTAGCCGAAAATAACTACGAAACATCAGGTAGGCATCGAATGAAATGTAACTTCTCTCATTCTGACGATGATATTGATTTATCGGAACAATTGTCAATTTTTTAGAATTTTCAACAATTTTTATTATATTGTGGTATTAACTAGAAACCGTGAGTTTCATTTAAAACACTAACATGAGTAGATTCCACGAAGAAAGGGTCGGGACAGTTAATTTCAATAAATTATAGTACTCACGTACAACCCTGGTTGATTGTTCCTGTCGAACTGCTTCCTGGCACAGAGCAAATATAAGTAAAATCACCTTTGCTAATTACACGTTTTGAAAGGGTTTGAAAGACAACTGTCAAATTGTAATGAGTATATGTATAATTGTTAGCGTGGTCAGATTTAACTTATTTGTTGTAAACTACTGTAGGTGTAAATATCCTTTGATATCGGTTACTCTATGAGGTAATCAGAAGAATTTATCAACAATGCCACAAACAAAATTGAACCTTTCCATTCAAATCAAATCGACTAAAGCATTCACTGCTCTCGCGTTGCAATCACTCTGGAATCTTATTTAGATCTTTCTATTAATTTGACAAAAACTGTTAGTTTGCGTAGTGAGAATTGAAAAAAACTGTTTCAACCCAAAAAACACCTTTCTAGAACTTCACCGTTCTCGACTTGTCACCTTGACACATCAAAAACTCGACTCGACATTTATGTCAATGCCGTCGCCAACTACTGCACGAGGAAAGGGTGGGTCGTGTATATTACTTTGACTGGTCTTCTTGACTTTTCAAATTCTACGTCAGAATGCAAAAACTAAACCAAACATTTTTACGAGGAAACTGCAAAACCCGTTGGATGTGGTGTACAGGGTTTTTTATTATATATGGACCCTCTATATCTCACTTATTATTTGATGCAGATAACAATGTTTCAAATAAGAGTTAAGGGTTATCAATGTAGTTTATAAAATTCAACAAAAATATTATACAGGATGACCCAGAAAAGAGGGTCAGGGCCAAAGTGTTCTTTCTTAAATGGGACACCCAATATATTTTTATATTTTTAAACTGTTCACTTCAATCCAAATTCAACAATATATAATTGTTATAGTCTAACATTAACAGTTCAGAAAATATATTCATTTAAAAATCGTTTTCTGTGGGATGATAACCAACTATAAACAGTAGTTAGTTATTTACAACATTATAGAACATTGTATTTGATAGTTTGGAAAATGCGGTATAAAGATGATGAAAAAATAGAAATATTTTCTCTATTTGTAAAAAATAATAACAACAAATTAGATGCAAGGAGAGAATTTATGGAATTATATACAAGTCGGCATGCGCCTAGCAAAAATACGTTCAAAGAAGATACCAGCATGTAATGACAACTAAGAACTTTTCTAGGAAGAAACGAACGTGTGTAATTAATGAGGAGGATGATTTAGATATACTTCTGCATTTTGAAGGTAAACAAATATATATTTCTGTGAATTTTATGGTAGTTGGATAAGAAGGAATAATTTTTGCGCTACTACTTTTTTGCAGAAAACTCTGAAGACTCGTTAGCATCAGCTCCATAATATTACAAAAACATCATATGAAAATTTTTAGGACTCTGCAGCCGTGCAAGCTCTTACTGAATTGCACAAACGTAAACGGTTAATATTTTGTCAGGAAATGGTTCGTCGCTTGAATGAAACTCCAGATATCCTTCAGAAAATCTGTTGGACAGATGAATCTAGTTTTTCTACAGCTAGCGTGTTTAATAGAAAAAATGGACGTTCATGGGAAAATAAAAATCATAGATAGCGGAAAGTGCAACAAATAAAGAAATTTGGACGGAAATCAATTAAAGTTTGGTGTGGGATATTCCAGAATTAAGTGGTTGGGCCAATATTTTTCAATTATAAGTTAACAGGAAGAACTTACTTAAACTGCATAATACCCAAAATAAGTGAAATACTAGAAAACCAATTTACAGCTGACCAATTAAATACTATGATCTGGCACCAAGATGGGGCATCACCCCATAATGTATTAGAGGTGAGAGAACATCTCAACAATCAGTTTCCAGAGTGTATCGGAAATAATGGGACAATTCTATGGCCTCCTAATAGCCCCGACCTAACTCCCTTAGATTCTTTTTTGTGGGGGATGCTGAAAGAAATAGTTAACTTTGGCGAAAATAACAATCTTGAGATAATTCAAAAAAAGATTCAAGGCGAAATTAATAACTTAAATAATCATGCTGATATTATTTCTAAATGTGTAGAGAATTTACGCCGAAGATACCAACTATGCATTGACAATATGGGGGGTCATTTTGAACAATATTCATAGTTTCATTTGTGCTCACTTACTTCGAGATTACTTAATTTTGTAAACAAATTTACTGAATTCCAATCGATAGATTACTACATCTTACTGTGTTGTATATATTTTCTGAACTGTTAAGGTTAGACTATAACAATTAAATATTGTTGAATTCGGATTAAAGTGAACAGTTTAAAAATATAAAAATATATAGGGTGTCTCATTTAAGAAAGAACACTTTGGCTCTGGCACTCTTTTTGGGGACATTCTGTATAATATTTTTGTTGGATTTTAAAAACTACTTTAATAAACATTCAAATCTTATTTGAGACATTTTTAATTGTAGCAAATAATAGGTGGGATATGGAAGGGTCCAAATATAATGAAAAACCCTGTACAGGGTGAATCAAACTCAGAATAATAAATATCTATTTGAATTCTTTAGTTCGAACTAGTTTTCGAACATATACCCCCCGTTGATAGCACCACTTTTAAAACAGATGTAACATACTTTGAGGTAAATAAATTTAACTTGCGCCTTATTCTCATCAAAAAATAAAAACGGAACTTAAGCCTACATGGTAAAGAAAGGATGTATTTATTCATTACTATCTGGGAGGGGACACAGTTTTACGACTGGTCGTATAACTTCTCCAAGAGAGGTCTTTAGTTTGACAACACGAACTTTGCTGTCTTCACTCGGAAAAATCTCAGAGATGCGAGCGAGTGGCCAATGTGAAGGGGGCGTGTTATCTTCTTTCGAAAGAACTAACTCTCCTACCTCAAGATTACGGGAAGGGTTACGCCACCTCGGACGATGCTGAAGACGATTTAGATTCTCGCGCGACCAGCGATTCCAAAATGTTTGCTGAATTTGCGAGATACGTTGATATAACGAGAGTTTGTTCATTGCAATATTTGTCAGATTGGGTTCGGGAAATGATGTGAGACTGATTCCGACAAGGAAATATCCGGGAGTTAGACTTTGCAAGTCGTTTGAGTCACATGAAATAAGGCATAAGGGCCTTGAATTCAAGATTGCCTCTACCTGAGTGAGAATTGTGTAAAATGCCTCGAAAGTGAAATTTGCATCACCAATCATGCGATACAACAGTTGCTTAGCGCTTTTAACAGCGGCTTCCCAAATTCCCCCCAAATGGGGAGAACTTGGTGGTATGTTTTTGAACTGTATGTAGTTTTGAGAACAAAATTCTTGAATTATAGTATCAGTGGTTTGAGACAATAAAAATTCGCGCAATCTTTTTATCTCATTTTTCGCACTGATAAAGCTGGTTCTATTGTCGCTATGGATACAACTTGGATTTCCACGTCGAGAAATGAACAGTTTCAACGTTAAAATAAAGGCGTCAGTTAACAGACTGGTGACTAGTTCAAGATGAATCGCTTTTGTCGACATGCACAAAAATACGGCTAACCATGCTTTAATGGTTGGAGCCTTGCGTAAATGGGAGGATTTTAGATGAAATGGGCCGGCGTAGTCTATTCCTACTTGTTCAAATGGTCGAGACATCATCACACGCTCTTTAGGTGAACTAGCCATAAGTTGAGAGTAATGATTACAACGAAATCTAAAGCACTTTGAACATTGGTGTATAATCTTTTCAATTTCCTTAAGTCCATTCAAAGACCAATATTTAAGTCTGAAGTTTGCTAAGACTGTTTCAGCCCCAGCATGGCCTAACCTGCTGTGCTCATAAAACAACATTAATTTATCCATATGATTGTGTGAGGGTAACAATATCGGGTGCTTTTGATCATACGGAATATTTGTATGATCTAATCTGCCACCAACTCTCAAGAGGCCATCATCCTGGCTCAAAAAAGGTGTAAGATGTTGAAGTTGTTTGTTGGATAATGGATGTTCCCTTTGCAATTCTTCAGTTTCCTTAGGAATCCTTTCAAGATTAATCAAGATACTATTCAATGCTTTATTGAGCTCATCTACTGACAACGGACCTGACACTACACGTAGTTTGTAGAGCTTATTTTTTGAGTTTTGTGTAAATCGTCTACAATAAGCTATTATTCGTAGTAGCCTAGAAAATGAAGAGAACTTCTCAAAAAGCGATTTCCAAAAATCTGAAGAAGACATTAAGTGAAAAGAGACTAGCTTTGATTTTCTTGTTTATAGCAAAAAACTAGAGTAACTGTTGGAATGGGCAAAAGGAGACAGAGTGAGTGGTTCGTGCAAGAGGTATGGCGGTCAATTCCACCACAATTTGGATGAAATTAACTCTTGGGGAGTAACCCCTCGAGAGGGTAGATCAGCGGGATTTTGATCTGTAGGAATATGATGCGAAGTACAGTTTGAAGTGAGCGCTTGAATTTTAGAGACACGATTAGCCACAAATGTGGCCCACTTGCAGTGTGGTGAAGATATCCAGTATAAAGCTATTTCTGAATCTGAATTTAGATAAATGCTTTGAGTTTTAACTGTGCAAGAAAATATATAGCACATAATTCCAGTCGAGGAATCGAGACAGTTTTCAAAGGGGCCACTCTTGACTTCGCCGTCAGCAAGTGGGATAATACTGATTCATCACTATAGAAACATCGAATGTAAACACAAGCCATATAAGCTGTTGAACTTGCGTCCGCAAATCCATGTAACTTGTATTTTACTATAGGTTGTTGAGAGCCAAAGTACCTTGGAATTGTGAAGTTTTCAAGAATATAAAGATTATCCTTGAGGTTACACCAATCTTGAAGGAATTGGGGGTCCGTAATTACATCATCCCAGCCAAGCTTTCTTATCCACAATTGTTGAATTATGAGCTTACCGATTACAATGATAGGGTGTAAAAAATCCGAGAGGATCTCAACATTGAGCAACAATAGAAAGTATTGATCTCTTTGTAACTTTTTCTACAAAATTACATTTCGAAACAGTGGCAGTGAAAATATCTAGACGAGGATAATCAACAAATTTCATTAACCACTCACTTGATTAACATTTTCAATAAAACCATTACTTCATTAACTAATAATCACAAATTAATTGAAGTAGAAAAATTAAATTCGGTCTTGGACAACTTAGTTTTCGAATTTGATAAATTTATTCAAATACAAAATACCCTAAATCAACTGAATCTGTCTTTGTAGTTAATTATACAGTTATAAACTGATTTAGAAAACGCAATCTCTTTTGCTCGCATTATTACCCTACATATAGTGTTATAAAGGTAGAAGAAATTAAATCCATTATCCATATAATGTTTCAACGCTACAGAAAGAATCAATTATTGTACATTGATGGAGAGAATTTTTTTAAATATTATTATTTCAATTGATGCTTATTTTTAAAATTATATGGTTGTGTTTATTCTGCATTTTCCTATCCTTCACTCTGAGCCATTCACTCATTTTCATTTGTACTCAATCCCGACCAAAAATCTAACCATAATTATACCCACTTCGCCCTATCTGACAATAGGTACTCAACTCTTCCAATATTCAAAGACAGCCTGCAAAAAGTTGGACACTACTTATCTGTGTCAAGAAGTTAATCTCCAGTTTCACAGCAATTCCCCAGACTGTATCAGCCAAATTTTTCGAGTCTCCAACGAAAAAGCTCGCTGCCTCGACGTTCCAGTCTCAAGTTAAAATACGTTAATTGAAGCAATTACCTCGTCACATTACATTGGCATCTTCCCGCTACCAACCAAAGGGTCAACCCGCTGTTCAACCAGCAACATTCAAGTTATACCTGTTCGAAGTACCATTGTGCTGTGAATACCACACACCTGAAGAAAGTTACTACAACACCAAATAAATTACATACGAAGAATCACTCACCGTTTCGAATATCCACATAGCTGCGCATTACCTTCCAGCATAAACAAAAGCAATTAAATAAGAAAAAATTCATCTAGATGAACCCCAGAGAATTCATGAACAACAGCAACTCCTACAATCTATATCTTATGAAGGAAATCCTCCCAACGCTACATATTTCTGGACAAACCATGTATTAATTGTAATCACCATCTGCATCGTTATGACAATCTATAGGTATCGATATCGCTTTCAAAGCCTAAGAAGTAAAAAGAAGGAGACGAAACACCATCCCCATAACAATGAGATAATTCTGTTTTATTCGTCTCTTATAAAACTTCTCCAAAGGATGGACAAGTTACATTGTAACAATGAATGGTACCATTAGGATACATTGTTGCGATGAATGGTGTGTTGTTCCACCCAGACGCTGACAGTGCCGAATATGCTATTATGAATTCTCGAGATAAACGTTCATAATTGAATCTGATTTTAATATTGCTAGATATATTTTAATCTCTGTATTTTTATATTATACGTCAAATAAATTATAATTTTTGTTTTTACAAATTCAATTTTCGAAACCGAAAATATAATTTGTGGATTAGCTTTCTTCACAAAGGATTAGTATTTAACATCTGAGTTTTCATGTTGTTTTGATACTTGGCAAGACCGTCTGTGAATCTTTAGTGAAATATTAAAGTGATTGAAAGACCATTTGATTTGCAAAATCTGTTTGATTTGAAGTAAAATCCATTTCTTAACACATCCTGTATGAAGAGATCAATGGAATAATTGAAAAAAAATGTTCATGTGGCTTCAAGAATCATTCATTGACTTGAGCCTATGTTAGTTGCAAACTTTCCTTTTTATTACTTTTTATGGAAAATAAACATGAAGGTTATATCTGATAAAAGCCGAAAGAGAAAATAGAAACCAAACCCCTAAATATTATTCACAGTCCACTAACATTCCGGAAACTAATTTTCCATCTTTCAATATCAAAGGCTGTAAAAAAAGGCAACCAGACACACGCACTCCCTTGTTTGCCTTGGTAATTTAAAAACTGCTAATCAATAATACGATGAAGTAACCGAAAATCATGCAATGCACTCATTTGAATTGAAAAGATCGGATGATAAAAGAAAAGGAATCAGTTCATTGGAATTTAGGTCATTTTCATTTTATGGCTTATTGAATTATCATTGGATTTTTATTGTATAGTAGGAATTTCCCTTCTTTTTATTTTCATATTACAGTACATGAATATGCATCAAAGTTGGGGGAAAATGGATGGAAGAAGTTTAAGAGTTATGAATACATCTGAAGGAAAGGTTTTATAGAATATGAGGAAATAATGGCAATCAAACCAGATATAGAAGATGACCTAATCATTAACCAGCTAATATGGTATAGACGCCATGATAAGATTATTCTTGGGTTATAATAGATACCAGAGAATCTTAGACCTTGGAAAACCTGCAGAAGAAGCATTATCCAGGAAATCAGACAAGAGCTTGGAGGACATTGTGATAAATGGAGATAAGAAATCAGAAGAAGCCAAAGGACGTTGTAGCCCATACGTATGAACAACAAAAGTGACATTCAAAATCTTATCAATATTTATAGCTACCTCTTAACTATGGACCAAAATAGATAATTTCCAATATTTGTATGGTTATTTCATAAAAATAAGTTTATTTCTATAAATGTCAAAATGTCCAACAATTTATTTGTCAAAGTCAATTTCTCAGGTTATAACATAACCTAAAATGTTCTTCGAACTTCATTCAATATGAAATAACCTAAGAGATAAAAATAATTGCGAAACAAAAAAAAAATATTGATTTTTCTATGTGAAGTATGTCACCATTTATATTATAATAATATTTAAAAATTTTACAAAAATAGCTTTTTGATGATAATCTGTCTAAAACTTACTTAATTTAGTATTTATTTTAAACATATATATATATATATATGTATATATATATATATATATATATATATATATATATATATATATATATATTAATATGAATTGGCTATGGTGTAATAAGAAAGTTATACTTATTTTATTTTAGTTTAAATTTACTTTAAGTTTATTGTTTGCCCGGTATATTGATGATTTTATATATATGATAAACAGTTTATATTACTAACATGAAAACTTCTCATCTCAGGGTAGAGTTCAAGTATTTAGGATAAAATGATTTTAGAATTTTATATATATTAGCGCCAAAGTTAATAAATGCTTTATATTTCAAAAATAAATTTGTTAATCAGAATATGTTACTTGTTCAATGATTCCAAACTAAATACGGTCCTGTCCTGCTTAAAACAAATCTGCATAATTCAATAGATGTCATTCAGAGCTTCTGCCTATTGTAAGTAGATGGTGCGCAAGTCACCAGATGAAATGAATAACTGAATAACTCAAAAATAGTTTAAAACGTTCTTCAAAGGAAAAACGATATTTAATTTAATGAAAATAAATACATTACACTTTTACAAGTGTTCTTGAAGAAATTCAACTATCTAAAAAGGATGACTCTTTCATACAACATACACGCACTCTGGTGAGATATTATTATAAGAGTGAAATACAATTATACAACTTCATAAACATATGATTTTTAGAAAATGGCGGAATACACTCCTAAAAGCGTCTATGCGTCACCTCAATCATCCGTTTCTTTTATTTGTTCCAGATTCTCCTCCTGGAAAAACTCCATGCTGGCATTCCGTTTCTACCAGAACAGGAATCGATGCTGTATTTCATTTAAAGTCCAAGCAGTTTATATAAATTCCATTATTCAGTATTTTCCAAAGGCTATTGTGGCTATTTTACTTCCACAAGACACAAGACACCATATTATAAAATAAAAATCATGGTTAGTACTGTACAACATTCGACAATTCCTTCTTTAATTATTAATATAAACTTAACTACTTACACTGATGTATATCTTGTCAGTATAATGTATTTGTTCTTGAATTCTATAGTCAAATTTTTATCTTCCAAATAATTTCAAAATGATTTTCTTTACCAAAGAGTTTTTCTGCTTACAAATTTTTCTTCCCAAAAAAAAACTTCTAGTCAATAGACCCCATAATCAACAACCTTTTTTATTCCGATTTTTTTTTCGTTAGCAACATAATTGTCGCCGATATGATCCTTTTTAAATGTTTATTTACCAATCAAATTTGACTATTTATTTTATCACTCAAATTCTTCATTTCAACCAGTGAAATGTTCATCCATTATATCAGGATATTGTATTCTAAGGTTTTTTATTGCTTAGACTTCCTATATTGTTTTCATTCAAGAATATTTCCTAGTATTGTTAAAATGACATTTCCTAACCTCTAAGTATGTATGTCAAATGAATATTCTTAATGTTTTAATAGATGACAGCTGTTACCTTTAAATATATATGCAAAATGAAAATTCGTTTTTTTTATGAGTCATGTTCTCTGAAATTCACATTATTATATACTTTTCTGCTCTGTTATGTCTAAACAGCTACACTAACCTACTTTAATGTTTTAATCAACAAATATTATGAGATTAGCTTGACTTTACAGAATAAAGTATTATTAGTTTCTTATCATGAACAAATTCTGATACTTGATCTTTTTAATAAAAGTTTGGTTAATTTATTTCACATAAATTGTTTATCACACCTATTCGCAATTATCCCTACATTATACAGTCTGTCCTTTCTGGATGCCTTCTCTATCGAATAGTGGATCGTACAGATTGTCTCCATTCAAATGTTTTAAAAAATTTTTTGACTTAAAAAAAATTCTTCTAGATTACAATGCACAATCTTAATTCTTTATTGTTTGATATACGGGGTGTTTCACTCTATAATAATATATATATATATATATATATATATATATATATATATATATATATATATATATATATATATATATATATATATATATATATATATATACAGGGTGTCCCGGGACTAATGGGAAAAAAGTCAGGAGCGTATAATCTGAGCCAAAATAATGTTAGTACTTCATATAAACTTTTTCTATGCAGGCCCTCGTTTTCGAGTTATAGGCCTCCAAAGTTTTAATTTTGGATTTGGTTTTTATTTTTATTTTTTTTACTAGTTATTTGATCTTTATAAAATTTACGGCAAAGCTATAATATACATGTATGTTTATTTTGGAAAGGTAAACAGTTTTACAGTAGTGCCTTGAAGCCAGGGACGGACTACTCGCAATGGTTAGTGATCCAAAATTTTGCAGGGATGGCACACCCTGTATGAAATTATCGAAATTCACTTCCCCACACATTAAGCTAACGAAAAGGTACTCTTGTTGGAATTCTACAAAATAAGCCGTTTGGCTAATATTTACAGTTTTATTAATGTACTACGTACCAATTTACCTAACTAACTTATTAATACGATGTCCAAGATTTACCTACAGTATTACAAAAAAATAATCGGTTTTAAAGATTGAAACTAACTTTTCCGCATCTGTGGCCCTAAACAATATTCTATTATAAAATTGTTACTTGTATACACTTCGGAGGATATATCGTGCTAACAAACCGAAATTTTTTCAAAAACAACCAAAAATTTAGTATATCTGGATTTATAGGACCAGCCGTACTCGCTCAAGTCAACTGAAAATCAATAGGGCACATATGTGAGACACCTTGAACAATATTCAATCATAAAATTGATCAACCATATATTCTCTGGAGGCTATATCGTGCTAACAAACTGAAAATTCTCCAAAAATGACAAAAATTTGGTACCTCAAGTACCAAAGCACTCGTTGTACTGGCTTTAGTGAGCTGAATATCGATACGGTTCATCTCTGAGACGATCTGAATAATATCCAATCATAAAATTGGTCACTTGGATATACTCCCGAGGCTGTATCATGCTAACAAACTGAAACTTCTCCAAAAATGACAAAAATATCGTACTTAAAATACTGTAGCACCTGTTGTATTGGATCTGGGGATCTCAAAATCAATAGGGTTCATCAGTGAGATGTCCTGAATGTTATTCAATCATAAAATTGGTGACTTGTTGAACTCCGGAGGCTGTATTGTGCTAACAAACTGAAATTTCTCAAAAAATGTCAAAAGGCCGTACTTCAAGTACCATAGCACCCGCTGTACTGGCTCTGATGAGCTGAAAATCAATAGTGTTTATTTGTGACATATCCCTAATAATATTACATCATAAAATTGGTGACTCATTGCACTCCGGAGGCTGTATCGTGGCCGACGACAACGACGACGACTTACACAGGATTTTTTTTCTAAAAACCGTTTTTTCGTGTTGTTGTTGATGGAAAGCGTAAAAATAGCTCAAAAATTTTTGTCAAAATTCCAACTTTTTTGGGGTAAACCAATACTTTTCTCGCATATTAGATAGGTTGGGCGGAAAAGTAATGATTTGATGAAAGCAGATGATAAAAACATTAAGAACTCATTTAATAGGAATTGAATAGGTACGCAAACAACGTAATCAGTTGCTTTTAATCAAAATTACGAACACAAAATTATTAAACTATTAAGAAAACCTCAAAAATCACAATTTATAAAACATTGGACTAAAACTAAATCCTAAACAACAATAAAAACTAACGTTATTCTAATAAATGTTCAATATGAGCTCCTCCCACTTCCACGCACATTCTAAGTCTACGAAGGTTGATTCTTTGCACTTGAAAGAGCAGTCCCATATTATTTCTAATAACATTGCAGTGTAACACAATTCTGTCAATTAAATCTTGCCTTGTTTGCACGGGTGTTGCGTAAACCTTACTTTTGAGATAACCCCAGAGAAAGAAATCCATAGGATTAACGTCTCCTGATCGCGGTGGCCATTGAAAAGGGCCTCCACGACCAATCCATCTATTAGGAAACCTTGTGTGTGAATGCTGTCGAACATCTAAACTGAAATGAGGAGGAGCCCCATCATGCATGAACCATAAATTCCTACGAGTTTGTAGTGGCACATCATCAAACAGGTTCCATAACTCATTTTGCAAAAACTCCAAATATCTCTGACCGGTCAAAGTACCGTCAATAAAATATGGCCCTATCAAATGATTGCCAACTATTCCTGTCCAAACATTAACCATGAATCTATGCTGGTTCCTAGTTTGGATAATGCCATGTGGATTCACATCATCCCATAAATGCATATTATGAGAATTTATGACTCCATCTCTGGTGAAACCGGATTCGTCCGTATAGAGAACGTTACTAATGAATGTATTGTCTGCTTGTTGTTGTCACAGAAACCACTGGCTATACTCAAGTCGTGCAGGATAATCAGCCACTGTCATACTGTGTACTTTTTTCATATGAAAAGGGTATAACAGCTGTTCTGTTAGGACGCGATGAACGACTGATTTCGAGACGTTATGTTCTCTTGATAATTTTCGTTAACTCGTTGATGGTTCATTATCAACTGCATTTAACAAATCTTGTTCAACTGCCACAGTACGTACGCTTCGTACTGGACCTTCTTCACCTTTCTTTGGCAAAACACTTCCTAAAATTTAAAATTTTGTTTTCTATACATGGAAAATTACATTTACTTATTCATACCTGTTTCTCGTAACCTGAGATCAATACGCTCAAACATTCGTCTGTCTGGCAATGCTCTGTTTGGAAAATGTTCTGCATAAAGCCTTCTGGCCTCTAAACAGTTTCGAGAAGCCAGTCCATACATTAAATGCATATCTGCATACTCAATAAAAGTGAATTTTGCCATTGTAACAGTTAAATTAAGGACTTATGAATTATTGACAAGTAATGACAACGAACTATTCTACACAACGTTTGACAACTAATCCTATGGTTACTTGATAAACGGTAAAAACACTTTTAAAAAGTTTTTACCAACTTACGAATTGATACGTCGTTAATGTTTTTTTTCTTCTTTCTATCATTAAATTATTTTTTTGTAGTACTGTAGGCAAATCTTGGAAATAGTATCAATAAGTTAGTTTTACCTCGTTGTGTACTTATAAAAATGGTGAATGCGTAAAATTGGTACGTAGTGCATTAATAAAACTGTAAATATTAGCCAAACGGCTCATTTTATCGAATTCCAACATAAGTACCTTTTCGTTAGATTAATGTGTGGGGAAGTGAATTTCGATAATTTCATACAGGGTGTGACATCCCTGCAAAATTTTTGGATCACTAACCATTGCGAGTAGTCCGTCCCTGGCTTCAAGGCACTACTGTAAAACTGTTTACCTTTCCAAAATAAACATACACGTATATTATAGCTTTGCCGTGAATTTTATAAAGATCAAATAACTAGTAGAAAAAATAAAAATAAAAACCAAATTCAAAATTAAAACTTTGGAGGCCTATAACTCGAAAACGAGGGCCTGCATAGAAAAAGTTTATAAAAAGTACTAACATTATTTTGGCTCAGATTATACGCTCCTGACTTTTTTCCCATTAGTCCCGGGACACCCTGTATATATATATATATATATATATATATATTTAGTTAACATACAAGGTGGGCTCCTCCCATGTTAAATCTGAGGTATAAGTGAGCTCCGCGGTAAAATGGGCTCCGATATACGGAGCCCAGTTTACCCAGTCCTGAAAAAAGCATCAGCTACCTTATATTTATGTCTAGATTGATTTGGCATAGTTTTTAGAAGGAGCTAATTTTGGCCGTTTTCGTGAAATTGTATATTTTTGTAGTGCGCGTGTATATTTCTAGATGGCGATATGTTGAAAACTTGATATACATTTTATGTTATATTTCTAGGTCAAAGTAGGATCCGATAACTTTGGCACCCCTGCAGTTGAGTACCCCATCACTGTAGCGGTCAGAGTGAGCTCCTTCTAGTATTATTCTACTAAATTGGTAAATACTCACATCATCGGTTATTTCTTGTTACAGTTAAAGTATTGTTCAAGAAAATCAAAGCTATGAGTCTATTTTTAAATATATATATTTAGGAATGAGATACGTATACCATGCAAGGGCTCACAAGTAATTTGACATTTTCAACGATTCGGTAACGGGAGCTTTGGAGTTGGCTGTTTTTTGTTTTAGATATGAATGCTAATTATAATTATTTTAAATCATTTAGATAACATAGCTCTGTCATTTTGAATCTTGAAAGTAATTTTAATAAAAATATTCAAAACGTTCCAATTGCATTGTATATCTTATTGACTCGAACAATTTTTATTACATTGTAAATAGAAAGTGTGAAATTAATAATCTACTTTTTCGGATAATAATTTTACTGATTAAATAGATAAGTTCTTCTTGTTAGTGTTTTTAAATGAAACTCACGGTCTCTAGTTAATTCCACAATATAATACAAGTTATTGAAAATTCTAAAAAATTGACAATTGTTTCGATAAATCCATATATTGATTTATCGAAACAATGATCAATTTTTTAGAATTTTCAATAACTTGTATTATATTGTGGAATTAACTAGAGACCGTGAGTTTCATTTAAAAACACTAATATGAGCATATTCCATGAAGTAAGGGTCGAGACAGTCAAGTTCTTCTTGAATTATAAAATGGCTGATTAATCACGATGTTTATTTCATTGCCTTTTTGTTCCTATTTAGGTTTGAGTTCAATTTGGCATATAGATTTTTGTTTTTTTTCATTATGTTTATAGATTATATCTACCGGCTTTAATTTTATGGCAAGATAGACTGAATGAATATAACCAAATATTACGTTAATTACATATAGAGACTGTTAGACTATACCAAAGAAGAGGGACAATCACCTTAGCTGAAGCCTTCGGATATCCTAAAAAATTTCTAGGAAATAGGACTTAAGGAAATACTCTAGTTGCTCAGACTTTCCTCAGGAACTAAGTCGAAAAAAGGAGGCACCATAGATCTCTTAGGTCTCAGTGAATGTCACCCCAGTAAACATTCATACATACACGATACCAAAAAATATTTACTAAATATATCTAATTTGCATCCTAACTGAGCTAGAGTTTTTTTCCAATTCTAGCTTTTATTTCTTGTACACATACGATGTTAACATCAAAATTCTTTTACGCGATTTTCGTTTTCTTCATATAATTTTCATGCTAGCATTTTAAGTTGGCGTCATGAAATTATGAGAATTTCAAGTGTCCAAACACAACAAAAATTCAAGTTGTTTATAAATACCATAACAAACATACTTGTTCAGCCCCAGTATATTTTAAGAGCTAAGAACTTATCATGCTTTGCTACACTGATTCTTAAAATAGGAAATACTAAGAACAAATTGTTTATTTCTGAAGGTTAGTGTCCAAATTATAGCATGATCTTGATAAACACTCTTCTGTGTTTGTTGATTCGACATAATTTTGAGATTACTAATCTAATTAAAAATCGAGAGCTTCTGCTCGAGGGCTTTGATAAATTGACTATTAATATAACATTGCATTGACCAATGAAATTTCATAAATTTCAAAACAAACCAATCGGTAATAATGAATAGCAACTATTAGCGACTACAGAAATAGTAACTTTCATTTGGAAACGTTGAATATAACTTCAAATGATCCTGACAATTTTGGCAGTAATTAAATTGTCATAATAAAATTTGTCCACGGCTGTTTGATAATTGATAATGTTTACATTTTATGTGTGGAGCTTCCTAAGAATGATGACGTTCATTATTCACTAGTCAATAATAGGTATTGATAATCAACAAATCCCAGACAGGCCGTCGCAGGGCGAGTTCCAGCGATTACAGTACAGCTGATAGCTAGTATTTTAATTATTATACTGAATTAAAATTACCAGAAAGTTTAATATGAAAAATGAATCAGACGGTGAAATGCATGTTACCCTGCCGAACATAAGGGAAGCAGGACAAATATGTAGACTCATTAGCTTGTACCCGCGACTTCGATGACGTAGATCGTCAAATTAAATATTATGCTGATATGTAACTTATCTTGCTGCAAAAAATTCGTTGTTTTTTTTTAATTTAAACAAATTCAATATTTAAAACAAAACAAAGTGGAATTTTATTATTATATATTATTGTGAAGTTAAATAAATTTTTGGAATTATACATATCCACACATGTAGTAGTGTGTGCGCAACATAAATTTAGTTCAGCTCGTAAGTTTAAGAAACTCCAAAACTGTGAAATTTTTTTAACTTTACTAGTCCATATCTAGCGAACTAGGGTGAATATAAAATACCAAAGTCCCAAAAAATGGACGCCTCTTTGCATAAAACAGCGCGATATCTTTTCAGTACCTATATATAGCAGTTATTTCGGGCTCCAGTGGAGTACAAACATGTACAGTAAAAGGCACGTGGTTAGAAACAATTATTGTATAATTGTTATCTGTATTGTGTGAGAATGTCCACGATGACGTTTCGATTTAAGAGAATATTAAATTTGGCTTTAAATCGGGTTCCAGATTGTAAGTATTTTTACAAAGTGTGTGATGACAAATAATGTTTATATTATTACTTCTAGAAAATAAGTCAATTTTTCTGAAACATTTTTACATTGTTTTCAAGCTGAACAAAAGCCATAATATAACACATCCACAATGTTTTTGAAAAAGTATTATTTTTGTGGAAGATTGAATTACCATATAAAATCTGCTATTACAATGCTGGTCAGAATTAAATACATTGATAAAATATCCAATGGAAAACAAAATATTTTACTTCTCAAAACTTTTCCATATCGAGTAGGACGGTTGGCTGTATCTGAAGAACCGATAATCGTTGATAGAGAAATTACTGAAAATTGGATTTAAATTAAAGTATTATGTATTATGGAATATCAACAATACCTCTTTTGTTATCATCAATCAATTCTAAATTATTTTGAATAAAAAATCATCAAATAATTGGTGTACGGAAGGACAAAATAAATGAATGATTATAACCCGTTTATTTCAATAGAATTTAACAAAATTGGTTGAATTTTTTACCAAATGATTAACAAATCGGATAGTTCCAAATCTCTTTACGGAGATATCCAACAATTTCATCATTTCATTTCAAAAGGTTTAACAAGGTATTTAATTTCAATAGTGATAAAGTGAAACAGAATTTTAATTTTTCTTACGAGCACGAGATACAACAAATTATGTTGCATCTGTATATGCTTTTTATGGGGTGTTCCATTTAGAATTGTCCATATGGTAACTGGAGGTACCTATACCTCCTTACCGATACCCAGAAACTTTTATTATAAATATTATAAAACGATTTAATCCCGTTGTTTTGACATTTTCCAATATTTTTGTGTGTACTTGGCAAACCATTCACATATGGATTTAGTGGTAACATATTTCCGCTATAACCAGAGGCGTCCAGTGGGATAGAATAAAAATAATAGTTTTTAATGTATATCATCTTAGAGTGAAAATTTGATAAACATCAATTTGAAAAGATCATTTGAGATGGAATCAACTAAAACTTATAAATTTCATAACCAAATTAGCAAAATAGTGTTGACTAGTGCGAAATAAGAGATAAAATAAAATTAGGTATTATAAACATTCCATTTAATCTCGAATAACTTGAAAACTTCGTACTGTATCGCATAGAGACAGGAGGTTAATATTTACGTAGAAAGTAACGGAGTATCAAAAAAACATGCTGAAATCATTTTTACGATAGTGGCGTAGATTGTAGGGGGAAAAGAAGTATTTATCCCTACCGCATGCCTCTAGTGATAGAGGAAAATTATATTTTACCACTAATTGGAGTATCCTAATATATAAAAAGTGGAAGGTGTAAAAACAATGGATTACAATTATTTCAAATAATTATGATATAACACCTTAGATCTCAGTGAAAAGGAATATTTTACTGAAGTGTTCTCGAATCTTCATATTTTGTTTCTCCAGTTAATATATGGACAATTGTTAATGAACCACTCTGTATAAATATGACTGTTGTACAAGTGAAAAACACCATTTTTTACGATAACGTCAAAATTTTACTAAATTATGTTATATCTGACGTTTTTACGTAGATGTGAGGCTCTGTGTTTGCTTGTATTTAGTTTTAATTACATAGAACGATCGGAATAACTAATTTAGTAAAAAAAAAAATGAAAAACTACCTGAACTTTTATAAGTGAGAATGATAAAAAGGTTTATGATAACCCTGAAAAAAATGGTGGGTTAAGGGTTGATGTATGCGGTTGGAAAGGAATGAAAAATGGTATTCCTGCTATTTACAGTGAAAGGTAAAGTCGTACGAATAACTATCCAGTGGAATAATTGTAGATACTAAAAAAGTCTACAATTCTTCAAACACATGCTCAAATCTTCTTTTTCTGTAATGTTTTTCTTTGTCGTCAAAATAATTTAATATGGACGAAATTAAGTATACGAGTATGTACACTATTTCATATCTCAAATGAAATTATTTTAGTGAAAACAATTAATAAGCTTGCGAGATATTTATTTCTTCTGGTCTGAAACACTTTGTTGAAGAAAATTGAACTGTGGAATATCATGGTACAGAATAACCATAAAAATCCGTCTTAAGCGCAACAAAGCGGTAAAATAAAAGGTACTTCGAAGATAGGGCGTAGAAAAATGACTATTAATAAACAAATAATAATTATTTTTTAATAAATAATAAAGACAAAAAAATCTCGAAATCCATTACATTTAGGCATAGGGAAATGTTAAGAATATATGGTTGAAATCTAATATAGAATTGAGGCGACAAAAAAATATGTTTGCCATTTAAAAAACACAGTTATTACTATTATTCAATATCAAAAATTTAAGTTAATTATTCTTCACCCCGTATAAGGAATTAAACACGTTTTTCTGGGATATTATTGAGTTACCTTACAGTGACCGATGTAGATAGTGGAAATTCAGTAATTATGATTTATCATCAAATTTATAGTTTATAAATAACAGTCAAACGGGAATGTCCGTAATAAAATAATTATCATCTCGCCATGAGACTAAAGTATATTACTTTGTCATAATAAGTTGTTGATAATTATATCAGCAATTCTGAAAGTTAAAAATATACTGGGTGTTTCATTTGGAATAACGAAGTGGACTGCAATTAAATCTTGCCTTGTTTGCACGGGTGTTGCGTATACCTTACTTTTGAGATAACCCCAGAGAAAGAAATCCATAGGATTAACGTCTTCTGATCGCGGTGGCCATTGAAAAGGGCCTCCACGACCAATCCATCTATTAGGAAACCTTGTGTGTGAATGCTGTCGAACATCTAAACTGAAATGAGGAGGAGCCCCATCATGCATGAACCATAAATTCCTACGAGTTTGTAGTGGCACATCATCAAACAGGTTCCATAACTCATTTTGCAAAAACTCCAAATATCTCTGACCGGTCAAAGTACCGTCAATAAAATATGGCCCTATCAAATGATTGCCAACTATTCCTGTCCAAACATTAACCATGAATCTATGCTGGTTCCTAGTTTGGATAATGCCATGTGGATTCACATCATCCCATAAATGCATATTATGAGAATTTATGACTCCATCTCTGGTGAAACCGGATTCGTCCGTATAGAGAACGTTACTAATGAATGTATTGTCTGCTTGTTGTTGTCACAGAAACCACTGGCTATACTCAAGTCGTGCAGGATAATCAGCCACTGTCATACTGTGTACTTTTTTCATATGTAAAGGGTATAACAGCTGTTCTGTTAGGACGCGATGAACGACTGATTTCGAGACGTTATGTTCTCTTGATAATTTTCGTTAACTCGTTGATGGTTCATTATCAACTGCATTTAACAAATCTTGTTCAACTGCCACAGTACGTACGCTTCGTACTGGACCTTCTTCACCTTTCTTTGGCAAAACACTTCCTAAAATTTGAAATTTTGTTTTCTATACATGGAAAATTACATTTACTTATTCATACCTGTTTCTCGTAACCTGAGATCAATACGCTCAAACATTCGTCTGTCTGGCAATGCTCTGTTTGGAAAATGTTCTGCATAAAGCCTTCTGGCCTCTAAACAGTTTCGAGAAGCCAGTCCATACATTAAATGCATATCTGCATACTCAATAAAAGTGAATTTTGCCATTGTAACAGTTAAATTAAGGACTTATGAATTATTGACAAGTAATGACAACGAACTATTCTACACAACGTTTGACAACTAATCCTATGGTTACTTGATAAACGGTAAAAACACTTTTAAAAAGTTTTTACCAACTTACGAATTGATATCATTAAATTATTTTTTTGTAGTACTGTAGGCAAATCTTGGAAATAGTATTAATAAACTAGTTTTACCTCGTTGTGTACTTATAAAAATGGTGAATGCGTAAAATTGGTACGTAGTGCATTAATAAAACTGTAAATATTAGCCAAACGGCTCATTTTATCGAATTCCAACAGAAGTACCTTTTCGTTAGATTAATGTGTGGGGAAGTGAATTTCGATAATTTCATACAGGGTGTGACATCCCTGCAAAATTTTTGGATCACTAACCATTGCGAGTAGTCCGTCCCTGGCTTCAAGGCACTACTGTAAAACTGTTTACCTTTCCAAAATAAACATACACGTATATTATAGCTTTGCCGTGAATTTTATAAAGATCAAATAACTAGTAAAAAAAAATAAAAATAAAAACCAAATTCAAAATTAAAACTTTGGAGGCCTATAACTCGAAAACGAGGGCCTGCATAGAAAAAGTTTATATGAAGTACTAACATTATTTTGGCTCAGATTATACGCTCCTGACTTTTTTCCCATTAGTCCCGGGACACCCTGTATATATATATATATATATATATATTTAGTTAACATACAAGGTGGGCTCCTCCCATGTTAAATCTGAGGTATAAGTGAGCTCCGCGGTAAAATGGGCTCCGATATACGGAGCCCAGTTTACCCAGTCCTAAAAAAAGCATCAGCTACCTTATATTTATGTCTAGATTGATTTGGCATAGTTTTTAGAAGGAGCTAATTTTGGCCGTTTTCGTGAAATTGTATATTTTTGTAGTGCGCGTGTATATTTCTAGATGGCGATATGTTGAAAACTTGATATACATTTTATGTTATATTTCTAGGTCAAAGTAGGATCCGATAACTTTGGCACCCCTGCAGTTGAGTACCCCATCACTGTAGCGGTCAGAGTGAGCTCCTTCTAGTATTATTCTACTAAATTGGTAAATACTCACATCATCGGTTATTTCTTGTTACAGTTGAAGTATTGTTCAAGAAAATCAAAGCTATGAGTCTATTTTTAAATATATATATTTAGGAATGAGATACGTATACCATGCAAGTGCTCACAAGTAATTTGACATTTTCAACGATTCGGTAACGGGAGCTTTGGAGTTGGCTGTTTTTTGTTTTAGATATGAATGCTGATTATAATTATTTTAAATCATTTAGATAACATAGCTCTGTCATTTTGAATCTTGAAAGTAATTTTAATAAAAATATTCAAAACGTTCCAATTGCATTGTATATCTTATTGACTCGAACAATTTTTATTACATTGTAAATAGAAAGTGTGAAATTAATAATCTACTTTTTCGGATAATAATTTTACTGATTAAATAGATAAGTTCTTCTTGTTAGTGTTTTTAAATGAAACTCACGGTCTCTAGTTAATTCCACAATATAATACAAGTTATTGAAAATTCTAAAAAATTGACAATTGTTTCGATAAATCCATATATTGATTTATCGAAACAATTATCAATTTTTTAGAATTTTCAATAACTTGTATTATATTGTGGAATTAACTAGAGACCGTGAGTTTCATTTAAAAACACTAATATGAGCATATTCCACGAAGTAAGGGTCGAGACAGTCAAGTTCTTCTTGAATTATAAAATGGCTGATTAATCACGATGTTTATTTCATTGCCTTTTTGTTCCTATTTAGGTTTGAGTTCAATTTGGCATATAGATTTTTGTTTTTTTTCATTATGTTTATAGATTATATCTACCGGCTTTAATTTTATGGCAAGATAGACTGAATGAATATAACCAAATATTACGTTAATTACATATAGAGACTGTTAGACTATACCAAAGAAGAGGGACAATCACCTTAGCTGAAGCCTTCGGATATCCTAAAAAATTTCTAGGAAATAGGACTTAAGGAAATACTCTAGTTGCTCAGACTTTCCTCAGGAACTAAGTCGAAAAAAGGAGGCACCATAGATCTCTTAGGTCTCAGTGAATGTCACCCCAGTAAACATTCATACATACACGATACCAAAAAATATTTACTAAATATATCTAATTTGCATCCTAACTGAGCTAGAGTTTTTTTCCAATTCTAGCTTTTATTTCTTGTACACATACGATGTTAACATCAAAATTCTTTTACGCGATTTTCGTTTTCTTCATATAATTTTCATGCTAGCATTTTAAGTTGGCGTCATGAAATTATGAGAATTTCAAGTGTCCAAACACAACAAAAATTCAAGTTGTTTATAAATACCATAACAAACATACTTGTTCAGCCCCAGTATATTTTAAGAGCTAAGAACTTATCATGCTTTGCTACACTGATTCTTAAAATAGGAAATACTAAGAACAAATTGTTTATTTCTGAAGGTTAGTTTCCAAATTATAGCATGATCTTGATAAACACTCTTCTGTGTTTGTTGATTCGACATAATTTTGAGATTACTAATCTAATTAAAAATCGAGAGCTTCTGCTCGAGGGATTTGATAAATTGACTATTAATATAACATTCCATTGACCAATGAAATTTCATAAATTTCAAAACAAACCAATCGGTAATAATGAATAGCAACTATTAGCGACTACAGAAATAGTAACTTTCATTTGGAAACGTTGAATATAACTTCAAATGATCCTGACAATTTTGGCAGTAATTAAATTGTCATAATAAAATTTGTCCACGGCTGTTTGATAATTGATAATGTTTACATTTTATGTGTGGAGCTTCCTAAGAATGATGACGTTCATTATTCACTAGTCAATAATAGGTATTGATAATCAACAAATCCCAGACAGGCCGTCGCAGGGCGAGTTCCAGCGATTACAGTACAGCTGATAGCTAGTATTTTAATTATTATACTGAATTAATATTACCAGAAAGTTTAATATGAAAAATGAATCAGACGGTGAAATGCATGTTACCCTGCCGAACATAAGGGAAGCAGGACAAATATGTAGACTCATTAGCTTGTACCCGCGACTTCGATGACGTAGATCGTCAAATTAAATATTATGCTGATATGTAACTTATCTTGCTGCAAAAAATTCGTTGTTTTTTTTTAATTTAAACAAATTCAATATTTAAAACAAAACAAAGTGGAATTTTATCATTATATATTATTGTGAAGTTAAATAAATTTTTGGAATTATACATATCCACACATGTAGTAGTGTGTGCGCAACATAAATTTAGTTCAGCTCGTAAGTTTAAAAAACTCCAAAACTGTGAATTTTTTTTAACTTTACTAGTCCATATCTAGCGAACTAGGGTGAATATAAAATACCAAAGTCCCAAAAAATGGACGCCTCTTTGCATAAAACAGCGCGATATCTTTTCAGTACCTATATATAGCAGTTATTTCGGGCTCCAGTGGAGTACAAACATGTACAGTAAAAGGCACGTGGTTAGAAACAATTATTGTATAATTGTTATCTGTATTGTGTGAGAATGTCCACGATGACGTTTCGATTTAAGAGAATATTAAATTTGGCTTTAAATCGGGTTCCAGATTGTAAGTATTTTTACAAAGTGTGTGATGACAAATAATGTTTATATTATTACTTCTAGAAAATAAGTCAATTTTTCTGAAACATTTTTACATTGTTTTCAAGCTGAACAAAAGCCATAATATAACACATCCACAATGTTTTTGAAAAAGTATTATTTTTGTGGAAGATTGAATTACCATATAAAATCTGCTATTACAATGCTGGTCAGAATTAAATACATTGATAAAATATCCAATGGAAAACAAAATATTTTACTTCTTAAAACTTTTCCATATCGAGTAGGACGGTTGGCTGTATCTGAAGAACCGATAATCGTTGATAGAGAAATTACTGAAAATTGGATTTAAATTAAAGTATTATGTATTATGGAATATCAACAATACCTCTTTTGTTATCATCAATCAATTCTAAATTATTTTGAATAAAAAATCATCAAATAATTGGTGTACGGAAGGACAAAATAAATGAATGATTATAACCCGTTTATTTCAATAGAATTTAACAAAATTGGTTGAATTTTTTACCAAATGATTAACAAATCGGATAGTTCCAAATCTCTTTACGGAGATATCCAACAATTTCATCATTTCATTTCAAAAGGTTTAACAAGGTATTTAATTTCAATAGTGATAAAGTGAAACAGAATTTTAATTTTTCTTACGAGCACGAGATACAACAAATTATGTTGCATCTGTATATGCTTTTTATGGGGTGTTCCATTTAGAATTGTCCATATGGTAACTGGAGGTACCTATACCTCCTTACCGATACCCAGAAACTTTTATTATAAATATTATAAAACGATTTAATCCCGTTGCTTTGACATTTTCCAATATTTTTGTGTGTACTTGGCAAACCATTCACATATGCATTTAGTGGTAACATATTTCCGCTATAACCAGAGGCGTCCAGTGGGATAGAATAAAAATAATAGTTTTTAATGTATATCATCTTAGAGTGAAAATTTGATAAACATCAATATGAAAAGATCATTTGAGATGGAATCAACTAAAACTTATAAATTTCATAACCAAATTAGCAAAATAGTGTTGACTAGTGCGAAATAAGAGATAAAATAAAATTAGGTATTATAAACATTCCATTTAATCTCGAATAACTTGAAAACTTCGTACTGTATCGCATAGAGACAGGAGGTTAATATTTACGTAGAAAGTAACGGAGTATCGAAAAAACATGCTGAAATCATTTTTACGATAGTGGCGTAGATTGTAGGGGGAAAAGAAGTATTTATCCCTACCGCATGCCTCTAGTGATAGAGGAAAATTATATTTTACCACTAATTGGAGTATCCTAATATATAAAAAGTGGAAGGTGTAAAAACAATGGATTACAATTATTTCAAATAATTATGATATAACACCTTAGATCTCAGTGAAAGGAATATTTTACTGAAGTGTTCTCGAATCTTCATATTTTGTTTCTCCAGTTAATATATGGACAATTGTTAATGAACCACTCTGTATAAATATGACTGTTGTACAAGTGAAAAACACCATTTTTTACGATAACGTCAAAATTTTACTAAATTATGTTATATCTGACGTTTTTACGTAGATGTGAGGTTCTGTGTTTGCTTGTATTTAGTTTATTTAGCTTTAATTACATAGAACGATCGGAATAACTAATTTAGTAAAAAAAAAAATGAAAAACTACCTGAACTTTTATAAGTGAGAATGATAAAAAGGTTTATGATAACCCTGAAAAAAATGGTGGGTTAAGGGTTGATGTATGCGGTTGGAAAGGAATGAAAAATGGTATTCCTGCTATTTACAGTGAAAGGTAAAGTCGTACGAATAACTATCCAGTGGAATAATTGTAGATACTAAAAAAGTCTACAATTCTTCAAACACATGCTTAAATCTTCTTTTTCTGTAATGTTTTTCTTTGTCGTCAAAATAATTTAATATGGACGAAATTAAGTATACGAGTATGTACACTATTTCATATCTCAAATGAAATTATTTTAGTGAAAACAATTAATAAGCTTGCGAGATATTTATTTCTTCTGGTCTGAAACACTTTGTTGAAGAAAATTGAACTGTGGAATATCATGGTACAGAATAACCATAAAAATCCGTCTTAAGCGCAACAAAGCGGTAAAATAAAAGGTACTTCGAAGATAGGGCGTAGAAAAATGACTATTAATAAACAAATAATAATTATTTTTTAATAAATAATAAAGACAAAAAAATCTCGAAATCCATTACATTTAGGCATAGGGAAATGTTAAGAATATATGGTTGAAATCTAATATAGAATTGAGGCGACAAAAAAATATGTTTGCCATTTAAAAAACACAGTTATTACTATTATTCAATATCAAAAATTTAAGTTAATTATTCTTCACCCCGTATAAGAAATTAAACACGTTTTTCTGGGATATTATTGAGTTACCTTACAGTGACCGATGTAGATGGTGGAAATTCAGTAATTATGATTTATCATCAAATTTATAGTTTATAAATAACAGTCAAACGGGAATGTCCGTAATAAAATAATTATCATCTCGCCATGAGACTAAAGTATATTACTTTGTCATAATAAGTTGTTGATAATTATATCAGCAATTCTGAAAGTTAAAAATATACTGGGTGTTTCATTTGGAATACCGAAGTGGACTGCAACATAACTATAAGTAAGCTGTTTACTTAATAGCAGATAAATATTGAACAGTTTGTTCATGACTATTATAGATGAGAATATTTTCTTGTTTCATACTTTTTTCATTAGTCGGGTTTTAGTTTTTGAATTTACTTCTTATTCCGTATGCGATTACATCCTCTAGCGGGTACTTTCAATATACTTTTTTAATTTTGAAATGTAGAGTCATGGGTTATCTGTTTACAGAATACAGCAGGCATCTTTTAAATTTACACACAGACTAAAGTTGTGCAGATTAATTATAAGTAATTAATCTCGTGTACTGACAAGAAGTGTGAATATTAAAACAATCCTTAAAATTCATAAAACTTAAAAATGGAAAGTCATTTGACATAAAACATAAAATTGGTAGTTTTGAAAAAAGTTTGATATTGTATTATTTTCATTAATGATTTAAATTGTCTAATTTCATAAAAGACATTGTTTGTTAGCACTGGACAATGTCTCAGTAACACGGGAACATCTGGTTCTGAATATTTACCACCCGAGGAAAGTTTTTCCAATAATTCAAACAGAGAAAACAATCTTTTTGACTCATCAGAGCGTATCACGATCCCACAAAATAAAGTGCCGTTGACAAGCAATGCCGTTTTACAAAACTCTTCCTTGGATTTCCACTACAATTCCAAAAATGAAATCGTAACACGTGATTTAACACTGGGAGATTCTACGTTTTAAAAAAATAATGATTCACATTTAGAGCAGAAGTCGTTTTCATTTTAACTTGATACAGTATGCTCTTTCATATCCGAATATAATTCATCACTTAAACAAGTAAAACATACAGCACTGGATAGTTCAACAAAAAAAACCAAACCTCTTGGTTCTGATGTTCAAGAATTGCCTAGAATATCTAAGAAAAAGCGACGACCACATGATTCCACATATTATCTACAAGATGTTCAGAATTTTGGAAGACATTTGATGCGTCATCATTCCGATGAATTTGATGTTCAAACTTTTTTATCTTTACACAAGGGTTCAAAACTACCAACGAAAACACGCTTTGGATCAAATTCGACGTCATTGAAATTTTGTAATGATATAATTCCGATTAGCGAAAACAAGAAAAGCAATGTGAACCGTAGTATTTCTTGTAAATTTTGCAGAGGATATTATGCCAATAAGTCTTTAAGGCGGCACGTAAAAAAATGTCCTTCGAATCCTGATCCCAAAAAACCTTTAAGATCACAAAGCGAAGGTGAAACGGTTATGCCTAAATGATCCTCCAAGACTGAGCGGAGTACTAAACACACTGACAGGTGATGTAATTCTCTTATTGCTAAAATAGACCTAACAATTTGTACGATACAAGCCTATAAAGTTGGAATGTAGCGGTTTATCGAAAGTACTATTTCGTTTTGGTAAGCCTTTTTATTATTAATATTAATATATTAGTATTTTGCAGGGCTGTTAATCCTTACTCATTCGGCATTAGTTTTAGACTGATTTTCGACCCAAAAATATAGATAGTTATAGGGTTAGTGAAAAAATATTTGAAATGAAATTCTTAGTAGTTCTTATTTTTTGCTATTTTCTGCAATACTATTTCATACAGTGTGAGACAAAAAATAAAGGACGGTAAATATTCCGAAATTGCAATTTTATTATAAGTGACCCTATACTTAGAAATGTCGTCGGTATATATCTGCATTTTTGTGTTATTACTGTTAGTTTTGGTACTTGTTAAATTCTTCAGTTTTTGAGATATACATTTTTAAAGTTAGTGCCAATTAGGATTTTATTTGCTTCAAAGATTACCATGTAATACAAAATAGATAATATACTTAATTTTTTTATATTATACAGCTGTATATATAAATAAAAAGAGGCATATATTTGAGGGACATTTTTAAAATAACATGTATAGTGGCTCTTTAATTTTTATATACTATATAAGTGATATTCAGTAGCTATGTGTAAAGCAATTTTGCTGGGTTTTTCATTTTGATTTTAGCCACCAATTCTTAAATGTTTTAGTTTTTTACACAGGAGCTATTGAGAACTTATTTATCTCACTGTTGCTCACTCGTACAACGAAATTAATTTGAAAAAGCGTTTAATTAATTAAATAATGGATTTGAACCACTGAATATCACTTCAGAAAAAAATCCTCTGTTATGTGTTGAGCATGTTAATTTAAAAATACTCGTTAATTACTTACCTAGACGATATATTTAAGAACACTCTGTATAAATAAGCATATTTTTATATTATTGTGCGATCTACAGAAACTGCATCTAAAATATATTTTATATATTGTATTACACGGGAAATTATCATAACAGAATCTTAATTGTTCATGAGTTTAAAAATGTATATTTCAAAAACTGATCATAGGAAAATCTTAAGAATTCAACATTTTCATTGAGTACTAAAACTAGTAGCAAAAACTTACAGACATTAACCAGAATTAAGCTGAGCCTATCAGTAATTTAAGTAACTGGATCGAGTACAAATGCATATCAAGTTTTCAAAAAAAGATACCAGTCGCCACTTTTCATAAAAATTGCAGGGTCCTTATTCGGATCAACTATTAACACAAAATAAATTAGGTGTGCACAAAATGGGAGGGAGGAGGTAGCATATTCTTGTAAATGCATCAGTCAAAAATGTAAATGCATGTTTCCATAAAAATATATAATATAAGCTCGAATATTGAGCTTATTTTTGTCAACAAGGTTTTTATATGATATGCAAATTGCTAATTTATAGGTATTATTACGTATTCATTCTTTCATGTTATAAACAATATCAGTTTAATATAAGTCAATTGTTTGTAATTTATAGTTTTTATTTCTTATGGTTTTTGTTTCAAATTAACAATTTCAGTCTCAGATAAAAATTTCTTACGAAGAAAGCAGTTTGCAATCGTTTTATACAATGTCAATACCGAACTGGAAATTATTCTTTTGAATGTATGTATTAACTGGCCGATAGTATATGTGGCAACGCCTCAAGGAGTCTATATTACCTGAAATGCATCATATACGGAGCCTACCTTGCTTTTGAAGTATGGAAATATACACCAACGGAGCCTACTGTAACCGCTACATATAACGGATCCCACTAAGACGTCAACTTATATAGTGGTATACATGAAATATACGCTAGGAGCCCAAATTGGACTACAGGTATAACGGAGTCCACATTAGCCTATATATATATATACTGCAACAGTATATATATATATATATATATATATATATATATAGGCTAATGTGGACTCCGTTATACCTGTAGTCCAATTTGGGCTCCTAGCGTATATTTCATGTATACCACTTTTTGCAGTATATATATATATATATACTGCAACAGTATATATATATATATATATATATATATATATATATATATATATATATATATATATATATATAGGCTAATGTGGACTCCGTTATACCTGTAGTCCAATTTGGGCTCCTAGCGTATATTTCATGTATACCACTATATAAGTTGACGTCTTAGTGGGATCCGTTATATGTAGCGGTTACAGTAGGCTCCGTTGGTGTACATTTCCATACTTCAAAAGCAAGGTAGGCTCCGTATATGATGCATTTCAGGTAATATGGACTCCTTGCGGCGTTGCCACATATACTATCGGCCAGTTAATACATACAATCAAAAGAATAATTGCCAGTTCGGTATTGACATTGTATAAAACGATTGAAATCGGCGTTCTTCGTAAGAAATTTTTATCTGAGACTGAAATTGTTAATTTGAAACAACAACTATGAGTAATAAAAATTATAAATTACAAACAATTGACTTATATTAAACTGAGATTGTTTATAACATGAAAGAACGAATACGTAATAATACCTATAAATTAGCATATTTGCATATCATATAAAAACCTGTTGACAAAAATAATCTCAATAGTCGAGATTATATTATATATTTTTATGGAAATATACATTTACATTTTTGACTGATGCATTTACAAGAATATGCTACCTTCTCCCTCCCATTTTATGCACACCTAATTTATTTTGTATTAATAGTTGATCCGAATAAGGACCCTACAATTTTTATGGAAAGTGGCGACTGGTATCTTTCTTTGAAAACATGATATGCATTTGTACTCGATCCAGTTACTTAAATTGCTGATAGGCTCAGCTCAATTCTGGTTGATGTCTGTAAGTTTTTGTTACTAGTTTTGGTACTCAATGAAAGTGTTGAATTCTTAAGATTTTCCTATGATCAGTTTTTGAAATATACATTTTTAAAGTCATGAACAATTAAGATTCTGTTATGATAATTCCCAGTGTAATACAATATAGAAAATATATTTTAGATGCAGTTTTTGTAGATCGTACAATAATATAAAAATATGCTTATTTATACAGAGTGTTCTTAAATATATCGACTAGGTAAGTAATTAATGAGTATTTTTAAATTAACATGCTCAACACATAACAGAGGATTTTTTTCTGAAGTGATATTCAGTGGTTCAAATCCATTATTTAATCAATTAAACGCTTTTTCAAATTGTTTTCGTTGTACGAGTGATCAACAGTGAAATGAATAAGTTCTCAATAGCTCCTGTGTCAAAAACTAAAACATTTATGAATTGGTGGCTAAAATCGTAAATGAAAAACCCGGCAAAATTGCTTTACACATAGGTAGGCTATTGAATATCACTTATATAGTATAAAAAAATTAAAAAGCTACCATACGTGTTTAGTATGTTATTTTAAAAATATCCCTCAAATATATGCCTCTTTTTATTTATATATACAGTTGTATAATTTAAAAAAATTAAGTATATTATCTATTTTGTATTACATGGTAATTTTTGACGCAAACAAAATCCTGATTGGCACTAACTTTAAAAACGTATATCTCTAACAAGTACCAAAACTAACAGTAATAACACAAAAATGCAGAAATATACCGACGACATTTCTAAATATAGGATCATTTATAATAAAATTGCAATTTCGGAATATTTACCGTCCTTTATTTTTTGTCTTACACTGTATGAAATAGTATTGCAGAGAATAGCAAAAAATAAGAACTCCTAAGAATTTCATTTCAAATATTTTTTCACTAACCTTATAACTATCTATATTTTTGGGTCGAAAATCAGTCTAAAACTAATGCCGAATGAGTAAGGATTAACAGCCCTGCAAAATATTAATAATAAAAAGTCTTACCAAAACGAAATAGTACTTTCGATAAACCGCTACATTCCAACTTTAACGGCTTGTATCGTACAAATTGTTAGGTCTATTTTAGCAATGAGAGAATTACATCACCTGTCAGTGTGTTTAGTACTCCGCTCAGTCTTAGAGGATCATTTAGGCATAACCGTTTCACCTTCGCTTTGTGATCTTAAAGGTTTTTTGGGATCAGGATTCGAAGGACATTTTTTCACGTGCCACTTATTGGTATAATATCCTTTGCAAAATTTACAATAAATACTACGGTTCACATTGCTTTTCTTGTTCTCGCTAATCGGAATTATATCATTACAAAATTTCATTGACGTCGAATTTGATCCAAAGCGTGTTTTCGTTCGTAGTTTTAAGCCCTTGTGTAAAGATAAAAAACTTTGAACATCAAATTCATCGGAATGATGACGCATCAAATGCCTTCCAAAATTCTGAACATCTTGTATACAATATGGGGAATCATGTGGTCGTCGCTTTTTCTTAGATATTCTTGGCAATTCTTGAACATCAGAACCAAGAGGTTTGGATTTTTCTGTTGATTTATCCAGTGCTGTATGTTTTACTTGTTTAAGTGATGAATTATATTCGGATATTAAAGAGCATACTGTATCAAGTTCAAATGAAAACTACATCTGTTCTAGATGTGAATCATTATTTTTTTAAAACGTAGAATCTCCCAGTGTTAAGTCACGTGTTACGATTTCATTTTTGGAATTGTAGTGGAAATCCAAGGAAGAGTTGTAAAACGGCATAGCTTGTCAACGGCACTTTATTTTGTGGGATCGTGATACGCTCTGATGAGTCAAAAAGATTGTTTTCTCTGTTTGAATTATTGGAAAAAAACTTTCCTCGCATGGTAAATATTCAGAACCAGATGTTTCCGTGATACTGAGACATTGTCCAGTGCTAACAAACAATGTCTTTTATGAAATTAGACAATTTAAATCATTTATGAAAATAATACAGTATCAAACTTTTGTCAAAACTACCAATTTTATGTTTTATGTCAAATGAGTTTCCATTTTTAAATTTTATGAATTTTAAGGATTGTTTCAATATTCACACTTCTTGTCAGTACACGAGATTAATTACTTATAATTAATCTGCACAACTTTAGGCGGTGTGCAAATTTAAATGATGCCTGCTGTATTCTGTAAACAGATAACCCATGACTCTACATTTCAAAATTGAAAAAGTATATTTAAAGTACCCGCTAGAGAATGTAGTCGCATACGGAATAAAAAGTATTCAGAAACTAAAACCCGACTAATGAAAAAAGTATGAAACAAGAAAATATTCTCATCTATAATAGTTATGAACAAACTGTTCAATATTTATCTGCTATTAAGTAAACAGCTTACCCCTAATATATTATGATTTATTTGATACATACTCATAGTTATGTTGCAGCCACTTCGTTATTCCAAATGAAACACCCAGTATATTTTTAACTTTCTAAATTGCTGATATAATTATCAACAACTTATTATGACAAACTAATATACTTTAGTCTCATGGCGAGATGATAATTATTTTATTACGGACATTCCTGTTTGACTGTTATTTATAAACTATAAATTTGATGATAAATTATAATTACTGAATTTCCACCACCTACATCGGTCACTGTAAGGTAACTCAATAATATCCCAGAAAAACGTGTTCCATTTTTTATACAGGGTGAAGAATAATTAACGTAAATTTTGGATAATGAATAATAGTAATAACTGTGTGTTTTTACATGGCAAACATATTTTTTGTCGCCTCAATTCTATATTAGAGTTCAACCATATATTCTTAACATTTCCCTATGCCTGAATGTAATGGTTTTCGAGATTTTTTTGTCTTTATTATTTATTAAAAAATAATTATTATTTGTATATTAATAGTCATTTTTCAACGCCCTATCTTCGAAGTACCTTTTATTGTACCGCTTTGTTGCGCTTAAGACGGATGTTTATGGTTATTCTGTACAATGATATTTCACAGTTCAATTTTCTTCACAAAGTGTTTCAGACCAGAAAAAATGATTATCTCGCAAGCTTATTAATTGTTTTCACTAAAATAATTTCATTTGAGATATGAAATAGTGTACATACTCGTATACTTAATTTCCTCCACATTAAATTATTTTGACGACAAAGAAAAACCACACAGAAAAAGAAGATTCAAGCATGTGTTTGAATAATTGTAGACTTTTTAGTATCTACAATTATTCCACTGGATAGTTTTTCGTACGACTTTACCTTTCAATGTAAATAGCAGGAATACCACTTTTCATTCCTTTCCAACCGCATACATCAACCCTTGAACCACCATATTTTTCAGGGTTATCATAAACCTTTTTATCATTCTCACTTATAAAAGTTCAGGTGTAACAGTTTTCCATTATTTTTACTAAATTAGTTATTCCGATCGTTCTAGGTAATTGAAGCTACATAAACTAAATACAAGCAAACACAGAACTTCTCACATCTACGTAAAAACTTTCTGATTTAACATAATTTAGTAGAATTTTGACGTTATCGTGAAAATGGCGTTTTTCACTTGTACAACAGTCATATTTATACAGAGTGGTTCAATAACAATTGTCCATATAGTAACTGGAGAAACCTTAGCACAAAGTATGAAGATTCGAGATTACTTCAGTAAAATATTCCTTCTTACTGAGATCTAGGGTGTTATATCATAATTATTTGAAATGATTGTAGTCCATTGTTTTTACACCTTCCACTTTTTATATATTAGGTTACTTCAATTAGTGGTAAAATATAATTTTCCTCTATCACTAGAGGCATGCGGTAGGGATAAATACTTCTTTTCCCCCTACAATCTACGCCACTATCGTAAAAATGATTTCAGCATGTTTTCTCGATACTCCGTTACTTTCCACGTAAATATTAACCTCCTGTCTCTATGCGATACAGTACGAAGTTTTCAAGTTATTCGAGATTAAATGGAATGTTTATAATACCTAATTTTATTTTATCTCTTATTTCGCACTAGTCAACACTATTTTGCTAATTTGGTTATGAAATTTATAAGTTTCAGTTGATTCCATCTCAAATGATCTCTTCATATTGATGTTTATCAAATTTTCACTCTAAGAAGATATACATTAAAAACTATTATTTTTATTCTATCCCACTGGACGCCTATGGTTATAGCGGGAATATGTTACCACTAAATGCATATATGAATGGTTTGGCAAGTACGCACAAAAATATTGGAAGGTGTCAAAACAACGGGATTAAATCGTTTTATAATATTTATAATAAAACTTTCTGGGTATCGGTAAGGAGGTATAGGTACCTCCAGTTACCATATGAACAATTCTAAATGGAACACCCCATAAAAAGCATATACAGATGCAACATAATTTGTTAAAAGTATCTCGTGCTCGTAAGAAAAATTGAAATTCTGTTTCACTTTATCACTATTGAAATTAAAGACCTTGTTAGACCTTTTGAAATGAAATGATGAAATTGTTGGATATCTCCGTAAAGAGATTTGAAACTATCCGATTTGTTAATCATTTGGTAAAAAATTCAACCAATTTTGTTAAATTCTATTGAAATAAACGGGTTTTAATCATTCATTTATTTTGTCCTTCCGTACACCAATTATTTGAGGATTTTTTATTCAAAATAATTTAGAATTGATTGATGATAACAAAAGAGGTATTGTTTATATTCCATAATACATAATACTTTAATTTAAATCCAATTTTCAGTAATTTCTCTATCAACGATTATCGGTTCTTCAGATACAGCCAGCCGTCCTACTCGATATGGAAAAGTTTTAAGAAGTAAAATATTTTGTTTTCCATTGGATATTTTATAAATGTATTTAATTCTGACCAGCTTTGTAATAGCAGATTTTATATGGTAATTCAATTTTCCACAAAAATAATACTTTTTCAAAAACATTGTGGATGTGTTATAGGATGGCTTTTGTTTAGCTTGAAAACAATGTAAAAATGTTTCAGAAAAATTGACTCATTTTCTAAAAGTAATAATATAAACATTATTTGTCATCACACACTTTGTAAAAATACTCACAATCTGGAACCCGATTTAAAGCCAAATTTAATATTCTCTTAAATTGAAATGTCATCGTGGACATTCTCACACAATACAGATAACAATTATACAATAATTGTTTCTAACCACGTGCCTTGTACAGTACATGTTTGTACTCCACTGGAGCCCGAAATAACTGCTATATATACTGAAAAGATATCGCGCTGTTTTATGCAAAGAGGCGTCCATTTTTTAGGACTTTGGTTTGTTATATTTACCCTAGTTTGCTAGATATGGAGTAGTAAAGTTAAAAAAAGTACACAGTTTTGGAGTTTTTCAAACTTACGAGCTGAACTAAATTTATGTTGCGCACACACTACTACATGTGTGGATATGTATAATTGTAAAAATTTATTTAACTTCACAATAATATATAATAATAAAATTCCACTTTGTTTCGTTTTAAATATTGAATTTGTTTGAATTAAAAAAAAACGAATCTTTTACAGCAAGATAAGTTACATATCAGCATAATATTTAATTTGACAATCTACGTCAACGAAGTCGCGGGTACAAGCTAATGAGTCTACATATTTGTGCTGCTTCCCTTATGTTCGGCAGGGTAACATTCATTTCACCGTCTGATTCATTTTTCATATTAAACTTTTTGGTAATTTTAATTCAGTATAATAATTAAAATACTAGCAATCAGCTGTATTGTAGTCGCTGGAACTCGCCTGTCTGGGATTTGTTGATTATCAATACTTATTATTGACTAGTGAATAATGAACGTCATCATTCTTAGGAAGCTCCACACGTAAAATGTAAACTTTATCAATTATCAAACAGCCGTGGACAAATTTTGTTATGACATGACAATTTAATTACTGCCAAAATTGTCAGAATCATTTGAAGTTATATTCAACGTTTCCAAATGAAAGTTACTATTTCTGTAGTCGCTAATAGTTGCTATTAATTATTACCGATTGGTTTGTTTTAAAATTTATGAAATTTCATTGGTCAATGGAATGTTATATTAATAGTAAATTTATCAAAGCCCTCGAGCGGAAGCTCTCGATTTTTAATTAGATTAGTAATCTCAAAATTATGTTGAATCAACAAAAACAGAAGAGTGTTTATCAAGATCATGCTATAATTTGAATACTTAGCTTCAGAAATAAATAATTTGTTCTTAGTATTTCCCATTTTGAGAATCAGTGTAGCGAAGCATGATGAGTTTTTAGCTCCAAAAATATACTGGGGTTGAACAAGTATAATGTTTGTTATGGTATTTATAAACAACTTGAATTTTTGTTGTGTTTGGACACTTAAAATTCTCATAATTTCATGACGCCAACTTAAAATGCAAGTATGAAAATTATATGAAGAAAACGAAAATCGCGTAAAAGAATTTTGATGTTTACATCGTATGTGTACAAGAAATAAAAGCTAGAATTGGAAAAAACTCTAGCTCAGTTGGGATGCAAATTAGATATGTTTAGTAAATAATTTTTGGTATCGTGTATGTATGAATGTTTACTGGGGTGATATTCACTGAGACCTAAGAGATCTATTGTGCCTCCTTTTTTCTACTTAGTTCCTGAGGAAAGTCTGAGCAACTAGAGTATTTCCTTTAGTCCTATTTCCTAGAAAATTTTTAGGATATCCGAAGGCTTCAGCTTAGGTAATTGTCTCTCTTCATTGGTATAGTCTAACAGTCTCTATATGTTATTAACGTAATATTTGGTTATATTCATTCAGTCTATCTAGCCATAAAATTAAAGCCGGTAGATATAACCTATAAACATAATGAAAAAAACGAAAATATATATGCCAAATTGAACTCAAACCTAAATAGGAACAAAAAGGCAATGAAATGAACATCGTGATTAATCAGCCATTTTATAATTCAAGAAGAACTTATCTATTAAATCAGTAAAATTATAATCCGAAAAAGTAGATTCTTAATTTCACACTTTCTATTTACAATATAATAAAAATTGTTATCACCTCGAGTCAATAAGATATACAATGTAATTGAAACGTTTTGAATATTTTTATTAAAATTACTTTCAAGATTCAAAATGACAGAGTTATGTTATCTAAATGAATTAAAATAATTATAATTTGCATTCAAATCTAAAACAAAAAACAGCCAACTCCAAAGCTCCCGTTACCGAATCGTTGAAGATGTCAAATTACTTGTGAGCCCTTGCATGGTATACGTATCTCATTCCTAAATATATATTTAAAAATAGACTCATAGCTTTGATTTTCTCGAATAATACTTTAACTGTAACAAGAAATAACCGATGATGTAAGTCTTTACCAATTTAGTATAATAATACTAGAAGGAGCTCACTCTGACCGCTAAAGTGATGTGGTACTCAACTGCAGTGGTGCCAAAGTTATCGGATCCTTGTTTGACCTAGGAATATAACATAAAATGTATATCAAATTTTCAACAAATCGCCATCTAGAAATATACACGCGCACTACAAAAATATACAAATTCACGAAAACAGCCAAAATTAGCTCCTTCTAAAAACTATGCCAAATCAATCTAGACATAAATATAAGGTAGTTGATGCTTTTTTTAGGACTTGGTAAACTGGGCTCCGTATATCGGAGCCCATTTTACCGCGGAGCTCACTTATACCTCAGATTTAACATGGGAGGAGCTCACCTTGTATGTTAACTAAATATATATATATATATATATATATATATATATATATATAGAGAGAGAGAGAGAGAGAGAGAGAGATTCATGGGTAATTCACGCAAAATAAAGGGCTACTGAAATAAAGTGGTAACCGTGGACATGCACGTTTCTGGCTCATTATGCCTCTTCAGCACGGCATAACCAAATAAGGATGTGAAATTTGGGAGCAAAGATGTTGACGAAACATGGGAAAACACAGAATAACGGAAATCAGCAGGGAATCCAAACTCTCATTTGTGTCTTCAATTGGAAGATCCCGAGTTTTCAGGACAACAACCAACATCGACAGGGAGGCGCATATAGCCCCCCCCCCCCCGCCATGAACCTTCCGACCCATAGTAAATAACAAAGAAGATGTAGGAATATCGCGTGATATGTTAACAACAACAACAAAGAGATTCATGGGTAATTCACGCAAAATAAAGGGCTACTGAAATAGAGTGGTAATCGTGGACATGCATGTTTCTGGCTCATTATGCCTCTTCAGCACGGCATAACCAAATAAGGATGTGAGATTTGGGAGCAAAGATGTTAACGAAACATGGGAAAACACAAAATAACGGATTTCAGCAGGGAAACCAAACGCTCATTTGTGTCTTCAATTGGAAGATCCCGAGTTTTCAGGACAACAACCAACAACGACACAGAGGCGCATTATTTGGTTATGCCGTGCTGAAGAGGCATAATGAGCCAGAAACATGCATATCCACGGTTACCACTCTATTTTAGTAGCCCTTTATTTTGCGTGAATTACCCATGAATCTCTTTGTGGTTGTTGTTGTTAACATATCACGCGATATTCCTACATCTTCTTTGTTATTTACTATGGGTCGGAAGGTTCATGGCGGGGGGGCTATATGCGCCTCCCTGTCGATGTGGAATATGCTCATAATAGTGTTTTTCAAAAGAAACTCACGGTCTCTAGTTAATTCCGCGATATAATAAATGTTATTGAAATTTCTAAAAAATTGACAATTGTTTCGATAAATCAATATCATCGTCAGAATGACAGAAGTTAAAATTATAATATGTATATATATATATATATATATATATATATATATATATATATATATATATATATTATGATTGTTTGTATGTGAGGTATTTTTATTATTGTTATAGAATTAATTTAATATATTCAATTTTAGTGTAGCTAGCTCATTAATAGAAATAAAGAAAAATGTGTATGTATTTATTTATTTAGGTAGCGAGAATGAGAAGCTTTTACTACTCTTTGGGTTCCGGAAGTGATTTTAACTCTTTATCTCCAACACTTTATATATGAATCATTCAAATAACTTTTACTATATTTTATTTTATATTATTTGGTGCGCCTATGGATATAGATTTCCAATATAGCAATCGATTGCAAATCTCACAGTAAGAATAGATGATTAGAAGTATTCAGTAGAATAATCGATTCCAAATGTCACTCATATCAGTTGAAGTAATATATACATGCAAACAATGATTTCAAGAAATACATTTATTACTACACATATATTATATGAGTCAAGAAATATGTATTATCAATTTAAACAAAGTGATGAAATATCTTATATGCTAATATAAAATTAATAAGTCGAAAAATAAAGATTGTTCAATTGAAATGGTAAGTACTTAAGTTTCTGTTATCACTTTTATCAGAACCTTTTTTTTAATTTAAATAGTTTCAGAATCTATTTCTTTTGACTTTTACCATAGATGTACATCTCTAACTGTTGTTACCAACAAAGAGAAAATTAAACACTAACCTGATTCACAATCCACTCATCTTCCTTTCTTGAAGAGTTGGCTTCCCAAACAAGCTGTGTACAGGTCCGCCGACCTTATGATGATGCTTTTGCACGGGGTTTCTTATTTCAGGAAACAAGTATTTGTGATCTCTATTATCTTCTAGCTCCTTAGATTTAATTGCACTATAATGTTTATTTCAGGAACTTTCCATTAAGCATCATCTCCAATTGAATTGATTATTCAATTCTAAATATTCATTTCTTTCTGACATCGCCTCCAATAACTTGTATGTCTTTTTACATCTATTGTATGTAGCTTCTTATATCTTTATTTATTTTATATAAGTTTACTAGCTACTTCTAATATAAATTGTGGACCTTTTTAGAACAAATTTCTTAGTTGTTAATCTAAATTTCTTATAATTTTATCTCGAATACCACTCTCTATCATCTCAGCATCAAAAACTCTCTTTAAACAACCACGCTCCTTTTTTTCCGTTGCTACCCAAATTCATATCTGTCCTGATTTCAGATTCATCTCCTAATTCTTACGTTTAAATATTTGATAAAGTGTCTGTATCCTAAATCACTTATATTTCTAAATGTAATTATTATTATTGTTTTACATAAACTATCCTTCATTTCTATATTCTAGTTCCTAAGTTATTTATTTAACAATAACAAAATTCATATATTTCTTGACTCAATAAATATAAAGTTCTATGGTTTTTGATTCTTTTTCAATTTGTAACATTATTCGAGTCCATTGATACATTTTTTGACATCTACGTCAGACATTTAACCAATCAAATCTGAGTGTTGAATCATAAAATTTACTTATTATTTGTTTACTATTAGTAATGTTCAATTAATATTTCAGAATATGGATTACATGACTCTTATATTTAATGAATTTTGATTCATAATGTGGTATTTATTATTTACAATTCATTACATAAATGATTCCTAAATAAGCTGTATTTGAAAGTAAGTCTTTTCCTTTTTTGTTCAAATTTCTTGTTAACAATTGCATAAATATTGTATTCTATTATACACATATTACTTCATCGATAAATTCACTAGACATCATACATCCTATAAACTTTAGTATATTTGTGAAAGTTAGAGTTACAATTATACCTCTATCTGAGCAGTAAAAAAAATGATCTCTTTTATATTTCCCTATTTACTCTTCCATTATATATTATTTTAAATTTATTATCATTATTTATTCACAATTCGTCATCGTTTTTTCTTTTATTAAATGATTTTAAATTATTGATCTTATCCATTGTATCTCTCCATAATTGTGCTTTATATAGTATAGTATAATTCATTATTCTGGCATGCTTACTTATTTATCTTTCTTCGTTAAAACTAATGGATTTATATTCTATATACAAGTTTTCCTTATAATTCCTCCTTTCAATGACTTTCATACTTCTAACATTATCTCCCATTTTATTAGATAATACATACATTATTTGACTCAAAATATTCTATTCCTTTTACTGTCATTCCATGCATATAATTTTGGCACTCTCTCAATTCCCTCGACACTATTTTCTCATTCCTATTAATTCAATTATTTATAATTATATAATATTTATCCTCATAATCTATAATTCCACTCAATACCTCTTGTTCATAATAATAATTATTTTATTTATTTTTAATATTATTTCCTTCCATTATAATTAACATTAACCTTTTTTCTTCTGCTTCCACAATGTCTTTAGTTTCAAAGTCGATTCATCATCCATTCAATTTCACTTTCTATTCATAATATTATTACATTATATCTGCTTTGGTAATACCATTAGTTGTATCTCTATCATTGCCATATATATTTCTATTATTTTTGCACCTAATTATGTTACTTCAAATACTTTTCTATCATTTACTAAATTCAAGTTTTGTTTTATTTCAATTGTTGTCTTTATAATTGCTAATACCCATCTGTTCTAATTATATATTTACACATCTACTACACTATCTATTTCAACTATATTTACAAAATTTCCCATACTTTTAATATTAACACCATTTTATTTCCTCTTGTACAAACATAAGTTACTTTAGTTTATTTTCTGTTTTCTAAAGCTTGTTCTTTGTTTTTAGTATTTTCTATTTTTACAATAGCTGTCGTTTTAAATTTTCTATATCATCCACTGTCAGTTGAACTATTTTTTGCTTGCGGCATGCTCCTGATATCCCCATAATTAGCGCCACCTAAAAAATTCGTAAAATATTTTTAGAATAGGTATAATAAGCTATTTTTCTTATTAAAATTCACCTTAACAAACAATAACTTTTCGTGGTGTGCGACAAACCCATTTATTCCTTCACTGCTCAAATTTTTGGATTTTTTCGGCTTATACACATCAGATAACCTCTTCAGAAATGCTCTTAGTTTAGAGTATCTTGAGATATCTACATAATGGTTACCGTAGATTGTACTGCGCAGCATTGAATATTGCGTTCATAATGTGGAAGGTTTATTTTTATTTTTTGATAATTCATCAATATAGGCCAATAGAACATTTTCTGAGAATGGAGATTTTATCTCTCAGTTTCTTCTCCAAGCCAAAAACTGGTCATAAGCGCGTTCATATATTTCTCTTGATTTAGGAGGAAGTAACTTCAATGATGTTGCCTGAGCCGCTTCGATAATTTCTGGTGGTGTACATTCGCTACTATCAGTATCATCTTCCATTATAATAAGAAACCGAGACTAACACTTCCATTTTTAGTTTATCTCACAATTATAATTCGATTACACTTTTATGTAATAAATATTTCACTTACACTTACACTTAACAAAAACTATTTCTATGGTTTGTGTTATAATTTGAGAATTTTGACATAAGCCTACTTTATTATTTTTCACTTTTATAATTAGTATATATTTACTTGAAAACATCAATAACTGTACTTACAACATATGATTATTTTTAAAATAATCAGTTTGTGGTGCAAAATATTTTCAAAATAACGCAGAAGACATTTTAATTCTTAATAATTTGTTTTTTTAAAATTCCTAAAGATATACTATAGATATACCTAAATTAAGAACTTTTAACAGCTATCCTATAGTAGCTCATGACAATTTGGAGAAAGTTGGAGTAGACCGCGGTTCGATTCCCGGCCGTATTTTTTTTATTTCAAAATTTGGCGAATTTTAATAATTTTTGAACAGATTTTATGTTTTGTGCTATATTTGTAGTTATTACGTAGGTAAATTTAGATAAGAAAACCACGTTAATCGAATTCATGCGAACCGTCTGATATGATATCACACTATAGTATGTACAAAAAGTACGAGGAGTAATAAACCCTAATTAAGTATGCAAAACCTTTACAGGGAGCACCATGAAATTTTTGATAAATCTCTTACTTTAAATTACATTTCTTCCGTAAATCTAAAAACCAGGTAGATCGACCCCGTATTCGTTTCAGTTGTAGAAAAGTTTAGGGTTTATTCATTGTTAAAGGATTAGCAGATAAGCAATAACGCAATGCAGTGGTGTGTATTTTGGGAAAAAAATACGTTTTAAATTATAATATAATAAAAAATGAAAAGAAATAATTATTGGAATACATTTATTACTTACATTTTATTCTATATCCGACTCGGAAGAGGAAGAATCGTTGTTGACATTAATAATAATAGGGTCGATTAAATAATCACAAATATTGTCAATTTTCCACATATTTGCCTCTACTTTGATAACATGCTCGATACAGTTTGTCCAATTTTCCTTACTCACATGACTTACAGCACTCTCAAACAATTTCACAACATCGTTTATTTTAAAACTAGTATTTTTTTTCCAACTTCCCTCTTTACCTGAGTCCATATTAAGTCTATGGGATTAAGTTCACAATGATAAGGGGGGAGTCGAAGAACTGATATACCACGAGAAGAAGCCATTTCTTCTACAATGTAGGTTTTGTATTTATTCTTGTTCATTTTTGCAATTCTGTAAAGTTCTTTCCTTAGTGGATCTTTTGGAAACTTAATATTTTTCGAAATAAGCCACTCCAAAAGCTCTGCTTTACGCCAACGACTTGTGGGCAATGCTTCTCGTAACCGTGAATGGTAACTTGCGTTGTCCATAACAATAACAGCCCCTTTTGGAATCAGATCCAACATTTGAACAAACCATTCCTCGAAGACATCCCCATTCATATCTTCGTGATAGCCCCCCGTGCGTTTTGGAATAAAAGTTAATAATCCACCATCAACAAAACCTTCAGAACTTCCAACATGGACAATGATAAGTCTTTTTCCTTTTCCAGATGGTGGCTGCAAACCTAACGACAAACCTTCCACGAATGCCTGCCTTCTGCTTTTAATGTTTTCATCTTGCCAAGATTTGGAAACTGTATATCCAGCATTTATCCATGTTTCGTCTAAGTAGAAGATTTTCAAATTTTGTTCTCTGGCATGTCGAATGCTTCTTAAATAGTCTCTTCTCCAAAAAACTATTTCCGGTTTATCTATCAAGAGAGAATTTCTATTATGTTTTGTATATCTGAAACCCACATCCTTCAAAAGTTTGCATAATGTCATTCTGGAGAATTTTGGATAGTCCGTGTCTTCTTGCACTGATGTCATAATTTTGTCAAGTGTTGGAATTTCCTTTCGTAAGTAAAATCCATGGACTTTACGCCTTAGTCTTTGTTTTAATGACTCATCGATCTCAATTGGTTTTCGGCCTGAAGGAGTTTTAGTGGGTTAAAGAGTTCCATTCTTGCTTTCTTTTAGTAATCTATAAATTGTTGATTTAGCAACACACAACATAGCAGCCGTTAATTCCACAATATCATCAAACTTGCACTTGGATCCTTGTTTTTCAATGATATATAACAATCCAACTGTTTACAATATTATGACAACCATACAACTTCATACAACTTTACTCAAAGAACTAATACTAAGTACTGATTTAATGTACCTACTTTCTTTCAAAATAATATTCCCGATAATGTTTCTAAGAAAACTGGGTTGTTTGGAAAATCCCTCTCAATAATCGAATAATCTGTAAATAGGTGTAATCGTATTAAGCCGATTACAGTAGGCCACTTGCCATTTAAAATTTCTGAGAAAAATTCCCCAAACACTACATATAGGAGTAATACAAATAAAAAATATTATGAATAAACGGGCATATCCGAACTCTGCCACAAAATAAAATTTTACCTGACTTGTATCAATTTGAGGATTACTGAAATGTTCGAACTGTGCCGCAACCATTTAGTTTAATCATATTAGTCATTAGGGTTTATAATAGATAAAATCGGAGGCCCATAGAATTAAGTATATTTCTGAAAGGTTTCAAAGATTTCTTGATTTAAATATTTTGAAGAAATCTTGATTGTTTTGATCGATATTTAGGGGATTAGGGGAAGGATGTTGATGCACTTACACTATTGCCTAAAAATCAGGAAGAAGTATTTAATAGTGTTCATGAATTACAATTACGATCGAACCGAGAAGAGGAATTTCTATTAACAGCAGACCAGGTATTTAAAATTATTGTGTTCTCCTGTTTTTCCAACCTTAATTTTTTATGTAATTCGGATTGTATTTTGATGGATGGGACTTTTAAATACTGTCCAACTTTTTTTTACCAAATGTTTACCATTCATGGTTTTAAAAACGGCTATTACGTACCTCTTGTTTTTTGTTTGCTGTCGGACAAATCAAGTCAAACATATTCAAATTTGTTTTTAATTTTAAGACAAAAATGTAAAGAAGTAGGCTTAAATTTTCAACCTAAAGAAGTCGTAGTAGATTTTGAACTAAGCATTCATAACGCTATATATGAATGTTTTGGCGGAGATCAAATTCTTTTTGGTTGTAAATTTCATCTCTGTCAAGCTTGGTTCCGTTAGATTCAGGAGTTTCATTTGATACAAGAGTACAGACAGAAAGGTTCTGTAATTGGCGAATACTTAAAAGTACATTTCGGTATTATGTATCTTAGTCCTGAGGAAGTTGTAGAATTTTTTTATAATGAACTACATTTTTTGCTTCCGAATGACCTCTACCTCTATCACTTTTTTTATTCAAATTAGTACATCCCGTTACCTCTGACCTGAATCGTATATTCTTTAGCATAGCTGCAACTCATTCGTTCAATACAAAATGTACCTTACGGTATACCCTCTTAAAATATATTATATCATAGCGTACGGTTCGCGTCACTATGATTGAGTAAGACTTTTATGAAACTTGGCTAGGCATCGAGGACGAGCATTTATGAAACTTGGCTAAGCAATAAATATCCTGTTCCTAGATTATTGTCAAATTATTGGTGGTCAAAAATATTTTAGGGGCCACAATCGGAAAGTGTATTTACAGGGCTCGCATGCTTTCAGGGCTCCGACTTCATCGTCGACCTGAAACTTTCATGCTCGCCCTCTAAAGTAGGTCCGTCAAGCTGCCCCCCCCCCCGGTTAGATTTTTCTACCAAAATGCTAGCACACAGAAAGGGCACCTAGCACAACCTAGCACAATAATTTTTATAGCTAGCACACCAACTGCCCACAATAAAAATGCTTTTGAATTCGGGTGGGGCCAGGTTAACGCTAGCCCCCCCCTGGTTGGAATTTTGTCTACAACATGCTAGCATAGATAAAGGACACCTAACACAACCTAGCACACCATTTTTTAAAGCTAGCACACCATTTTTTAAAGCTAGCACACCAACAGCTTACAATAAAAATGCTTTTGAATTCGGGTGGGGCCAGGTTAACGCTACCCCCCCCCGGTTGGAATTTTTCCGCCAAAATGCTAGCACAGATAAAGGACACCTAGCACAATCTGGCAAACCATTTTTTATAGCTAGTACACCAACAGCTTACAATAAAAATGCTTTGGAATTTGTGTGGGGCCATGTTAACGCTAGCTACCTTCGGTCGGAATTTTTTCGCCACAATGCTAGCACAAACGAAGGACACCTATCACAATCTAGCACACCATTTTTATAGCTAGCACAGCAACTACACTTTTAATTCTGGGGAGTGGGACGGAGGTCAGTGAAATAACGCTATACTTACTCGATGAATAAATAAATGGATAAATGAATAGGTTAATTATATATGTAGAACTGCTGGTTTAATTGTTTCTTACTGTAGTTACGAAAAATGTTCGGAATATTCCACTGATATGGTAAAAATTCCAAATAAGCAGGATCTTTTCGGAGATAACTTTTCTTCGGAGATAACTCTCCGGTAGTGCCTATAATTTCTCTTTTTAATCCGTATCTAAGTAACGTCTAAGTAACAATTGTTGTTATTATCATAATTTCAATTTAAAATATCATAAAAATGTCACGGTTTGGAAACGATTCTTCAAGTTTAATCCAAAAATGAGTGATTGAAAATGAACCAAAAAAGGTGATTAAATACTATGTAATGTTGTTTAAATAATATAAATTTCGCATTAATACAGTTTTATGTCGTCTAATCGAGAAATATTCTATCGAATTACACTCATGAAAATAGTTAGATCATTAGTTTTACTTATATAGTCCATGTTTCTTGTAATATTATTAGAAAGAATACATATTATTACAACCATCAGCCCTTCGGGGAAACCTTTTCTTAACCCAAACATCTGATTCGGCCAGTTAGGATGTACCTACAAGAATTGTATTTACTCTTAAGACCCATAAAAACGGCCTTATAAAAATGATTCAAATTTTAACGATAGACTTGGTTTAACGACCCTTTTGAAAAGTCCGATGAGAACTTCAGATGGATTATACCTAGTTTTTCGAAAAATAAAAATACCTATATCATCAATTTTGCTGCCTTCCATTGAATACCCATATTATAAGAAAGCAAAAAAAATAGTCCACTTTCTTTAGTCCGCCAACTTTGGTGATCCGCCATATTGAATTTAGAATAATGTCACATACCTAATCATGGATTGGCATGCAAACTAGACGTATATACAGAATTTCAAATCAAATGGTTAAAGATATCTGCTTCAAAACTGAGTTGCAAGATTGCAACCGAACAAACATACATTGCCAGTTACATACTAAAAGCTTTGAAAAATACATAGTAGTGTTGGTGTCTTATGATATGCCATAGAAATATTTGGAGCTCTGATTAACCGGCTCCAAGAATTAAAAGCTGCACATTCTAAGTTAACTTGGGAATTTAAAAAAATCTGATAGCGAAATGCAAAATGTATGTTATCATTACAATGGTTAATGAACCATCAACTTCGGCAATAAATATTCTGGCAAATTCAAATATAAAGTTTGAGTGTTTTTTTTTAAATAAGGACTACAGTGAACCACGATCAGTCTAAAACATGTATTCTCAATATATTGGAACATTTTTAGGGATCTCAGCCGCCCCTTCCCAGATTGCACAACTTTGTCCATAGGACATATCCAACACGGCTTCGCATTTTTGGACATTTATTTATCCAACATATCTGTACGCAAACGTTTGTCGTTGCCTTTTTTATAGTGTGACGTAATTTGCAACTTATTCGTCCACGGATTGTTTCTGATTCCGTGATTAAATGATTGAATTTAGTGTTTTTAAATGAAACTCACGGTCTCTAGTTTCATTTAAAAACACTAATATGAGCATATTCCACGAAGTAAGGGTCGAGACAGTCAATTTGATTGAATTTAATTATTTTGTTTTATTAAAATTACTATTATTTCATCAAAATTATTTTTGAAAGTGAAGGTTTTTTATATTCTTTCGTTTTTTAACATTAATTGAAAATAAATAGATAATTATCATGAAATAATAGTTAATTATTAATTAATTAAATACCCTGCTAGATGGGAAAATATAGATATCACGCACAATCTGGCAACATCTGTTAAGGGGCCATTTTTTATAGGAAAATGATGTTTAGGGACAAATACATCCAACATTTTCATTCATTCGTGTAACCAGAGCATTATTTTGCAGACGCCCCCCCCCCCTGAATTCAAAAGCAGTGTTGATGTACGAGTTATTAGAAAGTTTGTGCTAGGTTGTGCTAGGTGTCTTTTCTTTGTTTTCTTTTCATTTTGGCGGAAAAATGGAGGGGTCCAGGGTTAACCTGGCCCTACCCGAGTTCCAAAGCATTTTTATTGTAAGCTGTTGGTGTGCTAGCTATAAAAAATTGTGTGCTAGATTGTGCTAGGAGTCTTTTATCTGTGCTAGCATTTTGGCGAAAAAATTCCAACCGGGGGGGGAGGGGGGCTAGCATTAACCTGGCCCCACCCGAATTCAAAAGCATTTTTATTGTAAGCTGTTGGTGTGCTAGCACTATAAATGTAATTGTGAATTCATATGCACTTTTTATAGAAACAATATTTAAATATAAACTGTTACAAATAAAACGTACCATTAGTCGGGCAACTCAATATACACGATCTGATATATACATATTGTTTAGTAAAATGGGTGGCCGTAGGAAAAATATTGTACATTACTTGTGCGAAAGTGATTTTTCACACTCGTGGGAGTGCCTTACTCGGATTGCGCCTCGTGAGACAATACTTCTCACTAGTGGGAAAAATGTCACTTTCCGCACTCGTTACGTAATATAGTAGATATAAAATGACCCCTTCGGCGCTCCTAGTGTTGATTACATAATAATATCAAAATAAAACTAATGAAAAGTAATTTTTAACAGCAATTGTATATCACACTACTGACAATAGAACAATATAAAAATTATTTGGGAATTTTTTTATATATAAGGCTACATCCCAAGATTTTGCAGCTGTGAATTGAATTATGCTAAAAACAATGATTTCGCCTTGATAATGGATTTAAAAGAAACTATAATAATTTATTTAAAATGATATTTGCTTTCAATATATTGAAGTTGAAATCCCCGCTAATCTATTCATTTGTATTTCACAAAGTAATTCCCATTCCTTTCACCGGTGAATCAATAGAGCGTATAATATAACCAAAAAAAAGCTCGTGACGAAGTAGTTTATTATCTCATTAAGAGTTCACGAACATCTACGTAATTAAAATCCGGAAATGAAACAATCAATCATGTTTTTCATTAGTGCAAAGTTTAATCGATCCGTTCATTTTGCTTGGCCGTTTAGATTAGAGACGTATCGCCCTTCTACTTGGAGAAGACAAATAGTGTTGAATCGAATATTACAACACTGGACTAAGATTCGTGTAAAATATTATATATTATATATATTGTATGGCAACATGGCGCCCGGTGTAGATGTGTTTGACGAAGCTCTCCGGAATAAATGTTGTAAAAAGTGTGAAAGAAATGTTGTAAATGGTGTTAGGTGTATAAATTGTGAAAATAGTTTCCATATAAGCTGTGCAAAAAATAGAAACTCTGTAAAGTTTACTAGTGATGACTTAATCAAATGTTGTGATCAAGATTCAGCATGTGATCAGACTGATCAGTTATTTTTCGACTCAATTGAAAGTCTAAGTCCAGACAATAAGGTAATTGATATTAATATATTTAAATATATAATAAAGCAAAAAGACTCCATAATAAAGGAGATGCAAGACAAAATTCATTTAATGAGTCAACAAATAACAGAACAAAAATCAACGCAAAAACAGTGGGAATCCACTGCCATTCAAAATAAAACCAGACCACTAATTCAAACTGGAAATGATAAAAATAATGCTGTTGCCAACTCGTCTATTCAATCAGTTATTTCAAAGACTGACGTGTCAGCTGCTTTAATGAAAATAAATACTGAACAAAAAATTGACGAAGTTATAAATTTGAATGAGAATAGCCCCAGAGAAAACTACAATAAATGGAGAGAAGTTCGAGGAAAAAGAAATAGAAAACAACTTGTTGTTGGAAATAATAATGAAATAATTGTAAACGGCAAGGGTATTAAGGGGGTTCCCAAATTTGTGGATCTTCATATTTACAGAGTGGACCCCATCATGACAGCAGATGATCTACGTGAAATAGTAAAACCACATTTCCCGGAAGTAGTGGTAATATCATTAAATTCGAAATATCCGGAGATTTACAGTTCTTTCAAAGTAAGTGTATATTGGTATAACTTTGATACTGCCATGAATCCAGCAATATGGCCACATGGAGCCCATATCCAGCAGTTTTTTCAGTTGCGTCCAAAAAGACTTCCCCAAGTCTAGAACATGTAACTCCAGTGTATTCTCAAAGTTATATATGTGGAAATGTATGTAAGTGTACTTATACAGAAAAATCAACTAAAACCTTTGAAATCCTAAATGTAAATTGTCAATCCCTTACTAATAAGACCAATAGAATTGATTTAATATTGGAATGTAACAAACCTGATATTTTGTGTCTTTCTGAAACCTGGCGTAATAATGATAATATTGATTTAGTGAGATTTAACGATTATATATTGGTTACTCATTTCAATCGTATCAACAGAATTCATGGTGGGGTTTTGATACTTGTAAAAAAGATGATTAAATTTAAAAATCTAGACTTTGTAAATAATTTATGAATTGATATTGACTTTGAAGTATGTAGTATATCCTTTTTTTTGCAAGAAAGAAGCTGTTGTCTTGTGAATATATATAGATCCCCATCAGGAAACCTTGAGATGTTCATGGAGCGACTTTTTAAGGTCCTAAATTTTTGTTTCAATAATTATGATTGTACTATTCTTTGTGGAGACATGAACATTGATTATTTGAATATATCACGTGAAAGAACATTATTAATTGACTTGATGGAGAGTTTTAACTTAAACTTAAAAAATTGTGAGCCAACACGGATTTTCACAAATAAAAACATGAAAACGACAAAAACTAAAGTTGACTACTTTTTAACTAATATGACGTTTGAATACAATGAAAGCGTGATTGATATGCAGCTTGGTGATCATTTGGGACTAAACATTCATGTAAAATATCGTACGGGTATATTATGTACATTTTGCGAGAATAAGCTGAATAACAGAAAGACAAGTTTTAGGAATGTATCAGCATCCAATTTACTGAGTTTACAAACTCATCTAGACAATGAAAGTTTTCTGTCGGTCTATGAATATCTAAATGATACAAATATCTCAAGTGTTGATCTTGTATATAATGAATTTTTAGATACTATATGTTTCCATATTGATTTTATTTGCCCTATTTTAACAAAAAACGTATCTAATGTAACCAGAAAATCATGGGTTGATCTCGATCTTGTGCGGATGGGTAGTGATCTTAGGAATTTGTTTTGGTTAACAAAATTTTCCGCAAATCCCGATGTTCATTCAAATTATAAGAGGTTAAAACATGATTACGTCACTGAAATTAACAAATCAAGAAAATTGTTCTACCAAAAAAGTCTTGAAAATAAAAATGTAAAAGGAAAACAAAAATATATATGGCGAACAGTACAACAAAAAATTGGAAAAAGAAGACAATCTACTATTGATACCATTGATATAAATGGTAAAATAACTCAAAATAAATACGAAATTGCTTATTTGTTTGCCACTTTTTTTGCAACGAATACTAAAAAAGCAATAAATACCCACTTTGCTAACTGTGGTTTTGAAAGTTATACGACAATGTATGTTGCTAATACTTTTTATTTCAAACCTGTTATCCCTGAAGATGTATTGGATGTAATTAACTGCCTAAAAAATGTTAATGCCGAGGGTGTTGACTGTCTTTCGACAAAGATCATTAAAAGTATAGGTCCACAAATCGCTTGTACTCTAGCAGACATTATCAACTACTCAGTGGAAACAGAAACTTTTCCATCAAGTCTAAAGATAGGAGTTGTTTCACCAATACATAAAAAAGATAGCCTTCTCAGCCTTGACAATTATCGGCCAGTGACTGTCCAGACTGTGATATGTAAAGTGATAGAAAAGTGTATTTATAAACAAATGCTTTCTTTTCTCAAAAAGTATAATGTTATATTGGACCATCAGCATGGTTTCTTACCTGGCAGATCGACGGAGAGTGCATCCGTAGCTCTGCTTAATTTCATCCACACCTCATTGGATAGAAAGAGGTATGTGGGGGCGCTCTTCTTTGATCTTTCGAAAGCTTTTGACTCGGTTCGTGCTGATATAGCAATCTTAGGGCCTCTGATATTTTTATTATACATAAATGATCTTTCTAAATATGTTAGCACTAATCATTTAATACTATAAGCAGATGACACCACATTGGCAATTGATTCTGAATCTCCGGATGAGCTGCTATTAAAGATGAATATTTTATCAAGAGAATTTATCAGTTGGTGTGAAAGAAATTCTTTGATAGTAAATTCGACAAAAACCATCCTCATGCATTTTTCTACAAGAACATATATTCCTGAAAATAGCTGTATCTCAGTTGGGGGGACTGATGTTTATTTTTCGAGTTCTACGAAATTTCTGGGAACCTACCTCGATAATGATATGAGTTGGAATACCCATATCAACCACATTTGTAAAAAATTGAATAGTAGTTACTTTGCAATATTACAGCTAAAAAATATATTCACAACTAGTCAACTGATCAATGTTTATTATGCAATAGTATACTCCCATATTTCCTATAATCTCATTCTGTGGGGGGGTGCGGTAAATGCCTCGAAGATTTTTATTTCTCAAAAAAGGATTGTCCGTCTAATCTTTAATTTAGATTATAGAGAAACATGCAGAAACCATTTTAAAGATTTCGGTGTACTAACTTTTTATTCTATTTACATCTACAAGTGCATATTATATGCAAAAAGTAATTTCAGTGAATTTAGTCTTAATTCTGATTTCCATGATTACCCAACCAGATCTGGAAAACTTATACGGCCACCGAAACATGAAACCTCATTGTTTGAAAAAAGTCCTGTCTATAAAGGAATTCAATTCCTTAATCATTTGCCTAGCTGTATAAGATGTGAGAGCGATTTCAATGTGTTCAAACAAAAACTTAAAAAAATTTTAATTGTCGAATGTTTCTATGATGTGTCAGAGTTTTTAAGCAAACGATTTTAATTTAAGTGTTTAATAAGTAAGTCGTATTCAATGTAATATCCTCTTCTCTGTTTGACCTGTCCTACATCATGTACTATGATCAAAAAGGATGAATAAAGTATTATTATTATTATTATTATTATTATTATTATTATTATTATTATTATTATTATTATTATTCAAGTGATTTGTAACAATGGAATGAATGCTCACAATGTTTCTACTTAGTTGTTGACAATTACACAGTTTCCTATAAGGCTCTCTCGAACTTTGTTTAAAGTAGGTATATGGTTAAATATTCTTCAAGTGTGGAGAAAATTGAACACTATATCCACTTGACCAATGTGATAACGAGATTTTACTACTACTGGTAGTATTTATCGTAACTATGTTAATAGGCTTGACGAGAGTACTAAGTAATCAAACAGTAGATGGTTTTAGAGATAAATCGATGATGAGAGGATTCTGAAAAATGACGTAGTTTTAATATATACATTTAGATTAATAGGAGTTTTAGGAAAATAGAAGTATTGAAGACTGCAATCGGCCATGTTGGCCGAAACAGCGCAATGCGTCATGTCTCAGTAAATCAGTGATGGTAACTTTTTATGAGAGCCATACCTAACAACACAAAACAAAATCCTACATTTTCCCCATTGATAAAATTAAATGACTCGCCGACACTAAAATTTGATAAATCAAAATGCGATTTGCTTAAAATTTATTTTAACAAAAATTTACGGTTATTATAAATCAAAATAACATTGACTGTCTCGACCCTTACTTCGTGGAATATGCTCATATTAGTGTTTTTAAATGAAACTCACGGTCTCTTTTGTGGAATTAACTAGAGACCCTGAGTTTCATTTAAAAACACTAATAAATCAAAATACTAATTATTATTATTTTGTTGTCTTCATTTTGCTTGCTTTTTTTTCGGCTCAGCAGTATCTCTTTCCTCAAAACTATAAATTGATCCCATTTTCTGCATTTTTATTGTAAAATAACTATTAAGGTTATATAATTTTTTGACGAAAATTACTTACTACTTACTGTTATTTTACTTGTTTTCACTTTATATTATAGGTTAAATTATGAAACAAAACTGTCTAAACCTCAAGTTACTGAGAACGAATTTCCCATTAGCAAAATGTGAATTTCTGTCCCTTTTCCTTACATATCTGTTATTATAGCAGTACTTTTTTCAAGCGCATCAACTACTAGGGTTATTAGCGCTTTTACAGTACTGTTTTTTATAGGAATGTTTGCAATTTCAATTAGATTGTAAACATTGATCTCCTTTAAGAAGTTAATTACATTCAACAAGGTGTTACCCAACATACTTTTTGAATCGGTCGGAAGTCCGTGCGCTTAACGATTTTTTTTATACATTGGGCATTCTACAGGACAGTGTTCGACAGTTACAATAACTCTACACACTGGCGGATCAGATTTTCTGATTAAATGTTGGTGAGTGAACCGAGTGGACCAATTCTGAGGCGTCTTAACACAGTTTGACATTTTCTATTCATAACGTTGTTAATTTCAGGTTTGATGGTTGGTTATACCAGTATTGATTATCATTATTTCAATAATTTCATTCATGTCAGATGCATAAGAAACAAGAAATCAATAATAGAAAATTTCAAAAAACTAAAGATTGAAACTATTTTTGCAGGTTATATGATGCACACGCAAGCTTTCTATTTAACACGTTGACCGTCCCAAGCATCACATGTGATGCATGCACGCTATCACTGTGACGTTCATAAGATATACTTGATTCATTTGCTAACCCCCTTAGTTTTCGGATGCTGTAAGGAGGAATGCTTATATTAACCTTCATGGGACGGACATCCAAATTTTACGATAAGGACTAACTGGGGTCCGAGAAGACCCTATGCGTAAAACTGCAGAAATGCTGTATTTTCCTTTAAATTAAATATATAGAAAAGAAGTTTTATTAAAGTTTTACTATTAACCTTTTATTAGTCAAAAATCATCACGAAAAAATACAAAATACACTAATCACTAATATTACTAGCTACATATCATTTTAACATTTTTTACAAACTATCTCCGATTTTGAATGTTCTAGGCACACAAAATTATTACACCTAATACATATTTTTCTGGATTTTCTGTCTTTTCCTCTTTGACACATATGGCAGCGCCCCCTGGTAATGTTTTGTTGTTCAACTCTATGTGCTGTTGCATCCAGTAGTTCGGGAAAAACGTTTGTCATATGCCGTTTTCAATTCGTCTGAATGTATTTATTATTATATCGCCGGAAAACGTTTTTCTTTACGAGTTCTTTTCCTAGTCCCAGAATATAAGTTTTACGTTTATCCAAACTGTTTTTTCGCCAATCCGGGTTTTGCAGTAACCACAATTTATAAGCATTTATTACTGCGATATCTATAAGATGCGAAAATATTGCCATTGGCCAGCGGTTTGACTTTCTCTGCACTGTATATTCTTTGGCCAACTTATCTGAGGTGTCGACAGCACCTTTTGTTTTGTTGTATTGAAGAATTATTTCTGGTTTATAGTGCTGTCCTTCTCCAGCTACATTACTATCAGTATGCTCACTTGAAAGTAAGATGACAGCATGTTTTTGTTTTGGAACATAGGATACTAGCGTTCTTCGATTTCTTAAAGCAAACATACTTGAAAACTGTTTCTTGTACGATGCCGTTAGAAGTTCCCTGGGAATAAATGTTTTATTTTTTAGGAGGGTTCCACATAAAGTAATATTTTTCTTCCACAACTTGTCAGCAAGTTCTAAACTAGAAAAAAAAATATCGGTCGTTATTCCAAATCCGCCTTCCAAATGGTCTGTCAAATCTAGGACAACCCTTTGACCTTGACCCTTTTCCGCTTTGTTACCTTGTTTTCCTTAAAATTAATAGATACATAGGAATATGAAGTTTGCCTATATTGCTTTTCAAATAACTCACCCAAATAAACTTGCATGTTTGCAGTATAAGAAGTGGTGCAGTCCACAAGAGCCTATATTTTGATTCCATACTTATCAGGTTTACTCTTCATATAGACTCGGAATGGTGCCTTACCCCTAAATGGTACAAGCTGCTCATCTACACATAGATGTCTTGTTAGAAAATTATCAAAGCGTGAAAATGAAGTAATTTGTTTGAATCTGTCTCTTGACATTGCAGCAGGAATTATAGGACGACAGTAAGAAATATCTTGACACCAGAGCATATAGATAGCCTCTTTCGATACGTGAAGTGCGCCAAGAATAAGCAACAGTCCAATATAATCTTCAATCTCTGTAGAATCAACAGGTACAAACACTTTAATTTTATTCGGATTTTCTATAGTCTATTTATCATAATATGTTTGTGCCTTTCTGTTTGTTTCGGTTACTATTATGTTCAGAATATCCGGAGATAGGAAAAGAAGAAAAGCGTCTTTTATACTTGAGATATCAGAGCTGTAATTTGTAAGGCCTAGAGCATGTCTCCGAATATTAGCTTTTGAACGTCTAACTTTTGTGTTTTCTGGAATTTTTGACCACTCAGTTTCATCTTTAGATTTATATACTGGAATGCCCTGGCTGTTACTAACTGTTGGTTCCTCTGGCTTCGTTTTCTCTATACTTTGATCAACAACTATTTAATCATTTTCTTCCTCTACTTCTGTGACAATGTCTTCATCTTCTAAGTCACTCGATGTTTCCTCATTGATAACACTATCAAACTCTGGATCATCACTTTCAAGTATACGTAACATCTCATTGTAACATCTAATCGTCAGTAAGACCCTTGCGATTGTTTCTAAATAAAAACTGACTCATTTTCAAAACGATGTACCCTACTCGCAATATCACAAGAGAGTAACCCGAATATTCAAGTCTAAAAATTATATCGCAGTGCGGGGAATCCCCCATTTGAACTGGTAATTTACATTTTACAATTATATGGGTAAATTCCCTGTGAGTAAACAAACGTTAAATGTATGGGATTCCCCGATTTTACTAACAGTTACCGGGATTATTTTATCGGACGTAAAAGGCTGACCGGGGTCTGAAGAGACCCCTGGAATATAAAACTATTTTTTGTTTATACCAATCAATAAAAACTACTAAATACATCATATTTTATCAAAATATTTCATAAACTGCAGGTAGATGAAAGATCAATGTTTAAAAATTTGCGTTTGCATAGATACAGCAAAAACTTACGTCATGGGGTACAAACGGACCCCGGCCAGTCCTATGAAGGTTAAGTGGACGTCTGCCTAATGAATTGAGAATTGTATTACATCACATATGACTGTTGGGCGCTAAAATATTTCGTTTTTTGTGTCAATAAAAACGGACCTTTTCTTCAAAAATGTAGTTTTATTATAGAAAATATTATAATAACATGAATCTTGCCCTTTTCAATTTTCGTATTTCTATAAATACTCCTATCTCAGGTAGGGTTTATATAGCGCCAAGAAATTTCAATACGTGAAATAAATGTTGCCTACCACTAAACTGATGGTCAAATCTGGACTGTAGACCTTTATTGACAAGGACCAAATATTTATAAACGCAAGATGAAGTAAATTGTTCTGACATTAACCAAACACTTTCGCAAGTTAATAATTGAAAAAGGGATTGAATAATTTTATTAATTCTAATTGAATTTGAAAATCGTTATTAAACTGAACCATTACGGAGAGAATAAAATATGTAAGTACAATGATTCCATTAGAGTGAATTGAACAGATCTCTTTTTTGTCATTTAACAAACCTAGCAATAAACAAAATCACATGAATAAATGAAATCTAGAAAGTTCAATAATTTTTGAATAGTTGCCGAAGAATTGTCTTCCAATAATTTAATGGATTTTAATGTTATAGATTGCAATCAATAATTTTTTAGATGGCCAAATAAAGTAATTCTACATCACCTTGTGTATTCTATGTAGCATTTACATACATCGCATTGGATGGAAATTTTGTATCACTCCTACACTCGATGCCGATAATGCCTGGATAAAATTACGTGACCGCGTAAAATGCGTTACAACACGAGTTACGTACTATACTTTACCTACGACCCACTTGTACTTGTGTTTATAATCTTATTAAGGTATTTAAAGTACAAGTAATAACGTACATCCTCCATGCCCAGCCAAGTTTTATAAAAGTCGCTCCTCGATGCCCAGCCATGCATCTTAGAAGTTCACCCTCGATACCCAGCCAAGTTTCGTAAAAGTCCGTCCTAAGTAGTATTTATTTTTATTAAAAATGTATGTAGAATTACCGGATTTGCATAAAATAGCGTATACACCTCTCGACTAAAGTGACATTAATCCCTTAGGTGGATTACTTCCCTCAGGAATCAAACACCACTCACGGGATTAAATGGGCCACTTTAGTCGCTTGGTGTATAATATACTATTGTTTACTAATATGAGATACATTCAGACAGCTAAAAGATGCGGATTGAATGAAACGGAACCAATTATCATATAATTCCAAATAACTCTTAGTATTAAATGCAATGTCATATCTTATAAATGTTATCTACCATTTATATATAGAATAAAATTAAACGTCGAATATCTAAGTAATATTGTGAAGTAATACATTTTGAATAAAATGGCTACGTCTATTGACAGTTGCTAAGTGGTTGCTATGGAAGCCGTGCGATTTACTTTACCGCCGTGCGTTTTGTTTTACCGTGCGTAATAGACGTCTTACATTGATTGCCGACTGTGTGTTTTTGACTACTCACAGGGGTGGTCGTAGGTAAACAAATTTATGATCCTGTTTACTTTATGTTAACAATTATATTTTAAAGTCCAATAAATGCTCAGCTCTGTGTTTTGTTAATGATAGTTTTATCCAATGGAATTCATTACATTTGAATTGTGAATGATCTATAACTATTTGTTCCTTGTCGGAAATCCAACCTCATTTAAATCACAATTTTGGCAGCCGTCAAATTATGTATTGTCAAACATTCTATAGATCATAATGAAGTTGACAATAAAATCATTATTATTATAATTTTATTTTAAACTATTTTACAGAAATATTTTTCATGTTATAATATATTACAACTGGTTAAATAGGTTACGACTAATGTTTCTCATTAAAACACTGAAGACAATATGCTTTTCCACGAGCGTCACATTCGGTGGAAACTTGTTTTGTCCGTTTAGCAGCGAACTCTGAGTTGAGTCCCTGTTTTCTTAGTTGTGGCATATCAAGCATGGCAGCATTTTTTTCTATTTAACCAACTGATCTACGCTGTATTGCTTTCAAACAATGCCAGCACTTAAGCAGTAGTTAAAAACAATTATAGATCATGTTGATTTTATGCAAAAGTGGATGATAGTACAGCCTATCTACCTTCCACTAACATTAGATTTTCGGAAAATTAACTCATTCCATAAGCAACGGCAGAGCAAAAACCATTTCGTCTTTGTCCTTCTTTTTCCATCGATGTTCTCGAGTTATTGCTTGGGACTGCATCATTTGATTGGCGTACCTGTTCGTTTCCGTAACCATTAGCTCGATTATGTCATCGTCAATAATTGGAATGTTTCTTAAAAAATATGGTCCTACTGCCTATTCACCAACAATACCACCCACATATTTAACGACTATATAGTTTGATTATGTGTAACTATGTGATATGGATTATTTGATGAATAATAGTGAAGGTTGTGCCTGATAATACAACAATTTCTGTGAAACGTGGCTTCATCTCCAAATAGAACATAGTCGAAAAAGTCTCTCTGTTTATTAAGTTTTTCATAAAGCCAACCTACAAAATGCTAGTCTCTTTTCGAAATCATCATCAGTTAATTCCTGTTCCAAGTAGATGTGTTGAGAGTGAATTTTGTTCTTGACGAGGACTCTTTTCAGACCGTAGTAACTCAATTCTTGTTCGCTGAAAATTCTCCTTACACTTGTGTATGGTTTCTCGCTAACTGTCAGCAAAATTTGAATTTCATCTTCCACTGTCATAGAAGTTTTTGATCGATCATGCTTGCCAAAAATTACTAAATCCCTTCGATTGAACGGCTCCATCAATGTCTACCAGCTTGCTTTTGTAGGTTGGTGCCTTTCAGGAAAACGTTCATAGTAAACTCTCGCTAATAGTAAGGCGTTCTTATTGCATTCTATCAAATTCCACATCATATCAATTATTTATTCACTAGTGGAATAAATTTTTCGAATGTTATGAAACAGCACACTGGTGTAGTCCCTGAATTCGACTCTGCCTAAGCCATGTATGAAAGTTAAATTTTTGGCGAATGCGCAGGGATTTCTTCGAACTGTTTACCATTATTTTTTGCGACTACTCTTATCTAGAAAACTCCAGGGAGGCGATTATTTTCGTATGAGCCGCAATCTAGAATTATCCAGAAACGAGGGCACTTAATATATAAGAGGCTACGTACCATTGGAGTTAGTTTATAATTTTGTCTCGTAATATCAACAAAAAACGAGCAAATATAAATTAAGTCTTAGTGAATAAACAGTAGTGAAGTGTTTATACAAATTAGTGTATGTAAATATACTGTGTATCTAGTATCAATTAATGAATAGTTCAGTAAATAAATAAATTTAATGAGTAGACATACCGTGTGTTCACATTTATCCCACCAGTCAGGATGAAATGTTTTAAATAAATGAGAAAAACGTTACATTGGTGTCAGAAGGGGGATAATATTGATAAATAGCTATGCAAAAATAGCCAAGAGAATAAGTGATCTGGAAGTAACTGAGCTAAAGGTAGAATTGGGAAATCGCGAGTTGGAAACGTCCGGCAAGACGAGTGAGTCAGTAGAAATACTAAAAGTGGCACTGGTAAGTGATGGCTTCGATCCAGAAATATTTTTTATTCAAATACGAGAAGATTTTTGCTTGGAAGAGATTTCAACCAATGTGAAAAACGAAATTTTTGCTATAAAGAACTATTTTCCTGATACGAAGAAAGATATTTCTGCTAACATGGACAAACTTTCAGCAGATGTCTCAATTATGAAATATGACATGCTGCTGACGTGGAAAATAAAATTTCGTCTCTAAAATCGGATGTTGAGAATAAGATGACATCGATGGACAATAAAATCAAGAATAAGATGTCAATGATGGAAAACCAGATGGACGAGAAAGTCAAGGAGTTAGAGAGATTGCCGATTAAAGTACACAAAATTCTCAAGGAGAAGAAAAGAAGACCAAGCAAACAAAACCTTGCACTCACTCTAAGTTAGAAGACACTGGCCGTTTTTCCCAAGTCAAGGCTCCAACGTTCGACGGAGAGGCATCGTGGACCAATTATGTCAAACAGTTTGAAACAGCCGCTAGAAAGAATAATTGGTCTGACTAGGAGATGGCAGTGAACTTAACATCGCCCTTCGGGGAGATGCCTTAGATGTTCTTCAGACGATACCACTTGAAGAAACGGATGACTTCGAGCAACTAAAGGAGAGGTTGGATATGCGATATGGCCCTGAACATCTAGAACACTTCCCAGCTGAAGAACCGAAGACAAAAACATGACGAATTCCTCCAAGAGTATGAAGTGGATATTGCCGACTAGATTTGCTCATCCATCAGCACTAAAGAACATGACGGAGTGTCTGGGCATCCAGGCCTTTATTGGTGTCTTACGTGACCCCGATATGTGGAGGACGCTCCGTTTAGCCCATCCCAAAACATTAGTTGACGCATTGACAGCTGCTCTTGAATATGAAGCAGCAACGAAGGCTCCGGGTTATAACAATGTTAGGACCATCCGAGGGAAAGCAACGAGGACATATTTTACCCGATCGTCAGTTTTATGAAAATCATGATGGACAAAAAGCCGATAAAGATCAGTTACTGGAATTGTGGTGGTGAGCTAGGGCATGTACGCTGTTCGTGTAATCGCCCCAGGACTCCTGCAAACCAAGAACCCCAGTAACAGAAAAACTAGAACGGGGGGGTTGCGAGGCGGCAGCACCGATCCATGATGGTTCTGAAGATCCCCTCATACTTATAGCTCCTCTCAGATGTCAAAATCTGATGTTGTTTGGTGTTGGTTGTATATTGTTCTAATACTCTGTAGCAACAGCAGTCCTATTTATCACTTCTCTGTTTCCTGCTCCCTTGGATCTTCTCATATACAGAAAGTACTGCAAATATTCACAAGTAGAAACATGGTTTAACTAATAACAGTAATTGTTATTGAAAAATTAGAGATCAGCTCATTGTCACTCCAAAAACAATGCATATAACCATAAAATAAAAACATTGACATAAAGTGTTAAACATAAAATATTAAATATTTTGTGGAATCGCTGACTTTGGCCAGAGAACCACACTAAGTACTAAAATATGATTATCCATCTCAATATGCTTCAAAATAATTTTGCAGGTTGCTGGGAATTTAAATTTGGTTTCTACATTTCACAATTCTTAATATTATACAGGAAATATGTACATTGATGTATGGATTATAATTAAGGACTGCTAAATATACCTCACTGCATTAGTAAATCAAAGCGTGAATTAAATAATATAAATTCAGAGTGGCTTTGGAATAATTTGATTATTGAAGGACAACATGTTTCTTAACAAATTTCACTGTGTACACGTTAGTAGCTTAAACTGAGATACATTTATAGTTTCAGTTTTGTAGTAATCAAAATTTCTTATACGCCAGCGTGTAGCTTGAAAAACAATTTTCACGTTCTTCAGAAGTTTATTCTGCAAAATTTTTTCCACATAGACGATGTTGAGTCTACCTCAATATGTAGGTACATAAATGCAAATGTTCCTTAATAACATGAAAATGTTGAATACTCACTAGAATTCACTCGGTGAATTCTTGAAGTTTCGTTCAACGACTATTCCACATTTTCTTAATATCATAAAAATTTCAATATTATATTCCGAAGGAGAACAAAGCACATAAAAATTGTATTTCAGAGAGTTTCATTACAGATTTTCCCTAGTGTAGCTTCAATAAGAATGCGGAAAACCTTAAAAGTCTCCCAAGATTTCTTGAAAGAAAATCACAGACAAAATAATACCATTTTCAATAATTTTTCACTTGTATAACTCTGTCGACTATCTCCACCTATTGGAATTGAAAATAACTAACAGCTTGTCCTCGATCATTCAGTAATGATTTTTGAGAAAATTATAAATCGTAGTTTATTTATGTAATGTGTGAGTACAAATCAAACACTCGAAGTTCATTTTCTTTCTCATTTTTCACGGCATGATTGAGAAGTCCTGAAATTGATTCTATCACCGATCCACTTAAAAGGTATTGCGAACATTGTTACTAAAAAAAAACTCTGAATCGTTACATCATCTACTGAACACGAAACTCACTTTGAAATCAGATGTTAGCTAAATTTTCAACTGCGAAGTGAAAGTGGAATGATAGAGAAAATAGCACTCAAATATACAAGGAATAGTATTTTGTTTTGAAGGATTAAACATTGATTTGTGACTGAGGTTTATTCCTTCTTTTTTGGTTTTTTGTATAACAAATACGTCTATCTTCTTTTCTCAAAGTTCTTCCATAAAATTTCTTCTCCAATTACCCTTGTTCCCGATCCTTCCACGTTTTGTATGAATATTCTAATCAAGGATATATTTAAAGTTTAACCTATAGTATACGTTAAAATTGCTGATTGAAACTGAATTTGGCTGGACTTGCAGTACACTCTTTATTATTGTATTTGTTACAATACAGCAATAGTAGCAGTAGTAGTTTTTTTTCCTTGAGTGGTAACAAAAATCTTCAACAAGACACGAAGCCACACACGCAGATCGAAAGGACCAGAGTCCCCTCGAGCTGCATTTGTAGCCCGATAAAGCCGGATTTTTACCGACAAAAAACCTTCCACTCTGGTAACCATGCGGCTTTTCCTGGGACTGACAAAAGACATTAATTCAGGCAGGGTGGTTGTATAGATATTAGTGTTTCGTATGAAACACCAGAGTTTCTGTGAAACGTATACAAATGGACTGTAGATTGTAAGACAGATGTATAGAAAAAATAGCAGTACTTACCACTCTCCTTTACTTACAAAGGGCGCCCTTCTGCTGTTTGCGTCTAGATGAGCGATGCACAGCGCGAAAACCCAATAAATGTGTTATCATTAAAACTCATAGGTCGTAGACCACAACTAAATTTTTTATTCGTCGTTATTAATGTGTATCACTCCTTCGTCGCCGTGGCAGTACTTTTAAATTGACTATACAGCCTACTCTTGCAAATATGCCATACATATTTTTAATTTGGGAAACAGAAATTAAAAATTATTATCGAGTATTGAACAGTTAGTATTCATTGTTTCTTCTTTCTTTCCTATATTCCCAGTCGCCTTTTTTTATCAGTTACTTTCTTCTTGATTATTTTCATTGCCGTGCTTGAGATTGTCATCCAGTATGGTTGTTGGCTCATCATGAGGTTAATCATGCTATCTACAGTCAGTTCAGCTTTTATACTATTTCTTATTTCAGTTTTAACTCTATCCACTCATCGCATTCGATCAGGGTGTGCTCTACAGTATCTTGCGACTGGCAATACATACATACCGTACTATTTTTGAGTCCAAGTTTACATAGCTATACTATAAAACATCCATGTCCGGTAAGTATTTGTGTCAGATGGTAGCTTGTATCGCCGTGCTTACAGTTCCACCGTGTTTTCACATCTGGAATAAGTGTACGAGTCCACCTTCCCTTATCAAAATTTGACCAGTCGTTTTGCCATATCGCAAGTGAATCTCTAGCTTCATTTTTTTCCGCTCGGCTTTTGCCCTACGTCTTTCCTCGTTCTTCTATTAATAGTAGGATAGGAATAATACCGCAGTTAACCAGGCCCCCTTCTGTAGGTATTGTTTTATATCCTCTACATATTCTTATGGCGAGGGTTCGTTGCAACTTTACTCAGGCACTCAGATTTCTCTTGATTTTTATGCCTTTACTCCATATACTTGATGCATACATGATTATAGAGAGCACTACTCCAGCTGTAGCGCCACCTTTTCTTGGCATCAGACGTATCAATGCCGCCATGGTAGTTTGTGCCTTCATTGTAATTTTTTATTGTGCTATCGATATGTCAGGCTCGTATCCAGGGCCACTCCCAGGTAGTTGAAGCTGCTACTCCAATTTTTTAGCTATTCTAGCGGCTATTATATTCTCTAGGATTCTACTCATAGTATCCAGAAGGCATAAGGGGCGGTATGATGAAGGGTTATCGTCTTGCCTACTAGGTTTTTGAATTAATACTAGTTTTCCAACTTTCGATTGTGCTGAGAAAACACCTGACCTAACGATGCTGTCCATAATTTCTTTAATTTTGTTGGGGCATTCAGCTTTGGCTAGTTTTGTTATTTCTGGGGGTATTCCATCTGGGCCCAGAGCTTTGCGAGTTTTCAATTTTTGAGCTGCATTCTTTAATTCTTCCAGTGTAACCTCTTGCGCTGCTTCCTCTAATCCTCCTAGGTATCCAATTAACTCTTCATTGCTGCGAAAATAGGGTATCTATAATCTGTTTTCTGAGATCAGCAGGTATGTCCAGAGGTATGGATTTCAGTTTCCCATCACTATTTTGTAGGCTTTCCCCCACGGATCATCTTGGACAGTACTACACATGTTTTCCCAGGCTGCTACTTCGCTTTTTATTATTAGTTCCTTCAATTTTCTCCTAGCTTCCTTTAAGTTCCTGTTGCATTCTGTTCTTTGTCTATTGATTTGTCCATTCCACCAATAATTTTTTTGCTTTCTGTGGGTTCCCTTTTTTCGATGTATTACAGGCTCTTCTTATGAATTCCATAGGTCTGGTTGAGTTTAGTTGTGTTTTTCGTTCGATATCCAGTCAAAGGGTTTGTCCAAAGATATCAGAATCTATCTTATCCAAATTCCACCCAGGTTTTTGATGTTCAATTGTACTGGTTTCTGAGATGATATATGAACTGGTGCTAGCTTGATTATTCGTCATTTATCACTTTCCATCCATGAATTTGGTGGTTACAATTCCCTGAGCTGAAAGTGACATCTATTAAGGACTCTTGAATGCCTCCGACGAATGTAGGTTTACTTCCTTTATTTTGTACTATCAGGTCATTTTTTGCCAGCCATTCAACCAGTCTTTCACCTCGACAACCTTCTGTTTTCGATCCCCACTCTGGCGATTTAGCACTAAAATCTCCTGCTACTATTATTTTTCTTTTGTTTATGGAAATATCAGTCTCTATGGCCTGCATATACCTTTCCAATTCCTCTATGTTATGCCTTGGTGAAAAATAACACAACACTATTCTGTCTTCCCCTATATTAAGCCAGCAATAGCTCTTTCTCCGTTTCCTTCTACCGATTTTTTTTTCTGTTGAGAACTCTTATTACCGTGTCGTAACTCTTGTCCGTTGTCCATTATCCCATCTTCTCAATAATGTTGATGTTAGGCACTCATTATTATCAAGTCACATTCTGATTTTTTTGCCGTAACTTCAGTCGGGTCATGCAAGGTTTGATTGATTGAACGTTGATTTGTAGAACTTTTATTGTCTTGTTTTTGGAAGCGTTATGAGTTATCCGAGGGTAACACACAGCATTCATTATCCAACTATTTAAAGGATGGAAGAGTGGGTAGGTGGAGAAAATTCCACCTCCTCTATTGCTTCTAGTGTTTTTTTAGCATCGTCTACTATATTTCAGAATGACTATATGTCTTCATTAGTTTTCTGTTCTCGCATGTGTTCTTCGTTAGTCATTCGCATCTCCTCTCCTGTTCCAGTCTCATTTTCCTCATCACTCAGCTGCGTCCATATGCCTCTCTGTTTATCTAATCTCCTTACCGCTTTCAGAGCCTTTTTGAAAGTTGCACATCTATGTCTGCCCACTCTGTGTCCACAAGTATTACATAGTGATCAGAATTCGTTGTATATGCAGTCCTTGGCGTGGTGATCTTTCCTTCCACCTTTGTAGCAATCATTTGTCCTGCCAGGTCCTTCGCGTTTATTAGAAGGATATTAGTAAAATGGTTTTATGACCAGCATTTTGCGACAACTCGGCACTTTGAGTCTTTTTTCTATTTTGCTTAAGACCATTCCTATACGAGCGTGTCTAGCTTTAGTAAGTTTTTCAGCGCATTCTTTGTCTATGGTGATAGTTGCACTATTTTCCTCCTTCCAATTTCCAGTGTAAGTCCTAATTGACTCTTCTTGACTGTTTTCTAGCTTTAGCCCTCTTATATATAAAGTTTCCCGGGTCTTCGATTTTTCTGCATTTTTACAGGTGGGCAATTATTTACTAGCATTCAAGGCCTCCTTGATATTTTTTGCTGGTTGCCCATCCTTATACATCGTTATCAGTAGTTTTCCATCCCGTGTGCTCCGTATGGTTCTAATGACTTTGTTATTTGAATTGTCTCCTATTATTGTTTTTACCTGTCCAAGCACTTCTTCATATGTTCTTTGTTTATTGCTGACAACTATTCCTAGTGCGTCCTTCTCTTTTTCGGTTCTTGTTTTTACGGGATATATACGACTACATGGTTTTGCCTTTCCCGGAATATGGTCGCCACCATTTTTCTGATGTTGTCTTGGCTCATGTTACTTATTGCGTGCACAGCGATCGTTTCTCCTTTCTTTGTTTCTCCTCTTACTTTCTCTAAACTAGTCCATACATCGTCCTCTCTCCCACTGAGCAGTATTTTTATTAACATGTCATTTTTTGGCGAGTTATTCGCTCAAATTCTTCATTCATATGTTAAAGATCTGGGTATCTGTTTCTGAATAGTCGCTGAATTCTTCTCTCCATATTTTGATCATATTGTTCAACAAAAACAACTTAAACCATTTTTTCCTCTGTATCTATTGGATTGTCCATTTGAAATTCCGTGTTTTGCAGTGTTTTGTCATCCCCCTCCATCTTTTCTACTTTTTTCCACGCCTCAAAATTATCAATTCCATATAAATTATACAGTTTCCGTGACCTGTAGTCTACTTCTATTTATGTGGCCATCTCTGCAGTGTTTTTAACTTTCTCTCTCATTTCTTGTGTATAAGTATCGGTTCAAATTTTCACGTCCTAGGTTTGTCTTTGCTTATTTTGTTGATGCTTGCCCATAGTTTTTATAACCTCTCGCAGTTCGTTTGTCATCAGCGAAGAGCAGACACATCTAATTTTACTAGCTGTATATTTATATCTTTCTTTGTGTTCGGTATTTCACTTATTACCTTACTCAGATTCTTAGAGTATGTGCCTATGCTACTTATTATATTCTTGGATGTTCGTTTCGGGATTATCCTCGTTTTTATTTTCCTTTTTCACTAGAATGTCTGTTATCTTCCTTTTTTTGGTCGACATTTCTTGTGTTTCATCCCATTTGAAGTCCAGAATTACTGGATTCCCCTTCGGTATTGTGACAGGTGTTTCTATGGATTTGGATAGTGACGTTACTATTGATAGCGACATCTTCTCCTTTTCCTTTTCCTGTTTCTCCCTTCCGATATCTTTTTCTGCGGCTATCAGCGTTCCTGTGTTATTTGTTTCTCCTTTATCTATGTGTCTTCCATTCTTTACTGTAGCATTTTCTTCTCCATTTGGGTCTATGTTGTTCAGAGTTTCGTTATTCATATCGTTCCCGCGAGTTGGGTAGAGTTTGCTGTCCGGCAGTGCAGTGCGCCCTCACCCTACTAAATCTTTTTTCTTCGGGAGGTCGCCATGTATCCCGAAGTCTCCGTTCGCGGCTGTCGATATAGTGGGGCTGTCAACCAATCCATCAGCACGGGTCGCTTGACACCATGAATTCCACTTGGACTCTTTTGTCGAAGTTACCATTCCTTAGACGATGGGTCCCAGTTTTGTGGCGCCAGGATCTCGCCATTCGCCCCACCAGTCCGGGTCGGACTTGTCGATGTGTTCGAATGTAACGAGGGTGGATGATCTTCTACTGTTTTTTTAGTGTCGCCTAATCGGCATTTGCGACCTCACCAGTGCACCACCGACCGTTTCGAGCTGTTCCTTAGCTACACTGCTTCGCTCCGTTCCGTCAGGCTCGAAGCAGAGGAGCTACTAGGCTCCCCGACCACGGCAAGGTCTCACAGCTCCTACGGGGAGTAGCAGTTGTAGTAGTTTTTTTTTTCTTGAGTGGTAACAAAAATCTTCAACAAGACATCAAGCCACACATGCAGATCGAAAGGACCCCTCGAGCTGCATGTGTAGCCCGATAGTGCCGGATTTTTACCGCCTAAAAAATCTTCCACTCTGGTAAGCATGCGGCCTTGCCTGGGACTGACGAAGGACATTAGATCAGGCGGGTGGTTGTATTGATGTTAATACTCATTGTTTCTTCTTTCTTTCCTATATTCCCAGTCGCCTCCTTTTATCAGTTTCTTTCTTTTCGATTATTTTCTTTACCATGCCTGAGATTGCCATCCAGTATGCTTGTGAACTCATCATGAGGTTAGTCATGCTTTTGTTACTGTTTCTACTTCCAGTCTTAACTCTATCCACTCATCGCATTCGATCAGGGTGTGCTCTACAGTATCTTGCGACTGGCAATGCATACATACGGCTCTGTCTTTGAGTCCAAGTCTATGTAGGTATACCATAATACATCCATGTCCGGTAAGTAATTGTGTCAGATGGTAGCTTGTATCACCGTGCGTACGTTACCGCCATGTTTTCACATCTGGAATGAGAGTATGAGTCCACCTCCCCTTCTCACAATTCGACCACTCGTTTTGCTAAATCGCAAGTGTTTTATCTCTAGCTTCATTTTTGTCCGCTCGGCTTTTGCCCTGCGTCTTTTCTCGTTCTTCTATTAGTAGTCGGATATGAATATTACCGGAGATAACTAGGCTCCCCTCTGTAGGTATTGTTTTATATCCTCTACATATTCTTATGGCGAGGGTTCGTTGCAACTTTACTGAAGGACTCAGATTTCTCTTTATTTTTATGCCTTTACTCCATATAGTTGATGCATACAGGATTCTAGAGTGCACTGCTCCAGCTAACAGTCTTCTCTTCACATCTGTACCTCCACCTTTTCTTGGCATCAGTGGTATCAATACCGCCATGGTATTTTGTGCCGTCATCGTAATTTTTTTAGTGTGCTCTCGATATGTCAGGCTCGTATCCAGGGTCACTCCCTGGTAGTTAACCCTGCTACTCGGAGTTATTATTTTCTCCTCAATTCTAAACGTTACGTTTGTCCTAAGTTGTTTCTTTTCAATTAATAGGATTGCCTCTGTTTTTTCCAGCGCTAATTTCAATTCATGGCTTAGTATCCAGTTACTTACCATTTCTAGGGTCGAATTTACCGTAAGCATTAGCCCTTCTTCTGTTCTTTCGGTAAAAACTACTGCTAGGTCATCAGCATAGGCTATAATGTTACCATTACCTGATGTTTCTAGGCGTTATATTCCGTCGTACAGTATGTTTAATCCTCCTTCAGGTATCCAAGTAAATCTTCCTTGCTGCGGAAATAGGGTATCTATAATCTGTTTTATAAAATCAGCGGGTATGTTCAGAGGTTTGGATTTCAGTTTCCCCATCACTATTTTGTAGGCTTTCCCCCACGGATCATGTTCGACAGTACTACACATGTTTTCCCAACCTGCTACTTAGCTTTTTCTTATCAATTTCTTCAATTTTCTCCTAGCTTCCTTTAAGTTCTCGGTTGTTTCTATTATACCAGCTAGGTTTTGACCTACGGGGAGTTGCAGTAGTAGTTGTAGTAGTGATGTTAGTAGTAGTGCTCAAATTCCTGAAATACAATAATATAACTAATTTTATAAAATTCTAATGAAATATAACTTACGGTTGCCTCTATCGTTTCAATCTCTCGAATAACAAATTTTTTCTGACATCCTGTCAAATTTTAGGTTGGACGTAGTATTTACACTTCTTCGATAGAGACAACTTAAAGTCTTACAGTATAAATTATCATATTATATTTACAATATGAAATAATTTAAAACAAAAAGTTTACAATTGCAATTAAAACCGTCAGCTAACGTACTATTCTTCACACTGCATATATTATGAAGACTGATGCACTTTATACAGTTTTTATCTCTAAATCTAGTATAAGAATAGACATTCATTGAACTAAAAGGTATAAATTACTAAATATATTGATTATTATCTTATACCTTTCATTATACTAAATGTCCTTTCTTGAATTAGATTGAAAGATAGAAAAATTTATGGCGTGCATCAATCTCTATAATAAATGAGGTATATGTAATTATTTCATTCTAGTCAGTTTCACGCCCATGGTTCACTGAAGAATGAAAGAAAAACAGATGAAAAGATCGAGAAAGACAGATACCCACGAATTTAAATTCATAATAAATGGAAATTCCACTGTCTGAGGCGAAGCAGACATTTTAATTTAAGAAATAGTTTCTGTTTTGACGAATTTATCGACATCGAACAATTTTTTAACATAGTCCAACTCAATTCAGTTTTTAAAATTAACAATTTCAAATTATGATCTCAAAACATTGAAATTCTCTGTTCCGACTTACTGTGTGTTATCAACTCATATTCATTTTTTGAATAGAACTAACAGTTTCTAAGTATATCCACAATATAATGAAAACATTATAAAAATTCTAAAAAATTGACAACTGTTTCGAAATTACTAAATATCATCGTCAGAATGACAGAAGTCACATTTCATGTGATGCCTACCTGATGTTCAATAAATTTTTTTGGCTAAACGAAGAAGTTATTGACTTAATATGTATGAATAGGACAGAGAAGAAGATATGATATTACCAATATCAGAGCTTATATAATATTAGCCCTATGTGGATACCTTGGATACAGATATATGGTTTGGACCACCTACACTAATTACAACTAACTTTGTAATTTCCTGTTGCTGGTTGAGCATGTTTATCGGCTATCAAATTCCTTCTCGCGTATTGTTACATTTCTCCTCCCCCCTTTAATTCGGACTTCGTCCTCGAAATCTTCAAATAACTAATCTAATATTTGGATTTGAGACGGTTGTAGTTTGGGTCCGAAAAAAAATTGTGAAGTCGTTTATTTTTCCTAATTATAATCCAAAATACTAAAACATATATTAACCCGGAAACGGTCACGTTGTTAGATTTTGTCTAACAATTTATATATTTTGAATATAAAATATTGATAATCCATTTTATGTTGACTGCCGCCTAGAAATGCCTCATGTAGGTCACCATCCAATCACGTGTGAAGGTGGAAGGAGGAGACTTAAGTTTTATTTGAGTTATGGTCACTTGTTAGTTTGAAACTAACAGGCGACGAACACGCGTCGGCAGAGTGTTAGGTAAAATATAACGGCGTGACCATTTGCGTATATATTTTTTTCTATAAGTTTATTAAAAAAAGTGTGATCAAAACAATTATTTACAACTATTGTAAGTGAACTGCTCACAATGGATTCCGTCCCAAACAAATACAACAATTATCAAAATAGTATGACGACATATAATCTGATGAAGAAATGGGATCTGATATCGAAAACGATAATGGGCGCATTGAACATAGTATGAATGGAGATCAAATGGAATCAGAGGGCGAAGACACCCTTATTAATGACTTAGATGTGCCTATGCCTTTACTTGTAAATCAACACAGAGTGCCTATTTTTAAAGGAAAGGATAAGACTGAATGTCTTAAACATAAACCCGATTTACCTCGAACAAAAACACGTGCATATAATTTGATATCCCAGCTTCCAGGTGTAAAGAGGCCTGAATTCCAATAGACAGTTGGAAATTGGTTTTTCCGGACGATGTTATTCATGAAATTGTACTATTCACTAATCAGAAGCTGGACAAATTACGGGAGTCTTACCAACCAGATAAAGGCTGTCAACCAACTGATTTTATATGGCAGGAGTTATGAAAAGCCCATATGTCAACACTACTGACCTATGGAGTACTGATTGAACTGCACCTTATTATTTTTCCGCAGTTATGTCTCAAAGAAGATTTCATTTACTTTTGAGAAGTCTGAGGTATTATGAGGCTACTACAAGAAAGGAAAGAGCAAAATATGAGAAGTTGGCACCTATTAGAAAAAAATTTAAAGATTTTGTCAAAAGGTGCTCCGATAATTACAGTATTGGAGAGTACGCAACAATCGACGAAATGCTTTTTTCGTAGGAGGTGCAGATTTAGACAGTATATTGCAAAAAAGCCAGCAAAATACAGCATAAAAATATATAGCCTAGTTGATTCGAGAACTTTCTACACTCACAACATGGAAATATATCCTGCGAAACAACCTGCTGGGACTTGTCAGCTGCCTAATGATGCTGCTAGTGTTGTGAAGAGACTAGTATTCACTATAGATAAATCGGGAAGGAATCTTACTGTAGACAACTACTTTACTTCAATACCCCTTGCCAATGATCTGCTTGTAAGTCATAAAATTAGATTAGTGGGCACACTACGAAAAAATAAACGGGAAATCCCACTAGAATTGATCGATACAAAACAGCGACCAGTCAGTTCCAGCATTTTTGATTACGGTAAAAATGGTAATTATTGTCTTCTTGTTTCATACGTGCCGAAAAAAAAACAAAAACGTTTTAATGCTCTCAACCTTCTATAATGATGACACAATTAATGATACTAGTAATGAGGCCAAAAATTACATTTTACCACCTGACTAAAGGTGGTGTGGACGTGGTGGATCGACTCAAGTCAGATTATTCTGTCACACGCTGGCCTATGACTCTATTTTACACATTATTGAACATAGCGGCAATAAAAAGCCAAATAATTTGCAAAGATAGTACAAATGTCATTGAAACAAGAAGAAAGTACATAATCGATCTCTCAAAACATTTAAACTTTCCTCATCTAACACGTCGGGCATCAATCCCAACATTGTCCCTGAATCTTCGAAGAAAAATAGCCGCCGTCACTGATAATGATACAAATATGACCACCGCAGCATCGCAAAACGAACAGCCAAAAATGCGATGCAGGTATTGTCCCATTAGAAAAAATCGGTTTACCATGCAACGCTGTGACACATGTGAAGTTCCTATTCGCAAAGAGCATACCATGACAACCATATCGACTTGTACCGCCTGCGCCGCCCGTGGAGAAAATTCCGATTAAGAAAAATATTATTTTAAATTAGCTAACATATTGGTTGTTTTAATTTAAGAAAAAAAAATAGAAAATTTATGATGACTTTAGTTTTATTAAAAGTAGTAAATGTTAGGTCAAACCTAACACGCGACCTTTGACGTATTTTTTTACGCTACGTATCCCGGGGTAATGAAATAATACAAGCAGCACTGACTTCCGTAGATATTTGAGGTAGATTTTCCAAATGATTAGTTTGGTGGGATTTGACCATAAGGTTCTGGAACTCTCAATTTTTCTAGTTTGATTTTATGGTCGGATGTAGATTCCGGCCCACTCCGGTTTTGAACGTATTGTAAGGGCGGATTCACTGGCTGTGGAGGGAGCGGCAGCTCCCTTCGGCACCCTGGGCACGAGCTTTGGCTTTATAAAACAAGCAGTCAATTGGGAAGCGAGGAACTGGTTGGGAAACCAACACCTCGCTCACTGGAACGCTCTACAGGATCTAAGGCAGTCCAAGCTCCTACTAAGGGGATGGACTACCAAGTAGTAGATTAAGAAATATAATATGACTCTTGACAAAGCACTGCTGTCTGAGGAAACACCTCCATAACTTAGGTTCAGAGGAAAGTCCCAAATGTAGGGGTTGCGGCTGGGCTGACCAAACGTCGATCCATGTCCTCCTTGTGTATCCACATTGGGCTAAATTATGCAGGAGAATCTTCGGAGTCCGTGTTATGGCCACTGGGGACACATGCAGGCATCCACTAAAGATGATTGACAGCTTCATTGAAGAAATTGGCTCCAATGATGCATGAGTAGCAGGAATGGCACAATGAGCCCGCCAATGACCTCAGTGCTAGGACCTTGGCTTGAGCTTGCTCGGCCGAGGTTTCACCTGAATATATTATTAGTAGTATCGACAGGTGTGTGTTTCATGTGTACGGCTTCTGGAATGGAAATTTCTTGCACTGGTTCCTCGGTTAGCAGGATGCTGGTTGACTTTATCCATTGTTCTTGACCTATAATATGGTGAACTATCTCTATTAATATGACTTAGGAGGTTTTTGTTTCTGTTGCGTTTAGTGCAATTGTGAACATTTTGAATTAGGCATCTCGACGATACATGATTCGTACAGATAATGTTTTCTTCTTGGCCAATAAAATGTTTTGTGCCATCTGCTGTTGGCGTAGAAATGAGCAGGCGGTATTTCGTCGGGAAGGTTCTCGTGAAAATTATACTCATTGTAATTTTCAATTTCGTCATTGTTTGAGGAATTAATATTAAAATTGTGTGTGCTTCTAGTAGACACACTCATGGGCTGATTTTTTTCCTGAATTGTTTGTACACCACCCATAGGAAAGGAATTATTTTGGTCATTCTGGTTATTTCTAGGAAGAGATCTACTGAAATTGTGAGCGTTATTACTATATTTCGTACGTTGAAAAACACTTCTTTAGGTATGGTTCTGGGAAATATTTCTTGAAAGTTGAAATTTTGTTGAGAGTAGTTACGAGGGGATGGTGAAGAATTTGTTGGTTGCGAATTATTATTATTTCTTGAAAAAGTATTGTGTGAATTTAAATTACTCTGTGGGTTATTATGTGGTTCTGTTGAAAAATTGCTGGATCTATTGTAATGTCGACTGTGATATGAATTATATTCAAATGATGTCGGTCCTTTGTTTAGCTGGTTTTCTAAGAAGTTCATATATTGCTGCTGATTTTGATGATTATCATAAGCTATGCATTTTTTAAGGGATTCTTCAAGAGACTGGGACAAATATTCACAATAAGGTTAATTTATCCCAGAACAAAAAGTTTTGGGGGTAATATTTTTGAAACATGGGATTTTGAATGCCACTGTCGAGAAACGTGATATGTTGGAGTAAGTCATTTAGATTATTTGATACACGCTGATAATATTGGTCGTAAGTCTTGTTAAATTTTTGTACTGTTGTCGATAACTGTGTTACTGAAATGTCTTCCGAACGTCTGTCACCGTACTCAGCTTACAAAGCCGGCCATACTGTCCAGATAGTTTTGTTGGAATGATTCAAAAAATCTCCTGGCTCTCCCTTGATTCGAGATCAAATATATGCATTTAACATAAATTTTTGTGCTGGGGTAATTTCTTGAGTTGCCAAAGATCCAATTGAATTATCGGCTGATTTAATGAAGGTAGTAACATTGTCACTGGTAGAAAATTCGGTAAAGTAGCATAAATGCTAGAGATTCCACTATTATCCTTCCAGTCGGGGCGACAAGTCTGTGAGACTCAGCCGTTCGGAAATCGTTCGGTTAACTTCGGTAGAATTCCCAGCAGCGCTGTTCATTCAGGTACCTTCTAGCCTCGCCCGTTACTTTATTTGTGTGAAGTGATGAGAGTATACCCCTTGTGACTGAGAAAATATTACGCAAAATGTCTGTGAGACTCGGCGCCCCGATTTTAAGGTACAGTTTTTTTCGCAGAGATCTCTTTTTTCCACTGGTATGTTATCTTGTTTTTTAGTAGAATGTATGAGTATTTGTGTATATTACCTATATTTTTATGGTGTCAAATTGGTCATTTCAATAACTAGGGAATATAGTATTCCAATTTTTGTTCTAGAAAATCTGTTCGAGGCGTTGCTTTTGAGACGAAGAAGATGAACCGACGATAATGAAGCAGAACTGGCAACCGAAGTAGATGTTTTAGAGAAGAGATCTGTTGATAGTGAATCCGAGAAAGATAGCGATGACGAAGATATTTCTGATCCCATCCCATACATAGAGTACCATCATTCGTTGGTAAGGATGGAATTACTCGATGGACAAATCCTGCCCCAATGACGATGTTCGGATGAAAAATGAAAATATCATTATTCATTTATCTGGAGTCAAAGATTGCTTAGACGGTCTCCGAATGCTCTCTATTTCATAGTCGAAATGTTAAAAATTACTACTGAAGGTACAAATTTGTTTAGAGCCTGGATATCCCATAGTTATTCCAGAAAAAGTAGTGCTAATCCCACTTTGATATATATGGCTGGAAGGATAAAAAGTGCTAGAATAAATACCAAGGAATTATGCGATAGAACCGGACTCGTAATTGATCCATTTTGGTTGGTGATTTCTCCAGATCGATTTCTTTTTTACTGAGATGTTTACGATTAGACGATTTGGAAACTAGAGAAAAAATACGACAGTTTGGAAGGTGAGCAACAGATGGATTTTATTTGACATTTTTCTTGCAAATTGTAAAAAAGCACATACACTGTGAGAGAATACCACAATTAACGAAAAGCTGGAGGTATTTAGAGGAAGATGTTTTTTTAGGCAATATATTCCCAGTACACCGAATAAGTATGGACTGAAAATATTTGCACTTGTGGACTCTGCCTGATTTCTATGCAATTATTCTAGGAGTATACGCTGGCAAACAACCGGCAGGTCCTCATGATCTACCCAACGATCCATATAGTGTAGTTATACGACTGATAAAACCAATTTCGGAAACGAATAAAAATCTAACATACGACAATTAGTTCACAAGTGTAGGTTTAGTGGACAATTTCTTTGAAGAGAAGAAAATTACATACGTTCGCACTATAAACAGAATAAAAAGAGTTAACGATAGAGCTTAGCAATACAAGACCTCGACCTGTATATTCTTCAGTATCGGATAGTTATTCTCATATGTACTTTACACCAAGTTGATGAAATTGATGAATCGACCTATAAAAAATACAAACCAGAGATTATTTCTTCTTATAATCGTAGTAGAGATGAAGTGAACCTCTTATACAAATGATTTGCCACTTATGATGTAGCTATAAATACAAAGAGATAGCCCAATCTATGCCATGATGAGTATGGCGATTGTTATGCTGGGGTTATTTACTCTTCCAATAACAAAAAATATGACCTCATAAAAAGATCGTTTTTTAGAGAGCTTGCACTCTTTCTTACCAAAAACCAATTGACGCGAAGTTCTTTTGAAATGAAAGTACTAGCGTTAGTCAAAGAGACAAGACTGAAAGTTGCAGGAACAGTAAATATAGATAATGCCGAAATTCCATTAGGAACTATAAAACGTTGTTTTCTTTGCAAGGATTCAAAAACAAAATATTTAAAAAAAATGGAATAAGTCTTCTTCTCCTTCATGTATATAGGCTCTTGAGCCTGTTCTATACCGACTAGTGCTGCAAACTTATTTGGGATGTTGATTGCCAGCTGTCTCGCCATAGTTTGAAGGGCCTTCCTGGTGGTCTGGTGCTATATGGTTTTTGATCTCTTGCTGCTCGGGCTATCCTATCTGCGCTCATTTCTGTAACATGCTGGTCTTCTCTGTCTTCCCCATCGTATAACATCTTGTACCTTACATAGTTCTCTTATCCGATTGTTTGGAATTCTATATTTCTATGTTTTGCTAGCGATTGATCTTAAAGTTTTCATTTCTGTTGTTCTCACTATTCCTTTTGTTTCCGCTGTGTCGGCTCTCGTTTCTATTGCATATGTCAATATTGGTCTAACACATGCTTTATACATACGAACTCTCCCATCCAGTCTCATGTCTTTGATTTCACAAATAACATCCCTCAGACAACCTGATATGAGGAGTCTAGTTCCATAGCCCGCCTAATCCATAATGTTAGATACGTCAGAAATCGGAAAAAAATTTACAAACGTAATCACTACAATAAACTGCTAATGTTATCATTTACAATCGGTTACACATAGGAAGCTGGAATGATAATAAAAAATAATTTCCTCTAAAACTTTTTTCAAAAATTTTTTTTTATGTTGGAAAAGACTAGTTTTGGAAAAACATTTTGGATAAGACTAGATTTGGAAGTGAATAAGGTTTCAAAACTCAACATTATTGTTGTTATTGAACTTATTTATTTATTTTCTGGTAAAAACAATCATCATGTAAAACTGAACTAAAATAGTATTCTTTTTTCAAACTTTTTATTGCATTATATTCAGATATCAATATCATCATCTTCAAAAACCAGTTTTCACCAAAATCTTTTTTTGAAATATTATCGCAGTCTTTTAGTTTTTTCACATTTACGGTGTGACCAATGGGAATTACCTCAGGATTTATGCTGTTCAAGCTTTTTCCTTTTTTCAGTATGGATTTAGATGCGCCACCTCTTACCAATATGTTTCCCTCTGGCGATTTTTTTATTGAAATACGTTTGGAAGGGGCAAATTTGAAATGCCATTGACCAGGTGGCTTCATGACATCAGCTATTGCTTCTTTCCATTCCATAACTTCAACATTTCTTCCTAAATAGAACACTGTCCCAAATTCACCAAAAATCTGTTTATATTCTTCCGGTTTTATTATAGTATCCAATTTTCTCCCCCTTTTCTCTATAAGGCCAAAAACCTTATTAGGGAGAATATAGGAATGTCCAGGTACTGGGAATACTACTATTACCTCTTTAATGTTATTTGGCCATTTGGAAAGCATTCCAATCATCGTTACGTTTTTGTTTTGACCTCCACATCCGTCAGCAAATTTTTTTATTGTAATATAATTTTCTAAGCTGGTATTATTCAGTCGATGATGAACAGCCGAAGCAATTTGATAAAAACAGTATCTTTATTTTGGGGTGAACCTGTATGTCCTTGGCAAACTGTAAAGTTGTAACAATAGAGTGGCCTACTATAATAAGCCGCTTTGTCTGGAATTCGAGGTAGAACCATGTTTTTTTGGCAATCGAACGAAAATTCCAAAACTCTTTCTCCATCAGATTTTAAAAATCTGAAAAAAGATTTAAATTTCAAAGTATGAAGTCGCAATTGCATCATTATGCGATTCTTCTCATGAACAGGACTTCTCTTGACTGTCTCGTTTAACTCAATGCGTTTTGAACATGCATCTGTGGCAGGCATGCCAAAACCAATATTATAGTCTTTTACAAAGATGTGCCGAAAATAGTGATATTTAACTTTTAAGTTATCAGGTGATTTTGCATTATACATTGTCCACATTTTCTTCACAGACAAGTCGCTAGATAAATATTGCCTTGATGATTTGCCACGACTATAATGTGAATCGACAGCTTTGAAACTTTCTATGAAACGTTTTACTTCAACCTTTCTAGACGTGTATTTTCTGCTACGTGTATTGCCACCCCTGTTTTCTTCGGCACCACAGCCGGTTTCCAAATGCTTCTTCACAATTCGCTGTACCCTGTCCTTCGAGACACCCAATATGGATAAAACGCTTTGCGGCATATTGGAACATGTGTTTTTGCTTTCGATTTCTTAAATTGAGGAGCATAATAACGTATGGTTACTTGTTTCCGAGAACTGTCTTCCTTTATTTGTCTGGCTCTTTTTGATTTCTCCGCTGCCGTATAACGCAAAAAAAATTATCTTGGATAATCTTAACTGGTTCATTATAAAATGCTTTATGAAACTTTCGTATATCTTGTAAACCTAAATGTTGACACCTATATGTTGGGCCTGTGTGTTTTTGGCATGATTCTGGCATAGTTGGAGGATTTTTTGACGAGTATCTAAGAAACTAAATAGAAAATAAAGTTGAGTTGGAATTCAAACTAACCTCAAACAAGTTACTTACCTGGAATTTTCAACAATATTTTTCTTCCACACTGAATTGTCCGTTCCTTTTTTTCTTCCTTTATTTTTCGGAGCTTCACAAATGTTTTTACCACTATCCATTGCTTTACATTCAAGAATATTTTGGAAGAAAGTGAAGAAAGTTATAATAACAATTTCGTCTACCCACAACTGCATACAATATAAAATCAGGGGTGTATCCCCATAAGGAAAAGACCATTGGATAAGACGCCGTTTGGAAACAAAATCAATTTAGCACGTACGTACTCAAGTGATAAGGCGCACTTTGCTAATACCAGACGGTCGTGACATAGGCGCGCTTTGGAATTAAACGTCAATTGGATGAGGTGAGTTTTGGAACTACATTCAATAATAGCACACACAAATAAGCGGAAATAGGCAAGTTTTGGTAAAACTTCTCAGTTACAAATAATAGCAGATATACTAGAGATTTTGTTTCTGTAACTGCCGGTATTTTTAAATTTTTTGGATTAGGCGAGTTTTGGAACTACACTCCTCATATGTAAGATGCCTTATTTGATTGTTTTCGTACACTTTGGTTTAGCTCTCCATAGCTAAATATTTCTATACCCAGGTATTCGAACATTGTAACCTGCTCTATTATTCCATCGTCAATTACAATTTTGCATCGTTTGGGTTCTCTCGCCGTAACCATAGTTTTGGTTTTAGTGTCTAATATCAGAATTGCACCGTCTGCATAGCACAAAATTTTTATTTGATTTTCTACAAGCTCGTATCAGTGTCCCACGTTTTTCTACTTCTTGTATTATTCTATCCATTACTAGATTGAATAGTAAATATCTTAAACTATCTCCCTGTCGAATTCCTGATGTAATATTTACTTTCGATGTTAATTCATTCTCGACCTTAATTTCAGTTTTGTTGTTTGTGTTCACCTACCTGATCAGCTATCCTCTTCTTTAGATCGTTGGGTAGATGAACGTTAGTTTTTCTATTTTTTGAATGTTCTGAAATCAAAGCTAAGCCTGAATATCGGAGAAAATATCTTCTTTTCTTTAAAAAACTGTCAATGGCCATCGTTTTGAATTACGAGATATGTCATAATTCGTTCATAACTGATCCACTACGTCGAGACCACATTTTGTTTGATTATAAAATGTAATCATTTCGGGCTTCTGCTTCTTCAATGTGTCTTTGTCAATTTTGTCGTCATGATGCAGTGTAGACATAATAAACACTCCTTTTCTTGGTTTTGGTACATAAGAGACTAGGGTAACGTCTTTCTTGAAAACAAATATAGAACTAGGACACTTCCTATTTTCCAGTGTAAGTAGTGTGGTGGAATCTGTGTTTTGTTTTTACGTAGAGTCCCGACAGAAGTTAATCTGTGTTCATTTAGCAAATGCGTCAAAAGCGGATAACTGGTAAACCAATTATCAAAAGTAATATTTCTGTCAGTTTTTGAGATTGGTTGGATCAGTCTATGTACGACGTCAAATGCAGTTTATCCAAGAGCGTACTAACCTGGTGGTTGTTTACCTAGATAGATTTCTAGATTGACAACATAAAAGGTTTTTGCATCCACCAAAGCAAACAACTTCATGCCATATCTCGCCGGTTTTTTGCATATACTGGCGGAAACTACAACGGCCTCGAAATGACAGCAGCTGTTCGTCTATCGTTAGATATTCTCCTGGGGTATACGTTTTTTGGAAGTTACTGACAAACTTTCCAAAAAAACATCGAATAGGTGCTAATTTATTTATTTTTTTATCGTCTCGGATAGATCTATCATCAAAACGCACACAGTTTTGTAGAAACTGGAATCTGGAAATAGTCCGACAAACGCTCTTATTTCAGACATCTCTGTATCTTTCATAATAAACTTTTTTGTGTGTTCATTTTTGCAAGAAGTTCTTCTACAACTTATTTGCGCATTTGTGTGAAGTAATATATTTTGCATCATTTCTTCACTAATAAAAAGTTTCCAGCAATCCAACACACTTTTGGCATTTATTGATTTGCGCCTTACTCCTGGTAAATGAATAGTAATATTTCCAGATCGCGTATGTGCACACCTTCATTTTCGGTTGTTTGTGGCATATCAATCTCAGTGTCACTTAAGTCATCTTCGGTATCACTATTGGCACTTCTTTCACTAATATGATCATTTTCGTCTTTACTTTCATCCTCATCGTACTTGTTAAATTGTCTGCTTCGTCACTTTCAACATCCCTTAAGAGATCTAACAACCTCTTTTGTTCAGCTTCATAAGACATTGTACATAAATATATCAAAAATACTAAAATTATACCGAAATTCTTACAAACGTACTTTGACTAAAAATGTTCCTTCGAACGTAAGGGACGTGCAATATATCCAACACCGCTTTCAAACACAAATGCACTCCTTGCCTGATCGAAGTCCACTGAATTGGTCTGACTATTAGATACCTTAAACAACTAGCGTCTAGCAAGCTGCAAGTCACAGATGATCCTGACAAATCAAAAATGACCGAAGTTAGGATCCGTTGGCGTAAAAATTTAGAAATAATATCAGCTTTCTATTGGCAAAAATATTAAATTATTTCAATTCAAACTCATTGTAATTGATTGTAACTAGGCAATTAACCGAGAGTATTTGATATTTGGCCACATTTGCTACCCTGAGAAAAAACAAAAACATTTTTCCAGTGAAATTAACTAAAAAAATATGTTAAATTGAAATAAAAATATTGTTTGACGGAATAACGAACTATTTTGGAATTTTAATTTACTCATTTAAGTTTGAGTTTTCAAAAAACGTGAACTAATATGGATATTTCATTTTTCAAATCAAAATATAAATCGAAAGTAGGAACAATAATAGTTCGTTGTATCCATCAATTTCCTATTATTGTTATATTAACGAGAGTTGATATAGTAACAAAAAAAATCATTAGACGTTATATACGACTATTGCGGATTATCTGGTTAACTGAGATTTAAAACAATGCATAAGTTAAGTCTAATTCTCACGTTGATCAAAGTAGAAACTAGGAAAATACCGTTGACCACTGTATCTGATGTCTTAAGGAAATATGAATATTGAACAAAGCAAACACAAACTACTTAAGACTATTGGTTTGTCTTATAAATAATTATAATTTATTTAAACAATTTTTGATGAAAACTTTGGAGCTATTTTTTCTACTTCTTCATGACTGGGCTTAGAAACACCACTTTTTGATAATTTTTCTTCCTTTTGGTAACAGAACAACCTCGTCTGAATCTTTGTTCTTTTATTATGTGGCTCCGGAAATTGAACGAGAAAAAGAAACGTTAAATTATTTTTGTTCCTACTTAACAATTTATATTTTAATTTCAAAAAGCAAATACATATATTGGTACAAGTTTTTTGAAAACTCAACATGAATAAATTAACACCCAAAGAAAATCCTTTAACAGTTAAACAATAATTTTATTTCAATTCAACAGATTTTCTTAAATTGAAATAACTGCAAAACATTCTCTCAACTTTTATTTTCTCTCAATATAGCAAAGTCGTTATGATTTAATAAATGCGTCCGAATATCAAATAATCTCAGTTAACTGTCTAGTAAGAACCAATTACAATGCGTTTTAATTGAAATAATTTTATATTTTGGTGAAAAGATAGCAGCTATTATTTTTAAACTTTCGCGCCAGCGGATCCTAACCTCGGTCGTTTTTGATTGGTCAGGATCATCTGTGACCTGCAGCTCGCTAGACGCTAGTCCTTAAACACTGTTGAGCGGCTATTAAGACCCACGTAAATATAATCATGCGTATTACAAAACTATAGAGGTTTAAAATTTGGACTGGGTATGACATACCCTACCTTGCGCACGGAGGGTTAACATGCTCTTCTCATATCCTCACGTCTCTCTCTCTCTCTCTCTCTCTCTCTCTCTCTCTCTCTCGATCTAACAGTGTTCTGCCTGCCATCCTACGCAGTACTTTCATTTCTATTGTCTCCAGTATTTGTTTCGTTTTCGAGGTATCTGGTCTGGTTTCCGCAGTATATGTTAGAATGGGTCTAATAGCTGTTTAATATATTCTGGATTTAGCCTCTATTCCTATGTGTTTGTTGTTCCATATAATATCATTAAGACATGCGGCTGTTCTCGATGCTTTCATGGCTTACCCTCTCACCTCCATCTCAACATACCTAAATATCATTTCCTGCTTTACAATATTGTTGTCTATTTCAAATTTAAATCTAAGTGGTGCTCTAGATGTGGTAGTGGCATTTGGTTTTTGACACTGATATATTCATTCTGTACTTCTTTCCAGTTGTATTGAATCTATGCACTAGTCGTCCTCGTTTTCGGCTATGAGTACAGCGTCGTCGGCGTAGCATAGTATTTTGACTTATCTGTCTCCTATTTTGTATCCTTTCAGTTTGCGTACCTGCTTTATTATTTCATCCATAATGATATTAAACAGCATGGGGCTGAGGGAGTCTCCTTGTCGGATGCCATTATCCCCTCTATCTTAGCTTGGTTCGTGCTGCTCTTATATATATTTTCAATTATTTTATCATGTTTTGAGGCACTTGTCTGTCGTAGAGCAATTGTATCACATGCTCCAGATGTATGAGATCGAACGCCTTCTCTAGATCGATTAAACACATGAAGGCTGGGCGGTTATATTCGATTGACTTTTCGGTTATTTGTCTTATAATGAACATCGCGTCGGAGCATGATCTTCCTGAGCGGAATCCTTGCTGTTCTTCGGCCAAGGTAATGTGCTCATTAATTTCATTTGTCAGGATTCTTGTTGTTAATTTCAAGGAAGTGCAGAGGAGATTGATTCCTCTATAAATAGTAGGTCCCTCTTTGTCGCCTTTTTTGAATAGGAGAGTTGTACTATTTCTCCATTCATCGGGGATTCTATGTTGGTATAATATTTTGTCAATGAGTCTTTTCAGTTGTTCGATCAGAGACTCTCCTCCATACTTCAACAGCTCATTGGTAATACCATCGGGTCTTGCGCTTTTCCTTTTTTTTAGCTTTTTTACAGCAGATTCTATGTCTTCCCTGCTCACATATATGTCGTCGTTAATTATTATTTCAGGTGTGTTAAGTTCATTTTCAATGTTCTGTTCCTCCAGATATTCCATCCAATCCTCTTTCAGTATACGATTAGTATTTGTAATAATATGTCTCCTTTTTTCATTTCATAAATATTAAGTCAATCAAAAGGTAGGTCACTTCTTGGTCTAGCCAAAAATAATTATTATTTATATCGTATTAAATGTAACTAGTCATTCTGACCATGTAATTCAGTAATATCGAAAAATTGTGAGAATTTTTCAGTATATTCACCATTCATTCATTATATTGTGGAAATATTTAGAAACAGTTAGTTACATTTAAAAAAGTAATTGAAACTTTGGAATTATCACGCAGAAAGTTTATAGCATGGAACAAAAAAAGTACAGAAAAGAGAATATTGTGTATCGTGTAGTGGAAGTTTAATAATAATGTCAAATGAAAAACCAATAAATCGTGAGAAAAAAGTGTTGAATGTTATGTTTATTCTGTAATCTGTTGATTATTTCATTATATTTCATATACTTCGATCCAAGCTGCACGTTTTCGCCATTGTTATTCAATTTAATACAGAAAATAAAAACCTAACATCCAAATTTATATCTGCCGCATATTCCCCCACAAAAAAAAATAACGAAACAAGAAAGGAACGAGCAATGCATATCGTAAAATACTGTTTAATATGGAGAAAAATTCCGCAATAATTTTGATTTATGATACGCGTCTGTTCTTCGGGAATTGTTCTATTTAGTGGGAAAGTATTTCTGTGAATAACGTTGTAAAGCAACAGGGATTGTATGCTATACATAATATGTATATGTTATACGCTTGGAATGACTTGTTTTCGTTTGTACGGCTGCCCGCATAGTGCCGCTGCAATACCAGCGACGATAAGTTCTAACAGCAAAGAGACCTGCTTTCATTTGTCGTGCCCGTATGTATTTTTTCCCATAAATAGAATTTTTTAATATGAAATTCGTCATTGAAATTATGGTTTAAGCAATGCAACACAAGAAAGACCAATGTTCATACCAAGCAACCGAGTTTAATTATTTATTCCATCAATTTAAAAAAAGTCAGAGACCTTTCTGATTTAATCAACTTCCAGAAACGTCTACTTTATCTTCCAGATATACTTATTGATTTAAAAGAAGTTCAATGAGAAATATATTATGTTGCATTTGTATTCAGACTGTGTAGCAAAACTTTGACAGCTTTTTGATAATTATACAAGAATTGGAATAAAAATCATGACAGTTCCTTGTCCCATACGTTAATCTGTTATATTACCATCACAAAATGAAATTTACTATAGCAACAAACCCACATGAATAAGTTAACAACAAATAATTATAATGGAGAATTCATAATTTGTTGCAGATCTTACGTCAGATAAAGATTTGTAAATTTGAAGACCGATTTCAAACAATAGTTATTCAGGAGCCAAGTTCGGAAAGTGATACTCTACAGAGCGAGCATGCAAGTTTCAGAGCGACGCTGAAGGCGGGGCCCTGTAAGTATGCGAACCCTGTAAATACACTTTCCGAGTACAATATTTTTTGAGCAGCCATCAATAATTTGACAATAATATAACTCAACTCATTTATTATTAATATTTGTGTTGAATGTGCAGTTATGGAAAGTAAAATTATCAAACGTTGATGTTCCGGTCAATTTAGGAATTATAATATTTCTGTTATCAATAATATTGGATTCGATTCTAGAAGTTCCTCTAATTTCTACGTTAAGAATTTTATTTGCTACCGTTAATTTGATCTGAAGTGAATCTCTGATGCAACCTTCTGCTACTGTCGAAGATTTCCACCCTCCGTGGCGTTTCAAACTTGTTTAATTTCCACCTGCATCAATCCTGTGGCTGAAGTCCTACGGAAACAATAGCCAGTATATTTTGACGGGTTAGGCAATTTTAGATATGTAACTATTTTGCAAGAGAAGCTTCCTATTGAACGTATTCCAATAGATAATCTGCGACGTGTGATGTGATTTGGACGTAGGGCTAAATATGTTCTATATAATTCTAAACGGAATTTGTTGACATCGAGAAAAGTTCTCTGTATGTTTGTTTTTGTGGTAGCAATGTTTATTATTAGCAATCATTCTTATCTTGCACGTTATCTACGGTAGTTTTTACTAATTTATCACGGGACACACGCCGGCCAGGCCAATTACCAGTGTAACCTACAAAATATTAGAATGTCAAAATTTGAAATGCACCCATTAAAAATTATTGGAAATACCTTAATAGCGAGATACTCATGATTTGAGGCTTTTGGCAAAAATGAATTCACTTCTGGTTTACTAAAAGCTTTAGACTTCTTTGCTTTATATCCCACAGATTTTTTCTTTAAGGAAGCTAATTACTTCGGAAATTTACTAATATCAATGTCCTTCTTGCTTATTAACATATTGTTTTGAGTATTAAATACCAACTCCATACAGTTGTTGCTTTAAGTGCGTTTGATTTTATAGCTGAATGAGCTAACAAAACACATTCATTTACCACCTTCATTTTTTTCTCTTCCCACCATTGTTTGAAGAATTCATAGGCTTTTTCATACCTTTCCTTAGATTTTTTTGGTAATAATGCATTAGTGGCGGCAGCTGCCGCTTCTTTAATGTCGAATGGAACGTTTTCTACGTCACTTTCATCGCTACTAGTTTTTCAATGGTTGAGAAACTTGTAATAATACACAAATTGCATCAAAACGTCATTAACAACTACTGACAGATGGCTACGGTATTGTCATGGCAACTGTACCCTTCGAAAATGGGGTGTTAAACCGATATCCGGTTTTCGGTATTTCATTAAAATATTCATTTTTCACTTGATCGTTACTGCTTTATAATACCTTGGCAACGGTTGCTATTAACAGACCCATAACGCCCGCTAAATGTTTTTTTTCTGTAGTTCAATAAATTAATTACTCCAAAAGTCAGTTTCATTCACGGTATTCACTCTGTTTTCATCTTTCCATTTCAGAAAATGGTAAAATGGTCATACTCCTTCTCGTATAAGTGTTTGGATTTCACGGGCAGTGAATTTCCTGACGCTTTTTCAGCTTTGAGCGTCACATTCTGTGGGATCTCCATAATTATTATTATTACAACCATTTTTAGTTTCCTTCACTAACAAGCTTGTCAATTCTTACAAAAATGGAGCGTCGTTTTATTAAATAAACAACCCTTAGCAACCTCTTCAATGTTTCCATGGCAATTGCATAGAAGCTCACTTGTGCTCAGTTGCCGACCAGAACTCAGTAAATACTATGAGAAGAAATTTATGAAGTAAACAACGTCGTTTAAGATAACTCCGTCGGGCTAAAGGCCCTCGGGTGAATGTTAACCTCCGGGCGTTAGGATCTATATAACGCACTTGGTACATAAATAGCTAATTAGTACTACCTGGCAAAAATTGAATGAAAATTATTTGAACCGAATATTTTAGGAGAAAACTGGAAACTAGGAATTCCTAAATGTTTGCAACTCCCACTACAGTTACGTCACAAACCTAAATATGGGTGAGCCACTTTCTGATTATAAGTTTCATGAACAGATAGCCAGCTAGAAAAGGGCCATTCGAATTGATAATATTATTTGAATGACCAGTTATATAAATATATAATTGAGAGGCTGTGAATTTGCATGAAAACAATTAATTCAAATGACAAATGACAGACAAACTCCAGCGTAAGCAGTAGTCTGTATCGCCCGTACAAATTCGGCGACAACCACAAATATACACCAAATTTGTAGTACAGGTTAGCAAAAATAGCTGAAAGTTTGAAAATGGACACGCCCACAATTCGCGTTGGTCTTAATACGGAAAGTAGAATATAACACAGTTTATGATTAAACTTTGAGGAGTACCGAATCAGGTATAGTCTGCGAAAAAGTAGGTATTGCGGCGAATAAAAATGGAATTTCAGTCGAAGTTGAAAAGAAAAGTTGTGAATGGACTGTTTAGATAATTTTGATATAGAAAAAAAAGTTCCAACTTTGAAGCCTACTCATCGAAAATTTGTAGATGAGTATAACTATACAGGTACCCTAAAGTCTCTTCGGCATGTTATTAAAAAAATGGGATTTCGTTGGCGAAAAACTAGAACAAATAGGAAGACAAACCCGAAATTAGACAAATGAGACTTAACTTCGTACGAGAATAGACCAATTATATATATATATGGACGAAACCAGTATCAAAGGGACAGATGCTAATTATAGTACATGCTGAAGGTGAAAACGGTTTTGGGAGAAATGTTTAGCTTAGATACAAATCTAGCGATAAAACCGGAGATTATCACAATGCCATGAACTACGAGAACAACAAAAAGTAGTTGCAGGAGATGTTAGTACCAAATTTACCACCGCATAGCGTTTTCGTGATCGACAACGCACCTTATCATAATGTACAGAGTGAAAAGGTACCAAATTTCTCTTGCAGAAAAGCCGAAATGCAGCTGTGGTTGACAAAACGAAATATTGGACTTTCGGCTGATATGCTAAAAGCAGATTTATACAATCTTATAAAGTTACACAAACCTCGGTACAAAATCGATAAAATTCTTACAGATGAAGGACATACCATTTTACGATTACCTCGATATCATCCTGATTTATATCCACTAGAGTTAGTATGGTTTTCGATGTTGCAATACGTAGCGGATAAAAATGTTACTTTTAATTTTAAAACCGTACAAAGTTTTTTAATGAGAATTCTTTGATTCGTTTTCGATATGTACCTGATATATTTCAATACACGTGTTACGTTTTATTACCTATTTTTTCAAAATAATATAAATAAATACACTACGCAAAGAAATTTATTAGTTTAGTTTAGTTTTTATCGCCTTAATTTTATAGGCAAACAATGTCTACATTAATTGTGCACTGGATTGTACAAATATCGGCAGAAACTATTAAGCGCCTTGGGTATCCTTTTTCCTCCGAATGCGTTCTCACTTCATCGTTTGCGCAGCGATGTGGCGACCTCACACTTCCAGCTATTTTTGCTTAATAATAAATATATTTTTCTACTTCCGCTACTGAAACCGCACATTGAACACGGGTTTGACATGCACAAAACGACTCTTTAAACACTAGTGTTTGAAATACGAGAAGTCACATCTCGTTTATCTTTCGTTTTTTAAACGTCAAATCGAGTGTATCTTTTGTCTGTTAAATTTCATGTTCCTTGATAATTTTGTTATTCTACGTCATTTGATTTATTAGTCAGTTGTCAGTCATCGTCCGTCATGTAATGAATATAATTCAAATATAATATAATGCTTTCCTTCCCGCGGGCGAAGAAAAAGTATAGTAAGCACCTCGTGTTAAAAACGTCTTTAGTCACTCGTTTCACAAGGAACTCGTTCCGCTTCGCTTCACTTGTGCCTAGTAAAACTCGTGACTAAAGTAACCGTTTTGACACTTGGTACTTAATATACTATTCTTCCATTTACTGTTTTGTAAGTTTGATTTCGAACAGGATATGTTGGTTGCACTGCTTCAGTGCAAAGCCAACTATTTGTGAATTAAATTAACTGTCTCGACCCTTACTTCGTGGAATCTGCTCATATTAGTGTTTTAAATGAAACTCACGGTTTCTAGTTAATTCCACAATAACTTTCATTATATTGTGGAATTAACTAGAAACCGTTAGTTTCATTTGAAACACTTATTTGTGAATTGTTTTGTGATACAAAAGTTTATAAATTGTAAATTTTAATACGAACCCAAATAAAAGGGAAATCGCCGTAGCATTTAATAAAGAGGCGGATATTTTAGATTGCGCGCCACCTGGAATGGCCAAAATTTTGAGAGAAAAAAACGTTATTTGGACCACTCAATTATAGAGACCGAGTTTATATAGGAGCAATTTGATATGCTAATGGAATAAATCCGCAGTTACTAAGAACAGCTCTTAATATTAATAAAAATAAAACGACAAGGATGATAAATAAATTGCTGGATCTTTATAAGTATTTTAATGGTGACAGTCTTCTTGGTGAAGATTTTAGAAAACTATTATTAGAAAGACGAACTAGACATTACACTCACTGTAATCACACAAAAAAATTCATTGATTTACATGGAAATAATCATCAATTAAGAAAATGACGCATACAAAAATGTATATATACATATAATTCAATAAATAAAAACTTTAAAATACATATTGTTGTGATATATGTAACGTTATATTGGAATGCATTCACCCTTCTTTTTGTGAAAAATATCCAATACTTTGTAACGAACATTATGTTATTCAAGAAGGAGAAGGTAATATGATAAAAGGATTCACTCTTCCCCTTTTTGAATGGCCCAATGTGCGTGTTACAAAGTATTGAATATTTTTCAAGAAGTGGAAGGGTGAATGCATCCCCCTCCTTAAAAAATATCCAATACTTTGTAACGCGCACATCAGGCTACTTAGAAGGCCTTAAATAATTTTTGGAAGTGAAGTGCGTTTCCGTAACTAACATGATATCTACTGCATTGTTGGCTATGAACATTTTTAGTTTATGAGAATGCTTATTTAAACTGTTTGCATTCCATAACGCTATTTTTAGTATCTGGGCCATTGAGACATTTTTGCAACAAGAGTAGTGATTGAATTCATTATTGTTCTCATTTGCGTAATGAGGTCTCTCATCATTGTTTTTAGTTCAGAGATATCATTGGATTGTGTTGAACTATTTTGTTGTTGTAGTTGGACAACGTTGTTACCTTCTTGTTGGTTGCCCTGATTGATTACCTGTACAAATGTCATTTCCCTGCGATGTAACCCTGTTTTCTCTTGGTGTTTGTAGCTTTCGTTCCCTAATGTTTGGATATGTTTCCTCTTGCAACTGATTGTGAACAATGCATCCTCTATAGTTTGCGGGGTGCTTTTCACCACAATTCACACATTTTACATTTTCCTCTTTTGTATTCCTGGGACATTCTGTAGTGTGCTGTGATCCTATATATTTGACACATCTGAGGTTTCTATGGCAGAAGTTTTTTGTATGTCCATATCTTTGATATTCAGTGCACTGTGAAATAACTCTTTTGGAATGAGGTGCTTCAATTGTGACTATCGAGTTTCTCAATTTTATCACATTATAAATTTCCTTATTATTTTATTTGATATTTAGGTCCAAAAAGAACATGGGTAGTGGCTTTTTTGTTACGTTTTGTTTGATATTCTTTCGTGTACAAGGTCTTCTATGTTCTGTTTGATTTCATCAGGATTTATTGAATAATGTATGTTTTTTACTACTATTCTGTATATGATTACAGATCAAAGGCTAGACAGAAACTTAAAAACTACAATAAAATTGTTAACATATAAAGATAAGCTCACAACTCTTAGTGAGAGTTATCTTATTTGTATTGTTGTTATGATATCGTCATCTCGTAACTCCTAGAATTTCTTCCATTTATACATTAATTTCTAAAGGTGCTATCAGACGGTTCACTTTTCGTTCAATTTTGTCTTTCACTCGGCATCTTTCACTCGAAATGATACATCTGAACTCACAATGAAACAAGAGTGTTGAATAAATTCAATAATGAACCGATCCAACGATGTTGGATTTTAGCATTCGGCATCATTCACTCCCAGCCAGAATGGACGAAAAATTAACCGTCTGCACACAAAGAAAACGTTCACTTGGATTCGGCCATTTTTCCTCGAGCTCAGTAGCACGTTGCGTCAGTAAATTAACGGCAAAATGGTGTTCAACTGGAATGAGCAAAGTACGCTACTGTTTCTGGAGAATTTTAACAATTTTCAATGTCTATGGAAGCACAAACTTGACGAACATTACGGTGAAACGCTATGAAATCCTTAATTAGTGATTTGAATCTAGAGGTTACTGAAGAAGACATTAAACATAAAATAAAGACTATACGGACCCGCTTATCAACGGAATTATCCAAAATAAAGCAATCTACTAAAAGTGGTTGTTCTTTTGACGATGTATATGTACCAACGCTATACTGGTTTGAATATACAGAGTTTTTGAGCAGCGAGTTAAATGTTTTTATACACAAAGATATTTTTTAAAAACTTTTATTTTACAAAAATACAAAACTTTACTAATTTCAATTGAATATGTTTATAATGCAAGTTACAGGATTAGAATGACCAAAGCCGATGCGACCCATACCAAGTAAACTCACTGCTGACAACAGCAATCCTTATTCACGGCAACAGAACGGCTTCAAATTACTCTTACACTTACAGGATGTCTTCATATAACTCCTCCCTACATAGGCGAAAACAATAACGATGGGGGGTTGTTTTCGGGTTTCTGGTCCTGTTGTAGTGGCTGGCTAACATCTTCTTGGCCGCTTCTTCTATACCAGATATAGATAATAATTAAACCTACAAATAGCAATGTTAGACTAGGCATATTCCAAATTGCGGGGTGCACTTTTTGTTTCTCTGAAATTTCGTATGAATCTGCTTCCTTTCGAATGTCTTTGATGGATTTGGAATGCTACTGATTCTAGTTGTAAAGGTGGGTATCGATTTGTGGTTACTTCAAATTCGGGAGTTAAACGTCATTTTGGTAATAAAAGAGGGTTCCCATTCGTCTTTTCTTCTGTATTTTCATATAAAGACTTTCTAATTTTCACACTACATACTTGTACTAATTTGATGAGAGTGTTACTCTTGATTATAGCTATTCTATTCTTATCGCAGTTAATTTCGGCTTTCATAGGATTTTCAGTTGGCAATAATAACAAAAATTTGCTATTGATTTGTTTCAAAGCTGCTGCTTCAAATCTGCAGGTTGGTGTTTCGGCTCGGATCAAAGGAATTACGCAAGTATCGTTGATGGCTTCTTCATGTTGTCGGCAAAAGAAGATACTTTCAATAGATGGACACAATTTTCCTTCATATTGATGTGAGTTTGTACCAAGCACAAGGAGGGGGTTGCGTGGAACAATTATTGAATTTTTATATGGTAAAGGGATAATGTGATAGGTTAGAAAATCACTATCTATTAGAATGGGTATATGGATAGCAATTGTTATTCTAGAATCTTGAACTTTGACTTGAACTCCGGCCAATTGGTTATAATTGTATGGATTTTTAAATTTGACGATTTTCCATTCCCCATATATTATTGAAACACGATTGATCAATTCAGGTGAATGGTTCAGAGAAATAATGGAGGTATGCAAATTTCCTAAATGAGCAAATATAATTGAATTTTCTGAGTTATCTATGAAATTTATCAAATTTTGGCAATTCAGAATTATTTGATTTAGAGCATTGGGCAATCTAAAATATACAAATACCTGACGGGCTACGTCTTGAGATTTGTTGTAGATTACATTGACTCGAGACTGGAGTAATAATAGATTTTTATATAAACTAGTGATTGTCTTGTTGTAGTGATCAATAAGACGGGTATTGAGGAAAGACTGTAGTTTCAACTCGTGCGAAATCGAATTTTGGTATTGAATTAACTGCTTTATTTCAGAATTATATTTGATTTCGTGATGATGATCTAAAGTTCCAAAAAGCCATTTACTTATAGATACAATACCATTAAACAATTCTCGTCTACTTCTGTTATTTATTCCTTTAACATCCTTATATACAAGGTTACTTAATTTTATTCTAGTTGCATTTAGTAAATATTTCGTATGTTTGAACAGACTTTGTATACGATCTATATCTTTGAGTGATGAAGAGTTCAAATAACTTTCTAATCTACTATGTAAATTTTCAACATTTTTCAACTGCTCAACTATTAAATCTATTCCAATAAAATGCTTTGTTTCAATTAATTTCGTTTTGCATAATTCTAAAGGTAATAAAGGAGTGTCAAGCACTTGTATTTCGACGTCATTACTTTGAGCTATAGACACTAGGGTTGTGATCAGGGTTAGGAAGATTGTCCCCCGTGTTTTCGTCATTCTGTAAAGGAAGTCGAATGTTAATAAGTGGATTTTTAACCTCTGATTTATGGATTGTACGGTTTTTTGTTGTAAATATTTTCTTGTGCATATCTAGTTTTCCCGTTCTCTTTAAAAATTTTGGTTTTGATTTATTTCTTAAAGCTTCCCTATTTCTTATAAATATTTCCTGACCCTCAACATATTGCTTAGGGTCTTCTCGGGTTGAGTTACGTTTACTAATTATCTTTTCTTTTTGTTTCACGTTATCATCATATAAATTTGTATAAAGAGTTTCTAACCTAAGTTTTCTATCATTAACATAATCATTAACAATGCGTTCGTCCGTAAGATCCAAGGGATCTAATGCTTTTGTGTCCCCTAAGATAACATCATATGGTCTATTTTTTGTTACAGAGTGAATAGATGAATTGTAGCCAATAACGGCGAATTGCATAATTTGTTTTATATTCATTCTGGGATGTTTTAACTTCAAAACTCTACAATTTTCTAAAAGAGATGAATGGAATCTTTCTACCGGACTGTTACTATTTGAGTTTTGAGGTGTCGTAAAATGTATTCTAATTTTGTGTAATTTACAGAATTCCTTAACTAATTCACTTCTAAATTCTGTTCCACTATCACTAACTATAGAATACGGTATACCAAAGTGCGATATGAAGATACTTAAACATTCTATAACGCTAACAAAATTTAAGCTTGATCCTATTATATAAGCTTGTCCGTATTTTGAAAAAGAGTCCAAAATTGTTAAAAACTTCGTGCTTAAAATTGGAAATATATCCACGTGGATTGTTTCGAATAGTTTTGTTGGAGTGACTGTCAATGAAAATTTCACTTGTGGAGGATGCCGATCATATTTCACTTGATTAAATATCTCACAAAGATTTATATACTTAATTACATCGGCGTTCATGTCGGGCCAGTAGTATTTATTTCTTGAAGCGTTTTGAGTTTCAATAATACCTCTGTGACATGTTTTATATTCATGCTGATATTTGATATTCATTTCACGATCTTCTACGTTTTCAACATCTGTCACAAACGTTCTAGATATAACTAAATTATAACTTTGATTTTTGAACGTATTTTGTAATGTAGTTATAATAAGAGATACTAAATCTGTTATTGTTGAACTTTTTACATGAATACAGTATAATTTTTTCGGTTCTACGTAAGTCTTAAAAAGATTAATAATTTGATTTTTAAGATCACCTACATTACCAGTTAGATAGGCCATTATACGAGATTTATTAATAAAATGTTTGCTATTTTTAATGAAAAAATGTTTACTTTTACCTTGTACTATTATTATCTGCCTATTATATGAGTTTGTCACATTTTCTGTAAATGGGATTTCCAAAGTCGGATTTTCGGCGGCTGTATGGACGGTCTCATCGTCTTCTTCTTGTTGAGTAACTTGTGGTTCATCTGTAGTGCCTATAATTTCTAGTATTTCTTCTTGATTTATATCGTTAACATTAGTTGTATGGATTAGGTTGTCCAGTTGATTTTCTAAGGTGTCTTCGGCGGCTTCAATGAGATTCTGAAGAAAGTCTTCGGTTATCTCGTTGATATCACTTGGTTCACCAATTAGGGAGTCAATTTCGTCATACAATTGTTGATGATCCTCATCTTCAGTTATTGCGTTAATTTCTACTCTACTTAGAGCATCTGCGTTTTTATTTAAGGTACCTGGCTTATAATGAATTTCGTAATCGAATTCAGAAATTAATAAACGTCATCTTACGAATTTAGAGTTTGGCTCTTGCATATTAAATAGATGTTTGAAAGATTTGTGATCAGATATTATATTAATTTTTCTTCCAAATAAATAACATCTAAATGTTTTTAATGCATAAATAATAGACAGTAATTCTTTTTCAATAGTACTATAGTTTATTTCAGCAGCGTTAAGGGTTCTAGAAGCATAGGCAATGGGCAAGTCATTGCCTATTTTACCTTGACTTAATACGGCTCCTATTGCAAAGTTAGAGGCGTCCGTTGTTACGCTGAACGGTCTCGAAAGATCTGGGTATTGCAATGTAGGGGAATCAGTCAATACATTCTTACACATTTCAAAGGCGTTCAAGAATTCGGGTGTATGTTCGATTTTACCACCCTTTTTCAAACATCTTGTCAGAGGTTTTGTTAATTTCGCAAAATATTTAATAAATTTTCGATAATAACCGATTAATCCTAAAAAATTATTTAATTTCCTTGGGAGACTTCGGAAGTGGAGATTCTTCAATAGCTTGAATCTTTTTTGGACTCGGTTTTACGCCGTCAGGGGTCACTACATGCCCCAAGAACTCTACCACTTTTCGAAAAAATTCACTTTTAACTAATTGTATTTTCAATTTCATGTCCCGTAAACGTTTAAAAACTACTTTTAGATTTTGAATATGTTGCTCTAAAGAGGAGCTAAAAATAATTATGTCGTCCATGTACACAAGACAAATTTTACCTTGAATATTTTTCAAAACATTATCCATAACTCTTTGAAACGTTGCCGGTGCATTTTTCAATCCCATTGGCATACGAGTATATTCATAATGACCGTGTTCGACGGAAAATGCTGTCTTTGGTATTGAGTTAGGGTCCATTTCGATTTGATGGAATCCTGACGCCAGATCCAAAGTAGTGAAATATTGGCACTTTCCCAGTGCGTCCAAAATAGTATTTATGTTAGGTATAGGGTAGCGATCTTGTATAGTCTTATTATTCACCTTTCTATAGTCTACAACTATTCTAAACTTTTTCCTTTCACTAGTCTTCCTTCTTCGGGAAATCCAAATTGGACTATTCCAAGGACTTTGGCTATTCCGAATAATGCCATCATCCAGCATCTTGTAAATTTGCCTTTGGACATCATCCCTGTAAACGTAGGGACACCTGTATGATTCAGTATAAACCGGGATCTAGTCAGCTGTTTTTATCTCATGTTTCACTTGATTAGTAAAACTCAATTTTTCATTATGTTTGTAAAATATGTCGCTGAACTCTTTACATAATTTTAAACAGCTGTTTTTTCTTCTGAATTTGAATGTTCTACTCTAAGTAAATTATGAATATCATCACCTAAATTTGCATTACTACTATTTGGGATAATATTTTCTAAATAATAATATTCAAAATTATTTTTGTGCCACTCTGTAAAAGGAATAACCTCGATTGGCTGTGTTAATGTAATCGTAACCCTTTCATCTGTATTGTTAACTATTTCTGTTTTTGCAAAATCGTCTTTTGAGACTGTCAACGTTTCTGGAAAATATAAATCCTCATATTTCCTTTCGGGTACAATTACCTCGCCATCTGAGTGACTAACCGGTACTTGTAATCCGACTACTTCGTTTGCATCGACAGAGATAGTGAACTGTTTACTATCTACTTTATATAAAAGTGGAATTTCTATATTTTTATTTCTTAATACATTTTTAATAAAATCTATTGAAAATTGCAAAGCACGTAGCTCATTTAACCCTAATAAACCATCAAAATGATTATGAAATTTATATACTATAAAATTATGTTTAATTTTAGAATTAAATTCGGCGAAGGCTGGGATATTTGCTTTAACTGACTACATCATTGCATTCTGAAAAGCCAGTCAACCGCCAACGGAAGACAGATATTCCTATTGATAGGGCAATCAAAGAAATGAAAGCTATAAGCGAGCAAAATAAAGAACAAGTTGACGATGAGTTTGATATGTTTTGCAAAAGTTTGGCTACACAACTCAAGACAATGCCCCTGAACAGAACATTAATATGTCAGGACAAACTTCAATCGGTGATGACCTAGGAACGTCTATCACAAACGACGCCTTTATCTGAATTGATTCACTCGGACTCAAGTACTCGATCCTCATGAAATATCAACCAGCCGCATCAATATGATGCCTACTATCTCTCGCCAACCCAAGAAGTACACTCGCCAACCGAATCTGTACCTATACCTCTACACAAAATTACCAGTATTATCCAACAGCAACCCAACGAGAAGTACACTCGCCCACGGTTCTTCCACCATCCACTCAAGAAAACATAATCTTACATGCTCTTAAAAATATTATAAGAATGTTGATTGTCAAAAATGTTCATTTAAATAAAATAGGTTTCAAAAATATGACTTGATTTTTTAATCAATTGAAAGTATTACTGACCTTTATAAAGTTTCCAAGGGCCGTCCAAATACCTTCACACACCTCTTAGAAAAAGTAGAATATTGAATTTCGTGGTACCCTGTATAGAGCTTCTAAGGTTCCAAAAGAATCGCCAGTAGCAAGGTATCTCAGTACAATTTCAACTTTTGTACGGTTAGGTATAGGGTAAATGCACCAGTAAATGAACATCACCAGTGAATGAACAAATTGAAATATATCTGAAATTATTAAGAATATGGTGTCTTTCTCGTAAACACTGCAATATCCCTCATGACGTGAAACATGTTCCTCTTAACGTGATACTTCGTTAGTTCAAGTCAGTTCTTATGAATGAACGTACCGCTGTGATTTTGCTGACAAAATGTGAGAAACGTATCTATTATTGGAACGATACTAAGGAATAACCAGGTGAGCAATAGTATAGGATAAGTTGTGTGGTGTGTCGTCATTATCACATCAATGAATTGATTTCAACTGATTTTATCGAAAACCTCAAAATACACTGAAATAGTTATTAAATTCAATAACTTGAGTGTTCATTCATTGGTACATTTGCTGAGCCCAGTAAACGAACAAAATGTTAATTCATTGGAATTTTACATGTTAATCTATATGTCATCGATCTGATCCTTATAAACTCGTTTGGAAAGGCTGTTTCATGGGTTCCGTCAGGAAATGTCTACTAAGCTTGCTATCCAGAAAATGAACAACTTTGTCCATTCATTGAATAATAACATAGATCTATGGTGGCTCCAGTGAATAAACAATTTATCCTTTCTCTGTTTTTTTCCTGATTTCATATTTTTTTCAATCATTTTACAAAAATATGGAAGGTAGAAAGTCCAAGCCAGAACATCAGAAAAATTATGTAAGATTCCGATATTCCGAAGACTGTCTCCAGAAGGCCGTGGAAGCAATAAGGAAAAAGGATATCACCATCAATGCAGCCAGCAGGCAATATGGGATTCCGAAAAGTACACTTTTCAACAAAACCACTGGAAAAGTTCCCATGATTCGAAAAATGGGGCCTCCACCATTTTGACCTCCGAAGAAGAAACTACTCTAGAAACTTAGATTCTATCCAAAGCTCTATTAGGATTTCCCATGCATCCCGATGAGGTGAAGGACTCAGTGCAACGTGTCCTCAAAGCTCTTGATAGGCCCAATAAATTCGTGGATGATAGACCAGGTAGGAAATGATTACATCTTTTTTCACAAAGACATCCAAAAATAACCACGAGGAATTCAGAATTAATATCCGAAGCGAGAGCATCTGTGATAGAGAAAAATCTTCGAAAATGGTTTCAGGAGATGAAGGAATATTCAATTGGAGAAGGCGTTGAAGACATCCTTTCTGATCCTGATAGAATTTTTAATGGGGATGAAACCGGTTTGCAGACTTGTCCCAAAACTGGAAAGCTTCTGGGTCCCAAAAACTACAGGAATTTTTATGAAATTGTTATTGGTCCAGAAAAAGAATGAATAACAGTTCTCTGTAAATTTTCTGCCTCAGGAGAATCTGTTCCACCTATGATTGTGTACCCATACAAGCGTATTCCAAGAGATATTACACAAACTATACCTGAGGAGTGGGGTATTGGCCGATCAGATAGTGGATGGATGACGAGTGCAACATTCTACGAATTTATTGCGAATATTTTCTTCCCTTGGCTTCAAGAAAACAACATTAAATTTCCTGTTTTACTATTGCTTGACGGTCATAAATAATAATACTATACTGCCTTCTGCCCAATGCAACACATATCTTGCAACCTTGTGACGCGTCAGTATTCAAGTCTCTCAAAGTACACTGGAAAAAAACCATTTTGAAACATAAACAAAACACCAATACATCAGTTACAAAAAATACCTTTACCCCCCTTTTCCAAAAGGCTTTGAAAGAATCGATCAAACCGGAAATCATCAAAAACGGTTTCAGAAAATGTGGATTGTTTCCATTTATTGCAGACGCTGTGAATTATTGCCAATGCGCTTCAATAAGGAGGCTTGACCTCAATTGTGACAAGGAAGCGTCTGTGACCAGAGACGAATATGAAACTGTTCTGAAAGTCATTAAACATCATGTAGATTCAAAAACTTTGATAAAATTCAATAGTGCCTATTAAGGTGAAAAATCAGTCGACAATCAATTCTACAACGTTTGGGAAATATGTAAAGAAGCAAACGATGCCGATGGAACAAATAATTTGAGAAATGTTGATGGAATGAACCAAGAAAGTGAGGAAGCCTCCGAAGAAAACTCGCAGAATATTGCTAATTTTGACATACCGGATATACAATAATGCACAACAGACTTAACAGATGACCTGTTGAACCTACCGTTGAAAATTTATGGTATTCTCTATACAGCTAACATATCTGACAATTCAACAATAATATTGAATCGGGATAGAATGTAAGATATAGAAAACGTTATCATAGAAGAAATTGGAAATCCTGAAGATATATTGGACGGTACCGAGTAAGAGAGTATAACTAATAATGATACTATGATAGAAGGTTACGAGAAAAAAACAAGTAAATCAGATGATCTTAATGCTGTAGAAGAACTCGAGATTTCCATAATCAAGAGCCGCAGGAGCCGAAAACTACCAGAGACGTATGGCTACAACATCTTCATTGGCCAAATATTAAGAAGAAGTGTGGCAAAAGGAAGCAGGTAACTTTAATGCCGTTTGCCATCACTTCAAAAAAATGGAAAGGCTATACAGATACGAAAGAATCTGAGATGAAGGAAAAATAAGCTGAGAAATTGGAACAAAAATGAATTTGAGAGAAAAAAACAAGAAGCAACCACAAGAAGAACCGCTTAAAGAACAAAGGCACCATCAGCAACAGAAGTTACCTGTTTACAGGCTAATATAATCGATACTAGCAATCAAGATAAAAATACTAGAGTTTCTTAAGATATCACTGTAGGAAATTATGTTATAATAACGTATAACCAGAAATATTTTCCGGGCATAGTAGAAACTATTGACAATGATGAATATGAAGTCCGCACTATGACACCAGCTGGTCTTAATACCTTTCGATGGCCAGATTGTGTTGACCAGATATGGTTCAAGAAGTTTTTAATTGCAGAAGTTATCGAAGCACCTAAGCTTATTAGTGTCCCGAAATTCGTAAATACTCTGAAAATATCAATCCTAGCAACATAAGGAATATACTATCTTCCCCAGAGGATGATATCAACAGGTATTAAAATGGAGCGAAAATCAATGATTTACAAGAAATTACTATTGGAGCTTATGTCATAATAATGTATAACCAAAAATATTTTCCTGAAGTAGTGGAAAATGCAAAAGGTGATGAATATGAAGTTCGCCCTATGACACCAGCAGGTCCCAATACTTTCAAATGGCCAGAACGTGTTGACCAAATATGGTACGAGAAAACTTCAATTATGGAAATGATTGAAGCACCCAAGCTTATAAGACGTGGTTTTTTAGAATGTCCAGAAATGCTGAAATTTGTCTGAAATAATATTGTATCACCATATGTTGTGTTGTTGTTGATAATCATTGATTGAAAATTGTTCCACTTTCATTTTCTTCATAAGTTTATTCATTGGATCAGCCATGTTCAATCAATGGTATCGTTCGTTCATTTACTGGGGTATTATGTAACATTTTACATTTTATTTTTTTACTAAGTCTTAAACTGTCGACTTCTGTAACTATCGTATGCAACGTGTTGACTATTCCATTGAACACGAAGTGTTATTTTGCTGGAGCTGAAAATCAATACGGATGATTTATAAAAATACAGTGAAGTTAAAAAATGTTTTGAGTGTTCATTCACTGGTGCATTTACCCTACTATTTCTCATTATAGTATTTTGTTCAGTTATCATCGGAGCCACAAGCAGTGAAAGTTCTTCAAATTTACATTTTTTTACTAGCTCCTTGATTGAATGATCACAAATTAAACAGATTCAGGGACTCACTACATCACCCGACGAGCTATTTAGAAGAAGAACAGATGACTGTTCTCTTCTTTGTCATGTCGTGAATATGGAATGAAAGAATAATGAAGCATTCACTCTCGTGAATATTCACTCGAGTGAACCGTCTGATAGCACCTTAGGCTAACAAGAAATCAATCATATCATTTTTGTTCTGCCGTCGAGATAAAAGCCGTGTCCTCCGAATAAGTAGTATTATGGTAGTAAGGATGTCGAGGAAAGTACATAGAATGGTTGAGATAAATAAGAGTATTCAGGAGACAACAATAACTAGAGTGGATGACTGGAAGAGATGGTGACGAAATGTGACATTAGTGGTACGGTTAGAAATATTATAATACTAATACTAATAATGGGTATATAAATTTTATGGTAACATTCAGATGCTCAATAGTTTCACAACGAAAATTATTTAGAGCTTCTAGATATACATAAATTTTCATGAAAGAATTAAATGACATATCAGTCTGCTGGAAAAGTGTTGGTCTAGTGTCGGAATCTAAATAATAACATTGTTATAATTCTGAATATCAAATCCTCTTACAAGAAATTAACAATACAAATTCAAACTCAAGGATATCGCCATTATTTCACGATAATTTTACCTCAGAGTCCTCAACTATGGAGAAATGTCCTTTGGTCGCTTCAAAATTAATGATGGCTTACGTGCTCTTGCACTTCAACTTTATATTAAATTGTTTTGTGAATGGATACTTCAAATTCGGAAACTCTAATTGTTTCAACAAATATGTGTGGTCTCGAATAACTATATTCGAATTATAATTGTGAGAATCTATTTCTCGAGATACAGCAAAGTAATGTATGAAATTTTTTGTAGCCTACACAGTGACCCACCGTAATTTAGTACATCTGAGGAGAATAATTTAAAATCGAAACACTGAATAAGTGCAGTTTTTGGTTAGTAGCGCGTAAGCTGTAGTAACTACTAACTCAAACATGGAAAGAAAAGAAAACTAGTACACACTGTAACGAGGTTTTCGTTACTTAAAGGTTATTTTGTGTCACCTAGTGTATTTTAAGTTTGTATTTTCTGTCACTGAGTATATTTATTTTATATTATAAATCACCCGTTATGTATTCTGGCCTCTGTATGAAAATCATTTTATAGTTTATGTCGCCGAGTATATATTCACATAATTAGTTGCTACTATCACGCACTTGTTATCATGCCAACGTACCATGAGAACATCAGACATAGTGTGATACCTGTAATCGAAATAGCCACGAGATTCTTTGCTCAAATCTTTTGCCGACTTCATGTGACATTTATCTGTTCTATTATCTCGTACTGTTCCTGTTGCACGAAATCCAATATCTGTTTAGTGAACCAATAGGTGTCGATTTGTGAAGAAATTATCAAAAAATACTACATGCTCATTTGAAATTGGTACACAAGACAACAATTCTGTCACCACTCTTGGCCCTAAGGTCAGACCTGTTCGATTTTTGCTTTCTTTACTAGTATAAAATATGAACTTGTGTCAATAGCCATTGGAACCGCAAAGCGCCAATAATTTGTAACCAAATTTTATGGGTTTACCTCTTATGAATTGCTTCAAACCATGATGTCCATAGTATTTGACAATAATTTCGTCAATTGACAAATACGATGTAAAAATTCCAAATTGTTGAAACTTTTCATTTATTATTATATCCGTAGACCAATACATTTTTTCGGACGGAATTCATTGATATCCAGAAAACAAAAGTATGTCAATAAAACACTTTAGGTCATCAATGTCTAAGGTATAAGTTGTATCATTTTTTACGCGTTGTGCGAAAATATCATTTGAAACAATTTTTTCAAAAAGTTGTATTGGAGTGTGGTGACCATATTCTTTTTGTAGGACTTCTTTTTCATTTTCTTCCAATCCAATGGAGTCACTGTCAGGAAATAAATATTTAGGTTCACACATTTTCCATTTTGGTAACACGTTAGAAAGTCGCTGTTTTTTGGAGCTTGGTGGAGCAGAATCTTAACTTGTCCTCGGTACTTCATTTTCTTCGTTGTAGAACTGCACCTCCAGCTGACCGGGAACATATCTTATTTCCGCTACGCCTGATTCGTCATCCACAGCTTCGTCTTCATCCGTAACATAATCAGGATCCAGAGGTAAAACTATGATGTCCAAATTCGGAATATCCTCATCGATAAAAAAATTAGGATCGTTAACATCACCTTCCAGCTCTTGCATAGTCAATGCCCTTTTTGAATCCATTGTCTGCAAAAAATTATCAATGATATAATAATAATTAGTATATTGTTTGTATATTGCAATGTAATATAATAATCGATGATTGGTACTGACTATAGATATAGATATATCATCTAATTTCATAGTAAATACCCATACATACCTATTTATTATCACATCAACATAAAATAACAAATATTTCATTCGGTAGCGACCCTACTATCTTCGCACATTGACTGAAACTGAGAAAAAAGTACTATAGGAGCACGTGCCGTTCTCGAGTGAATCGTTGTTTATACAGCTGCAGGTATAGATATTATATGTGTCCAGTGGTCTAAATATAGATCAGCGAAAAATATTTGATGATATTATGAAAATTACAAAAAAATAATTTTAATTTTATATGGAATGGTAAATATACATGCTTTAAGAGGCTAAAAACTCACATAGCATATTTTAAAAACTATTTAATCAACGTTAATAAATAAATGTATTCGGTAATGCACTACACCGACTATTCCCAAATTTAAACAAATTGAAAAAAAAATACTTCCGTTATACAAACTGATATGTAGATAGTCTAGATCTCTTGTCGCCGATCTAAGTATGCACCTATATAACTTTTAAAATAATTAAATAACTGGATAGTTTTGTTATAATTTTGATTTAGTCATGATCTATAAATAGATCAGAGTGGGCGTTAATGGGTTGACATATGTTAAGTCAATCACTTCTGGGACTAGCCAAAATTAATTGAAGATCAGGTAGGCATCAAATGAAATGTAACTTCTGTCGTTCTGACGATGATATTTAGGTAATATCGAAACAATTGTCAATTTTTCAGAATTTTTAACATTTTTTCAATATATTGAGAAGTTAACTAGAAACAGTGAGTTTCGTTTAATACACTAATATGAGTAGATTCCACAAAGTAAGGGTCGAGATAGTTAATTTAATTTGGCAATGTTTCGTCGTGCTTACAAAATCCAGTATTTTTCTCTCAGCGTGCTCATCAGTAACTAGATCCCGCCATGGCAGTAGCAGGGCTGTCCCATTGCAAAACAAAGTAACTACATTAACATTACATCGGAGAAAAATCGACTTTTATAATGAGTTTTGTGCCCCAGAAAATAAATGAAGATGTTGTTCTAAAATTTTAATGGTGTTTGAGAATAAACAGTAGCATTGATTTTATAACGATTTCAAGAGAATACTTCCATCAAATCAATAGTTCGGCAGCTAAAATATAGGTTTTGTATGATATGTTTTTAAAAATGAATGAGATAATACTTTATCAAAACACAGTAAATGACTTTGTTTTGTTATGGAATAAGATAATGAGCTGTAAATGAAACACAGTAAATGACTTTGCTTTGTTTTGAAGTAAGAAAATTAGTAATTGAATAGATGAGGCTTTTACTTGATGAAGATCCATACTGAACGATGGAATAAAACAATATAGTTTGTTTAAATCTTCATATATTTGAACTAATGTTCAATTTAAACTTGTTGACGCGTTTCACTAACACAGTAGCTTTGTCAAAACGAATGAGGGTAAAATATAAAAATGTCTTAATATATACAGTGCTAAATCTATTTACTAAGGTTAACAATGGTATTAAAAGATATTACCTGGAAATTCATTCACTACAAACATTCCTAAGCTATCTTCCAGGTAAAGAGGTTCAATAAAGGAGACTGATTGATATCTATTTGGTCGTTAAGGAGATTACCTGAATATTTATTTTTGTTAATCTCTAGGGCTTCTAATAAATTTAAACTAAAGGATTTACCGACTACATGGAGAATTTCAAAATTTCGGTCGAAAATGTGTTGGTTTTCTAATAAATGATTTCAATAGTTAGAATCTAATTTTTTGTTGTCATAGCTACGTTTGTGTTCCGAAATTCTAGTTTTAAAATTTCTAAAAGTTCTACCGATATAAATTTTATCACAATTGTCATTACCACATTTTAATTTATAAACTCCTGATTTGTTTTATTTTGAAGATTTAGATTTATTATTTTTAATGAATTTGGAATTCCAAATTCATTAAAAATAATAATTTATATATTAAAGCTTAGATATTATTAGCCCTATGAAGCCGTCAATGAACAGAAAAAACTGGGGAGCTCTCCACTTTTAAACTGTCTTCTTGAGTGATAATTGTAAAGAGCAGCAAATATAGTTTTCCTGGTTTTGTATATCATTGCACAGTAATGCTGATCTTAATTGGGGAAAGTGATATCCCGGATATCCCCATAGGGCTAATAATATATGAGCTTTAGTATTTGTAATATCATATCTTTTTTTTTATATTAACATATATTGAGTGAATCACACAGTAGGTCACTTCTTGGACTAGCCAACAATAATTTAACATCAGGGTGGCATCAAATGAAATGTAACTTCTGTCATTCTGACGATGATATTTAGGTAATATCGAAACAATTGTGGATTTTTTCAAATTTTTTCAATATATCGTGGACTTACCTTGAAACAGTGAGTTTTATTTCTGCAAGTGCAAGAGACATGTAACGGTTCCAATAACAGTTGACCCGGTGGTACCTTCTGAAAATCAACGAGCTATTTTCTACCACCATAGCTGAGTTTTACTTGACCAGTTTACCTAAATTATGTAACGAAAGCCTGGATCCTTCTTTTCACATGCGCAGTATTGCGAGGAGTGCATTTGGAGGTAGTGGGAGCTGACCACTTATTCAAGATGTTAGATTGGGACTCTATCATTGAGCTGAGCAACACTAAACAAATTCAGTTTTCAACCCACCCACTGCATCGTGGTGGAGTGGATGGTGGGAGAGACAGGTCCGGTCTGTTAAAGATCTTCTCAAACAAATGCTGGGTCGGGCAATTTTATCACATGACGAGTTACGCACTACTTTGGCAGGAGTAGCAGCTCTGATAAACGACCACCCATTAACCTGAAGATAACGGAAAGCTAATACTACTTACACCCAACGCTTTCATGAGAGCAAAGATTACAGGACTTCTTAAGGAGACCAATGATACTGACTTCCTGTTACTGTCCTGTAGGAACATGAAGCGGCTCCAAGATGAAATCCAGTCTCGGTACCGGAAGGACTACCTATCGCATCTTATCATCTTATGATGAAGGTAAACGAGACGAAAATGCTGCCGTTGGAAGTCGAGGATATTATGCTCGTGGGAACGGATGGAATGAAGCGCTTTGAATGGCCGCTTGGGGTCATCGAGGATTTGTTCACAGGAAAAGATAGATAGGCGAGGGTAGCAAATATCAAGACCTGAGGAGGAGCTTGTTTCCGGCCCCTTCAGTGTCTTTACCCACTGGAAGTGAAGAAGAAAGACGATATTCCAGATGTTGAAGAAAGTAGTTAGATTCAGATTTTCGCCCTCCAGTAAAAATTAATGTCGGTAGGATAATTAAACCTGTTAGTAGATATGATCAGTAGCTACACTGAGAATGTAAATGAGTTTTTCACTCATTGTTATTCGTAAAAGAGGTGGGAGAGAATGTAGCCATTCGATCTGTAAAGAGAGTATTTAGTGAGGCATTTTTTACCACAAGCACGTCGTAGTCTACTTGCATTCAATTGTACTTCTTCAAGCATAACTCACGTACTAACTTTTTTTATTCTGTTCACCGAGAGCATAGAATTTACAATTTGTCCTTTTGCCATTTCAGGCTGAAACTATGTAAGTGTAATAAATTCACGATTCTATTAATTGTAGTCACATTGAGAATTTCGAATGAATTTTGTTAAAAATCATAGTTACTTTCTATGGGGTTTTTACTAGTTTATTTTGGAATTAATCCATAATTATAGCTATCTGCTAGTATATATTTTTTGAGAAGTCCTTTCAGACACGAAGTTTGATTGTGGAATTTAACACCACGTTTATGTGATAAATCATTATAATATTTAGATACTAACATCCGTATTATAATAAAAACCAAATAATCAACAACAACACATCGGAACTCCAAAGTTGGGTACAGACCGAAAATTGAACCGAGCAGCTCCCAAACACATTGTCCACACAAGAATAATTTCAGTTCTGTATTCAGTTCGGTCCAGTTCGTTGAAAAGTTAGAACTAGAACTGCACTTTCATAAAAATTGAAATAATTAAATTTGAAAAATGTCATCGCTGGATAGCAACGGGTAAAGCGATCTCATCATTGCTTGTGCAGCATACTTTTTAATAAAACGAAATGTCGAGTCAAAAAAAAGAAGCGTAAGACTAGGCGGTGACGGCAAAGAAGTTTATTTAAAAATCGTTAAAGATATGGTGGAGTGCCTTTGCTCAGAGATTTAGAATTGGAGGACTAAAGTTTATTTCGAAATTTTAGCCGTATGTCTGTAGCAGATTTTGAAAAACTCTTGGTACTATTAGAACCGATAATATCAAACAAGATACAAATTATCGGAAGTGTATTTCATCCAAGGAAAGATTGGCTTTGTTTTTGCGATTTTGGCAACACGAGATTCCTATACAAGTCTGATGTATTTATTCCAAATTTCCAAGCAAAGGATTTCTGCGATTGTACCGGATGTGTGTGAAGCTTTAATTACAGTTCCAAGTGACTTAACCCTTTGATGGGCACTGGGAAGAAGAATTCCCACTTACAAAATCACATTGAGTAGGTAATGGGAATAATATTTACCACTTTCTAGTGTGCTGCCATCTATCAAGGAATAGCGTCCTCTTTAGATACTCTGTACAATCTGAGTTGTAGCTCGCTGTAAAAATTATTTTTCCTACCAATGTGCTTGACAAGTACTCTAAATACAGTGGAATACCAGTTTTCTCAAAAATAATTAGCATTACAAACGTAAAAGGTAAGAACTAAGAGTTTTACCGCATGTAATGAGTGTAATACCATTTACTAAGTGTACACATACTATCAATCGAATTTTCTATTGTAAAATTTGTTACTAAATTGTTTTTGGAGGTGTGCGAACTATGCTTCCCGCTGCCCAAATTGGAACTTTAAATTTCGATTTAATGTAAGTTTTTGATGATTTTATTTTATTTTACAGTTTCAAATATGAATAAATGGAATTTGGATGATCCTAGGCAAGCAAAAGAGGCCTTACATTACTTTTTTAGCCTACCGGACAACGAAATACATTCTGACGAGGAAGGAGACAAAGGCGCAGAAAATGAGTTTCAGGAGCTAGAAAATACAGAAATTTTGAATACAAGAAGTTTGTCAACACGTTCTTGTTCACCGTCTCACAATCTTCTTGATAGTACCATCGCCATTCAAACATCCACACAACAAAGTTGTGACGTCGAAGAGGAATTCCACACCGACGTTCCTGAGATACTAGAAGATCTTGAAGTGTCTGAAGAAGACGATAACAGCTCCTCTGATACTAATAGTGAGGAAGAATGGAACGACAATACTGAATATTTCGATTTATTGGAAACAGACTTCGATCAGTATAACCCATCTTCAACTCATAACTTTTGTATCAAAAACAAGGAAATTGATTATTTTTACGCCAGAAATGATACAGGCTATCGTAGATCAGACTAATCTCTACGCCTCGCAAAACCTTCAGAGAAGATCTAACAAAAAAGATGGTTCTGGTCCTTCAAAATTTTGGACTGAAACAACTGCAGAAGAAATCAAAGCTCTGTTTGGTGTCATGATTATAATGGGATTTCATAAACTACCTCGAGTGGCTAATTATTGGTCAAGTGATCCTTATTTGAATGTTCCAAGTATAACGCAAGTAATGAACTCTAAAAGGTTCAAAAAACTTGTAGAAAATTTACACATAAATGACAACTCAACGGCTGTACCTAAGGGTGAAATAGGCTATGATAAATTGCACAAACTAAGACCACTAATCGATGGTTTACGACACACTATTAGTGCATCCTATGTACCTTCATCGTATTTAGCAGTTGATGAGTCAATGATACCTTTCAAAGGTCGATGAGGGATCAAGCAATATATGCCCAAAAAACCAATAAAATGGGGATACTAAGTTTGGTGCCTTGCGGACTCTAAAACTGGGTACATTTATAATTTTTATATATATGTAGGGAAATCTGAGCACAACCTTGGAGCAATTCCTCTTGGAGAACGTGTGGTTCTTCAACTTACCTCTAATCTAAAAAGTAGACATAGTCTTGTTGTCTTTGATAATTTTTTTACAACATCTTCTTTGATGAAAAAGTTGAGAAAAAATATTATTTTCGCTATTGGTACCGTACGAACTAACAGAAAAGGGTTACCAGAAATGATGAAAACTAAGACAAAATTATCCAGAGGCGAGTTTATGTTCAAAACTAACAATTAAACATCTGCAGTAACCTGGATGGATAATAATCCCGTACACTTTTTATCGACATGTTTTTCTTCAAAGGACACAACATATGTTCTTAGGAAAAATAAATTAGTAGAAAAAATCAATGTTTCGTGTCCTCGAGTGGTAGCTGAATATAACAAAACTATGGGAGGGGTTGACAGATATGACCAGCTCAGAGAAAATTATGAAATTGGTCGAAAAAGTACTAAGTGATGGTTTCGAATCTTTTATTATTTGTTAGATATGGCAGTTATAAATGCTTTCATTTGGATGAAAATTCACAATACAAAAAATGATCAACTAAAATTTAGAATAAACCTAGCGAGACAACTAATAGGGGGATATTCATCGAGAAAGCGAAGATACAAACCTACTCCTTTTCTTAGCAATAAACGTCTAGTACCAGATGAAGTAAGGCTAAACGGCGTTGGAACACATTTTCCACAAAAAATTAACACATACAGAAGAAGCAGGCTTTGTAGCACTGTGGATAAAGAAAAAAGAACAAAAGTGTTATGCTCTGGATGTAAAGTGCCTCTGTGTTTAGACATTTGTTTCAACAAATTTCACGGAAAATTAACAATGTTTAAAAAATATGTAACAAAACGTTTAGTAACTATTTTTGTAAATTTTTATCAGTATTATGACACTTAAAAACACAATAAAGTTGTATAATAATGAAGCGGTATGAACTCTGGGAAGATGTTTTCCCAGTATAAGAACACATAGAGTGGGCTCTGGGAAACCCTGTTCCCAGGATAAAAAAATCCTAGTTTCTATCCTTTTCAAAAAACCAAAAAATTTGTATGCAAAAAAATACAGTTTTAAGTTTATTGCGCCTTAAAACAAATCTCTACAGCAACTGGTTACCTCGCGCCCATCAAAGGGTTAATAAAGGTAAACAATTTTCTTTTACATTTGAATTCATTTATTTTGAAAACACAGAAAATAATGTTGTAGGTACATCTACCTACGTTAATTTAAACTTTGATAAGTTTTTGGAATAATGAAATCACTCAAGTGCTCTTCCTCTTGGAGACACAGCACTGGTGTACTACAACAACCTGGTCGTACTTGAGAATCTGCATCTGTGGAGTAAGCAGTTTCTACATGAGATGAGTTGCTACTTGCATCACACAATGATGATCGGAAATGCTGTTGAGAATACTGTGAATCGGTGTCATAGTTTGAGAAGGTGAAGTCATTGCAGTGCTATAACCTGACTGTGGTTGCGAGACCACATAACTGGCTTCACTGAAGTTTGATATACCGGGGTGTGAGGTAATTCTCACATGAGGCGTTGACTGTGGATATTGTTGAGTGGATTACGATTGTAAAATGCTAATTTGGGTGTCATAAATTATTTTGTTAATGTTAAGCTCGACATGTGCTCTCGTTAACGGATCAAATTCTCTTAACTTCATAGCAATATGATTTGCAAATAAGGAGCAAGCATCAGAAGGCGCATTATCTTTTTCATATATAGTTTTGAGAATACCGAAAGCTTCTGCGGCGCGGCTTGGTCGTTATTTTCTGTATTCTACATGTATTCTGACACGTGTCAACACACTTTTTCGATTCTTGCTTACCTCCTCCACACTCCCTCTTGCATTTTCTGTTAAGTCATCTACATTCAATTCTTCATCCTGTGGTTCATTGTTGTTTGTCGTATTCGCTTCATAGACGGAACCGTCATTAGTTTCCACATTTGTTCCAGCAGAAGCTCCCACATTGGCAGATTCATCCTGAGTCTCCTAAAACCAAATTTATTTTAATAATTTATTCGATTTTCATATTAACTATGCGCTAGACAGTTGAAATGTATTGGTATTTTTATTTTGAGATTCCAAATTCATCTGGAAAATGGCTGGTTGCCGAAGAATATAATAATAGATGGAGCTTCTCACACTGTATAGGTGCTATCGATGGTAAACACATCACACTGCAAGCGCCATTTAATAGCGGCAGCGAATATTTCAGTTATAAAGAGTACTTCAGCATTGTTCTTATGGCAGCAGTTAAGGTAGATTACTCATTTTTATTTGCCAACGTAGGATGTCAGGGAAGGATTTCTGATGGAGGGGTTTTTAAAACCACGGATCTAGCTACAAAGCTTCAAAATGTGACTTTATCTCTACCAGCAGCAACAGCATTGTTGGGACAGGAACGGAGTACACCGTTCATTTTTGTTGCTGACGACGCATTTTCTTTACAAGAAAACATAATGAAACCGTACCCTGGAATGCATTTGAAGGGAAGCCGTCAGCGAGCCTTCAATTATAGATTATGTAGAGCTCGACAAATAGTTGAAAATTCGTTTGGGATAGTATGATCCGTGTTTCGTGTTCTACGTAAACCACATTTATTGGAACCAACAAAGTCTACCTCCGTAGTACTTGCATGTTTCTATCTACACAATTTTTTAATTCGAAGTAAATAATCTTCAAATATATATGCACCTGAAGACGCCTTTGATCGTGAAGATTACCAGATGATGCAAATGATTCCCGGCTCGTGGAGAAAAGATCAATCAGAAATGAACTCCTTTCAGAGTTTTAGAAACGTTCAAAGGAAATCTACTGTTAATTCACGTCAAATTCGAGATAATGTCGCTGAATATTTTTCTACCGTTGGAACAGTACAGTGGCAAAGTGATTTTGAATAAAAAAGCTGTATATAAAAACTTAGCAGTTACATAAAAAAATACTCACCGTATCCCGTGTTTCATTTGGCATATATCTGTCACTCAAAAACACATATGTTTGTATCCTAACCACACTTCTTTATTAATCTCGTCTGTGCACATTCCTGATTTTTTCATTCGTTCAGCCTTTTGACGAGCTCTTCGGTATTACGCTAAAATAACACTGATTTTCCTTTCCACTTCATCTTCTGGTTTTGCTAAAATCCTGCCTATATCTTCGTATGCGTCTCCTTTTACATGTCTCTTTTTATAATCTTTGTGCCTGAGATTCCACAAATTCTCATACCGGCGATATTCTTCCATCATCCACACAATATCGTCCTCTGACCAGTCCATGTTTATTTGAAATATTATTATAATAATAATATTTCTATATTAAAATCTTTAAAAACAGCTCACAGCGCGTATATTATGATCCCGAACAGTCAACGTCCACACACATACTAAGTTCGCCACGTGCTCGCAAACCAACCCTTTGAAAGTACCGACTCGACTCGGAACCTCAAACGAATAGCAGAGTTGCTCTAGAACTGTTCGCGAACAGGCGTATACACCAAGCTCGAAAAAGTTCGCAAACTATTCGAGAACAGCTCGATAACTTGGTCTGTACCGAGCTTAAACGAACTGCCGAGTCGTTTTAGATCTATTCACGATGAGTCGTATACACCCAAGTTTTGAAAATGTTCACAAACTTTTCGAGAACTGCTCGCGAACTTTGTCTGTACTCAGCTTAAGTCATTCAGAAGTGGAACGAGAATGGTCGTGCTGTATCTGGCAGAAACACGGCCGACGCCATTTGGGTTCTATGGAAATAGCAGTATCAATAAGGGCCACTTGGGTTTATCCGTCTAGAAAATGATTCGAGATAGATTGAACCGGAAATACTCTGCATTTGGTAATCCTACCATCAACTGTTTTCGAGAAAACTGTAGACAACAAAAGGATGTGTCTGTCAGATACATGCGCGTCTACAAGAGTGTTAAATTGATATAGCCACCATCACATAAATGAAATACTTAGTTAATCACATTTATACATTTTTAAAGTTGTATGTTATAATGTAGAAGTGATATAGCATATGAAGCCAACCAAATTCTCCTACATCAAGTTATAAAGCATCACTTATCTTTGAGAAAAAAATGTTCGTCGAGAAAAATATTAGTATGGTTCGAGTAAGTCTGTTGAAACACAGCGTGCCGCATATTTTTTTCAGATTATCGCCCTTCTCTCATATTTTCTCATTCTTTATTGAAGGAACTTTCAAACACCGCTATATGAAAGAGAAAAGTCGATATTCACCGCCCTATCATATCCATATTTAATATTCTCAAGAATTAAAATTGAACATCTGTTGCAATGAGGACCATAGATTCAGAAAAAAAACTCGGGCTTTTTATATACTTATTCCAACTATTTATAATATTTTGTTCACTAATCGATGACTGGCCATTTTTTGCTCTCTCGTCGAACTTGTACTGAGTGTTTCATCACGAAGTGGAAAAATTTTAAATGTTGAATCTTGAGCTCAATATATTAAGATTTAACCTAAATCACTTAGATGAATTGTGTATTTTTACTGTGATACAGGGTTTTTGATTAAAAATATGAAATCTATTTTTGCCCAATACTTTAAAATCATTTGACGTCTCCATTTCATACTTTGGGATAAGTGTAGGTACTGTATAATTGAATTATGTGAAACAAACTTTTCTGAGTATCACCAGAAGCGTACGACAAGCTTGACGCTTTCCAAATTCTACGCCACTGGTGAAATTGCCTTTCTAATAGAATTTTTCGATTCTCCGCACTTGCCATCTAAAATTATTCAGCAATGATAAACACTGTGAATCAATGAAGGACACTTTTATTAATGATGAATTGGTGAACATGGTCAAGAGTCAGATGGAGGATTTTTATCAAAAAGCAATGGGACTCTCGCGTCCTTTAATGACAACCTGCAAATAATGATCAAAAATAAAGTTCATGAACTGCAAGATGATAAAAGCAACTCACATTATTCTACCCCAGTTAATATGAATAGAGCCTATTATTTAGCTGCTTTAAAGCAATCCAGTTCTAAGGCTGGATCCACATGCATACGTGATACGTATCCGTTGTATACCACGTGATCAATATCAACTAATGAAATTTTAGGGATCAAACTCACGCACGTTTCAAGGTCACAACGGATTGAAGTTGGTTAATTTTAACTTTTCATACGTGATTGAGGTTAGGTTATTATTTTGTTTACGTTTTTCTGGTGATTCACCGACTTTTTTTGAAAATTTTTTTTACCTAGGTTAAAAAAATGTTGAGTCTAGAAAATATTCCTCCATAAAAATTTGTCTTGTCAACATTGCTCTTTTTTATGGGTTTTGTGTGATACGCCTATTGTTTTGAAGATACATTAGGTATACTATTTTTATTTTTTTCTGTAAATTGTTTTGTGCCCAGGGAGAAACATTCACTAATTGTCTGTTTAAACAGGAAATGATTAAAATTCTATTATTTACACTAACACGACAAACACTCATAATTTAAGATCGGTGTATCAGTCATACGGTAATGACAAAAAATATTTTGAGGTTGATTTGACGTTTGGTACCATAAACGAATGCGTGAACGGATTGACACATGTGGATGTGGAATGCACCCCATATTTTCGGTTATCCGTGAAACGCACACGTACGTCCGTGATCACGGATGCATGTGGATCCAGCCTAACTTAGTTGAACCGAAAGATTCAGCCCAAACCAACTCTAAAATTCCATCTGATATGCTGAAAAATAATACACCTCTTGATGAAAGGCTTAATGTGGCAATAGTAAGGAATCTTCGATATGGTAGCGTAGTAGTTGGTTGTACGAGCAATGAAGAAATTGAGAAGTTTAAACAGCTCCAAAGACAAGTAGTATGAGGAGTATGAAATTAAGTAGCTTGGTTCTCTAAATCCTCGAATAAGTTGTAAGCTTAATAAGCTTTATGAAGAAACAAATCAATACATTTCTTCGAATACTTCTGCTATTGAGTGAATGAAACGACAAGTACTAAGTGTGTATCTATTATTAAAATTCAGCTAAGCGCTTTCGGCCATTATGCCATTCTCATAGCTGTCGTCATAAAAAATTCTACAACAGGTGTCAAAAAACATCCAATGAACGCAGAATGTACAAATGTATGACGTTACATCATTATTAGAATAAAATTAATAAAAACATTGAAAATACCCTTTCAAGAGGGAGTACAAGTATATTTTACGTAATGAAACGTCCCATTTAAAAGTGTAAACTAAATGATATAAGCTTAGATATCATTCAGTTCACACTTTTAAATGTGACGTTTCATTATGTAAAATATACTTGTACTCCCTCTCGAAAGGATATTTTCAATGTTTTTAATAATTTTATTCTAATAATGATGTAACATCATACATTTCTACATTCTGTATTCATTGGATGTTTTTTCTTTGTATATCATTCAATCGAGAGGGGAATTTCACTTACCTATGAAAAATTGTGGTTAGGATTTATGGGATTTTAGGACATTTGGGGAAATTTCTTTAATTTTATGATAGACTTGTACGTAGTAGTGGTACTATCTTGACTTTGTAAGTTTAACTTGACAAAACTAAGTCATTTATTAAACTTAAACTTGGGTAAGTGACATCTGTCTTTTATTTCTCCACCTATTTGGTAGTTTTAGGGTGGAAAAACTTGTGTAGGTAGTTGTCAGGAGGCAAGATTGTCTGGCGCCCTTTCACGTTTTATTAGGTCTTCGAACAACGGACCCCTCCGTCTTCGCAAGAGTTAGAGGCAACGCTTAAAATCGCAAATATGCACCGAGTTTGAGGTTGAAGAATCCTAGTGTAAATAACGGTAGGTGGCAACAAATAAAAATAGCACTGAAATCTAATCGTCATGGCTTTATGCGAATAGTCTTCTTCCCAATGAGTAGACGGTACACTTTACGCGTCCTTGGTGGCACTAAGTTTTTTAGTGGTATTCGAATAACTATGCTGTTGGGCGTAGCGTTCTTCAAGTCCGTCGCGCTGGTAGCAACCTGCCTTGGCAGTGGTTGTATGTTCTCCGTTATGTCCCGACTTGGGCCGGTTGGAGGATAACTGGACAATTTTCTTAGTCCTAGAAGTGTCTTCCATGCCACTTTACACTGGCGTTGGGGGAAATTATCTACTGGTCCGATCTGGCGGCGTGTGGCACCTTGGTATCGGGCTGGTGTCCGTTATCGGTACTTATTCTGCTATACTTGCCGGAGAACTAAATTAAGATGGAATGGGTTCACTTAACTATACTGGTCAATTTGTGGTGGGGTGTGGGAGGGGGTCTATTAGTGACGATTAATTATCAGTTTGGGTGGGGTTATCGGCATCGGTGTGGGCTGGATTGATATCTCTGATGTGAATTCTGTTGTATTTTCTAACGTTCACGTCTATTAATTGAAAAATTACTTTAGAAATCATTTTGTTAACTGTGTTCGGGTCAGAATATTTTGGTGCTAATTTGGCGTTAAACTGTTTGGCGGCGTTTGATAGGCTATATTCCTTGTTCACGACGAGGTTTACTATTTTGGGTATCCACTCTGTGCGTCGAGGGTTGTAATAATGGCTGTGTATTGTAAATGCTTTGATCAGGTTTACTTTTACTAACTCAAATGTCTCTTCTGCTGGGCAAGTGCAATTCGTGGCCGAAGTTTAGAAATGCAGGCGGAAATCCGGTGGAGTCATGTTTTGCGGAATTGATGGCGAACGCAAGTTCTGGAAAAAGCGAGTGCCATTTTTTTTGTAATTATCGCAGAATTGGGATATCATGTTTTCAATAACTTTGTTTATCCTTTTAACCGGGTTGATTTTTGGTGTGTACGGCAGGATGTCACGTTTCTCAAACTTAAATTATTTTTACAGATTTTTAAACTCTCTATTTTTGTATGTGGTGGCGTTGTCTGTTATTAACTTTTCCGGGGGCAACCAAACCTTATGATTATCGTGTCTTGTAATGCTTGGCATGCTACGGTAGCTGTCGCCCTCCTGATTCCTATTATCTCCACCCATTTCGAGAATGTGTGTGAATGCTACCTTTGCTCGACTTCGGAAGAAGTCCAATCATATCGGTGGTACCGGTGAGCTAAGGGTGTTCGGGAATGGTCGTAAAGTACATTTTACCGGCGGTTTATTATTGTAATGGTTTGTAGATCAAGCAGCTGCTGCATTGTCTAACAAACTTCGCTGTGTCTCGGAACATGTTAGACCAGTTATACCTCCTGGCCAGCCTGACAATTGTCTTTGTTGGAATACATCATTTCTACGGGTCTGATAATTATATTTCTTTGTAATTAGGCGATTCTCCCAGATGTGTTCTCCATGTATTGTTGATATTTTAAGCTTTGGTAGTTCGTTAGGACCGAGAATGAATATCCTTCTAGTTATGGTCTAATTTTTCCTACTCCATATACTATTTCTAAGAGTTCCTTTTTTGGCATACTGGTATTGATAGTGATCTACCTGTATATGCAGTTACTCGATCATGTCCTTCAACATACTTTTGAATCAGAGCTACACCAAGTCCGTATTCTGATGCGTCTGTTTGTAAGTAGAATCTCTTCGAAAAACCTGAGAAAATTAGTATTGGTTCTTGTGTCAATAGTGATCTTATTTTTTCGAAAATGGTTATTTAATCCGAACCCCAAATCTTTGTTTTTTCTTAAGGAGTTTCGTTAACGGTACGGTGATCGTTGAATAGTCCTTAATAAACCTGCTGTACCACGACGTTATGCCTAGGAAACATCGGAGTTGCTTGATCGTGGTCAGCGCTCTATAGTGATAGCTTCGACCTTACTTTAGTTCATTTTTATGCCGTGTTTTTTGACCAGGTGACCAAGGTAAGTGATTTCGTCTTTGCAAAATTTACTTTTCTCCATATTTATCTACAACTTGGCATCCTGCAACCTTTTAAAACTTAATTTGTACGGTCTGTCGTCCCTTCCTGGATTGATGATGTGGCATGACGTGATAGAGTTCTTGGATTCGGGCTTGGGTTGCCTCTGGATTAGTCCCGTGCGGTGTTTCCTGGATTGAGTCAGTTGCAACCTTTGCTACTAGTATTTAGGCTGCCACATTGGCTGTCATAATTTGCAACTTATTTATTGGCGCGTTTCTGTATGTTCTACCTTCGATATTTCGGGGGTTGTATCTATTCCATGGCTCCTGTGGATTTTTGGCTAGCCGGATTTCATATTCAATTTGCTCCATCTCTTTCGTTTTAAGTCTCAGAGTGTTGACGGAAGTCGCTTAGTTTACTTTGACGTATAACTTGAATCGTGGGTGCATATTGTTGTGAATTCGTTAAACTTCTGCCATATCTCCTAATGAGAGTTTGTAGTTCTCGTACAAAATCCTCTAAAGTCCAGTTCGGTTCCCGCTTTCTAGCACTAATCTGTTCTTCCAAATTTTCCACTATATTATTGGGTAGAAATGACAGGTTGTAGTAGTCTAAGAAATCAGTCCATTGTGTCCAGCAGTTTATATTATTTCGGTACCATAAAATGGCTTTTCCCTTAAATATTACTGGTAATGCTTGCAGCATTCAGTCATCTAGTATCCGATAATAATCTTTGAGCTCGGTCACAGTTTCCATAAATTATATCGGATCCTTCGATCTGTCGAAATGTAATCCCCATTTACTAAAATTGTCTGTTAGGTCGTGTTCACCCTGTATCACACGTAGAGGGTCGACTGTTTGTGGAGGTCGGTTGAGTAACACTTTTAGAATAGCCCCCGTATGTTGTGGTGTCTCATTATGTTGTCGTAAACGGGGTTGTTGCTCTAAAAATTATAACATTTTTGTACGTAATTCATCTAAGGAGCCTGAATGACATAAACCTACTTTAGCCATCTCAGAGATAAGTTCATCTTTCTTTAGTTTGTAAACTGAGCCTACTTTTAGGTCAAATATTTCTGACCCTGCTGCACCTTCGGAGTCTGACATTTTAATTTGTGGAGAAGGCTCTATTGGTTCATGAATTGTTCAAAAATCCTGTTTAAAATCTGCTTGGGCGCCAATGTGATGTCCGGGGTCGTCGGTAATAAATAGAGACAGGATTTGAGCTTCTAAACAGTGTTTTTAAATGAAACTCACGGTCTCTACTTAATTCCACAATATAATACAAGTTATTGAAAATTCTAAAAAATTGACAATTGTTTCGATAAATCAATATCATCGTCAGAATGACAGAAGTTGCATTTCATTTTATGCCTACCTGATGTTTAGTTGTTATTTTTGGCTAGACCAAGAAGTAACCTAACTTGTGATTGGCTTAATATATGTTTATAGAAAAAAGAAGGAGATGTGATATTACAAATATTGAAGCTTAGATATTATTAGCCCTATGGTGATATCCTGGATATCATTTTTCCAATTAAAATCAGTATAACTGTGCAATGATATAGAAAACCAGGAAAACTATATCTGCTGATCTTTACAATGATCACTTAAGAAGACAGTTTATTAGTGGAGAATTCCCTAGATTTAACTGTTCATTGACAACTTCATATTGTGGGTTTCTCAAATGTCTTCTAATTTCTAGTTCTTCAAGGAAATCCAGTTCCAGTTTCTTTTCACAAATATGCAGCACTTCTAGTTCTGTGTTAGGTGTCAATGACTGATTGGTGTCAAGTAGATGTTTTGCGTTTTACATTGAATATATGGGCGGGCTTATCATTTAAATAATTTCCATCCAAAACCTGAGCTAGTAAGCGAAAATACTTTCTAACATTTTCTTTGCACAAACGTGTTGCTCGTGAATGAGAAATTCCCTCGGCTTTACGGATTGAAATCTCAGGATGACGAGTTAAAAATAATTGGAGCCAATCATAGCCTGCTTTACACGTATCTCGGTTAAAAGTATGCTTAATTCTAGTTTTTCTGCAAGTTCGTATGCCATTTTTCTAACGCTGTCTCTGTCTGGAGCAAAACCATATTTCTGTAACTTAAGTATGTGATCCACTAATTTTTTCTCCGCCTCATCACCTAGCTGAGAGTCAGGTCCAAGGCGATTAATTCTATTACTATTACTAGACTTTAGTTTTCTTTTTAAGGTCGTTTTTGGTATCCCAAATTCTTTGGCTGCCTGAATAACGCCCATTGTCTTATTTGTCACAGCTTCCATTGCATTATGGAGTGACTCCGCAGACCAATTTCCGCGTTCTGATGTTCCTTTGCGTTTATATTTAGACGGCATGGCTCTGTTAAAGGAATAAATGTATTGAATTGACCTATATATATATATATATATATATATATATATATATGATTTTTGGCAATATAATTTATGGTCCAACTCACCCTAAAATATGCTATCCATCTATCTCAAACTTACGGGAGAGATGAACCACTGGTTATTCAAACTTAATCAAGGTGACAGAGCTCTTATTTTTAGGTTAAACTAGTCTACAGGGGCCATATAATCTATATTATGCATAACTGTCTTGTAAAACTTACCTAAAATCAATTCATTATCACACAATAAAATTCTCGAATAATTTATTACGTAGTATTAATCGCTAATCGGTCACAAAAATGTATTTCAACGTTGTTTAACGACCACCTTCGCTCAACTGGTATGGCGTGACTGGCATTCCGTCAAATTAGGATCGCGGGTGCCATTTGATAAACACGTCTGGAAATTCTCGCCCTGGTCCGTCTATCCCGCTGGTCCAGCTATACCGGACTTACTATATATCGCGTGGTCGTAGGAAAAATAGTGTACATAACTTCTGCGAAAGTCATTTTTCACACTAGTGCGATTATCTCACTCGGCTTGCGACTAGTGAGACAATACTTCCCACTCGTGTGAAAAATGTCACTTTCCGCACTCGTTACGTGATATTCGTATATTAAGTTGCGGCAGCCATTTTAGAGGGCACGATCCTGACTGGTCCCATAATTTGTTGCTATTTTGTTGCTAATTTGTTGCGCTATTCCCAATTTTGTTGCTAATTCCGTTCCCCGAGAAACGCGTTGACCCGTACCTTAATATTAAGCTGCGGCAGCCACCCGCATTATCTCTGGAACGGTAATAGTTACGGATACGAGCCTGGCGGCGTATTTTGTTGCTATTTTGTTGCTTTAAGATGGTATGATGCCATCATCCCGAAACTCACCCCTAGATGCCCAAAGTCACCCCCTCTCACGTACTATTAATCTGCGGCAGCCACGTGTGCTATCTAGCGAACGGAGAGGGCTATCGACACGAGCCTAGCGGCGTATTTTATTGCCAAAATGTGGCACCACTCCCCGATTTCGCGACCCACCCCCAAGCGTCGATTGCACCCCCAGCGTCGGCTGTATTAAGCTGCGGCAGCCACGTGTGCTATCTCGCGAACGGAGAGAGCTATCGACACAAGCCTGGCAGCGTATTTTGTTGCTAAACGGTGGCACTACTTCCCGATCTCGCAACCCACCCCTAAGTGGCGTACTCACCCCCAGCATCGCGGTATTAAGCTGCGGCAGCCACGTGTGCTATCTCGCGAACGGCGAGGGATATCGACACGAGCCTGGCGGCATATTTTGTTGCTATTTTGTTGCCAAAATGTGGCACCACTCCCCGATCTCGCGACCCATCCCCCAGGTGTCGATTGCACCCCCATGTCTGGTATTATTATTCGTCACCCAGAATTTATAAAAGAATATTGGAGCTCGATAAGGACATAAAAGATGGAAGATTGTTAGTGAAATCGGGTCCATTACACCGAAGTAAAAGAAGGAGAGCTGAACCTGATCCACCAAAAATACATCCTGAAATGCACTTTCCAGATGAAATTCCAAATCCAAGGAATCCCACTGAATCTTACCATCTGAGATGTGAGAACTGTGTTTCCAAATCTGTACGGAAAGAAACAAATTTTTTGTGTAAGACATGCCCTAGCAAACCAGTCTTCGCATCGGACCGTGTTTTGAAGAATACCATATACGATTTACTAACCAAAAAAATCTTTTGTTTATGTCTAGCAATAAATAATGATAATTTCTTAATCTCTTTGTACTTTTTTTCGTATGACGGGATATGCCGCTTGGCTACAACCTACCACCAAATGGGTTTATTAGGGACAAGACGGCATCTGCCGCACTACTTTTTCTTACAAAAAAACATTTTTTTTGTTTATATGACATCCTCTATTAATCTTATTATAACTTTTCCTGTTTTAATATCAATAATAACCAAGTGTGTGTTTACAAACTACATTTTTTATTAGTGTCCGCGAATGTGTTAAACAAATTTAAAAACAGTGGTTAGTTGTTTGAACCAATAGAGAATTATTATGAATCAGAAATAGGAGCGCTAGATCAAAGACGCATATCATCTAAAAAACAAAAAATATCACCTTTCGGTATTTGTGAGGGTAACAAAAAAATGTTTTTAAATTGTTTGTCCATCAGAAACGAAAGTCTGATGCGATATCATTGCACATCTTTACTAAGCCGCCAAGCAGTCAAAAAAAGTGACAACAGCAGAGTATAATCATTCTTTTAACCGCTTTGACTTATTTACACATTATAACCCACTTACAGTAGAGAATTTTTTTGTCTCCTCAAAGGATCGCCCCGGTTATCACAAAAGATCTCACTGAAAATAAAAATAAGTTCTGGTATCTATAACAAATATGGAATTATATTAATATAGTATGTTATTAGAGACAAAACAATATATAATATATGAAAACCAAAAATTCTGGGAATATTACTTTTTATTCATAGTATATATAACTCCTATGTACCTAAACTTTCATACTCCATTGCAAAACGTTTCTATTAGTGTTGTTACATTATATATTTTGTGTATAATGATAAAACTTAAGGCTCGCTGTATGACTATGCAAAAATTTCATTTTGATAGTTTCCAATAAAATCTGGTATAATCGTATAAATTGGCGGCCTAAGTCTTCAGAGTTGGTACTGTAATAACGTGCAGACCTCTAATAAAATCTAGACCCTCATTTTTTTTAACATGTAAATGTTATAACGCTAGACCTTATTTTTCACTCTGTCACCAGTGTAATAAAGTAAAAAGAGGGTCAAGAAATCCGCTGTCACCACTCTAAATAATCTGTCACCAGTGTGATAATCTTTAACACCAGATATGTACGATATCTTAATCAAAATACCAATAAATATCCCTACCTTTTTCTTGGTCACTCTGTATTGATCTCGTCCTTCGATTCCACCAAATTCTGCCTCCAATGCGCGGCTGAGCGTGTAAGGCAATCCAGTCCAATTGTTTTTTGCTAGGTTCGCCTGGTCTTAAAACGGATGAATCTTCCTTTGCCAGGGCAGGGTTTGTCCTCCTCGTCTCGGTCACACGTCCACGATTGTTACACTTCCAGAGGGGAAATTTTTGGAGTAGGGGTGATAGGTGAAATAATGTAGAACCTCCACGTTATACAAAAATATATATAATAAAAATTATTTCTCCAAATCCTCATATACAGCTATATATATGTATACTTAACCCTAATCTACAATCCCGTATGACCCAATTAACCAAAATTCCCTGGTATAACTCTACCTATACATATATTTATCTATGATTGGTTTATTATTAAACCTACCCCTGTATATCCTACAATTATAAATCAAATCAAATTTATGAACAGAGTTCTAGTTTGTTCGGTGGTGCGGCTAAACTATCCGTCTTATCGGCTTGGTCTTTTTTTTAAAAATGCGTGAGAGGCGTATGGTTTATTATATTCGTTTCTCAATCTTTCTATTCCCCGGTGTCGAGAAAAATAAATAAATATTACGTGTAAATACCTTTAACCGCAACAATGTTTCACGTTACGTCGTTTCAGTTCGTCCTTGACCTTCAGGGAACGAAAGTGAAATTTTTGTTCTATAAAGAAAAATTCTGATGAGCTAAGGAAAACAATTTAAATTATTTATCGACACTGGCGTTACAAGTTGCGAAATTCCCCAGTAATATAATTACCTACGATAAATTTATGCATTTACACTGGCAAAATAAGGAAGAGTTTTAATTTATAATTTACGACTGAACAAAAGACAGATACCAATGTTTCTCTATAATGAATTGATTTATCAGCGCAAGTTCGCTGAAGCCCGCGAAAATATGGAAAACATACGCTCCGGCTTTCGTGTTACCAACTACCAAAATAAACCTCGCCTAACTTTCTATCTCTTTCCTGCCTTCTAGGTGGAAGAGAATATGTGACCCAACAAATGATAACTCCTACTTAACAGAATGAAACCTAACTTGTATCAAGTTGGCGAACTTGGCAAATCTTAATTATTCCAGTACACACGGTAAATTATATATTTGTCAGGACGAAAAACTTAATCTGAGAGTGAACAGCTGTGTCCAGTCTCTTTGAAAAATCAGCAATCAAAAAAAAATCTAATAAATATATTTGCTATCGCTACACCTTGTATATAGCAATTGATCTATACTCCCAAGTTCAGAATCCAGCTCGACCAATAACGAGTAAATATATCACTAGTAAAAAATTATCCCATTCTGAATTTAATTCAAAAACTTACTGCCGTCTCGCCGGGAATTTTCTTGAATTTTTTTCTATCTGCTTGTTCACCGCGAGTCGTGCCAATAAACGGAATCGTGCTATGTCGAAAGGCAATTAGCGTAGAGGGTAATTCTACCGTTTGTTTATCGAAAAAGGAGACAGTTTTCACCGTCAAGGAATAATCTCAATATCCCTATCACCTCCTAACACAACGGAGAGAATTTTTACCACTCGTACCGCTAACACTAAAAACACTAGTGCCGTTTAGCGTGGCAGGGGAAAAACCTTTCCCTCCGCGTGTTCGACCCCCGGTACACACTGCCGCTCCTGGTCTGTGTACACTCGTTTTTTGTTTTCCCCCGACTTCGGTTTTGGGGTTTCCGTCGAATTGCAAAAAACAGCTTTTGTTTTTTGAATCGTGCTAGTTTTTGTTATCGAAATAATTGTATTCAAAACAATTGTTTTGCTTTGACCCAGTAAGATG